>OY728134.1:1368964936-1370164936 GCA_963277665.1 Viscum album
ATAGAAGTTCTCAGTTGTTTTTCTCCACCAATATCTTTTGAGCTTTCAAAAGTGGCCATCATGGAAGCATGGTTCCCAGTTTTGAATTCTAGTTCTTCTTCATCACAGAATTCATTATCATCTTCTTCCTCTTCACAGACAAAACTCTTCCTTTGCATTTTCTTTCCCGATTTGAAGTCTCTAATTTTGATGAACCTTCTCCAAGGCTTCTCGAATATTTCATCTTCACTATCTTCATCAATGATCTTTCTTAAGAACTGAGAGGCAATGTACTCTTCTTTTCCACAACAAAAACATGCGAGAGGTAACTTCCCTTTGAATTTCTATTTTCCCTTCTGGAACTTATTTGTAACGAGAGACAGAATTTATTTTTCTTCGTCATCTTCACCACTACTATCTTTTGAGATTTTTAGTTTATCAATGACCTTGAATTCCATTTCCTTGCTTACACGAGTCGTAGCATCTTCTGGTTTGACTCTCATTTCATATGCTACCAAGATGCTCAGTAGATCATCCAAAGAATGTTTGGAAAGTTCTTTTTCCTCGAGGGCTGACACCTTTTCATTGTAAAGAGGTGGAAGTATTCTTAATATTTTATTTACAATATCAATGTCTTTGATTTCTTCACCTAGACCCCAAATTTCTCCGACCACTTCAGTAATTCGATTGAAGAATGAGTCTGCATTCTCGTCTGGATGCATCTTCAGATCATCAATCTGATTTCAAAGCACTTGTAGTTTATCCTCCTTCACTTTGATATCTCCTTCATTAATATTCTTGATTTTATCCCAAATGAATTATATTGATGTGAAATTCATCACATTTAGGTAGATATAATTAGAAAGGGCTGCAGTGAGTACATTTTTTGCTTTAGCATCTACATCAAGAAGTTTCATGTCTGTTTCAGTCATAGCCAGTACTGTTGGATCAGTGACATGTATTCCATGCATAGTAGAAAACATAACTTCCATTCCAAGAGATCTTAGATGTGATATCATTATGTTCTTCCAGATCTGAAAATTACTTCCATCGATGTGAGGGACTCCCCTGACATTGATTTCATTCTACATGACGATAAAGGACAGATTCAACACCAGCAACCTTTACGGTCTTATACCACTTGATAGACCCCGGGACACTCTGAGAGGGGAGGGGTGAATCAGGGTGACAAATTTTTCTTTTATTATGATGGATCTTGTTCCCATGTTGGTAGGAACTTGTTGAACCTGTATGATGATTATGATTAGAAATCAAACATTAACATTCAAAGAGAAGACACAACACTTTTCACTTTCTTCACCACTAACGGCTATGTCCAGGGAGCATACGCTGACATGTTTTCGGTCATACCAAATTCAACAAATCTTCACTAGATGTGGATTACAAAGGTTCGGGCACAATCACATTGTCCCAGGCTCACTGCCTTTACAACGGTTCAGGGATAGCTCACTGCTTCCCTCAGGTCACTCTCGTTAGCTCCCCCTAGCTCACTACCCTTGGTGAAGTCAAACTCAATTTATAGACGTGAAGGTCTCTTCATCATTGCATAAGAATGAATACTTTGTCGTATGTGGATGCTTTGTTGAAGTCCAACACTCACCTAAATAGATAATCCGCATACATTACCACATTTTTACCCTGCTAAGAGAAGTGTTTCAATCTCTCATCAAGCTTTCGAATAGAAACACAAAAGATCAAAGAGATTTCTTCGAAGCATTCGCTGAATGAGAAAGTATTTCTACAATCATCAGGGAATACAATTTTCTCAAGATGTTATGTTAACTATGTTTTATCCTATTTTTGGATGTATGTATCTTTCCTCTCTCAAAGGAATAAGAGATGATGCTTCACAACCGAACATAGAAGTCCCAGGGGAAAACCAAGTTCATACTGACGTAGATGTACCATCAAAAGATTTAGTTATACTTGCTCCTGGCTCTGTTGAGAGAGAGGATGTCCATGGTATGATTAAATACATTCCCTAGTTACTTTTGTCAATGGATCCTAGAAACAATCAATACTGATATTCCTATTTCATCAGAAGAAAGGACTGAAGATCTCGGGCAATCTGAAACCAAAGCTGAAATTTACCCAAACCCAGAAAGATCTGATTCTATAATACCAATTGATGATTCAACAGAATAGAATGTCAGTGGATCCAATTTGGGCATCAACCATCATTTGTTGGATACCATAAATTGAGAGGATGATGTAACATTTCAGCCCATATACACTGAAATGATGGATACCCTTAATCCGAATATTTATATTCCATGTTCCATAAAAGAGTTTGGACATTTCCATACGGAATTGCAATGCAGTAAGTTTATATTCTTGCATATTCCATACATAATTGTTTTTCAAAATAAATATTTTCATCAATATTCACATTATGATGCTTTATCTACAGAAAATGTCGCAAAGGATCTTCAAAAAAAGGGTGTTCCAAATTATCCTTCTGTTGGTGCTGAAAAATACTTATAGAGGATCCTTCATTAGAAGACATTCTAGATCCTTAAAATGTCATATCTGAACAAAATCAAGGGAATCCCCCTCCTCAAGAAACACCCGCTCAAAAAAACAGAGCTGAAAATACAGGGGATGAATCCAATCAAGTAGGTGACTTATTGTTGGGTAAATATAGTCAGTCTTCTGAGTCATATTTTTTCCTCCATTCGAAATGAATAATGACCTTGATTTATTATTTAGTTTTATCAGCTCCTAGATCAGAGGGTGAAGCATCCACTATTCTGAGAGAATCAAAACAAAACAATTATTTAAGCAACATGTTTCTAGAGTACATTTTACCTCATGGTAGTGATTCAGATTTTGATTCTGAGATGCAGTATGCTCTTGGTATGGCACATAAGAAGACATGGCGGCAGATCTGGAACATAATTGCTGAAAATCCTTTACATGGATTATCGTCCCATTTTCCAAAACTCCCAGCATTATTCTATGTGTTATGATTTTGTGGGCTCAATTATCTGTCGGTCTACGGTTCCATGAAAGAGACTATCTGCTGACGGGAGCAGGATCATAAGCTGAAAAAAGATTTTGAAGAGGCTAAACAACTCATCAATTATAATGGCCCTCAATCTGTAGTGGCTAATGTGGAAGAAAATCATAACAATAAATCACTCGAGATTAGCCAGTAAATCAAAGAAGCCACAAAGGAGTTACTATCTCTTCAACATAAACTGGATGTTGTTCATAAAAATTTTGATCAACTAAATCAGACATTAGAAATACCCAATTAGAGAGGATAAATACCATTTCAATGGCTTATAAAGCACTTATTCTGGCAGAGGAGGCTGGAGTTTCTCAATTATCTCAACTTCAACAGGTAACTGATGGACCTTATGAAGAAGTACAACAAATGAAAATTCATGTTCAATTTTTATTTTAAAACATGATAGAGATGCTCCAGTTTGTGGATGGCCCTCCATTTTCACATGAATGATTTTTTTTTTGTTTCCAATCATATACATGCCTCCATTCTTGTTTTTCATTCATGATTAATATTTTAATGGTAAAATGATGATAAGTATTCCTTTATGTTAAAAAATAATTATTATAATAACAACAATGAGGTGTTTAAAATAATTTTATTAAGTCATGTAGTGAGGACATTAGTACTGTGCAGTTTTATGTCATGCAGCGAGGACATTGGTACTGTGCAGTTCTAAGTCATTCAGTGAGGACATTGGTACTGTGCTGTTTTAAGTCATGTAGTGAGTACATTGGTACATTGTAGTTTTATGTCATGTATTGAGGACATTGGTACAGTGTAGTTTTAAGTCATGCTGTGAGGACATGATGTGGCTTTAATTTAAGGCCTTTATCTCTGACCAAAAGTAAGAAACTCTTCCAATTTCTATATAATTTTTTTTGGAATATAATTTCATGTTTAGGTATGAAATGGAAAATTATAAACTATTATTTTGGAATTTCTGAAACTGAGGAATGGTACGGGAAAATGGATAGAAGCATTAGAGAAAGTCTTTTCTAAGAACAATGTTACCATTACATGACAAAATCGTTATAGGGGCTGTATTATGCAGGGCTATCTAAGGCATATGTTGCATAGCCAAATAGTGGCATATTTTTACTGATAGTCCTATTATGTTGGAAACGTATGCAAGTTCGCCAAAGGGCACGTGTTGCAGAGTCAGGTGAAAGAGATCTCAGAATTTTGACTTTCTTTTTGATAAAATTCGAAGAAAATTTAGGAAGATTCAGATTTTCCAAAGCATAAAGTTTCATTTATAGAGAAAGGTACATGAATATGGAAAACTTATTTTCAATCATGATATCCAACGAATCAGAGGAATATGACTTTTACAAAGGTCTCTACCAAATGTAAAATATATATTGTCTGTAGTTTTAGACCATACAACTAGGACCATCAATAGAAACAATATATAACTTGAGGCCAAGTGATTTCAATATTAATTGATAGTGTATCGAGCCCATGATGAGGTAAATGTGTAAACCATGGTCTTGATGACATTTAGATTCTAAAATGAAAATGGGACAAGTATAACTGAATGACTATTTTAAAATACATATTCTTGTATATTGTCATCAAAGATTAAAGGGGACAAAGATATTATTACCATGAATGATGTTACCATTACATGAAAAATTGTTATTGGGGTTATATTATTCAGGGCCTGCTAGGTCAAATGCTTCATATCCAAATAGTGGCATCTTTTGACTAACAGTCCTGTTATGTAGGCAACTTTTTCAAGGCTGATAAAGGGCATGTGCTGTATAGTCATGCAAAAGAGATCTTAGATATTGAAAACCTTGTTACCAGAAACCGTAAGAAATATTATGAAAAACTGAAAGAAAATTTCAAGATTAAGAGTGCGAGATATAGAAGAGGGTTATGCCCAATGTATATGAGAAATATTTTAATCAATATTCACCATAAATTTGACGTCCTTTACATAGATATGACTCATATGTAAAATGGAGGCTTTCTTCATTTCCATTAAATTAATATGGTACCGTACATTTTTATGTCATGCAGTGAAGACAATATACTATGTAGTTTCACATCATGTAGTAAGGACATTGATAACCCCATAAGAAATTGAAAACACCATATTTGTATAAAGAATCATTTTACCCAATTCCTATACCACGTGAGCTATGCTTGGTGTGAGAAACAAGGAGGAGTTAGGGTTTCTTTTATAATATATAGGCGATCCATGTAAGAAATAGGGGTGTTAGATTTCCATGTTGTTTAAATTCATGTGGTAAAGACGAGAGTGAACCGATATGAACAAAAAGACAGATTATAACTGGATTAAGGAATAAAACCTAAATGTCATTATGTGTCTTGCTGGATAAATAATCAAATCATGCATAATTCTTAAAACATTTGCAATTTAGATTTGATTCTCATACAAGAAATAAAGGGGGTTCGTTTTTTTTATCACAACGAGGCCCAAAATCAGATATTTAGGCGTCTCTATATATCTCATTGGACAAAAATCAGAATCAACCCATGCGTAGTTCTTTAAACAATCATTCCTCATGTAAATCAGATGTGGCATGAAAAATGGGGGCTTTTAACACATTCTAAGAGGATGGTAAATCATATCAAATAAGATTTTATATGGACCAAATCATATATCTTAAAGAAAAAATCAGTATAGAGCTGATTCACATTCAAATGGAGAAAAGAATACAAGAAAAATTTGTGATTTTGGATGGGCCATGAATTGGAGATTCAAAAGTCTCAATTAATCTCATTGGAAAATGAGAATCAAGCCATACGTAGTTCATGAAACATAGTCTCTTATGCAGATCTGACCCCAACATAGGATATATATGGACTCATGTACTACTACGTCATAATGATGATGTCAATGATTCTTTCTTATAGAATCTTTTACCATTTTATAGTGAAAATGTTAAATGGTGTCATGTAGTTTAATGTCATGCGGAAAGGATGTCAATTCTTATGCACTTTAACGTCATGCAGCATGGACTCTTATGGATATTGTGCAGTTTAATGTCTTTCTACTAGGACATGGGTGCTCTATAGATTTAAGTCATGCAGCAAGGGTGTGGTACTGTGTGGTTTAAAGTCTTGTAGTGAAGACTAATTATGAAAAACTATACAAATTATTTCATAAAAAATCAGGCATTGATTATAGTTTTGATAAGCTCTCCATCCATTGATATTAAGGCATATGCTCCATTTGAATAAATAGTATGTTTGGAAAAAGGTCCTTCCTACTTTACGTCAAGTTTTTGAGGTTTCATTCCTAGAATCATTTGAGTTATATGGAACAGTACCAATTCTCTTTGAAGGAATGAATGAAGATGAACATTCCTATTAAATGCTCACGCATTTATGTTCTGATAGTCTTATAGATGATGAAACGTATGGAATCTTTTCTCATCTGATCATTGCAACTCATTGAACCATTTTAGAGACCTTTAATCTGTAGATAATTGATCACATATTAAAACTCTTAATGAAGGCAATTGAATTTCAATTATTAAAACCTCTTCAGTTCCATATACCACTGAAAGAGGAGTTACATGGGTGGTTGTATAGATAGTTGTCTGATATGCCCATAAATCATTCAGAAGATTATCAGGCCATGATTTTTATCTTTATCCAACATATTCTAGAGTATATTTGATAGGGTTTTATTGAAAGCCACTATCTATCCATTGGCCACTGCATGATAGCGAGATGAATGGTTAAATTTGATATTATATTCCTGATATAACTTTTTTACATTAGTAGAAAAAAAATTGGTTCCATTGTCCATAAAAATATTATGAGGTGTCCCAAATATGATGATGATATTAGTTTTGAAAAAACTAATGTGGTTTTTAGCACTAACATACATGAGAGGTATTTCCTCATCCCACTTGGAGAAGAAATTAGTAGGAGTGAGAATATACATGAACAACTTAGTCGTGGCTGGAGGATGAGGAATTACTACATCCATTTCCCATGTGGCAAATAGACAACAATATTTAACTGTATGTAGTAATTTTGGGGGATGATGAATGAAGATGGCATGCACATGATAGGGATGACATTGTTTTGTTAAGTCTGTACAATCCTGTGTCATTGAAGGAATAAAGTATCCAATCATTCAAATCTGATCAATGAATCGGTTCCCAGATTGGTGGGCACTATATGCTCCTGAATGAACTTAACTCATTACATCCATGGTCTCTTCCCTCATCAATACATGTAAAGATAATTACATCAAAACCTCTCTTTTATAGAATTACTTGATGATCTGGGCTATCATGAAGAGTAAAATATACCACATTCCACCAGACTTGTTATCTCTCGACTCTAACAGGTGGAAGTGTCCCATTTTAGATGTATTCCCTGATAGGTGTCATCCATCCTATAGAATGACAGTATGGTTCATAGATGGGAATAATTTCATAAAACTCCTCCGTTATTCTTTGAATGAACGGTGGAACCATACGACGGTGGGCAATGCTGATGATTGGCTCATCCCGATTTGGATCTGCCAGTGCTGTGGTTATATTTTCCAGAAAATCATCTCAGGAATTTTGTGATCGCGGGACATAAGAAAATGTTGGTTCTGAGGGAAATTCCTCCATTAAATCTCTGATGTAATCATTCAATGGTATTAACTATTCTTTTATAATAGAGTATTCCCCATTGATTTGTTTGATTACCAATTCTGAATCACCTTTTACCTTTAAATGATCCATTAACACATGAAGGGCCAATTAAATGCCTTCGATGAGAGCCTGATATTATGCCTCATTGTTGGTACCACCACATGATAATATAATATAATAAGGAAATACTACCTTTTCTATGTAAATAAGGACTATCCCTAATCCAACCTTGTTGAGATTAGGATTTTCCATTCTCATCCATGTCGGACATCTAGATGCACCATCAAAATACATTTCCCATGTCTGTGAATTATCTTGAATAGAAAAGACCTCTTCATCAGGAAGATCAGTATTAAATGATGTATCTTTCGGGGATGGATGATCAACATGTAAATCGGCCAGGGCATGACCCTTTAATTACTTTTGAGGAACAAACTGGATATCAAACCACTACAAACGTCATATAAGAAAAGGACGACTGATATAAAATTTGAGTGGGTTATTATGAGATACCAATTGGACCTCATGATTTTATAGATAATGTATCAATTTATGAACTGTAATTATTAACGCCAAACATCACATTTGAAAACTCGAAAACCATGTTTTCTCATCCATCATAGTGTGACTGAGATAGTAAAAGCTGTTTTAACACCCCACATCATTCTTTTGGGTGAGGAAGGCACCTAGTGGTCTCTCTAAAGCTGTCACAAAGAGAATAAGTGGTCTTCCTTTAATAGGTGGTATTAATATCGGTAGAATCCATAGATATTTCATAAGGGTATTAAATGACTCTTTGAAATCTTAGGTCCGTTGGTAGTTAACTCCCTTCTTCACTAATCTGGTGAAGGGTAAAAATTTGCCTGCCAAATTGGAAATAAAGAACCAAATATATGCCAAGTGTTCTGGGAGTCCTCTTAATTATTTCAAATTTCAAGGAGGTGACATAACAAGGATTGATTTTTTTTTCTCATGATCAACATCAATACCATGATGGTGTACAACAAAAAATGGAATTTTTTTAAGGTTACCTCGAAAGCACATTTCAAGGGGTTAAGCTTCAAACTGTGTTGCCAATGTTCATTGAATAAGATTCTCATATCAACCAAGTGGTCATAGTGTTTCCTGGATTTAACCAAAAAATCATCCACATAACAGAAAACAAATTTCCATAAAAAGGGATTGAAGATATGGTGCATGGCACGTTGATACGTTTATCATGCATTCTTCAGGACAAAGGGCATTACCCGACAGTAAAACACGCCTTGAGTAGATCTGAAGGTTGTAGACTCTTCATCTTCAGGATCCATTTGGATTTTATTATTCCCAGAATATCTATCGATGAAAGAAAGTTCGTCATAGCCATCTATTACATCAATTAGAAGTTCTATAATCGGGACTGGAAAATCAACTTTAGGACAATTCCTATTACGATCTTTGATGTCAATAAAAACTATAATTTTTACATTTTACTTTATCACAAGGACAATATTAGCTAGCCATTGGGATATTGATCTTCTCTGATGAATTTATACTTGATAAGCTTATCAATTTTAGGTTCAATTTTGGAGGAAGAAGTTGGGTGTGTTATTATTGATGCTTGCATGAATCCTCGATGTTCTTCTGGAAAACCCAAATGATGAGTGGAAACATCGGGATCAGGACCTGAAATTGTTGTATATTTCTAAGAAAATACATCTCGACTTTGATTTATAAATGAAGTATACATTTCTTTATCCTCTAGACTCATGGCCTCAGTAATTAATGTGGGTCGTGAATCTTCTTTTGTACCCAGATTTATTTCTCTGAGTTCATCCACAGTGTTAGAGATACCCTCTTCAAATACTGGAGGAGTAGCCATATGATCTTTCTCTTCTTCTCCAATATGTTTCACTTCTTCTATTTCTACTTGCATAGTATATGACATAATAGAATTTCCATGGTTAGAGGAGAAGATAAAATTTGAACATCTTGAAGAAGAGGCAACCATTTCTGACTATATTGATGATGAAGGGTCTTCCTAGGGTGATAGAGAGAAGATGATGGATTGAGAATTGACATCATTATTTTTCGTTGGTATTGTTGTAACTTTATATGGCCTAGTTGATAAAGTATAGAATTTCTAGATTTCGGAGAATGAAAGGAATACATATCCATTTAATCATTCATCACTGCTTCGGGAATCAAGAATTTATTCCATCTTGTCTGGCTCGATTGTGGTAATTGACATTATGGAAGTTTCCATTAGAGTTTTTGGGTTTAGGTGTATCATGTCGATTTGACTGATAGGAAACACATAATCTATACTCACTTGAATGAATGGGTTTCCTGGAATCTTTTCCATCCCATTTGGAGCATTAATTTTGGCAACCTTCATTACCGTGGATTTTTCCTTTCCCTCCATGAGTTAAAATTCTACCTCAATGTATTGAGCTTCATAAATTTTGAATGGGTCCTTGTCACCATAAAATTTCCCAATTTGACCGTTGAAATAATATTTGAGGAACTGTAGGTATGACGAAGGTACCACCGCATGTTGATGTAGCCAAGGTCTTCCAACGAAAATATTGAAGGTTGTGTCCTAATGAATAACCATGAAATCTGAATTAGACGCAAGGTCTCCAAACTGAATTCTGCGTGTAATTTCACCTAGAGGTTCTTGTTCATTCATATAATATCCTTGAAACATCAAATAAGAAGGAGTTAAATCAGATTCTATGAGGCCCAATCGACGAAGTGTACGAAAAGAAATGAGGTTGACCCCTGAGCCATTATCAATGAATGCTCGTAGGATGTCTATATTATTAACTTTGTCAGATAGGTACAAAATTCTGATATGTCCATGTATAACATCATCTTCATCTCCATCTATAAAAGATATCACTATATGACATTCTACAGGATCATTATCTATATGGTAGACCGCAGCAGAAACAATTTCAGTTTCAAATTCTTGACGTCATGTTAAAGCCTCAATAAGTTCCTCATGAAGATTTTTTGATAGATTCACGGCATCCAGAATTGATAACATGGCCGATACTTGGGCCAAATGTTTCAGGAAATCATACTTTTTGTCAAAAGGTCTGCATTTCCCATCATGAATTTGTGGTTTTGCAGGCACCTAGGAAGTTGATGCTTCGGATGTAGATGCACCCCGTATAAGGGTAGGATTTGGAAACACTACTGGATTCGGTAGATTAGTCCAACTATGACTATCTATTCACTTAGATAAAGAAGGTGTGACCTCTAACCGGTATTCCAAAATATCTGCATCAAGACTGAATCTACCATGTGTTTAAGAACATTCTTGTTCCTGTTGATCCCTCTGACGGGATTTTCCATGAGTTTATGCTGCATATACAGTTCTAACAGGGGTAGGATTGACATAGTGGCTTCTGGAATATCCACATCTTCCCCTGTATCCTAGACTTATGTCCCATACTCTAATTCCACTATTAGATACTGGGAAATTAAGCTCATCATGATCAAAACTGTCATTGGCATATGGATCTGTTAAATGAATCATGTTAACATAAACACAGATCAATTCTTCATCTAAGGAATTTTCGTCCCTATAAAGTAGTTCAGACTATACCATTTTGTGGGGCGGTGCCTGTTCGTTTGAATTAGATGGCATAAAATCTGCCAGATTCAAAGACAACATAGGCATTGACACGAGCTCATATTCTTCTGACAGCTCTTTCTTCAAATGACACCGCTTATTTAAGGATTTTCCTTCAGATGAAGGGGGTTTTACAGTGCTAGAAATAGTAGAAGACACAGTTTGTTTACTCAATTTTGTTCATAAAATGGCATGATTTTGGTTGATCATTTTCCTGACCATCCAATCATCATATTTCTGTGCATTTTTTACTTTTGACTTCTTGCCACTCGCCCTCTTCCTCTAGATCAGTATCAGTAACACATGCTATCCGAGCTGAAGAACCTTTCGGTTTTACTTGCCCAGAGTCCACCATCTTTCGCAAGAAGTCTCTCAAGACAAAACAATCCTGAATGGGATGCCCCAACATCTGATGAAATGGAAAATAGATGGGGAGGTCTTTTTCTCCTTCCTTTTTCAACCTTTTGGGCCTTGTCAACTGAAGCAGATTGATTTCTAAAGCCATGATGATGTAACCAGGAAATTTTTCATTCCAGAAAGAATAAGAATTATTAGTTAAATCCTCAAACTATTTCTAAATTTGATCTTTTTGATCATCTTTACTAGGCGGCCATTGTTTTTTACACTTAGGAGGTGGAGCCCTTAGATATGAAGTAGGTTTTGAAGTGGAATCAGGTATAGGTAGTTGTTTAAGTGTAACTGTAGCAGCTTCTACCTTTCGTATTCTCCTTCCAGGAACTGATGGAATTACACGTGTTTTAGCTTTAGTATTTATAATAGAATCTTCTATCTACTGAGCTATTAAAGAAAGCTCTTGAAACACTTCTGTGTATTTCATGGGGATCAATGGTGTGCATAATTAATCACGTAGATTTTAAACATATATTAGAAGAAAATCTTCTTGAGGGAGTGCTAAACAGAAGGAATATGTTAATCCCTTCTAGAGGGTAATGAATTCTGAAACTATTTCATTATCCCTTTCTTTAAAATTGGTAAGATCAAAAACTGTCATCTTTGGCAATGTTGAGCTAAATTGAAGAAGGAATTTTTACAGAGATCTTCCCACCTAGTAATTGACCAGTATTGAAAACTTGTATACCAGACAAAATTACGTCCTTGTAATGACTTCACAAAACACCTTATCATAATTGTTTCATATTTTTGAGGAGTTCCCAACATATGATCACAAAAAGAAACAAAATGTATTATGGGTTGTTCTAGATCTCTTGAACCATTAGAAACTAGGAATGTGGTACTCAAAAAATTTGATGGGGGAGAAATTGCATCCACCCATTCAGGGTAAGCTATTTTTTCTAGTTGAAATGGTGAATGTCGTCCTTCCATAGATTCCAACTGAGCTGTTAATTACCCAAAGGTATTCAACAATGTTTGAGAAATATCTGGTTGAGCTTGGACCAGAGTAGGTGCAATAACTAGAGGTTGGACAGGTGTGGCGACCGGTACTGCCACTGATAGTAGTATTACCTGTTGTTGCCACATATATCCCATAGGAATAGACCAGTGAGGTCGTTCTTGTAAAGAAGGATATTATTGATCCATACCAGTAGCTTCAGCAAATTCCCTTGATTTCTTAACTCCACCATTCTTGGTAGAAAGACTACCATGAATTAAATCTGCATTTAATCTCCTTAAATCCTTCATTTAATCTTCCTACTATGAAAGTATCTCTTCAAGTGAATGATATTGACCTTCTTCAGAGGAAAAGTGAGATGCAATCTGACTTTTTTCCTTTCCCCTTATTAGAGGCCTTTTGTAGAAGGGGAACATGGTTATTTGAAGGCATGCCTAGATTCTGGGTAAGCCTTTGATTTTGGGTACAAACAAATTCTTCATTTTCCTTAGTGTGTACCTCATATTGAATAATAAATTATTCATCTGATTCCTTTGAGTGTGTATCATGTTCTGGGGGATCTCCTACAATGGTATTAATGACATTTATAAGTGCATAACACATTACTGCACTTCTGTCTATGTTTCTATGATACTGTCTTGTTACAGGTCCATTATGAGACACTTCCTTTTGTTTGGTTGATCCCTTAGGAAGTTCTTGATAAACCATAATTTGGAGGGAATCTCTAGATAATTTGGCTCAGTGTTCCCCTTGCGGCGTCTTCCCTAATCGTGAAAAACTGACTTCCAGTGAGGAGGGGATTGCAAATGTGAAAAATCTCGTAACCTTGTAGGCTGGGGTTGTTCTTCTTCATCTTATTCTTCAAATATTTGAATATTGTTTAATTAATTCAATGATTTATTTAGATGATCCCCCAGCCTCGCAAGCTAGGGTGATTCATGAAATGCTATAGCTGAATTCCATGCAACTGCTCTTCTGATTTTTCAGATTTTTGTTCGGACATTAATTGGGTGCATTATCCTACCAACATTTACACCACCTACGTCAAAATATCATTGTTCAATTTTAGACATTTTCATCCTCTGATTCTTGAAATCCTCCAAATGAGATGTGTTCCCAAGATTCTCAGAGGCTTGATGTAAAAGTAGCTCAATAACTTCTTTTCTTTGAGACTGATTCTGATGAGAACTGGTATTTCTCCTTTACCTAATTGTTTCCTAATATTCAACACATAATCATCATTTTCTACTAGTAGTTTCTCTACATGGTCTGACCAATGTGGATGATTTGCATTCGAGGATAAATGACCTGAGGGAGGTTTGATGAATGACAGTTTCCTTAAGATTTCTTATGACTAAGAAAGTGTTTCACCCTTAAATTACAAGGTATCAGTCATGACTGGCCTTGTGTTTGCAAGTGCCTCGAGATAGGAGGGATTTATTATTATAACATTGTGAATTATAGAATTGTTTTGACAATGAAAAATAATTCTGCTGAGAGGAATTTCACAGTGAAAGCCAACATGGGGAGGATCACCATGGTGGATTACTGAAAGGGATAAATATTCTCACTCCTTGGTCTTCTGTCCACATGGAGGGTTTCCTGTGCTCTCATCCGTTGATAGGCACTCTGGATTGACCGCATTTTCATGAAGAAAGTTTTCATGAAGATGTGTCTGATGAGAAGCTTCAGAATTACAACTACCACTCACAAAATTTGGTAATGGGAGGGTAGGATCTTGAGAAGCAATAAATAAATTTCATAGGGCTTCATGAGCTCCAGCATTAAGAGGAGCTAAATTACATCTTGACTCTTTATCTTCCAATAGTATTTGGTGATCTTTCTTCTTGGAGGGTCACTTATACGTAGATGGATCCAAATTCGGGGAAAAGATGTTATCATGGGCAGGTATATGTTCTTGTCTTGAATTATTTACTAGAAGAGAACAGTTACCTCCAATTGGAAAGGGTGTATGTTCTCAATATTTTTGTCTGTATAATATGGTGGAGTATGCCCCATGACCCTCCTAGACTAGAAAAGAGGCGTGTATCTGCTCTGGGAAAGAATGCCTTTGTGTCACCCCATTTTTGGGGACATATTTATGTGTTTATTCCCCTAATACTACTAATGTATTTGTTTAAATATCCTAACATGATTCAAGAATATGAGAAGGTATATTAATCTACCCCTTCACATTTGACAAGATGTGTTTAGTTAATTCATTAGTTGTAATGGGAATATATGTCCATTCTGTATCTTGAGTTGGTGTATGTGCCTACTCTTGTCCTCCTTTTCCTGTCAATGAATATTGGAATTACATATGCATAGGGGCAGAGAGTTGAGTATGTTCCAAATTATTCATCGAAGATTTCCGACTGACTTCTCTGGGTGATACCAAATGAAACTGTTGGCAGGCTTGATGAACATTGATAGGTGTGTGTGCCTGCTGGATATTATCCATCATATATGGTTGATGGGTTTCCTTCAATACTGGCAGACGAGACTGCTGACAAAATTGGTGATTATACACAAGTGTATGTTTTTTGCTTACGAGCTTCCACCATATTGGATTGGAGGGTTTCATTAAATGCAATCAGATGAGCCTGAGGACTGGCTAATAACTTGTAAACAAGTGTAAGTTCCTATTCACAGTACTCCACAAGGTTTACCTAGTGGGATTGGTGGTTTGTTGTCAGAAGAGACTACTGAGCAAAAAAATTAGGACGAACGAGGCTATGTGCCTACTCGTTGTTTTCCATAAAGTTTGAACGATGGACTTCTCCGGTGGACGTAGAGGTGAGAACATGCTTCCTTTTAATCAGACGTTGTCCCTAGCGGTTTGTATTGCATCACCGGGTCTGAGAGACCTAGTCCAAACATCCAGAGGAAACTCCCCCATCATGTTGGGGATATACTACCATATAATTCTGGCGGCGGTTACTGGTGGGTTTCCTCAGGAAGGACTCCTGTATTCTAGAAGTGAGACCTTCAGTGACCTCTTGATCTACCTCTCTATAGTATGGGAGAGATTGATTGTTCTTATCCACTGATAATGTCCCAAAACGGTTGGAAATGGTGGTTCGCACCGTTTTTTACATGATCATAGGTCGTTGTTGGCCAGATGATCGAGTATTATTGTTGACCTAGAGGGCTTGTCGAGTAGCCTCTAATGTCAGAATTATACTGTGTTGGTGATAGTCCTTTTTCAGCACATTGGAGACCCAATGTTAAAGATCCTGGGATAGTGATATCATCCTTCCCATAGATGGAGATACAAATTTAGCAGCAGTCATGATGTTCACAGATGTTGTCTTTAAGAAATCCATTCTTTGGATTAAAGGGAATTCTTTGGAAAAATGAGAACAACAACAACTTATATTAATGTTACATCTTTTCTTATAGATACATGTGTTATTAATTCCTTTGTTTGTCCTTCCTTTATCAATTTATAGGGGCCTAACATGTGGGTAACAATATTAAATTGGTTAAGGATTCAGGTTGGGTTCACCATTTTTGTTTCACAGGTCCTTGATACATGATATTCTAGATTTAGAAATCCTTATTTCTAGGTGGTTTCCATTGAATTTTTTCATGGAACCAAAAATGTCCAATAGCTCTTTATCCAAAGTGGACCTGCTTTCCAAAGGTAGTCGTTCGTTAAGATTTGAACTTTACAATACTTTAGAACATTCATTGGTCAAGAGGATGGGATGTTGGAATCATGACACCCATTTTGGGAGAATTATTGTATACTCCGGGACTCTCTTTTAAATTAAAATATTTTCATAAATCCTTATTAATTCAAAAAGTATATCAAAAGTATCCCTTGGAATTTAAATCACCTATTTAACATGTACAAAATTTTAGAATTACGGTATGTATTTGAGGTTCTCCATCAATGGTATCCTCTAATATACTAGTTAGAGATACGTTTAATCACCATTTATGATGATACTTGTTTTTAAGCCACTCAGTGGGGCGCTCTGGATTTTACTGTCATCCAGGGAGATAATGATTTGTTTTGATTCTGGGATCGTGCTCATAAAATGAGCTACCTACATATCCTTGTGAAAGGATTCAGAACCCTCTTAGTTAGGTGCCACTTAGTGGGACACATCATACCTTTTAAGGTCATGTGATAAGGACCTCTTAGCGGAAGGTGCTTAGATACAACTTAGTGTGGGACTTATCATTAAAACAGCCCAAGGAACATTGTAAAGCATATAGGTTTCCAAATATAATCAAACCCTATTGGGGATATGGCCCAAATGGAACAAGGTTTATTTGATGTGGTGGGTTTGAACCTCATGAAGGCTTCCTACATATCCCATATGGATGGGAATCAAATCTCACATATTTCGATGAATCTCACATGAGAGTATGGTCTCTAAGAGAAATTAGTTTGGGCTTACTTTATAAAAAGGATGCCTTAATGATTTGCAGATTGAATTTGCGGATTATTTCCTAAGGAGGATGGCCAAATTGGGGGAATTAGGGTTGGATTCCTAAGGAGGATATTTAGTGAGCTCGGGCTCCGAAGGAGATTCCTACGCATCCTATTTTGAACATGAATCAGAGTTCTCGTAGTTCTTTAAAATGAGTGTTTATCCACATGTTGTAATCATCACATATTTCTAATCCCATGTGAGTCATACCCAGTGTGGGAATCAAGAGGATGTGATAGATTCAACAATGACACTTCACACTATCAAAATTTTCCTCCATGCTGATCAAAGAGGGTGATGAGATGGTAGACGAGGGAGAGGCGATGAGCCATCCCTATGTTCTATTCACCTTGGAAAAGTGTCCAAATGTAAGGAATAAGGGGTGAAGGGGAGGGGCTTATACCAGTATGGATGCCCTAAAATTGGTTCTGGTAGGGGAGGGAGACTTCTCATATTCTTCCGTGGAATGGAAAGTGGTAAGTGTACCTTTTCTACCAGAGACATGAGGTCTCGGGTCACCTCTTTGAAAAGGGAAATGCCGGAATCCCACCATCTACCAAACCAGGAGGTTTCTAACACTGTTTCCGGGAGAAAATTCCATGTGACTGTGGATATACAATCCCACAAACATCACACGAATCTCAACCCCATTGTGAAACAAATGTGGCAAGTCTCTGACTGTAGAAATTGATACCCAAATTGGAGACACGCTGATGTGCGTTATCCAAATGATTGAGAAGTCAGGAGGATTTGGTGGAGCATTCAACAAATACCCTTTCAAATAAGGGAACCATGGAAGGAGATACCCCTCCATGAATGGATTTTAATAAGGGTATTTATGTTTTTCGCGTAGGTAAATTGTGCAGATATGTTTCGTAGGTACCCCGTGTTGCCTTGTCGTGTTGCTACGACGCACATGTGTCCCGCGTTGGTACGACGTGCATGTGTACCGAATAGGTACAACGCGTAGGTGTTGATGAGGCCTGAAGAGAATGTGAAGAAACTCAAAACATGCCTATCCCCTTTGATTATATCTTCTTTTGTAGCATAGAGAACTACCTGAGAAAATTTAAGAGATCTAGGAGAATGATCTATGCAATGAGAGCTTGAGAGAGTCTTTCACTTTTTTCAGTTGGAAAATGAGGATCCCAAGGGTCCTATTTATATTCATGGATGGGCCTGGACAAAGAAACTTTTGTCGTGTAGGTATGCCACGTAGCTCCACCACACATGTGCTCTATGTAGAGGCACCAAAAATTATTTCCTGCACAGGTCGATCACGTAGTTGGTTAGCAACGATAGGCTACGTAGCTCCCTCATGAAGCTAGGTTGCATAGCCGGTTCTTGAAGCACGACCAAGTAGCTCTCTCATGATGTTGGGCCGCGTATCTCGCTCGTGAAGCTGGGCAACGTAGCTCACTCCTGAAGCTCATGTATGATACTTCTTGGCAGTATTTTGTAATGTTTCCTTTGTAATCTTTGAATCTTTTTAATGAGTGTCAATAGTTACAAATTTGTGTTTTCAATTAAATTATTTTCATGGGTTTTCTTGTTTTTCATTAGACAAACAAATACTTTATTTTTATGTACAATAGTGACATTTTATGCTTATCCTGTATTTTTAAATATTCTACAAATGATTATAAGGATGGATAAAGAAAATGAAGAGGTAATATTAAATTCATGATAACTTTTCATGAAATGAAATAAAATTTTATTTTAAATATTTTAGATTTTTGGAAAATATATAGTGATCATAAGTGTACACATTGTAAAATATGGTTTCTTATGCAATTAATTATGGCCTAATTCTCTAAAATTATAACCCTCAATGAACTTCTGGAATTAAATAAATTTAATTTTTTTCTAAAATCACCAGAATATGTAATGCTTAACAATTTTTCCCTATATAAATTCAAAGATGGTATTTAACAGTTATTAACTGATTACAATCATCAATTTGAGGAGTTCAAGCTTATAGAGATTTCAATGAGATCCATGATAGCTAAACCACCACCTAATATTTCCACCACTACTTATATTACATTTATATCTTATCTGGAGGACTTGAAATAGTTTTTTATATAGAAATCAAGATGATATAAACATGTAATTACTAACATAATAAATTATATATGTTTTCATTAATATTTATAGTTTTATATATTTAGAATTATATAAAATATAATTTTCTATAAATTTTTTTATTTTATTAGAATGATATAAATAGATAAAAAATGATTAAATTAAAAGGATAATAAAACAATTACATCCAATAAATTAATTAATTAACTACGAATGATGTCAATATAACTATTTATGAGAATAAAAAATAACTACTTAATTTTTTTTTAAATATTATATAAATGAAAAATTTATCTTATTTATAGTATGAAGTGTATTATAAAATTTAAAAATTAAAAAAATATTATTAATTTATTTATTATTCATTGGTTATATATAAATTTAAATAATTTTATGGTCAAATGTGATGTTTAAAAAAATAAATTTTTTTTTATAATGTTGTTTCAATATAGAAATATAGATTATCCACTTATTATGAATTATATTAATAAGATAAACTTACAATTTATTCATTAAAAATTATTAAATTTCCATGAATACTTATTACATGGAACATAATGATAATAAGTTAATTTTTATGCTTAATTATATTTTTTTTTCATATAAATGGTTTTTACGCATTATGTGAATAACTTTTCAAATGATTTTTTACCATATTTATAAACTAAATATCATAAATTGTTTTCCAAATTTTTATAGGGAATATTAATGTTTTATAATCACTTCTATTTCATTTTCAGTCACAAAAATGATAACATGGTAGAAAATTATACCATAGTAATGTTTAAAATTCATAAAACAATGGATAAATAAAATTATAAGGACACAATTAGCCCAAAACATGTACCGATTTTTTATGAGGGTATTGCATACCTATTTATCCTATTATAAAAAATTGGATTATTTTATTCCTGTTTACTTGAATTTCATTTTTAATGTATATTAATAAAATTTATATTAACAATAATATCACTCCTCTCACTTATTGTAGGATCTCTTCACTATTAAACTTATCCACAGACATGGTGAATATATGATCAACCAATTCCTTTTTGAATCACTCCCCAAATAGCTTTATCATAACGTATAGATTCTTTTATAAAAAAAATCATATCTTTGAAGGATTGAGTTGAGGCCTAAAGGAGTATATCCAAGGAAGATTAAATAATTTTAATGAACTTAATTCATGTTTATTTATTATTAAAACACATAAAAATTCTATATAAGAGTACTAATATAAATAAATAAATATAATTATTAAAATTAAATTCAATTAGTTTGCTATAATAAATATTATCTACTATCTTCTCATTCATTCAAAAAGGGAAAATGTTTCCCATTTCACATGTAGACTACTACCTCCATGGATGATGTATTTTATTTTCATCACCATAGAACATGGTTGGTTCTAAAAATGGATTTATTAGATAAATAATTTATTTATGAAATTATATAAACTCAAAAAATTTGAATTTTTCTTCATAATAATTATATTAACCGTAAATTATCAAAGTGATTTGTTAACCTCCCAAAATGAGCATACCGATACAATTTCATAATTTGAATATATTTTGGAAAATATTTTTATATATATAACATTGTTCCACTAAAATGATAAATATCATATAACATAATAATTTTTAGATTATTAAACCACATTTATTATGTGATGAGAAAAACAATAACACCAAAATAGAGAAAGAAAAATTGAACTACTAACAAATGATGACCAATATAACTACAATAGTTAATAACTATATAATAAATGAGCCTAAAATATTCATATAAAAGGTAATAAATATTATTAATTTTATGATATAAATGATTAGTTTTTTTTAATTTATTAAATTGGATGTTAAAATATGTTAAAAAATGTGGGGATTCAAAAAAAGGGATTCTTTTTCTCCATTTCAATTATTTGAGACTAATTTTTTCATATATATATATATTAGTTAACAATGTGTAATTATCGAAATATTTATTTATTATATATTAAAGAAAATTAAATTCCTTATAATTTCAATTATATTTAATTTTAACTTTCAATGGACATTGATTATTACAATTCCTTTTCTATATGTTTTTAGTCTAAGGATTTCATCTCTAAGACATGTTTTGTTTTATGCACCAATTTATTTTATATGGTATATATACTTTTTACATGTAATTTTAAAAAATTATTTTCTTTTTACTAATTATATTTAATGTTCTATATCAACTTATCCCTTTAATGGAATATTAATTTAAATGTTACAAAATCCATATGGGGTGTTTATTAATGCATTTATATAAAGTGGTTTGAAGTTTTTATATAACTCTTTCTCTTCCGTAATCTTTATTTTGAGTCAATAATTATGTTATCTACAAATAAAAGTTTCTTCTAGATTTTTTTAAACTATATTTTACTTTATCTATAATGATTTTTAAAGGTATCATCTTATCAATTTCCCTACATTTAACATTTAATTTTCATTACATGTTTTAAAAAGAATTATTTTTTTACATTTACCAGTTTACCTATTTTTCTAAAAACCCTGAAAAATCATTATTTTTAATATTTCATTCCATGATTAAATAGT
Organism: Viscum album; assembly: GCA_963277665.1. Taxonomy (NCBI): domain Eukaryota; kingdom Viridiplantae; phylum Streptophyta; class Magnoliopsida; order Santalales; family Viscaceae; genus Viscum; species Viscum album. The sequence goes on from OY728134.1 coordinate 1,368,986,684, forward strand.
TTTTCAAATAAAATACTATTCTGATTGTTCTTGGAAATTTTCATTTCAAAATTAAAGGATAATATTGTAAATAAATAAATAAAGGTATTTATATCCAATTATGGGTTGATCTTCCACTTCACATTTAAATACATTAAAATTATCAATTTTAATGGTTTAGATATTATTGACAATATTTACTAGTAAAAATTCATTAAAACACTTGGAATAAATCTAAATACAGGAAAACATCCTAAATTTTGATAATGTAAACTATATGTGGCTTCCAAGACATAACATCACTATTTGCATAAAAAAAGTGGATAAATGATTTAGTTTTGATGAATGAAGGGGTAATAAACCTGAAATTGGTTTGTTATATTTCATATTTACATAAACATGGTCCAATACCAAATTGACAAAATGAATAACTATTTTGAAAATCCTATAGGATATACATTTTATATTTTAAATACATCTTTACAAACAATTTAACATATTTAATCAAATGATCTAAATATTGATCATTTCTTGTATGATACAATACAAAAGTATTGTTTAACCAATACCTTTAAAAAATTGATATTCATATATATATTAGGATATTATCGAAAATAATTATCAATGTTTATCTATATGTTCAAACTGATATTAAACTAGATACAAATAAATTGGTTGACTATATAAATAATTGATTAACCATATACATGTTATCATATATTGAAAATATTTATTACTTCATTATAATATTTGAATAGTATAAATCTAGAGAATTAATTTATTGGATATTAATTTAATTACCTTGGGATTATAATGTTATTATTATTTATGATTTTTATGTTTTTCCATGATCATGGGGAATCAGTGTGTGGTTCTTGTGCATGATATATGTTAATGGGTGACCTAGAATGATTTTCCATTTATTAACCACGTAATCAATAACAATTCATTTATTTTTTAAAAATGGATATTCTTTTATTACTATGGAATATTGATTTCTTATTGTATTATTACACATTTAATTCACATGATTATTACATTGGACTAATTTAACTATGGGTGATTCTTCGAATTATATTTCACCTCGAAACATCGGTTGGTCTCATGTGAAAAACCAGCTTAGTTATTTGGTGTAAACATTAACCTTTTATTACTGATATCATAGAATATGGCCTTGAGGCTAAGATTATGACTCCTTAGATTATGAATTCATTCATTATAAAATCAGTTAGTATTGTATGTGTGATTTTATAGATGGTTATGTAATCTATAGAAACATTTTTTTCTCATCGAATTAGTTATATAGAATTATTTTGTCAATTTTTTTTCCATCCTTATTATTCATCACTAATTTGTTTTATGATAGGTTATGTTTAATACTACCCCTTACTGAACATATTATCCCCCCCCTTTATTTTATAATCAATTTTTCTAAACATTGAAGATTATTATTATGTTTTATATGTTTGGAATGTGATAATGTATTTATAACATTACGGGAAATAATGAATACTTATTCTGAAGAAAACTTATGGATATAGTGGGTAAAATTTCCAATAGTGTGAAAATATGATCTTTGTTAAAATAATTTTTGAAATAATTCACTAAACTGTAAAAAATTACATTTTTTATTTATTTTACATAATTTTTCTTAATGATATTTTAATTATGGTTAATTAAATTTGGTTTATCTCAATTTTTATAAAATCCATTGTGTCAACATTATGTTTAGGGAACCATATCATTTAGTATTGGTATGGGTTATCATATCTGGTATTATTTTCATCTTTAGAAAAATTTATAGTCATGGATAACATCATGGATTTATGATTTTAGGGTTGATAATTGGGTTAAAGTCACATATGCACTTTTTTGGTTTTTTATGATGGTATTTTATGGTGATTAATGATATATCGGGAGAATTATGTCTAGTTTTGGGGAGAATACATTATTCTGGCATAGATAACAATTAGGGTTCATGTGTGACCTAACTTTTAGATAATTATAATTAATTTGGGTAATGGTCGAACGGATTTTTGAATATAAAATAAAATATCCTTGGCGATTGAAAATTATTTTATTTTCAGGAAATTTAGGTTATTTATGGAATATATAAATTTATTTTTATATTATTTATGATTATGGTGTATATATTAATTGTTTTGGTATTAATATTTTTTTAAAGGAATATTTCAGTTTTGGGAGAATATATTTTCATTAATTCTGGGTCAGTTGTTTTTGGGATTATATTATTTGTCGAAACATAAACTTATCTGAATGTGTTATAGTTTCAACCCATAGATAAACCATTTGTATCTGGGTTAAAACTTAATCTATCAAAGTATAAAAATATTATATACTCTTTTTATATTAATATATTTATCATCACCATAGATATTTCTTATTCTTATTTTGTTTTGTAGTGGATAATGAAAATGAAGATAGAAAAGGTATGCCTCTAAAAAATCAAATTTATAATAAACAATTATGGAAGAATATATTTGTCTTATAATATTATTAAGTATGAAATATGATATTCGTATTCAATAATATTATAGTGAAGTAAATATATCATTATAAATTATATTCACAATTCAGTATTAAAATAATACAACCCTTATACTTTTTCATCAATAGGGGAAAGTAAAATATTAAGGACATAATTTTTTTAAGGGGGTACAATTTGAAACCCTACTATTTTAGTATATAAATTCATTTAAACATGTACTGTGTAGAAAACATTTTAACACAAGAAACACAAAAATAAAGTGAACCGTGATATATTGGTGACATAATATTATAACTATTATATAATATATTAATAATATACATAATGACTTGTAATGTGAAAATTAAAGTTACAACATTATGAATTCTATGGATTCATTTAGTGGGAGTATTCCTAATGAGACTTATTTTAATAATTAAATGGAAGTAGATTCACTATGATTTATTATGATTAATAACAATTTGTTCTTCAATAGTTATGGTTTGAGTGAAATCATATATTTGAGAAGCCCAGGACCATAGAAAACACTAACATCCATTATAAATAAACCACCCCATGAAAATTACATCATGTCTTATCATAACATTATATCATTTTAGTGTTCTTTAGGGGGGGTTTTAATTATAAATTATGATAATATAAACATGTGGTTTTGTAATTAATAATATTTATATTATTATTATTATATATATTTTTATACATTTGAAATTTTATTACAAATTAATTTTTTATTAATGTTATTACATTGAAAAAATAATATTAATATAATGTACTGATGAAATACAGGAGATGATAAAATAATAACATCTATTGAATAAGGTAAGAAAATATAATGAATTTTATTTTAATTATTCAATGGATAAAAATCCTTTTTTAAACATCGTTTAAATTGCATATTATATTATATAAAATAAAAATTTATCTTATGTATATTATTAAATTTAATAATTCAAATTTTTAATAATTATCAAAAATGGAATAATAATTCATACACAAAATTAAAATTTCTTATAAATATGTAAAATATAAATTGAAGGTAAACATATATATTTTCCAAAAACTATTTTTTCTTTGTACATTGCGTTTTTAATTTAAAAAATTAAATTAATCCCCACTGATGAGAACATTTAAGGAATTTTACTAATATTATAAACAATTAAATAAATTATAAACATTCTAATTGTTTAAATTACGTAGAAAATGAGAATAAATTTATTTTTATACTTAAATAAATAAAGATATTCTAAAATTGGTGTTTACATGTTATTTGAACCATGGATAAATTTAATATTTCCCACCTTTAAAAAGAGAATCTAATAAAATAATTTACATATTTGCAATCATCATTTCATAATTTTTTAATATTTTCACCTTAAATTTTTCATACAAATATATTATTGTGATAAAGGTGTGTCACCACAGTAAACATCAAAAGGGTTCAAAGGTGACTGAATTAAGGGAAAATCCCCCAATTAAAACAAAATTGTGTTCAAATTTGATTATATGGGTAGATTATTCGCCTGATTTATCTGATATTTTAAATTGTGATCATTTAGTTCCATGGGATATTAGGTTGGAAATTATTAAATATTAAGATAAATAAGTATTTATTATTGTTACATTCCACGATCATATAAAATAATTTCTTCACCACCTCACAACTACACACATTTTGTGCATCTTATATCAACCAATACCTTCTCAAATATCTTCCAATATTTGTTTCCCACATTAAAAAATTTCATTTCTAAATAAAATAAAAGTCCAAAAAGGATTACTGATATAATTATATGAGGATATGTGTAATGGTATAACCATTTTTATCCTATTATTTTGTTGGTTACAAAGTTAGATGTTTTTCAAAGAGGATATTGGAGGCTTTAAAGGACTTTAGAGATGATATTATGCTTCAACATGTTATTTAGTATGTGGATAGTTATTAATTATGTGATAGGTTTTTTTCATCTTGAATTATTTTTATTCGTGACTTAATGTTTCATATGGGGTTTTTGTTCTTATATGACACATGGAATGAAATAATAATTCATAAAGGGAATTAATAGTAGGCTCGGTCATCGTGAAAATCTATGGATGTTCCTAGAGTTTGTAATTTGAGGGGTTTATGGGATAAATTTATTTCATATCCAAAATTATAAGTCCTTATAAAAACTCAAGATGTTAATGTTGGATTTACATTGTCAATTCTTCATATAGAAAACAATTTTTAAACTCCTAATCCCTCTAAAATTATATCATTATCGTGTTGTTTCTCTCAAATCAGGGGAAACCTCTAGGAAATTTTATATAATGTTTAATAAAAATTCTACATAATTTGATAATTGGAATACATTTTTTGATCATTGGTCATCGACATTGATAAAACCCCCCTTTTCTCCCTGGATTTATCTTCTACTTCCTCAATATATTGGTTACGATGCATATTTGGTTTATGGAGAGTTTTGGAGAGAGTTTATTATGATACATAATATGGTTCTTGTTTATTTGAGGTATCCTTGTGTGGATGGGGTCTCTATGTTGTTTCTATTTGACTCTATTGTGTGAGTAGATTCATAAAATTTATTTGATTTAGGGGATCCTCATTATCTCCCTATGTTATATTCATGTGATGGGTTTACATGATATTGATTTCCTTTTTAGTGGATAATATTTTTTCACTAACAAGATAATTAATTTCCTAAAAAATAAATTTATGGGAATGGAGAAAATCACATTTTTCTACTTTTTTTAATATTTTCATTGAGTTTATACATTCATGATGTGAAAAATATTTCATTGTCATCATTTATTTTATTGTATAAAGGAATTCAAAACTAAAAACAAGAGACAGATAGAAATATGAAAATATGATGTACTAGAAAATTAGGGAGGACTAAAATAACAGAGCACAATTAAAATACCTATTGAAAGGTTCAACCCTTAGCATGGAAAAGAGATCATTCTTATAAATAAGGTAATCCTTTTTCATTGGTCCTCTATTGATACAAGGAAATATGAATCTATGTGACAGTCTCAAAAAGTGTGAAGTGAATTCATATTGTTATCGATGAGACCCCCTCACCGTCATATGATATTTGAAATTCAATAAAGGATTGTACATGATTTGTGCACATAATTTCAAAAAATTATAGCATTTGGTTCCACTACCATCACACTGATATTATTTTACATACATAAGAGGTTTATTGGGACCATTTACCTTTGATCTACTTGTGGATAATGAACAATACAAAATTAAAATGTAAATGAAAGAGTGAAATCAACCTAAGGATTCCCAACCAATTTTCCTTCCCTCGTAATTCTCATGTAATATGAGTCATATATGATTATTTTAGGACCATAAATTTAATGGTTCTAACAATTTCATCATCCTTGAATGGTCCTCATGATAGAATGGGTCGATGTACTTCTAGTTAGAAGTGGTCTGAGTGTGGGATCATCCTCCGTGTTTTTAAGTTGTTAGATCATATCAACCATGAGGTTTCTTGTTATGATAAATAATGTATTTTTGTGCATGTGATGCCTTCAAACGAAGATGTGTTCCATGACTTCCCAATACCCGAAAATCCAACTGAAATAAGCACTGATTTAGCATTCTACTCCATACCCACTACCCATACTTTTTGGTACTAGTGTTAAAATAATAGATTATATGTCACTAATGATAGGAAATACTAGTGAATTCACCAAAATATATCTATAACAATCATTCATGGCCTCTTTCAAAGATTATATTCATCAATCTCTCCCCCTTGTGACCCCTATAACATGATCACCTTGACACAAGGTTAAAATTATACTATTTATATTCTCATAAATAGAAAGAATGCAATTTATGATTCTACATACTATAAGGATTTTATTAGTGGTAAGTTATTTTCCCCACAACACCTCACCACAAGTGTCTTCATCGTGGTGGTATAGTTTCACTCTTATAAAACACATCCCTGAGATGTTTCCAGATGAGGTTTCAGTGAATACACACTTGTATCGATCATTGTTAATTTAAATAATGTCAAAAATGAAACATTTAGGTTCATCTAGAATATCATTGATGAATTAATTTTGCTTGATTTCATAAAGGATGGTGATATCTATGAAAATGTATCCATGGAATCTGAGAAATTATATGGGCCAGATATGGTTCCATAACGACATTTCACCATTAACTAAAAAACAGAAAGAGTGAATTTGGATGATTAAGAACTGAGGGAGTATAATAGAGCATAATTAATAATAACTTACACATTCCAGGGTAAATGTTTCGCTTTTTTTCATGTCCGTGAACCATCCCTAAATAGAATAATCCTTAAAGACCTACAACACTATTTTTGAGTGCGTACATTGAGGGGTGTCTAAGAGATTCCTGGAATTGAAAAATGATTTTTTTCATTGTTTAAGATCTGGTATGTTATGTTCCCTCCTTATGTATTATCTTATAGGAATATGAATCCCGCATTTTGATAATAATTTAATCTCACCCAGAATTAAATGATATGAATTAATATATGAATAATGAATTATTTTTCAATAGAAAAATGGAATTTTGGTTATAATATCCATGCTAGGTAATGAAATGATGTAATTAAATTCCTTTTGTTGGTTATAGATTGTGGTTTTATAGAATGTATGGTGTGGTTTGATTCATGGATGTGCATGTTATGCTGGTTTGTGTGATGTGAGATGCTGGGTGGTGATCATTGTAACAGTATGATGTTTGCATAATTTATTAGGATGTGATGCAATAAGCGATTTGATTGGTATGTGACATGGATGGTGTGTAGTGGTTGTGCGTACGGTTTTTGAAGTGGTATAGATGGGTTAAATCAAGATGGATTAACATATTTTTTTGTTGTGGAAATGGTTGGTCTAATAAGGATGATATTTTTTTGTTGTGGTTTTATTAGAATCCTGGTTAGCCATAGAAATTAATTGAATGGATACAACTGAAAAAAAACAAGGTGTGGTAGTTAAATGGTAATATGATACAATTAAATATGATAATGGTATGGAAATTGATATATGTTAATTATTTTGAACTAAATTATTGATTAAATAATTGGTTGTGTTAATTTTAAAATAAATGTCTTAGTAATTAGTGTTAGTGGAATATATTTAATTCTAGAAATGGTCAAACCAATAACAAAACATGGAACATTGTTGTTATAGTGAATTTGTTTTGTGGGATTATTTTTTGTTGGTTTCCATTTAATTGTTTGGTTTCATAGTATACGTGTTTTGGGTGTAACAAAAGACCTGAGAGGTATATCACATGATGGATGTTATAATCCATCCATTCCTTATTGGATTTAGTTTTGATTCTTAAGGATGAGAATAATTTTATTTGTATCTAATGTAATAGTACAAAAATTATCCTACTATTACACTTTTGGTTTTGGAGTTTATGGTTTTGAATGGAGTCTCATGGATGGTTTATAGTAATTTAGATATAAAATTACATTAAAAAGGTTATTATTTTCATAAATAGGTATTATTAATATATGATGACTTTAGAGACATGGAAGATTTAAATTGATAGCTTAATGTTTCATAAGGGTGTTATGTTCTAAAGTGACCTCTAGAATAACTATATAAAAAATTATATAAATTAATTTGAGGCTAAGGCACCACCAAACTATTTTTATCTTTATGGGATTTGAGTTCAAGGTATTCCCAACCGAAATTTATTTCAGCACCAATATTTTAGGGCCTAAAAAAATTCTATGATCGAATATAGGTTTACTTTGTGAATTTACCATGGACTTGAATTTTTTTTGAATCTGAATAATTGAAGAAACAATTCCATCCCTCCCTCGTTTACCATGAACCATTGGGTGAAACCTATGTTATTTTAAAGGATCTTTCATCCCCTTTTATATTATTGTTATTTTTGGCTTCAAGCGGTTGATCTTTGGCCAACCACACTGGGTAAATCCCATTCTCTCCATTAATTTATATAGTTTCACTTTTGGAATTATCAATGTGTTTTTGGTTATTTTTGTGTTTGGGAACATATTTTTAATGATACTTGATGTGATTTGGGTTGATTAGAGGATTCCTTATTCTATTTTTTTCTTCCGATTATTTTTTATTTCATGTCGTGTACATTGATTTAGAATGATTATATGAGGTTAGGTATCTTCATTCTCTCTAATTTTGACAAGAATCAACAGTGATTCCAGGATTTTTATTTCTTTTAGGTTGATAGTGATGATTTAATTAAGAAGATAATTAATTGGATAAAACTAAAATTGATCTGAATGAGGAGAAATCACATGTATTGAATATTTTTATAATATAAATGTTACAATTATACATGATTTTTTCCATTTCTAAAAATTTGGGATTTTGGGAGCATTAATTATGTTGTAGTTTATATTCTTGTCAAACCCTTATTTTATTGATCATCTAATCATTCCCTGAATAAAATTCTAAGAAAGTATATGTTGATAATGAATATTTTATGAATTAAAATGTAGATTTTTTATGATAATACTCACTCTATATAATAAATTAATGTAATTAAACCCCTATTATTTATTTGTAATATTACTTTTATTTTTCCCCCTTTACTTGTCCTTCCATTCATACATTCCTTTTCTATAACGTTTTTTGCCTTGTAAATTCCTCTTTTAAGATTGTTTTCTTTGATAAAACTATTTAATTTTACAATGTGCATATATTATCTAATTAATTTTTTATAGTATTATTTTCTATTTATTCATGGTAAATACATTTCTATTTCATTTTCCATATTTTATGTTGTCTTTATTTAACAATTACAAAATCTATAAGGGGTTTATTCATCAAAACAATCACATTAAAGTTTTTAATGTTTTACCCAACTCTTTCTCTTACATTCCAATAAGAACGTATTTATATATACATTAAATATTAATTTATGTCATATTAAAATATTTTTAATATTCTATAGGAATATTATAAATGGAATCATTTTATTCTTTTCCATACGGGCAACAATTTATTTTCATTTTAGAAGTGTGAAAAAATATTATTTTTTAACATTTAACACTTGACGAAGTTTTCCCAATTTCAAGATAGTTCTTCATTATTAAGATAACAGTACTTGTTCCAATATATTTTTTAGGAAAACATAATAACAATTATTCACTAATATTTTTAGGTTAAATATATCTACTAATATTTTAATGTAATAAATAATTGTATTCTTTCAAAAATATTCATTATCTTCCTCCCAACATTTCATATCATCAACGTAATTTTTTTATGTTATAATTATTATTATATATTAGGAATGAAATATATGTCTAAAAAACCTAAAATAAATATTAATATAGTACCACATTATAAATTTTAATAAACATAAGTTTGTGTGGTTTCCTAAAAATAACATCTCAATCAGGATACAAATAAGTGTATATATGTGTTGGCTCTGATTAACCTAATGGTAACAAACCTAAAAAATTTGTTTGGGAGTTAACTTGATAAGAACTCCATTAAAAACTTAAAATTATAAAATTAAACCATGTCTAACACTCCCAATGGATATGATTTGGATATTTATATACATCCTTATGATGCATTGAACTTATAGTATCAAAAGATCCAAATCTTAATATATTTTTGTATAATACCATTCAGTAGTATTTACAATCAATATGATCATAAATGTTTTTTTAAAATATGTAAAAATAGTAATATAAATCAGAATCAATGTTATTTCATATGTTCAGAGTGATAGAAATGAAATATCTATAAGATAAATGATTTATCACAAGATTTGTGAGGACCAATCATCCTCTGTACATAAACATCACTTTTCATCCAATTCCCATCCCCTATGGATAGTCAATATTTAATTTGATTGAAGGGTGTAACACTAAATAACCATACATCAATTGACTAGGGAAATAATTAAATAAATTGTATTCTATTTTCTTATATAGTGTAAATACTTATTAATTTATTTTCATAAGTTAGTGATATTTACATAGAGAGATACATTATTGGATACATGTTTAATTCCCATTGGATTATTTATATTTATTTATTGATTGATTATTAATGTTTTTATTTTCACATTGTATCCATAAATTGTTCTTGGACAATATATATATTTGAAGGTGACTCAGGAAGATATTTAATTTATTGATCATGGATATATTTGAAATCCAAATATTTTTTCTTTTATATGTGTATTTTCTGATTACAACAGAATACTGACTATGTATTTTATTCATTAAAATTATTTTTATATTATGCATTAATTGGGTTTGTTAAGTGATGAGTGGGTCATAAAAATATATATCCCCTTGGTGAATCAATATGTACTATTATACAAACTATAATAGGTATAGGGATTATACCTTAACTTTTATGAATTATGTCTTGGAGCGAGGGCTTAATGGTAAAATTAAGATACATGACATTATGGATTCCATAAAATGAAATAATTTAGTGTTTCCAAGTGTTTCTTTTTATCATTATGTTATACAAAGGAAATTTTCGTAGGGTTTTTATTAGTTATATGTAATTAATTTATTATTATTTATCCCATTCATATTATTAATTCCTCATTCTTTATGATACCACCTATTATATGTTACCCCTTATTAAGGTTTTGAGCTCATACCATTATTTTTTTACATATTATAGGTATTTAATAAGTTTATTGCGTATTACATTATTAGAAATATATTAAGTGTGAGACATTTTTTTGTAAATATTTATAAATTTTTAGGAAATAATAATTTTTTGATATCAAGGGGGAAAATTACTTTTTGGTGAGAAGGTTATAAGTTTTGTTAACTATATTTTTATCTTTATTATATAAATATATAAACATAAAGATATTTTTTATTTATATACTTTTCCTATATATATTGTGATTTGAGATGATAAATTCATTTGTCTCAGTTGGTATCAAATCTAGTGATAGAGATTATGTCTTTATCACCAGATCATGGTGTGTAGGTTGAGGGACTGCCAAACATCCCAATTCTACTTGAAAAAACTCTTTCAATAATTATCTACATTAGGAGACGTTTTCATTAATAATTAATAAAAAAACTCACCAAATAAAGTTATTATCCCAATATCTTATATAATATTTTCTCTATGAATTAATTCGATTATGTTTTTTAAATAAAAAATTTATGATACCATTTACTTGAATGTAATACTAGTATGGATTTTCTATAAAATATTTAGATATTATTTATATTGGATATCTCTTATTCATTTCCTCATCCTTGAATGGAATTTGTTTTTTGTAATTTTGTGTCTAGATTATTGAATTATTCTAGGTTTAACTCTTGAAATGTTTTTTTATATTTTCTATTTTTTTCATTATTATTTTTCTCCAATCCCTTATCATCGCATTATTTTTTTGTCAATATTTGTACTATTTTTTCATCCCCCTTTATCTAATATTAATCCATATTATTCCTTCGTTGATTTCTTATATACATAACCACATCCCTTGACTTTTCACTATGTTATAGAACATTATACTTTGTAATACCCCTAAAAAGATTTGAGAAATTTTTCCATCCTAATGATCGTGTTTTTAGACATATTATTTTTTATTCTCCTATGATTATTCATTTTTTATCCATAAATATGAATTTTAATTAAATTTATAGATTATACCCTCAAGAGAATCTTGTTTCCATTGTTTTTGAGGTTTTAATTATTAAATAAGCTAAATAAATTTAGGTATATGAGTGAGAATCATTGAGGCAATGGTATATCTCTTTAAGGTGGAAAATTATATTCAGATAGACCTTCATTTATAATAAAAATATGGATACCATGATGATGATTCAAGTATGAATTTTTTCTAACATTTTAATTCATCATGTTCCCTTATAGATATTCTAAAGATATTATGGGGTACGATTGTAACTAGTTTAATGGAAATTATATAGATGGATTTCATCATAACATTCTCGGTATACTCGGTACACCTTCAACCCTATGTGTATCACTATAGATTGTGGAATGGTAGATTTTATCATAAATTGAGGTTGATTAACTTCTACTATTTTAAAACAATCAATCTTTTTGTAAAAATATTCTATATAGACAATAAAGCTCGTTGTCTCCTATACATGGGGAGCTACTCTCCTCTATGGTCCTCTATAACTTTAATAGAAGCTAAAAGTATGACATATTTTTTTGTGAGGGTATCAAGAAAATTCAAAAAAAATAGTATAATCCCTCCATTAGTTGAATTACAAATCATGGAATTAAAAAGCTATTGTAATCTATAGTAAACCATTCTCATTTAAAAGCATGTATCAACCAGGTGGTGTGTAGAAGAACCCAAATGTGGTAGAATAATTTCTAATTGTCATGTGAAATAATTATTTTACCACATTAGAATACACTTGATCAAAAATTTGAAAATTAATGTATATCCATAGATAATGTAAAATTAAATTTAAATATGATGAAAATTAGTGGAATGATTTAAACATATCATCATTCACTCATCAGCATACCATTGTAACTCAAATGATGATTCTGATAACCCCTCTAGATCATCAATAAATTCACCACAGACCTTTCTACATCATTATACAATATTTTCATGCTAGAAAAGGTTAATCATGAGGTTTATGATACCTATGGAATTATATGAAAGTTATGTGATCGATACATGAAGCTGAATAAATCTTCTCCTCATATTCCTTACAACTTGAGTGAGTGGAGGGAGGGAATATAATTCATTCCAAGGATTACAACCTCTAATTTTGGGTGTATAATTAGTTTTGATAATTAGTTTTATGATTCTCTGTTACAACAATTTTCCTTAAAAACCATAAATTCTATATCCAAACAAAAGATTTATCTATTATATATTAAAATTATCATAAATGACAACACAATTTCACTACTAACATGAAACACACTAAGATATATCATGATAACCATTTATTTAAACTAGTTGGGTAAATTAAACTAATAAAATTATTACTTCATAGAAACAATGAACAGATATCACTAACATGGGTATTCTTGGAATCAAATATATTAGAAAATTAAATGATTATTTATTCAAAAAATTACTTAGAATATGCTCCCATCCTAAGATGTATCTCTACAATTCCTAAATAACAATTTCATTTCCATATTTCATGTTAGATATTAATATTACCTTGCATTAAATTTTTTTCCAGAACTTCAATAGTCATATCATGGATTTATGTATTTCTCAATGTTGTTAGTATTTTGTGCATATGATTTTAATTATTTTACAATAGCATGTTTAGAAAAACAAATTAAATATTATATTATGGTTCCTTGCGACATTAACAATTTATCTATTTCTTTTCTCTCTTGGATTATATTTGAGTAACATACTACCATACCCCTGGACAACATCACAAAAATATATAATTATGATTTTTTATGTTAATATGATTGTTTGGATGTTGAACATCATTGGATAGTCAATTTCTAAATAATTGAATACATAAAAATTTAATCTGGATATATGTGTTTATTAGTGTCTAGGTAAGTTCAAAATAAATTTATTTACATCATCTAATTATCTTTTCATACAGAAGATCCAGAGGAACCAATTATAACCCAATGATCAATAAATATTTTAATGGCACTATTATTTACATGCACACTCTAGATAAAACAATTAGAAAATCCGTAAAATTTAATTATCAACTGCCACTTTCTGTTGAACCAATGGAAATATATATGGTAATGTTTCAATATAATGATTTATTTAATGTTAGGTTTTCAGATATCATGATCTCAATGATAGAAGAAACCTGTTGGGATTAGATCTATAACCTTCTCCAGTCATCATGATCAGTAGAAGTTAATTTCATATGGAATGTCATGAATGGAATCTTGTTCAGCAACTAACAAGTTTCCCATAATCCAGATATAATAATAGTCCATAAAAGATTCAAATAATCATACAATATCTACAAAATCCTAATGAAGAATGATGTATCTAATTTAAATACTCTTCAATTATAGGGTGTACCCAGTAGGACCAAGAAGCATATGGTGATGAAATCAATTTGGTGGATTCTACTAATTGTATCTTAGAATAAGGTGAATGATAACAGTCGAACATTATATGAACTAGGTCCCTAAAACTATGTAGGTGTATTTATAATTCCCTATGTCTTAATCAAGTTATTTTTTGTCACTATATTCATAATTAATTTTCATATAAATAATAAATATGGGTGATGATATAATAAAGAATATATATTGTTTATTTTGGATGGTGATGCCTTAGGGTGGAATCATATTATACCATTTCTATGGGATCTATAAGGGAAAAAACTAGAATGGTACCCTAGAGAACCCACGTGCACAGGTTTTACTACCTTTAATCTATCAAAGGGTTCCACAAAAATCTTATGCATTATTATAAGGAGGAAAAAAAGAGGTGGATACACTCTTGAAGATAGAACATGTTGAAATTTTCTTGATGTTTCTTTTGTGACTGTGAATTTATATTTACCCTTAGTAGGTATATATTCTTTGTGTATAGAGCACAATAAATTTTAATCCCACCCTATAATTTCATACACTTTTATTTTTTTTATATTTCTAGGAGCATATTTATTTGGTACATGACACATTCTATTAAATATTTTTTTCTTATATTTATATTTTACACTTAATTAAATTCTTAATAACATCATAAATAAATTTTATTATTATTATTATAAACATTACTTATATATAAGTAAATTATTATATCAAATTATAATGATCAATCATACAAAGAAATTAATCGACCCATGTATGAGGGGGAATCTTTATCCATTTTAATTGATAGAAATTATGGTTACACTTTTTATGTGAACCAATAAGCCCTTTTATTGATATATTTGAGTCAAACTCATAGAAAAAGAATGGTATATAGGAAGAAAAAATTACACAAAAGGGGATAATTTTAATCCATAGCTACGAAAAATATTATTGAAAACATTCTATGTTTTATAATCTATTTGTCACCTATGATATCATAAATTGGGGTTTATACATTGTGTCGTAATACATTAGTGATTTATTTATATTATTTTATTATCTTGTAGGTAAATTAATTAATCTAACATGGACATGTATTTATTTATGGATATACCATCCAATAAAATGGTAAAATATAGATTATTCTTATATCTATAAGTGACAAATAAGATGATTATAATTCAAGCAATGTATTACCGTAAATAACGAACTTGAGAAATGATACCTCACTATAAACATAACCTAACATGGTTTTCAAAATGGATCAATGAATTTAAAAAATATTATATATTGATATGATCTCAAATCGGGTGAATAATAAATATTAATTCAGATAGGAACATTTAGTGACTAATAACAAGTGTTGTTCTTATTCACGGGATAGTATGTGTGATCTTCTATATTTGAGGCGATCAAGAGTATGCATCAAGAGAATAAGTCTAAATGATTATGATCACCTATCACCTTTTTATCATATGTCATCTATAACACATAAATATGACATTTTCAACCCATAGGACCTCTGTTTATGATTTTTTTCAAAACATATTGAGGTCGTCATTACTACTAAGAACTACTATAAAATACTGATATGTTATATAATCAAATGATATTACCATGTAAATAAATTACTTTTAATAAATAACACACTTATGGTAATACAAATGACACATAAATATCTATATAAATGATATGATAATTAAGAAGTTTTACTAAAATTTGGACTATGGTACCCAGTCTCACAAAACCCCAACATAAACTAGAGATAACAAAAATATATTATCAACTAATTTTATTGAAAAAGTATAATAATGTTTGTACTAAGTTATTGATTTAATAATTATTTCTACTATGTATTCCTCCATTTCTATTCTAATGTATATGAATTCACCAACTTGAAAAAAATTATCCCAATATTTAATCTCAATATATTTGGTACTTTTTCATTTATCTTAACCCAATATTATAGTCTTTAAAAACAACAGGAACATTATTAAAATTTATATTAATATAAGATTTCACATTATTATAATAATTTCATGATCTAGAAAAATGTTTTCAAATTATATTACATTTTTAGATTCATATTAATCTATAACATAAAAAATATTTGTATATATGGATACAACAAGAATAAATGGGATTCTATTTCTCATTTTCTTAGTCTTAATATTATAGTAGATAAATTCAAAAATAAGAAGGATAAAATTTGAATTCACATTTATAAGTAGATTTGAATCCTCTCTATATTCTGAGAACATGCCCATTTACTCTCTAATTACTACTGGATCGTGTTAATAGATACCCCATTCAGTTACCTTAAATTTATATTCATTGTTCCTACCATGATTTATGTATTTTAAATTTAAAAACTATTATATAACAATAATTATATGATATATTACATCACTAAATAATATTACATTTTATTCTTAATTTTTTCCTATGTAATAAATGTATCATCATGGAGTGATTTCTACCTAATGACATAGGAAAATCATAAATTTTTCCCTCGTTTATTAAATAAATTTTCAGTTTATATACCTTTATGTGGTCAATAAAACCAATAGACAAAAATCAGAATACCTTTCTCAATAGAACATGGGATTTGAATTTATGTAAATCAGGAAGATATGTTATCAACTAATATTTACATAACATTAATTTAGTTATATGTTTTTAGTATTTCTAAAACATTTATCACATGGAAGACCATGAAGATCCAACTGAAGTCTTCTAAACAGATGAGAAGACAATCCTTCTATGATTTGAGTATTCATGGATTCATAAATGGATTCTTGAATATTCTATATAATAATATTGAAATAAAATATTAGTTTTTGAATCTCTATTAATGAAATGATTCTTCCATAGTTAATTTTATGACTTATCTTAAACCTTTAACAATAATATTCCTTTATTTGTATTCTCTTTACCATCCATTTATATCTCTCTCTTGAATACCCATTTTGACCAAGTGGGATTCACATCAGTTGGATGTTCTACCAAAACTATGACTAGATTATGGTATATAAAACCCATTTATGAATTCATATCCAATTTCCATATTTAGCTTATATTTCATTTAATTATTATTTTTTTGAAAAGGACCAATTATTAAAAATTAAAAATACATCACCTAAAATGGTGATTATAAAAAATAATATCTCTTTAGTTCTATCATTAAAATGTATTATGTGTCTCTCGAATTTATCTTTTCCATGCGATGATTGATAATTTGTTCTTATTCCATATATATGTGCATCTCAAGCCGTAACTCATTAAATGTCTTTAATTATCCCACTATCCTAAATAGTTATGTTCTCTATTTTATAGAAATATAATAACTCACATGATTATAACATTTCTATAATAATTATTTATGTTATTTCTATAGTCCCCATTAGGAAAATTCAATGTGAGGAAATTCATCATTCTTGATGCTTGTTTATTCATAAAATTATACTAAAAAACATTATCGCTAAAAAAATGAATTTTTTGTACAATTTATTTTCTTAATATTATAAATCAAATGAAATTCCATTTCTCATATTAGTTAAAATATGATTCAATGTTAACACTAGTATATTTTAAGAATTTCATAAAAGGATAATGGAATAATTTATATGACTCAACAACAATCTAACCATTCCCAAAAATATTTAATTCATCCTTTTACTAATACCATGTCTTTAATGTGTATATGGAAATGTGATTTTATGACTAATATTAATTTTATATTTAATTATTCATGTATTATTTATTGTGGAATTCTATTAATTAACCATCTGAAGTATCAGTTATCTTATTCCCAAAATATTAATCTAATTCTATTAACATTACATGAATATATTAATAGAATCATACAATTTATAATAATTTATATCAAGCTTTTACATGAAATAGTTCATATATCCTTCTGAAATAATTTATGAATCTTTGTTAAATATAACTTTTAATACCCAAAGTTATCTAGTTGACTCTACATTTCATGAGATCATGTCATATATATTATTTCTTTTAATAAATATACACTAAAAACATTACTTTGTATATAATTTTATTTTTCTTCGACTTTTCCTCGACTATTTATTATATTACCACAATATGGTAATATTTTAGTCCTTTATATTATTTTTATTATTAATAACCAATATAATATATCTCTATCTTAAGAATATGAATTCTACTAATAATGTATGGTATACAATATTGACATTTATTTCGAAACATAACATAAAATTGCACTATTTTTATTCTAAAGAGTTATATTTTTTTCTTAGTTACACAAAATAGATAATAATAGTTTTCAAATAAAATAATATTTCTCCTACAAAACATGATTTTATATGCTTTCTAACCATTATATGAGTCAGTATCCGTAAACAATGTTGATTATTAACTTAAACTATTATATTCTTTCTAAAAATTCCAAGTCCCTATAATTGGATAAAAATGTATTTATTATAAATTGTACCGAATATTTATGAATTATAATAAATAATAGTAAAAAAAGTGATAAATATAACTAATATAGAAGATTATATTTTATTATTCATTAATTAAATTAAATTACTAATCCAAAGAACTTTTTCCATCAAAAAATAAAATAGCTTCATATTCAATCATCACCCTATTTATTTTCAGTTCGTTTAAAAGACATCATGACGGTTCCATTGAAGATAAATGTTACAATGAACTCTTTTAACTAAATTTATCCTTATTATATATAATTATTAATGATTTATATTTCAGTATATGCATATCAATTTAGAAAACATCCTCAAAATGATATTTAACTGATTTCTTCATACAATTTATTTTTTAGTTCTCAATGAAACTTGAGTAACAGAGTGATGAAGATGAGAGGTTGATATATATTTAATTATTATAATTCAATTTTTATCAAAATAATATAAATTTAATAATGCAATTTATCATCATGAATACATGGGATCTATCTTGTATTACATATTTCAATTTAAACTTGTTCACTGTAATAATTATTTCCTTATTTTCTGGCCTAAGATTCTTCTAATAAACATCTTGAAGATGTGGCCATATAGTTTAACAATCCATGTTCAATATTTTCATTCACAACTAATTGGATATTTATGATCATATTATGACATAAAAATTAAATTCCCCATCCATCATCCCCCTGTAATATTCCTTCACAGCCACACTTACTTCCTGATGTAGATCATCTGTTATTGGTGACCCTGATACATAAAGGTTTCTCTCGTGTAATAGTACAATGAAAAATAACCTATTACAATATTATAATTTTTATTGATGAGAATGTTTTAATAATTAAATATATATCAATGTAATATTTTATTATTATAACATATTTTTATACAAAGAAATTAATAGATTAGTACTTGTATTGTGATTATCAATTATTTACAGAATAGAGATTTATTAATCTTAAATATCTCTAACCGTTTTAATCAAATCGGATATTAATTAAAATAATTGATTTATAATATTTATATTCTTCAATTATATAGTGTCAAGGATCCTTGAAACCTCTCTTTATAATATATGTTATGGATCTTCCACATGTTATAGAGTCTTATGGATGGATTTTGGCTAGCCAACTCAATAAAATGATGACTCTTAGTTCTAATGAGTATAGTCCCAACTCCAATAAATCATGAATAATGATTTTCTCAATAATATAAAATAAAATTACACCAATATTACTATGGAATATTCATTGATTCCAAATTTACATATGATAAATAAGCACAATTATTAAAACATCCATATATAAGGAGGTTTTAGTTCTAGTACTACGTTATATTGATATAGAGATAGTTATTATTTGTATTATTATTTTTCTAATATTAAAAACACCTCAAAAAATTCAAAAGTAGCATACATACTCAAATTGGATAATTATGAATTCCCATAGTACTATTAAATCACATATTATTTATTTTTCTATTACTCATTGTTTAATTTTTATTGTTTAATTATGTTGTCTTATGTTATGATCTTTTTGGAAAAGTATTGAATTCCTCTTTAGGAAAATAGTAAAATTTCCCTTACATATAAAATGAATCCTATGTGATTTTGATTATTAGAGTTGTAATTGAACCTTAACAGGAAAATTACCCTTATGGGTAAACAACATTAATGATATTTCATGCTTATAGTAAATCACCATTATGAATATGTCATGATAATGGGAAATACTCATTATGAATATTTCATTCTCATTTTTATTTATATTTAAAGGAACATAATATTTAAACACATTGTTTTTTTGTAAAACTTCTAATATACAATATTTTCTTAATTATTTTAAATTTTGATTTATCAAAAATAAAATTTTTGTTAGTTTCTCTATATTACTAATTAGTGACGTACTTTTATTTTGTAATGAATCTATTATCCTCTTACATATTTTCATATGCATAAAACATTGAGTTATTCTTGAATTATACACAATATCGAGAATATCTTAAGTAACTGACAAAACACATTTTAAAAAAAAATCTGTTATATTATAAAAATATTATTAAGGAATATGATAGTTTCAAACTATAATTTGTAATGGATGGTATGAATAACATTAAATAAATTATTAAATTATTTTTAATGTGTGTATATAAAATTAATTCTTAGTTAATTTATTAAATATAAATTTAAATGAAACCATTTTAAAAATAAAAGGAAATCATTCTCTGAAAAATTATTTTTGTGCACACAAGTGTGTTTTATATCAATAGATTAAATAAATCACCCATACTGAGTTATATTAATTAAATATATAAATACAAATAATATATTAAAAATTGTTTTTAAAATTAATAATAATTTTCTTTTAATGAATAAATAATAATTAATCCAATTTTATATTTAAACATGTATTAACGAAATTAGTTTAATTTTTTTGGGTTATTTTAAAATAGTATTTTCATATTTTTAGAATATTATTTTAGTAAAATAAAAAAATTATACCTTCAAATTTATTTATGTGTTTATTTTTGT
Source organism: Viscum album (assembly GCA_963277665.1). NCBI lineage: Eukaryota > Viridiplantae > Streptophyta > Magnoliopsida > Santalales > Viscaceae > Viscum > Viscum album. The sequence continues at coordinate 1,369,008,189 of OY728134.1, forward strand.
TATTTTTCTAAAAAGATTGATTTTTTGATGTATGATGAATGATACTAAATTTTAAATGAAAACTGCCCGTTCATTTTTATTATTTATAATTTTATACTATATTTTTATTTTGTTATAAACAAAAAATTGTTACATAATAAATATTTTAATCAAATTAAGTTCATTAGAATTAATTTCATATTGAATTGTTATTTAAAAACATTATAATCAATTGAAATTTTTATCTTTATGACCATAATTTCTCATCGCGTTTGCGGGAAAAATTATAATTGAATCTGTCCACATCTATTAATTAAATATGAAATATTTATTCCATATTTTTAATAAGTATATTTTAAAATTTCTAATAAGAAAAGTATTATTTTATTGAAAAATAAATAGTTAGAAAATTCAAATTAAATTCCACGGTTAAGGTATAAATTTGATTAACATGGGATAGACTAATATGATAATGGAGAAATCACTAATGAACATTCATAAAAACTATTTCTTTTCCCAATTTATAATATTAAAACTATAAGGTTCTATAATGGTCCAGTTAGAACCCTTATTACATATGAAAAAAAATGCTATCAGTCAATTATTTTAAAAAATACCAAATATATCCCCTCTGCCTCTTATAAAAGTCCAAACCATCTCCTATATTATTCACATATTCATACATATTTGGTTATATCATGAAATTAAAAAATAACGTCCCAATTTATCTCTCGTAATCCATGATTACATTGTTTTTTTAGAAGTCTAACCTATGATGGATTTTTGTGAAACCCTTTGAAGGACACCTAAAGAAGTGGTAATGTTCACCTACAAACATTTTTTTATTTATTCCACCGACACTTTAAAAACATATTGTAATATTTTATATAATAAAAATTTAAATTATACATAGTCGTTTTTATGTAATGTTAGTGAACTAAAAAGAACTCCACTTCCATAAAATGGGTTATGAAATTATTATTTGTGTATATATAGGAATACAAACTCGCAAATAGATATCATTTGTTTTTCTGATACCATATTTAATGGTATTAAATAATTATATATTTACTATTTACATATAATTTTCAGGATTTTATTATTCTTCCATAATTTTCATATCTCACAGACCCTCACATTTTACATTTTGTTGTAATTGGATAACATCGTTCATGTGTACAGTGGACTACCGTCTTTTGAAGCGATGCAATTTGTTTTTACATTACATGGAATGCATTAATTATTATTAAAATGTGATATATGTGAAATAGAAATTTTGTTTTATTTATAATATATATCATTTATATTTTTTATTTCATTAAAACAAAATAAATTGAAACATCATTCATGCGTACACACAACTTACCATCTCCATTAATAGTGTATTTCATTTTCTATCACTAATAATTATGGGTTACATTGAAGACATTTATAATTAATATATATTATATTTAATTAATGGTTAAAATTCATTATATGATGAAATTATTATCTATGTAAGAGGATTAAAAATAATAAGTCAAAACATATAAATGAAATAAGTGATTAATACTGTAAACATAAAAATATCATTGAATTGTAACTAAATATGTAATATAAGGTCTTAATAAAATCATATATTATATTATATATAAGTATGTTTTTTAATATATTTAAAATAAAAATAAATATATTATTTAGACTGATTAAATCCAAATGATAGATGTTAATTCTTAAGGAAAGGTATTTCTAGTCTCTCTTTTATTTATGGGATACATGTACAAATTCCCCACTTGTTTTTTTGGGTATTTTACTAACCCTGTGAAATTTTATATCATTAGTGTAATTATATTAATTATATATAATTTTTCATTTTACATTACTATTTTCTGGGTTTTACGATTCTAAGGATTACTAACGTCATAAGGGATTTCAGTCTCTCTTTTTATATCTTTGACATGTTGCATATTCACCACCTATTTATCTTAGGTGGTGTGAGAAATTCCAGTTAATTTTTTTTATTCTTATAATAATAACTATTGTTATTTATATATTCATTTAATGATATCTCTTTCATGGGGTTTATATTTATAATGTTACTAAGGCGGTAAGTTATTTTGTCTCAATTTACATCTTTGAGGCATATATTCTGTTACCCACCTATATTATTTTATGATGTGTATATAAGTACCCCTTGACATGTAATAAAATTAATTTTTTTATCTAAATTATATTTTTTGTTTCATTTAATGATATTCCTTCACAGCGCCTATGTTTTAATGTTACCAAGGTGCTAATGGTATTCGGTTCCAATATCATCGTTTATTAGGATTGATAATTATTATGATTATGATTATGAATTCTATGATATACCTCTCATGAAAATCCTGAAATTTCTTCTTCTATACTTATTCCATTAGAAAATATGTTTTAACATAACTTTTATCTATTTATTCAAAAATGGGTTTGAAAAAATATTTTTATGATAAATTAATTTTTGATTGAAAACCATTTTTCATTCAAAACCATTAATTCTAAAAACTCAAGAAGTTATTTAAAAATTGTTGGTAATTATTTTTTAAATAAACTTTTACCAATGTATAAATTATTTAAAAAACTCTTAAGTAATAATAATACTTTTTCCAGAAAAAAATTATTGTTTTACTTTTACCAAAATTGTGAAAATAATATTTGTTTTTGACATGCATGGTATTAAAAATAGTTCATTCTATCACGAAATATAAATTATGTCAAGATTCCATTACAATTTATCATTTTTCTCGTAATATAAAATTATTTCTTTAATATTTGGGATATATTTAAATTCCAAATAAATAATTTATAGGTGATTATGATTTTGAAATTGATTTAGGTTTTAAAAATAATTTTTCAAAGTAGATAGAATATTTTCCTCAAGAAATGTTTTAAATATTTTTTATAATTTTCTATATATTTTTTATCCTAATTATAAATTAAATTTTTCTTCATAATAATTTATGTATAAACAATTCCATGAAATTTTATTTTCCTCAATATTTTTTTTAAATGACAGATCAATATTATTTTACATCTCAAATGACATCATTTGATGTAACATTAATTTTACTACGGATATAAACTAAGGGCACCATTCATATTATTTCACTAAATAATTAATACTTTAAATATTTTTATGATACCCATTTCTAATCCACTATTTATACCGTGATTAAATTCATATGAAACTTGTTTCTCATGAAATGGTTTAGTTTCTAATGAAATGATGTATTGATTATAAATCCAATATCGTTTCGATAGGTTATGGTTTTCATATTTGTTAATGATAAACATTTCATTTCACATGTTTTGATATGGTGAATGGTTTGTGATATTGAGGTACACATATGTATGATTTTCATTATGTGATGGTGGTGAGGTTATAACCACGGATGGTGGTTATGTTATAACTAAAAATAGGTGGGACTTATTTATCCTTACAAGGGATTGCGTAATTATTTATATATTATCAAATAGAAATGAATTTAATGGGTAGTGAATTCAGTTCAATAATGGACTTTGTATACTAACATGCTTTTGGCTGTGAATCCAGTCCAATATAAAGAGAGTTCTACCATTGGGGATGGTGTGATGTCCCTCTAGGGAGGTGTAGATTCTAAAAAGAAGTGTAAGCAAGTGGATATCCAAAGAATAAATTATTTACATGAGTGGTTACCCCAGTCATTAAATATTATAAATGTCTGTGTGGTTATTATAGACATAATATTTTCTATTCTTTCGTGTATGCAATGAAATTATGTCTTCTGATAATATTATTCCCTCATTAATCATGTTATTTTGTATTCTTATGATTTATATATTATAACCATCAAATATGTATTCAATGACACATGTTTAGGATCTATGATTGTTTATCTATTAAATTCAGAAGTTATGTTCATTATCATGTACCTTTATTATTATCTTATTCTTTTGTATGATCGTAGATTGACGTCTCATATCTTTAACCGTTCTTAGCATATAATCTCACCATTTTTTATGATTCGATTCTAATAGTTAAGAATAATGTTTTTATGTAGGGTATGTATTTGAAGAGTACTGCATCGGAAGATATTTTTGGGATACATTGAATATATTTAATCTTACTAGAATATTGTTTTTTGAGTTTATAAATGTATAAAATATCATAGTCCTCGGGAATGTTTTTATGTAATGTATTGTTTATTCATAAAAAACATGTAATATCCATGTATTATAAGCCCATTTTACTAAATTTTGTATCAAATTAATGGGTTAGATAACCTTTGTAAACTAATATGGGAAAACAATAGTAATCCCTAGTGATATTTCAATGAAAATTTATAGGGATTCCTTTAAGGACAAGTCAAGGGATGAGTCAAATTATAGGAAAATGTCCTCATATTTTGGTAAAGGATAGAGTAATTAGATTCCAAGATGAAACATCAATGTTTAGGTAATACAAGGGGATGTGTCATTAGATTAGAGGTACCTAGTGGTAATAACTGCAAAAATGATGTGTTGATATTGGCTTGAGAATCACCTGGTGTATCAAAATAGGATTTACTGCACACATGGGTTGACACTCCCATGTGATTGATTTAGATGTTCAATAAATATTTAACAAATATAAAACAGGTTTTAAATAAATTATGTTTATAAATGGAAAAATATAAACCTAATGTTTTTATATAATATTTAATGAGTCATTATTTTGGAATCTAATATGTTATTATGTAGATTTCTACTATGATTATAGTTCCTCACACTAATATTTTTTGATTTAGTCAATGGATAGAACTAAAAGGAACTAGGTTAATAATTATATTTATGGATGATTTTATAATGATATGTAAAAAATAGATGATGGATGGAGTGCATGATATTGTTATTATTCTTAATCACTTTTCACAAATCGTGACTAAAAACATGTACCTTAACACACTCGTAGACTCACCAATTAAGATATGGAATGAGTTTTCTATGAGTTAGGGTAATGGGGACAATGGATGAAATAATATTTAGATTTTTTTGTCAATAATGTGGAAAGAATCACCCAATTGGATGTTATAGAGGAACATAAAGAATTTTTTACTAAGGAAATTAAAGGAAAAAATCAAGTAACTACAAAGAAAAATGAAAGTATTTTTTAACACAATGGATGAGAATGACGGTATCCCAATGAAATCACTGACTATTAAATTAATTCAATGTGGAAAGTATGGTAATTATTCAATTCAATGTCCGAAGGGGATTTTTGGTTATGAAAATTATCACTTTGTATGAGTAATAGTAAAAGTGTGGGTGAAGAAGGAACCAAAAATGACCTATGAAAGAGAAGAGGTATTAAAAAATAATGATTAATAATAGTCCATTGTTGGTATAAAAAGTTATGGATAAAATATTTATATGTTATAATACAAGGATTATGTTTTATAAATCTTGAAATATATATGTATTGTTCTGTATAAAATTTTCATTAATTATGTGTTAGAATATGTTAAATAATGCTAATGGAATGGAAAATTTATTTAATGGAATAGTGATATTTTGATGATAACCCTTAATATTTTATGGGTTTCGAGATAATTATGTTTGTATAATGAGTTGTTTTATATGAATAACTAAATTGTATAGTACTGATTACATTTGAACTTATTAATGATTTTTTTCAAAAAGCGTTTTCTCTGTCCTTCATGGCGTTTATTGAATTTTAGGATATAATAAATATATCCAATAATCTGTGTTGCTTATATATAATGAGGATTCATGTATGTTTCAATATTTTTTTATGGTGATTAATGTTATTACCATATTTAAAGAGAATACATGGTGATGTTATTGAAATGTTTCATATGGGACAATTAAGTTCAATTTAACGGTATTGAGAGATTACTATTGAGTTCAATTTTGGAATTATGTAACCATCATTATGATATTTTGGATTTAAATATATCAAAATGTTCATAAGGTTAACCATATATGAAGTGGTCTATTTTAAACATTGAGTGTTGTTGTAGAGATTAATGTAATTCTTCACTAAATAAATAGATTATTCATTTTTCATAACATGGTCTAATAATTTTTTTTGTTAAAACTAGATATATAAGGAATGAATTTTAATTATATATCAATATTCAGATCCCTTGGTTCTTCAGGAATTATATTTTTAGCATCATTACATATAGTATGAGATGTATTGTAATGTGATTGAAGCATAGGATAATATTGTAATTATGAAATGGAATGAATTCACGTACATATATCTCTTTGTGAAACTTATTTACTATTTGGGTGTTATATTTCTTTTTTATGTCCATCTTTTCACTTTAGAAATATTTTATACTATTTAAAAACCTACTATTTTTTATTTCATATGTATTTTTGACATTCCTTTCCCATTTTCAATATTATTTTTTTTGAGACTTTTTATGATATGAGTTTCTATGAAATAATTTTAAAATGTTAAACCTTTGATGAACTATATGAATTTTAGGGGAGAAATTCCTATTAAGGGAGGTAGAATGCAACACCCATATAATTTATATAATATTTTATTCATGTTAATTTTATATATTAGATATTTTTCATTACATGCATTACTGATTTTGGCCATCACTACATGCAAAACCTAGCATATTTTGTGTTATAACAAATGACGAGTTTAAATTAAACAATAAATATGACAAAAATATTATTATTTAATAAGATAGTTACCACACAGCTATTGGGATGAAGGGTGTGAATCTGATTAACTGAATTATTACAATTTTCCTATACATGTATATAAAATTAATTATTTGGTGAACAATTAATTTGAAATGAAAATAAAACCCAAATGAAAATAAAAGGATATCGTTCTCTAATGTACTATTTTTTAATGCGCAGAAGAGTGTTTATTTAATTAAATTTAATAAATCAACCCATATGTATTATATTAATAAAATTTATATATAATTTATCAATCCTAACGTTTAACATTTATCATATGTGTTTTCTAAAAAATAAATAATAATATATTTGATTCTAACCTTAATCCTACATTTTTAATAAAAAGATGTTTATTCATTTTTTTTGAATTTTTTTTTAAAATTTATTTTCTACCATTTTATAAGAGTAATTTTATGAAAAATATTATTTTACAATTAATAATTTTAAAATTATTATAATGTGAGTATTTATTAATTTTCTGAAAATATTCATTTTATGAAAAATATTTAACAATGATGTAATTGAACTGAAAACATCATTTATGTTTAAATTATTCAAATTGTTAAATTATATTTAAAATTTTGTAAAAGTAAATTTTTAAATTATACATCAATTATGAAAATTTATTTCATTTGAATCAATTCCATATTTATTTTTGTTTTAAAAATAATGTAAAATTTTGATCATCTTCCCTTTAAAACCCGATTTTCTTATCGTGTATGTGGGATTAATTATAAAATATAATGATCAATTTATCTTTATTTAATTTGAAAACAATGTTACATATTTTGAATAAATAAAATTTATAATTTATAATAAGTTCAAAATCCTTTTTTCAAAAATGAAAATTAAAATAGTTAAAAATAATTATTGGGGTTAATTTAAAAATGTGTTTATCGGGTGTTAAAATAAAAACAAAAGGGTAAAACATACAAATGGACTTATCTAAATACTATTTTATGGCCACATTGAGAACATTTCACATCTAGGGTTCGATAGTGATCCATTTTGAGACATTTTGACACATGAAATTTCTAGGAATAGTAAATTCTTTTAAAAAATAACATGTTTGTCCTCTACCCTACTTATATGAGACCACACATCTTCTTTCTTCTTCACGGCTTAAATCCCCTCTGGTTCAACCAATAACTTTCTGAATAACATCCCAATTTTCATCCTATAAAACTAAAATCCATATTTTGGTCATAAATCCATCTTATTATGGATTTTCATAAAATAATAATGAGGAAATCTGATGAAGAGGTAATGTTCATCAGTAGATGTTTTTGTTTTATTTATTCCTAGAAATCATTCAACTATATTTATATCATGATTGAATAATATTCTAAGTATATAAAATTTTCTAATATGTACTTATTTTATGATTATGACCTACTACCATATCCATTTACATCAAATGGGTTCTGAAATCATAGTTAGTGTGTAGGGAGGACATTCACCTCGTGAACTAATGTCATTTGTTTCTTCATTACCTCCTTTATAGATAGATATGATGTTGGATGTGTTGTTTATGTATTAATTTTATGAATTTATTATGCTTCTATAATTTTTATATCATGCATAATTCATGCATTTCATGTTTTTGGAACATGATAATACAATTCATGTGTATGGCGGACTACTATCTCGCGAAGTGATGTGATTCATTCATGATTTACATTGAATGGAATAAAAATGGTTTTAATATAAATATGTGATATAAATTATAGAAAAATGACTCTGGAATGATTAAATAAATCATTTAATTTTATACATTTCAAACAGATAAGAAAAGTATAATAGCATTCATGTGTATCTATGGCCCCCCAGCTCCATAAGTGGAGAGTCTCATTTTTCTATTTCGAAATCTTATAGGTTACTATTAATACATATATTTTGAGAATATATTATATTTATATCTATTGTGATATTCTATATATTTTAAAATAATTATCAACATAATAGTACCAAATATAAAAGGTCCAAAGATATATGAAAAACAATGTTATTATTACCCGAAACATAAAATTAACATTTAATTGTTAACAAATAGGTAATAAAAGGACATAAAAACATATATGGTATGATATATATTTTTATGATTCATTAATGGATTTATAATAAACATATATTTATTATAATTGATTTTTCATTGAGTGTGATATAATTCAAGACTTAAGGTAAGGGATTTATAGTCTCTCAATTATTTCTGGGTGGTGTTTGTAAATTCACCACACATTTATTTTATATTGTGTATATACATAAAATTTTATATTTTTAATAATGAACATCATTATTTTCATAATATTTAAATCTTCATTTTATGTTATTATTTATCGGGGGTTACAATTCAAAATATTACAAAAGAAGTAATATATTTTAATATCACTTTTTACTTCCACGAGACACATTCCATGTTCACCACCTATTAATTTTATATGGTGTCTATAATACCAATTATTTTTTTATGATTATTATAATGAAAATTATCGTGATTTACCCATCCATTTATTAATCTATCTTTCATGGTGTTTTATGTTAATATGTTACCAAAGTGGTAATGTATTTCAATTTCAATGTTCCATATTTATGATATATGTTACATTATGAAGATATATTATTTTATGTGGTGTATATATCCCAATGGACTTGTAATATCAATAATTAATTTACCTTAATAATATATTTACGTTTCTGTTCATTTTATTTATGCATGGTTCTTACAGTTCAATGTTACCAAATATGTAATATGTTTATGTTACAGTTGCATCATTTATGATGATTTTTCATAAGTATGCTTCCAGTAATGAAATATATTGATCTATCTGTCAATAAACTCATGAAATTTATTATGATATATTTATGTCATGATAATATATATTTTGACTTCACATTAATCTCTTTATGTAATTCAGAATTCAAAAAGTAGAATGTTTTAATTAAAACCCCATTATTTCTATTGAAAACAAATTTTTCATTTAAAACCATGTTTTCTAAATATGTTTTCAAGAAACTTATCAAATTTATTTTAAATTATTTATTAAATAATTTTTTAACCATTTTTTACTTTATAATAAAATTAATATTAATCATCATATTGTTTTCAAAAAAATTCATGTTTGGATTTTGCCAAAAATGTGAAAAGAATCATTGGTTTTAACATGAACGATATGCATAGTAGTTCATGATGTCATAAATGCTCAGTGATTTCAATAATAAATTTCATTTTTTTCCATTTTCTTTTCAAATAATAATATTTCATTAATATTTTTGAAATTACTATATTTTATATAAATAATTTAAATGAGAAAATTATTATGAATGTGTTTTGTTTTAAAAAGTTTTTTTCAATATTGAAAGGATAATTTACTCAAGAATTGTTTTAATTGATTTCAAAAAAGTTATTCATATTATTTCATTGTTATATTCAATGAAATGTGTTTTTAAATGGTTTTGTGTTTTAAAAATAATTTTCTGTGAAATATTATTTTCCTAAAAAAATTCTAAAATGTTCTATAAAATTTGTTTTATATCTATGATGACATCAATTGATGTAACTTATTCTTTACTAGTGATATAAACCACCAAAACCATTTTTATTCATTATGTGAAATCTTCATGATGGAAATATGTTTATTAATCATGGCTCTATTTAATGATTTATACCATGATAAAATTCATAGGAATCCTTTTTCTTCTTTAATGGGTTATGTTTTGATAAAACTGATGAAATGATTGTGAAACCTATATCTTTTGTTAAAGGATATGGTATAATGAAATTTTTATGAAAACTGATTAATTTTCTGGGTTATGAAATAGTGAATATTTCAAATCTTTTGTCACACATATGTATTCTTTTCATAATGTGGTAGACATTACGTAATTACCAATGATGGTTGTTAAGTTAAAATAAATGAGAGGTTGGACACAGTTATAACTATGATTCAATTGGTAATTTTCAATGTCCAAAACATTATAAAGATTCATAATTTCCATTTCATGTTTCCTTTTACAATTTTTTTATTTTTCCATTGGTTTACTATTGTCTTGGGTATGTTCTAGTGAGTTTTTATGGTTTTTGGGGGGTTCTATGATGTCGAATTTTGGAACACGATTTTCCCAAACCATGTATCCACCCACATAAAATAGTTCAACACTGGATAGAGGAGGGTTTCATAGTTGGTTCATAGTTTGTAAAATCATTCCCCCACCAATTATTAACTATTCACCCTAGATAATAGTGACACGTTATTCATGTGAACGATTTGTCAAACCCTATGGAATCACCCTATAAATTTTGTTCATGTGAATTAAAAGCATCATAAGTATTATAAACGTTTTCCAAGCCCTTGGTTTATGTCTCTAAACACCTAATCTTGACCTAAATTTATTTCAATCACTTTTGGATTCTCGAAATATTTTCCCAGGCTCCTCAATCCTCATTGGGTGTTAATCAACGATCTAATGCATGTGATCGAACCCTCAATGATATGTAATGTATTCCATATTTAGGTTCCTATATGTTATATGTCTATCTCGACCCATTTAGATGTGTTATTTGCTTCTATTATTGATGATTTAGATCTAGGTTTTGATGGATCATGTTTTATTTGGTAGGTTCTAGGTTTCAATCCTTAATCTTCTCCACCATTGTGAATTAGAGAATTATAAATCAAATTGAATGTTTATTTTTGGAAATAATTCATCAACAATAATGTGGTAAGTGTCCTAATTACTAATCCGTATATTATTTATCAAGATCCTATGTTGTAGTTATACCATCATTTCCCTTGTTTGATAATTATAGTTTAAATTTAAAATATTGAATTGATTATCATGTGATTCTGAGACCATCAATGGAGCGGTAGGATATTTGAGACTGGGATTTATGGAAGGCCATGGGGCATTACAATACACTTTAAATTAGGAATTATGAAATGTATAATGGGTAATAACTTGTTAATGGAATTGAACAAAGTTTTTATATCATGGATAGATAATGGAATTTAAATGTTTTATTGGATTAACGTTGATCAGTTAATTGGTTGTGAAAAATTTCTGATAAAAATGTTATTGGATAATTTTTCTAGTTATTACTTATGATTAATGTAATGAAACCTGGTTTTGTTTGATAAATGAAATATTTCAATGTGATATGAATGATTGATAATAACATTAACGTTGTTGAAACATGATATGTATGTGATATATGTCATATTTTTGATTGATTCATCAATGAGATGTGGTTTTGGTGATGTTGTTCTAAATATCTATAGGCTTCCAGATTGATGATATATTCCACTAATCCAAGCATATGAATAATGAGATGTCACTTGAGAATTGATTTTCTAAATACCCATGGGGTTCCAAACTGATGATCAAGGCCACCATGATATTAGTTCTTGCACTAATGCTCAATAATACTAAGAATGAAATATGAATTAAATGAAAAATTAAATTCTATGAAAGGATGAATTTTGATATTCCATTGATGTATGGTCTAGAATCTAGTGTGGGAAGAAGAAGGTATGGTTGGTTTGGGTGTCACTATTAACTCAGAGGCCTATATAGTTTATGAAATAATAATAAATATGAAACATGATTACTTTTTTCATTTGTTATTTATTATTTATACAACTCCATAATATTTTATAGACTATAAATTTCGTCAGATAGTGTTTCTGGTGTCTAAATATGTTTTATGCACACCGTACTCGGGCTACCTGATCGGTACCCAAATAAACATCATGTTGCAGGAAAGGATAAGGTAATGATCCCAATGCTTGATGGATGTGTTGGGATAAAAGATGGATCATTGATAATAGATCAATACCATAGGTTGATACCCACTTGGTAGTTTTAATTGGGTCATTATTAAGGATTTTCCTTTAACACATGAAACTTATATAGAATAAAATATCTATCACTTTGTTTTTTGGGAATTTTCCTATTTTGGGATTATCATGTAATATTTTTCATTATTCATTATTTATTATCATCATTGGGATATTTAAAATTGATATATGTATTTTTTATTCATTGATATAGATTATGTAGTCTCCCTATGTTACATATTAGATCATTGTCGCTAATTCGTAGCCTCTAACATATGGGAAGTCGTGCCTAAGTTCTTGGGGATAGCTTTATTAGAGAACCGATACATAGAACCTTTGATGGGATGTCACAATGCCATAATAGATGAGTTTTCTTTTATTTTATGTGGTAAAATTAATTAGGAGTGGTTCATATGACAGTCACATGAGTCAGACCATGGTCAAGAGGTTGTTTATGAGGGTAGTTGACCCATGTGCGGGGGAAATCTAAGTACCATGGTGAGATTGTTATTCATGGTGATTCTTGTTTCATTGGGATGTTATTTAACCAAGGGTGGTACAATAATTTTGTGATATTATTCTCTATATGATGTTTTTACTTGTGTGTTTGTATGAAATTAATGTTGAGTATGAATTCATAATTCTAGGAACTCAAGAATTTATGTTACATGTATCATTATTGGAATTCATGGAAAACAATGTTTTGAGTGTGTTTTGGGGAATTAAAATGTTATCATTTATTATATAAATCTATTAATAAATGTTTCCTAATGATGCATTGATTATGGAAAAAATATGATAAAAGAGGAAATTTGAGATGGCTAAAAAATCGGTGTTTTATTGGAAACTTAAGTTATGAATATTATTCGCCCTATGTTATCCATGTTCTATGTTTGGGATAGATGGGGGTTTGTGATAGTGACATAGTTTTGGATTTTTGGTAGTGTATGAAGGATAACATGTTATATATTTATGTTAATATCGGTTTTGTAAACATGTTAATAATTTATTATCTATAAAAAATATTTTTTAAATTATAGATAGTTTTCTTCATGAAAATGTTATTGTTAGGATGATAGGATGAAAAGATTGGATATGATTCTCCATTTGAGTAACTACTGACTGAGACAGTTCTAGGTGACAGAGTGGAAGATATGATCAATGAGAAATTTTCCTGTTTATACAGCTCATGGAAATAACCCTAGGGCGGGTAGTGGAGAATGTGTCTAATCTGACATGGGAGATCGGGCTGTCGAACCCTCCAACATGAGTTGGATAGGGTGTCCCTAAGGGAGATATGTTATGTATTGAGTCTATAAATTCAATTCCTGAAAATTTAGATAATCTTATTGAAAAATATTAATGATGGATGCTTATATGTTTTGTGTTCAACTGAAACCTTAGTGGTATATCTAGGTTCGAGATGAGCAGTTAAAAGAAATTAAATGGACATAATTATATGAGATGTTACAATAACATGTTTATCCATTGATATTTCAGAATGAGTGTAGATCCGAGTTTATGTGGCTGACCCAAGGGATTATGTTTGTGATTGAGTACCTTGGTCTCATCACTAACTTTTAGGGCTTCTATCCAGAACTGGTAGGGTGTGAGGTGAATTTTGGGAGGATTTTTAGGATCAACATAAATGTGAGATTTATTAATATTTTAATATCTTTCATTTGATGTAGTTTACTAAGTTGGTGAATCAGGATCTTATTTCTAAGGGGATCCTGATGCCGGATTACATTAGATGTATGGTGGCTTCTGCTGGACACCCATAAGCTATGTCTTCTGAGGGTTGTACAGGTCTCTATTATAATGTTAACTATAGTAGTGGAAAATAATAGTTTCATGGGAGAAGGATCAATTACATAGACAAATACTCAACTAATTTCATATCATTGCAATAGGTTTCATCACTTTCATAGGTAGTTCCTAAAAAAATCAATTTGTGTGTGAAATATTGTGTCTTTCCACCTGTAGTGGATCAGTTTCAAGACATGTTTTTTAGAACATCTCAGAGATTCCACATTAGTGCTACATAGATTTTTCAACTGAACTAATGAATACAGATGAACTAATTTTCATTACATATTATTGAATGACACCAATATATCATCAAGAACATAAAACTCAACTAGAATATTCAGTGGATAACATGTCTATCTATTCAATTATATCACAATGTGGATCTCTAGTATTGATTTCAAATAAGAAAGGTGAGAAATGTTTTTTATATGTTGATTATCATAATATTAACTAGATGAATGTTAAAATATAATATCCGCTTCCATGTATTGATGATCTCCTCTACATGATGAGAGGTTATTTTGTGTGTTCTATAATATTTAATTCAGATTGGGATATCATTAGTTGATAGTTGGAACTTTTTATTATCTTTGGATTTATTTTAGAAATTGGTTTAGCCTATATGAGTTCATCATGATGCTTTTCAAGTTGAAAAATAATTAATCTATATTTATGGCCTTGAGGTACTAATTCATTCACCCTTACCTGGATCATTTTTTGGTTTTTCGTGATATCATGGTTTACTCTAAGTCTTGTGATGATCATACCCAACATCATGACATCATCCTGAGTAAACTAGGAGGGAATATTAAATACATAGAGATATATAAGTGTTATTTATATATAAACATGGCACATTTATTGGGTTATATCATCTCTGATGAAGGTGTTTCATTCGACCCAAAGAATGTTTAGGCAGTTGTTTTATGGGATTATCCCAATATTTATTTGTATGTGATGTTTTTTGGGATTAACATGTTTTTATTGGAGATTATTTATTGATATTTCTCTCATGGTAATTCCACCTTATGGAAAAATAATCAGGGTATAAAATTTTAATGGTTTGGATCATGTGTGAATTATTTCAATGAGTTGAAGAAGAATTTCACCACAACATCGATTTTGATCTTACCGGAGCTAGGAATGAGTATATCATTTTTTTATGCGTCCAAGATTAGAGATGGATTAATGTTGACTCATGGTGATAGAGTCATGTCTTTTGGATCATGAAAGTTGAGGATACATTAATGGAATTACCCTAAACATAATCAAGTGTTTTCAATAGTTGTTTATGCCTTAAAGTGTTGGTGGCATTGCATGTTGGGAAAAAACATACTATCAATAGAGGCCACAAAATATTAATGTATAACTTTTCATAATGATATTTTAATCTTAATGATTGATGATTATTTTATTAAATGAATTTTTTTTATATTGATATAGCCTATAATCCCAGGAAATGAATTTTTTTTACTCTTTGAGCTCAATGACAATGACTCTCGTAGTTCATGAGTTGATATATGAGTTGTACATGATGACTTTGCTTGATGATATGCATATAGAGTTTCAAGAGGGTAACGAGAAGATGAATCATGTTTATATATCTATGGATTCCACACATCTGAGCTAAATCATAGAGATGTGGTATGAGGATCTGGACTGTTTGGTCTTGAGGAAATACTTATAGGATAGGAGTCACTTTCCAATTGGACTATAGATGATGATGATATCTTAAATGTATAAGTATGGATTTTTATATCTATTTTTATATGTATATAGATGATTTGTGTGTTTCTTTCATAAAATTGGGTGGTATATCTCAATTTGACCTATATTCCCCTTGGCAATGTTATCAGTATTGATGGCCAAGCATGAAAAGGGAGATTGCTGGTCTGAGCACATGATGATACACATTTCAGCAAGTGAAGGCTATGCATCAATGACCTGGTGTATTTCTACAGTCATTACCCAATATATAATGTAAATGTAATGAAATAAAAATCTAATTTTTGGAGGTTCTTCCAAGCCCACCTCCGAATAATGAATCTATATGGGTGATTTTTTTTGGGTGGAAAAAAGAATCCCATTTGAGGGATATCCAAGAAGATTTCATGGTCGATCAGTTGGGGGATATATATGTTCGTGAAATAGTCTATTTGATAAATGTTCAATAGATAATAGTGTTATATTGTGTGTCCCAATTTACTTCATGCTTTGGGAAATTAATTCAGAAGGTGATGGTTACCCATGTGTTTCTATGTATGAATTTCCACCCAATGAATGATATGAAATTAGAGTATACTATTTAGGTATTTGAGTATAAGCTCTGATCATTTGTTCAAAATTTTGATGGGTCATAAGAGAGGAAATTAACAAGAATTCATTTTATCTATAACATTAGGGATCTAGAGACCAATTAGATGGAAACTTATAAGTAACATTATATTAGTACATATGTCACATCTATGATTGATGGAGGAGGATGATTCATAGCTATTAGGATAGATGCTCATGTAGACGACATTGGTTCATTTTTAGTTGATTTAGAATCATATAGAAATAGCACAATTCTGAATGAAGTATTAAGATGATTAAAATCATTGACCTCTTGAGTTTATAGTGGGAGATCATGTATTATTTCAGGTGTCATCAATATTGGATCACCATTGATTATGTAATTATGGTATGTTGGTTCCTAGGTTTGTTGGACTTTTCGATATTGTGTGGTGAATTGTACTAGTGGAATACTGAATGACTCTTTCAAAGATGTATATTTATATTAATGATATCAATAAAATTTCACATCATAGGTAGTATAACCGATACCCTTTACATGTGATCTATGTTGATTATGTTGATCTCATGGTTTATTCCTCATTCTATGAGAATCTGATTTTTATTATAGAACATAGGGAGAATGTAATGTGGGGAATGACTATTTCATTGGTTCGAGTGTCCTACATGCATGATTTTGATTAGGAAAAAGAGTGGGAGAGATAATTGGATATATGGGACAAGTGGCCTAACCTTTTCACATTGGAATATTTGTGATTATTATGAGTTAAACTCGAGGATGAGCTATTATAAAGAGAGAATATTCTAACATCCAGACTTTTCTAGAGATGGATACATCTTGTTTTGGATATTCTTTTACCCTTGTTTTAGTATTTATTTTTTTGGAGGATAATATCAAGTGACTTAGGGTGAGTTAAGGAGGTATGGTGGGTTTTCTAGGTAACTCATTATTATCTCGCTATTTTCCTAAACCGTATACCGAAATTTAGAAAATTCTGCCACCCAATAAGGAGGGGGATTGTAACACCCTAAGTTTTTTTTTCTAATTGTTACATTTTTAATAAATTAAAATTATTTGATGGCAAGAATTGCACACTATACTAAACTAATATTTCGTTATACAAAATTCAAATTTAATATTTCACTTCATGAAATTTTATTTTTAACATTCATTACACACAACACTATTTACGTCTTGGTTATAGAAAACACTATGTTTTATTGAGCTATAATATATTATTAATATTATTATTTAATATGATAGTAAAATACTAGTCACTGGAATGGTGTAAATGAATATGATTAAAAAATTTAGGAAAATATATATGATTTAATTTTTTATTAGTTTTGTTTTGATTATAAATAAAATAAAAACATTTAAAATAGAAAATGATTTAAGAAAAAAAAATTTCTAAAACATGGTTTAATCTTTCTAGGGACATATAATGATAAATTAAATTTTCCTAATTATATAAAATTTATTTGAAAAAATAAAATTGAGGTTTTTAATAGGAATATTAAAATTATCTTAGGGATTATTTTTCTGTTTTTTCTAAAAAGAATCAATTTTTGGTCAATAGCCAAGAATATTAAATTTTAATTAAAAACTTATTTGTTGAATGTTTTATATATAAATTTAAATTTTATTTTAAATTAGTTAGAGAGTTTCATTTATTAAAGAATACATCATTTAATTAAAATTATGTCATTATATTCATTTTCATATTGAATTTTGATTAATAAAACAATTTAAAATTTGACAATTTTCACTTCAAAAGGTCTCTTTCTCATCACGTCTATGAGAATAATTTTAAATTAAATACATAATCTTATGTGTGTTGTATTTGTCCAATATTATTTCGTATTTGGAAAAATAATATTTTATATTATCTAAGATGGAAGACTTAATATTTTGAACATAATGATTATTGAAAATATTTATAATTAATTATAGATATTATCAGAAAAATGAGTTTTCATAGAGATTAATCATTAAATATAAGGTGTAAAATGACCTACTCAATTAAAAAATAGACATTTAATTGAATATTTATACCATTTGTACCTTAAATTTTTGTTTATGATTTTTTGGGTAACATTTCCATGATAGTGACCCAAATAATTTGTTATGTAACAAAATGTACAAAAAGTGTTCCTTTATGGGTTTTAATATCTATCATGCATTAGAATAATGGAATTAATGTAAAAATCATTTATTATATATATATATTTTGGAAAGATCAAATTTTTCTAGGTCCCAAAATAAATTATCTTTATTTTTGAGAGATGATGTAATTACTTTATGTTCTTAATAAATGCTAACCTAATAATTTTTTAGTTAAAATTTAAATTAAATAAATGATACTAAAAATTGTAGAAGTGAAATAAAATGAATTAATAACTATGTTACATTAATTGTTTAGAAGAATATGTCATTTTATACATCTTTTAAATTAATATATTCACATTCCTCCATTGTATAGATATTTTAAACTTTAAATTAAATGAATAATTTCAAAATTGACATTAATGCAATTTTATGAAAAATTACATTTTATTTTATAATTGTAAATTACTAAAAATCATATACACTTACATTTAATATTTAAAGATTAATATATATAATTTATTCTCTAGTAATTTACCAATATTTTTTTTATAATACACATATTTACCTCTATATTGTAAAGACATTATTAGAAAGGTTATATTTAAAGTATTGTTTTTTCACATTACAAGAGCTTCTATTTTGATTAATTTCTCACATTCGTGGGAGTTTTATTTTAAATATTTTTATCACATTTATAAATATAATTTTATGTTTATATAATAATCCTCACATGAAATTTATCCTTAAATGGTAATTTACTTTGGTTGAAACACTAATTAACATAATGAAAAAGCGAAAATGGTAAAATAAGGAATCATAGGAGCTAAGGAACAAAATGTTTAAAATATGTTTTTATTGCCTGTTGGAGGTTTTTCATGTCCATATAATCCTTAAAAAAATTTATTATCACACTTGGATCCATTTGAGGTGATTATGAGATCCTAATATTGAATATTTTCTATTATTTACAGGAATGCCACTCAACCTCAACTATACAATGTCCCTCACTCTCCCCCTTAATTACACATCTCAAGCCTTTTGGTTCGAACAAAACCTTTCAAAAAACTTCCAAATTTCCTAACATAATAGTACACTCCTTTTTTTGGGAATAAATAAATCATTTTAAGGACATATATAAAACGTAATGAGGAAACACGAAGAAGAGGTAATGTTCTTCTAAAAGTATTCTTATTTTATTTACTTATCCAAATTCATCAATTTTTTGTATAATGATTATATAATAACACAAGAATAATATATACATATATATTTACATTTTTTATGGTAATTTTATAACCTAAAACTATACACAGTTCCATCAAATTGGTTATTAATTCATTGTTCGTGTGTATGATGAACTACCACATTGCGAATCAATGTCGTTGATTTTTTCATTACAACCTTTAAAGGTTGGTAATAATAATGAAAATACAATTTATATTATATATATATATTATTTATTATTTAATTATGATATGGAAATGGTTATATCTCACATGACATCATTATTTACATTTTGTGGGAATATGATACTTCATTTTTGAGTACGGCTGACTACTTCCTCGCAAAGCGATGTGACCCATTCACGCTATATGTGGAATGTATGAAGGATTTTTATAATTAAAATATGTCATATTTATTAAATATTAGTTATACTGTAATGATAATATATATATATATATATATATCATTTACTTTTCTTTGAATCAATACAAAATGAAAATGAAAACAATGTTTATGTGTTCGTATGACCTATCATCTCCATAAATAGAGAATTTCATTAAATATCATAACATGTCATGGAATACTCTAAATAAATATATAGTTAATATATGTGATATTTATACCATTTTTTAAATATTTATAATATTAAACCGTGATCATTGTAAAAGGAGGAAATAATACAAGTCAAAACATTTTTGAGAATCAGATCGGTTATTACATGAAATGTTACATTAAAGTTCAATAGTTATGAAACAAGTAATAGAAGGTCCTAATAAAATCATATATATATCTATATATATTTGGTTTTTTATATATTAGTAATAATTAAATTTTAATAATACGTGATTTTTTAATGATCATGTTGAGAGTCCAGACATTAAGTAAGGTGATTTATTGTCTCTTATTTATTTTTAAGAGACTTATGACACATTCACCACTTGTTCATTTTGTATGGTGCATATAAATCCCTTTGACATGTTACATCATGAATTTAATTTCATTACAGATATTAAAGATTTCAATCTACTTTTTTCATTAATGTATCTCATTATTTAAAATTTTGTAAAGTTGTAAGGAATTTTCATCTCACATTTTAGTTTAATGAGACACATGCTATATTCACCACATTTTTCATATATATAGTGTATATATTTCACATGAATGTATCTTGTGATTCATCTAATAAATTTTATTCTTATTTTAATATCCATTTTGGTATATCCCTTTCATGAGTGTTATAATTCAAAAGATGCTAAATTGGTAAGGGAATTCTAACTCAATTTTACTTTCTTAAGACATATATTATGTTATGCACCTAATTTCTTTAAATAGGTGTATATATAGACCTATTGAGCATGAATATATTTAAATTTATCATACTCATGATATTATAAGATTTATTTTATGTTCTTACTTCACTAGTTTTATGATATAATATTATCAATGTAGTATATTTTTTTATTACAATAATATAATTTATTATGAATCATTATGATAAAGTCTCAAATGTTGAAATATCCTGATATATCACTAAATATTTGCATTTATTTTTCTCTCCTATAGTAATTAAATATATATTAATTTAATTGTACCATTTATCCACTCATCCATACTTAATAAAATTAAGATAATGTTTTTTTTTAAATCGACATTATTTTGGTATTTGAACAAAAATCCATGTTATTTCGAAATAATATTTACTAATAATGTTTTAAAATTTATTTAAGTTATTTTTTAGCTCATTTTAAAAGGAATATGTTTTCAAAATGTTATATTTTTTGAAAAAAACAATTGTATGCAATATGTTTCTCAATAAATCTTTTAAGTGGTTTTTAAATATTACATTATATGTTTTCAATGTTGTTTTCAAGGAAAAGGATTTTAAAAAACATTTCCATTTGAAAACATATTTTCAATGAAATTTTATATTAATTAATAAATTCTCAATGTGATATTTAAAAATCCTTCTCTATCTAAGATGACATCATTTGTTATAGTTTATTCCTTACTACACATATGATCTATGGAAACAATTCTTAATCTTTCATTGAACGGTTATTGTTTAAGGTGAAATTTTTTTCACTAAACCAATTTCTTTTACATGGGTATGTATCATAATAAAAGGGTTTTTTATCCTATTTAATTTCATCAGTTATGCTATTATGGAATGATTATGAACCCTATATCATTTCTATAGGGCATGATGTGATGACATGTGTATGATACCCATTTCTTTTAGTGGGTTATGATATGATAAATATTTATGATCTTGTGGAAAACATATGTATAATTTTAGTATTTTATGAGTGGGGCTTATATTTCCCTCTAATGTATTATGTATGGATTTAAATATCTCACAAGACATGCATGACTAGAATGGGGAGTAAACCCAATACATTAAGGTACATTATAAATAATGTCGGATTTGGGTGTGAACCAATTCCATTGTATAAAAAGTTCTACAACTCTTTTTGGTGGTGTATATCATCCAATAGCTATATCCCCCATGATGTTCCCTGATACTTTTTTCCATTGAGAATTAACTTCTAGGGAACTACTATATATGTGTGTGTGTGTGTGTCTTCCAAAATTTCATGTCTTGTTCCTATTTCATTCTTTCATCATTCAGGTTCATTGATTTCATTATGATTCTTTTAATATGAACTCCAAATATTCCATGACTAATGATTATGATATTTGATATGCATGTAATCATTTTCAATTTATATACTCATGTTCTCGAACCCTTATGTTCATGTTATGATTAAGTGTCTCCTTTATTTACCATTTTTGGGCATTTGATCTCACCCATTCTTATGTTTTCTCTCAATATGTTTTATAGAATTATTTTAAGTAAGATTATTACAGGGTTTATTATTTATTGTAGACATTGAATATTATTAACAATGATCGATAATTATGTTTCCATGTTTCTAAATGTACTAAATTATTATTGTCCTTAGGTTTGTTTTTTTATAATGTAATGAATATTCATCAAAACAACTGGTGTAATATCTATGTAAAAGCATAAAAGGTCTCTATAGTTGGTGTCTAAGGAAATTATTATTTAAAATTTTTAGACTTGGATAATAAAAAATTATTATGATACCTATAGATATATCTTGGAATATATTTAGGCATATTCCTATGGTTATTTATAAGGATGAGTGAATGTTTAGGAAAATTTATTGTAATTTTTGTTGATTATATTGAGGGTGGTTTCCTAGAAATACATCCCTTTTTTATACTAGAGGTGGATGTGACTCTGGTACATATATACACTAGGGTATCGACCCCAAAAAACTGTTTTGACCTAGACTTGATTGGGAACTAGTTAAAGAAAATGGGTTGTGATACAAACCTAGTCTAACACTCATGGGGGATATTCATTGGAAATTCACAAACTCTTTAGGAAAAATGAAGAATGGTTTAAATATACTATAGTCTAATATGACCTAGGTTAATCCTAAGGTGTCATAGATAAAAAAAATGCCTCATTATTTTGACATCCCCTATGCTATTTATAATTATTTGGAGGTTTTTCTCTATGCTTATTGTTTCTCACACTATATTTTCTGGTTTAAGTTTATTTAGGAAATGAAAATGATATAGGTTAAAATTGAATGTGATAATAAATTTTATTATGAGAAGATAAAGGGGATTATAAATGTAGTGGAAGACATTGTGACTCTGCCCAATCAATTTTATAAATACATGATTAATATTTCATTCTCTTAAAAAACTCTTAGAATCAATAAAGAAGAGAATGAAAACGTTAGTTGACAGTTTAAGTAAGGGTGTCCATGGTGCAATTACGATTTAGTTTCATATGTGTTTATAATGTGGTAAGAAACACCTATGTGAATGTTTTAAAAGAACATGGTGATGTTTTTATTGTGGAAACGAATAACACAAAGCATTTAATTGGTAAGGGAAAAAAAGTTTGTTAACAAAATTTATGGGAATATGTGTCTTATAATGATATATTTGACTATTAAATGTAGTAAATTTTATATGTATGGTCATTATAAATATTTAAGTCTTATGAGTAAATCTCATGAAAAAATGAACAAGGTTGTATGAGTAATGGTTATATGGATGATGATTAAGATACTATTGATTAAATTTGGATGGAAATAACTATTATAGAATTAGATGATGAACAAAGATAATTATTTTATAAGGATTTGTAATCAATTTAGTGTTAATGTGTTTGAATTAAAATATTTTTAATTATGAATTTTTAAATATATAAGGATTGTTTAATCTATGTTATTCATTAATAATGTGAAAGAATATACTGAATATTTAAAATTAAATGGAAAATTTAATTAATTTGGGGCTTATATTTTAGGATTAAGGGAATATAACCTGTAAAGGTTTCCTAAATATGTGAAAATGATATTTTTTTTGGAAAAAGAGATGATTGAAATTAATAATGTTAGTTGGGTTGTATAGATGATCTCATAGCTCATAAGGGTTCTTTTTTAAAATATACAATATGTTATCATTTATGGAGTTTGTAAACTTTTTGGTTCTATGAAATATATTGAATAAGAGTATTTTTATATAAGTAATGATGGAAAAATTAATTCAGGTTCTATGGTAATTCAGTTCATTACCGTGATTGAAAAGAATACATGATGAGGTATTCACATGTGGGAAATGAGACAATGAAGAAATACTTTTGGATATATGATAGAACAATGTTAAATTTATTTTTATAAATTTAGTATACTTATTTCTAATGCTTTGAAATTTCATATTTTGGTATATTCAAATTGTTAAACATTTATGAAATGGATTATGTTCATCTTTGGAAGAGGCTATAGAGGTTAATTCATTATTTCCCCATATGATAATGTATGCATCACTTATACCAACAACATTACTATGACGGTAACTAATGATCAATGGAATGACTTATCATTCTATTTATGGATCTTATGATCTATTATGAATTTAGGAATAATAATTCACAATCATTTCGTGGAGTAAAATATGAAGTGTAAATTTATTAAGGAACTAAAAAGGTGTGATATAGTACTTTTGAAATAAAGTGTATCTTTTCCAGAAAATTCATGAAATAAAATGTTGTCCTATTATCATAATATGATTATTTCAATGGAATTTTAAAGAAAAATTGGTTTATGGATTTATAATCATATAATATCTCCAATCCATGTTCTATATCCATCTCCCTTAATATTTGTGTGTTATTTTTATCTTTAATGTCCATGTTTTCACATCCCACCAATGTTATCCTATGTGGAATCCTAATAATGACATCCAATGGGTAACCATTATATTTATAATATTCACTTATTACATGAAGTAGTAATATTGTTTTTTATATTTTGGTTTTATATGGAGGATTTTTTCTAATGGTAATGCCATTGATGAAAATGACACATATTTTGGGGTAAATTCATTTTATGTGGGGTAGAACGTAAAACTCTCAGTTTTTCTAAACTATTTTATTCATAAAATTTAATTTTTTTCATGGATTGTGTGTCACTCTATACCAAGTTATGATTTATTTAAATGAAAAATCTAGTTAATAGTTCCCTTCATTCAACATTGTATTGTCCAACGATATACACAACACTATGCTTGGCATGTGTTACACACAATATCGAGTTTCACCAAACAATAATATAAAATTAATAATAATATTTGATATGATATTCATCACCTATCAATTGAAATAGTGGGAATGAGTAGTTTTAAATATATTATTAAAATATTTATTTTTCAAATGTTTATTAATTAGGTATTTGTTATAAATAAAATAATCATTTAAAAGAGAATAATTTTTTTGGAAAACATTATTTTTTCTAAAATAAAGTTTTGTCATACTTGGAGAACACAATTTAAAATTAAATTTTATAACTATTATAAAAATTATATGTAAAAAATATTCATTTTTTAATGTTTTATAAATAATATTCATAGAGTGAATTTTGTTTCTGGAAATATACATTTTTTATTAATAGTGGATAATAATGAATTTTAATTGAAAACTGTATTTTCATCTAAATTATTTATAATGTTATATAATATTTTCAATTAGTTATAATGTTATATTACTAAAAATATTCATCAATTAATCTAATTCGTTTACTTCGGATATTTTTTATGTTGAATTTAGATACAAAACACTGTAATCTTTTGAACATTTTCAGAATAAAAATCTTATTGCTCATAGTGTCTGTGAGATTAATTTATAATTAAATTCTACCTTTTATTGAGATATTATTTGGAAAAATTGATTTTGAATTAGTAATTATATTGATTAATATTATATAATAATTACAAAATAATTTTTTCAAAATAATGATTAGTGAAAATAGTTAAAATTAATTACAATGATTAAGGGATAACTGAATTGACATAGTGGTTAAACATATAATATAAGGTGTAAAAATCCCATCCCAATTTTAAAACCCTTTTATTCTATTATTTCTACCATGTAAACCATTGGTGTATGTTTTATGATGTTTTGGGACATATTTCTAGGATAGTGACCCATAAAATAATTTAGATGAAGAAAAAGTCAAAAAATTTACCATCCTTGATTATCATGTCTATAAATCCTTTGAATAAATGAAAAGGATATATATTTATTGGTATAAATATTATTTTTTAAGATAAATGAGTTTTTGTTTTCATAATACATTATATTTACTTTTTATTTATGAAATAATTGCATAATTTTCTTATGAAATTCAAGAAGACTAATTATTTTGTTAAAAATTAAATAAATTAAATTATTTTGAAAAATAGTAGAACTGAAGTAGATTGAGTGAATTATTAAATTTAATTAATTTTTTAGATAAATATATAATTTTAAATATCTGTTAAGTTATCATTATCAAATTCCATTATTTCATGAAATATTTTGATTTATAATTAAATGAATAATGTCATAATTGACATTTAATACATTAAAAATAATGATATTTTATGAAATGATTTAAAATTTCTAAACAAACCTATATTTTGACAAGTTTTTTTAAAAATATAATATATATTATCTATTTTACATTAATCTATATATTTATCTTTTATAATGAACATATTTCCCCTAAATAGTAAAACATTGTTAGCGTGGTTATGGTTTGAGATGTGTTTTTGTGCCTTATATGTGATCTTGTTAAAAAAATTCCAATATACATTGTATTTTGATTTTATAAATTAGATATAATATTTACAATCAATGGGTAAAAATATCCTAACATGAAAAAATATATTTTAGTCTTAAAGGAAATATTACATTGGTTTTATACCTATTTCTCATAATGAAAATATCCAAAAATAGCTTAATATGGAAACATTGGAGTTAATGAAAAAAATGTTTAAAGCATCTGATATATTATATGGTGTAGGTGTTTATCAAACATATCATCCTTAAAACCACTTAATTATCAATATTGGATCAAATTTTGGTAAGGGATACCTCCCAATAATGATTACTTTTTACTACTTAGATGAACACTGCTGCCCAACTATAAATGTGAACTCTCTCTCCCCCTTTCTCAAACATCTAAATCCATTTTTGGATAAAAAACTGAACAAAATAAAATCCAAAAAACATTTTATAAATTATAGAATCTATACATTTTTATTAAAAAAATACATTGAATATTTTAGTGCAATCCTGAGGAGTATACCCAAACAATAGATAATGTGCTTTAAAAATATGTTTTGTGTTATTTAATTCTCAAACTACTTCAATAATTCTTATATAAATATTATTAAACAAAAAATGTATCATCTATATATTGATAAGTTATTATGATAATATTTAGTACTAAAACTACACACACCTCTAAAAAATGGTTATTAAATCATTTCTCATGTGTACTACGGAATACCGCCTCACCAACAAATGTCATTTCTTTTTCCATTACCACCTTTCACGGTTGGGAAACATATTGGAAAATTATTTTTATATTATATATATATATATATATATCATATTATTGATGTTATTATGATTATGAAATTTTTATATTACCCACAAATTCATGCTATCCAATTTTTGGGAATATAATAACTTTGATCATGTTTATGGCAGACAACTACCTCAGGAACAGATGTTACTCGGTCATGTTATGCATGGAATTTATTAAGGGTAAGTTTAATAAAACTTGGTGATATTTATGAAATAATTTTTCTACTTTAATGATTATATATATATATATATATCAATTACTATACTTTTTCAATACGATAAGAAAATAGAAAAAATGTTCATGTGTACGTGTGACATACCATCTCATTAAGAGGAATATTTAACTACCTATCACGAGATATTATAGAATAATATAAAAATAAATATATTAATTATATATGATATTGAAATATTCTTTTAAATTATAGATATTATCAAACCATGATTTAAGTAATAAGTCCAAAAATGACAAGTAAAAACATTAATGAAAAACTAATTATTATTACCCAAAAATTAATAGTTACATAGAATTGTAAATAAACTGACAATAAAATGTCATAAAAATTAGATATATATTAATAATGTGACATTATATAATTACTATTAATATAAAGTTATTATACATTATTTTTTATTGTTTACAATGAGTGTCAAGACTTAAGGTAATGGGATTTCTAGACTCACTTTTATTCCTATGATATTTATTGAATATTCAAAACATTTGTAGTGTATATATTTTTTTAATACATAAACAGACGTTCGGTCTGAATGATATCAGCTTTTCCATTCCAGGGGCCTGGATGGATTTCGGGTACAATCCAACCCGGCCTTACTTCAACTACGTCCAAACCTTAGGTGGAGTCTGCCAAAAGATCTATCTCATCAAGAGTAATCCTACAAAGTTGACGGCACGTCAATCGAACGTCTGGAGATCAAGTTATAAGCATTTCCGCTCTGAGGGTCCGGTTGGTTTCATGTTCGAACCAACCCGGTCGTACCCAAAGTTCTCCAAATCCTTAATTTATTTCATTATATTAATTTTTTTAATTTATGTTACTATTTCCTATATCTCAAGAATAAATAGTTACCCAAGTGGTTTGGGATTTTCGTCCTAAATGTTTCCTCTTTGAGACACATGCTATATGCACGAAAACATTATTATATGTGGTGTATATACTTCCCATGAATTTATGTTCTATTTTTTATTATAAAAAATATATTTATTTTCATATACATTTTAGTATCTCTCTTTCATGGGCATTTTAGTTCAAAAGTTACCAAATCAGTAAGTGAAGTTTGTGTCCATCTACCTTCTATGAGATGTGCATTATATTTTACAAAAATATATATTCAAAAGGTTTATATAATAACCTATAAAAAATGAATATCAGGAATTTATCGTAGTAGTGGTATTTTATGCTTCATTTTATGTTATTACAACATGGGGATTATGATTAAATGGTATCAAAGAGGTAATGATCTTATGTAACAATTTGAATATTTTTCAGGATTTCTTATGATTCTGTATAGAATATTGGAATTTCTTGATCTAAATATTAATAATTCTCATGATTTTTACTCTCCCATAGTTTTAATGAAATAATAATGTATTATCCATTATTTGTTAATTAATAAAATTATTCATTTTTTTTGGAAAATATGGATTTATTTCTCTCTTATGTCAGAAATATGTCTTCTTTGAAATCCTTTTTATCTGAAAATATTTTTAAAATATTTTAATTAATATTTTAATGTCATTTTCATAATAAAAGTTTTTTTAATTATTCATGTTATAAATAGTGTTTTTCAATGGATAAAGTATATTTTTTTAAGGGATGTTTTAAATGATTTAAATCATAGTTTATATGTTTTCAAATTTATTTTCATGGTAAAGGATAATGATAATGTTTTATGATATAAAAATAAATTTTAAAAAAAGGGTATTTTTTCTTAAGAGATTCTCTATGTTGTCTCTACTAGTCCTCCTCCATCTAAGATGACTTAATTTGTTTTATTTTATGATTTATTGTGGATAAGACCCAAGGAATCCATCATTATTCTATCTCAAAATGGTTTATGTCTAATATGACAAGTTGTTCATGAAAAAAAAATTCCTTTACATATGTTGTATCATGATAATAGAAATATGAAACTCTATTATTTCTAGATGTTATTTTATGATTAAATGACTATGAAACATGTATCTCCTCCATGGTTTTTGATATGATTATATGTTTATGATACCCATTTTATTTCATGGGTTATGATATGCTGAATTTTTATGATATTTTGGAATATATATATATATATATATATATATATATATATGATTTCATTATGTGATGGGTGGGACTGATATATCCCTCTAATGAATTAGGTAAATATGTACATATCTCATGAGATAGACATGACTAGAATGAGGAGTGAACCCAGTACATAAAAGGATATTGTCTATTATGAACGTTTGGGGTGTGAACCCTTCCCACTATAAGGAAAGGGCTATGAATGTGGGATTTAGTGTGTCCCGCCCAGTACGTGTAGCCACGATGAAGTTCCCTTACAATCGTTGTCAATGAACATTGACTGCTAGAGAATTATTTTGTATGCTTATGTGTCTACCATAATTCCATGCCATATTCTGATGTTATGATCTCATGGATCAGGATCATATATATCCTTATTATTGATGTATTACGAACTATCAATCTTCATTCCATGATACATGATTATGATCATTGATTTGAAGGGTGATTTTTTTAGATGTTATGATCATGTTCTTATACCATTATGTTATAGTAATGTTTATCTATATCCTTTATTTACCCATACTAAGTATTTGAGCTCTCTATTTCATATTTTTCCTTTACCCAAGTTATGAAGAATATATTTTTGTCGTATTAATGAAGGGGAATATCATTAACATTTCATTTATGATTTTCAACCCCGTTATAAGATTATGTTTTCATTATTCTAGGGGAAGTAAATTATTAGGATCCATGGGTATGTCTTTGTGTAATTCGATGAATATTCAGAAAATATTATGTAGAATAAATGTATGAAAATCCTCGGCCACTATAGGTTTTTCGTGTTTGGAGGAAGATCTATAAAATTGTGTTCCCGCCTAGAAGTAATAGCACACCCCCAGAAAATAGTTTTGCATGGTTTTTCAAGCCATGTGGTCCTGACCAAGAAACCTTGCACGCAGAAATTAAAAGTCCCAATAATATTATAAAAAAAACTTGAACCCCAATTTATATCCCTAAACACCAATTCTTGACTTAAATTGATTTATATTATTTTTTTAGGCTCTAGAGATGGTTCAAAGGATCCTCAAACCTATTTTTATGTGAATAAACAATTTGGTGTATAATATTACACACTCTATGATATATCATATCATACTAATTAAAATTCCTTTCTATCCCATTATTTTCTCCCCATTATAGTTATTCTTTTAATCCATTTTTGGTGGTTTATAGATATGTTTTAAGGGATATTGATTCATTTGTTCTTAATCCTAGTTTTAACCCATTTGATTCACCATCACTGTGAATTTGACTATTCGACATCAAATTGAGGGTTATCATTTGGTGATCATTCATAAATAATCTTGACATTGGTTGTCTAATTGATAATTCCCAAATCCTTGTTCACGATCTTGTGCTGGGGTTGTATCATTGAATTTCCATGTTGATAAATTTCACATTAAATTTTAAATAATGAATTGATTTCCACGTGATGGTGAGACCCTCCGTGTATCCTATTAGAACTATTGGATATTTATGTGTAGGCATTATTAGAACCTATAGTTTTTTTAGATACACTTGAAATAATTATTTATGAGTTTTGAAAAGTGAAATATTCATTTAATAAAATTGAACTAAACCATTATTTCATGGTTTGATAATTGCATTTAATGTGTTGATTAGATTTAATTTTGTGAGTTAATGGGATGTGAATAATATATGATAAATATATTATTTGTTTAATTTTTTCCTTCTGATTAATTAAAATTGTCTGGTTTTGTTTGATAAATGAAATTGTGCATTGTGATGTGAATTGTTTATAAGAAGCTTAATGATATTGATCCTTCATATGTATGTGTTATATGTGATACACATGATCGATTGAGTGAAGGAATGAATAATAATGATGGTTGGATTCAACGAAACCAGCATATTTCAATGTAAATTATTATAGTTATTAGCAGGTTATAATCGAAGTTTATCTTAATAATTTGAGAACTAATCATTAAAAATGTGAAATTGTACATGATTCTTAATTTGGATCAAGATACACTTTTGTTTAATGATTCTTTATGGTATGTTTGGAATTGAGATGTTATAAATATGAAATTTTGTTTTATTTGTCAAAGCATGTATATCCATGTATCCACTTGAAATACCACTCATGATATATAGATGATACTTCAATTAAAACACTATAGCTAAAATAATATTAAAATAACCAAACAAGTAATGTTACATATTGAGTAATGACATTTTAGAATGGAATGATAGGAATCTGAAAACATAATATTCCATATATTCATAAGTATCATCAATGAGATAAATATATTAGGACATGAGTTAGATAATATAGTTTTTAGAGAGGTTTTTGTGGTCACTACCTAAGAGTTTTCAAGTACACAATGGTAGAAAGACTTTTAATGAGTATATATTTGTTGATCAAATGGGCTCACTGATATAGTATGAACATGAAGTGAAAAAAATTTATAATGGATGTAAATTTTATGAATATAGGTATATCATTTAAATAAAATATAAATGTGTCCTCTTTCTCTTCTATTTTTGAGTTTTATAAAAGTGTGAAATAACAATTCAAAAAACATTATTATGTAATTAAATATATATATGAATGGAAAAACATATTTTAAGAAGCGGGTTGTGAGATATCATCAAAATAATGACCAAATGGGAAGTAAAAAACCTAATTGTAGTAAATATAATAATGTATCAAAATTAACATGAAATTAGTATAAGATGAAGGGGAACACAAAGTCAAACTACCGAAATTTTTTGAAATATGGGAAAGAAAATAAATACAAAATTATGGATAAGAGAGAATTTAAAAATTGATGGAGTGGGAAATAAGATTCATAATTATGAAATGATGATTCAGAAAGTGATGTATAATAAAACAACATATTCTTATAGGAAAAAATTAGGAATGATATTTTTATAGAATATAAATCTAGAAAAATTTACGAATGTACTACAGAAATCCATTTTAATGAATGAACTAAATTAAATTAATATTTTCATAATGGAATTATAAGAATTTATGAATTATATAAATAGTTGAAAAAGTAAAAAAGGGATCTAATTAATCAAAATGATAATAACAAATTATAAAACGTAAATCTTAAATTTATAGAATCTAATGATAATTTATTTATTCATAAATAAAAAATTAAAATTTAGAAATGTGAAACTTAATGATGAAAATTATAACCTCAAATATTTTCATTCAATGAATAATGAATGGGAAAAAATAGTTTTCAGGAATGATATTGAGTAATAATATAAGAATACCACAAATAAAAATATAAAATCAATAAATAAAACATCATGCTGAAATGATAAACAATGTGAGGACATAGAAAAAACTCAAAAGGACAATGAGAATAATTATAAGGGAATTGATAATTTAGGACAATTTTATAAATTTTTCCTCAAGGAAATTAAATATATGATAATATGATAAATATGAGTAAATATTATAATGTCAAATCATCTTGTTGGAATAATAGTGAAATACAGAAGTTGTAAAGGAAATAATATTATAATAGCGATAAATGAATTTTTTCTAGTGTTATAAGCTTTATATAAAATTTTAAATGTTATTATGGAAATGAATATTCATTAAAATTTATTCAATAATTAAGTCATAAGAATCATTTTATTTTTAATTATTTATCTTCTATATTACATTAGTAAAATTTGTTAAAGTTGTATTGCTACTAACAAACTTATTATTAGTCCCATTAGAACATATATAGTATGGGTACCCATAAAACCAACTTAATGTGTTTATTAATAAATTTTCCATTAAATTTTAAATAAACCATGTTACATAGAAATTTTGTGGTCAATACATATGGCTAGGTACCCATATAATTTTCTAACTTTAAATCATTCTGATGGGGGCTTTGTTACTTTTGGAGATAGTTTTAATGCTAATGTTACAAGATCAAGATAATTAGCTATATTTAAAATCTATTATAAATTCTAGGGTACTATATGTTTGAGGTATTAAACATAACATAATAAGTATATCACTTATTTTCTATGATGGAATGAATGTTCTCTTTGAACATAATAAGTTTTTCCTTCTTAATAATAGTTTCTTTCTATGAATGAAAATATAAAAGATTACATATATTAAACTAGTTATTTTAAAAAAAACGAGCATAAAAGTTTGTTTCCTATTGATATTGAAGCATATGATATTATTTTGAATAAAAGTCTACATAATATTATTTTTGGTAACTATATAAACTATCCAAAAACTGGAAGCTATTAGAACAACACAGTATTAAGGATACTAATTATAGTTATATGGTTCCGGTTTAAAAGAGTATACACATAATGAAACATGGAGATATATTAATAATTTTAACCAGTTTATATGTTAACATATATTACATGTTGATTTTTTGGTTCTAAAAAAATTTTCTGTTTAGGTGGTCCAAATTATTCTTTTATAATTATTGATAATTTTTCTGGGTTTACATGGGCTAACTTTTTTACTCATTAAATTTAAAATTTAACCGAGTATAATAATTTTCTAAAATGGGTTCAAAATAAAAATTTCAATTAATAATTTATATTATAGGTTATTATGTGGGAGAGTTTTCTAATCTACACATCGAATTTTTTTTAATGCTAATGGATATTTTAATAATTTTTCCACTCTTCAAACCCCATCGAAAAATGGTGTTGTAGAGTATAAGAATATAATTATTATAAATATAGATAGTACCATGTTTAATTAATTTAATAAATCAAAAATATACTTCAACCAATTTGTTAATACTCACATATATCATACGTAGAGATCATATTATACCATTGTTAATGAAAAATACCAAGGAAATAACTAAATAATATAAACCCATTATTTTTCATTTTAGAGTGTTTCTATATAAATTATTTGTATTAAATAATTAGGATAGCTTATATAAATTTTTTGTTTAGTAAATATGAGGGTAAACTTATAGTATATTCTATTAATATGAAATAATATAGATTATAAAATAATTGATCTATTATAGTTTAAAAATCAATGAATATTTAATTTTATGAGAAGAATGATCATAAAAATATGGTTTCGAAGAATATTTAAAAATAATTCAAAGATGTTTGATTACTTGATTAAGAATAAAATAATTATAATATATCATTTGGGGAGGTGGATAAAGCTCCCCAATATGATCTAAAAAATAAAATATCTCACAGAGATCATTATTTAGAAAATTTAATTGAATATATTAACTATGAAATTAAAACTATAAAATTAGTTTTGATCATTTGTGATAATTGAACATTATTATATTTTGTGTGCCTAATAATCTAGATGATGCTTTGAATTATTGAAATTAATTTTCTGATATGAAATATTAAATAAATAATTTCAAAATAAATAATGTTTTGAATTTGGTAGATCGTCAAAAATTTAAACAGTTTATAGTAACAAAATGTATTTTCCAAAATAAATTTGATGTGTATAGTAATATAGTTAAAAATGATTCTATAGTTTCTCAATGTTTTTCTGGAGAAAAAATATTGTTTTAATATGACCTTTAATTGTTTCTAGGATATATTATATTAAAATATTATTTTATTTTATGATTTTTAAAATTTTAAATTGATTTAAATCGATATTAAATATGTATTTTATAATACTATGAGTTCTAAAAAAGATTACGTTAATCAACTACCTGATTTTATTATGGATAAATTTCTAAATCATGATTTTAATATATATAAAGATTTATACTATCTTAATAAAGGTCCAAGATCATTGTAATATATAATATCTTTTTTATAATGGATTCAAAAAAGTTTATGATTATGCAACATTAATTTTTAAGAATGTTTTGGAAGTTATTTTATTTGTCAAAATATATATTGAAGGAATTTTTTTCTAGTTCCTCTAGTAAATGATTATGTAATTTATTTTATATTATTATGACTTAATAATTTGATGTGGTCTAAGTAGATGAATGAAAAAGAAATTATTGGTCTTAAAATCACTCAAAGAAAAGACATGATATTTTTAAATCAATATAATTATTCTATTTTAATATTTAAAAGGTTTGGTCATGCTTCATATAAAACCTTTAAAACACCCATGAGTACTAATTTTAAATTGCATTGGGATGGATATGAAATGCCTATATAAAATAAATTTTATATAGGAATTATAAGTGGAAGATCTTGGCCTGAAGAACTAGGTTAGAGCTAGAAATCCACATGACGTCATGTCTGCCTTCTCATACACAAGTGGTTGTCGACTAGTAGGAATGGTCTTATGTAGAACCATTTGTAGGTTATACACTCCATCAAAGTGAATACTAAAAATAAATTAAAAAATATAAAAATAAAAAGAAATACAATAACGGGATCAAATATTGTAAATCCAGAAACAAAATATGGCATATAATGTATAAAAATTATATCTAACGATCTAGAATTATTTTTAATGTATGGAATGTAGATAAAAAAAGGACTGCATGGTCCTTGGGTGTCTTTGCGAGTATTCTTGAGCTATAGGCTCCACCTGCTTGGAAATCCACCACAAGTCCCTTTCCCTTCACCAAATATTCCATGAAATCTATAGGTACATAAAAATGCTTGAGTAGGGTGTGAGTATAAGACCCATAAGAAAACCTTATATGTGCCATCAACAAGTGTTATAAAATATAAAAATTTTATTTCATAATAATAATAAATTTGAAATTGTAAATCCATAATCCAAAACTGAATAGGGTTGTGGTAACTCACATTCCGAAAAAACCTATATTTTACCTAATTCAATCCTATTCGAAAATATGTCTAGTGTGTTAGTAAGAGATCATAACCATACATACGGATGTTTAAATAAATCTATTGATGTGTAACTATGAAATCTCCAATACACCAGTTGGTACACCAAAATCAACTATGCATTGAGTATCTATTACCTTCCCATAATCTAGAAGGTTTTTAGGTAACACTTGGAAATCCACAATGAATAAAGTGTCAACATCTACTCATAAATTCAAAAGGCATTGAGTAGATTCCAGGTAACAAGGATATCATGAATCTCCATCAACATTGTAGCACCTTTAAAGGCATACCCACAATGAGTAATCAGACAATGATAGTGACATATAAGTGATACACATACCAATCCTCCAACGGGAAGCATGACATGACAAAACATGATAACAACCAAATCACACATCATTATAAATGTATATTAATAATATATATAAACTCTTAGGTCAGAATATACAAAGTAATACACAAGAGGGGGTGAATTGTGTCTTTCATATATTATTTCAGAAATCTAATTTAAAACTCTCTCTATTAATAATAAAGCTAAGAAATGTTTTACTTCTGATCAATGAATAATCAAGAAAACTTTTTATAGTGGTTCATGGCACAAATATCAAGTAGTCTGCTCCACCGAATACACAATCTACAAGCATAGATAATTTCACTAGTCTTGTACTCTTATGATAAGACTGAAATTCGAAAACTAGTTATTTGATGTAGACACATTTACAATTAACTCTAAAAACAATGTCATCTAGTTCTGAGAAGAGAACCTAACATCCACAGCTTTGAACAAAAAATCTGACACTCCACCAAAACTAAGTATGAGTAGTTGAGACTCATGTAAATAAAATAGATACTGACTTGATGAAACATGTTGTACTTCATAATTTCAACAACAAACAATTGAATGTTTTTGGATATTATTCTTCAAAAAATTTAATCTTCAAGAGATAGAACAGTCTGAATTTATCCAGTTCCATAAGAGATATTTTATTTGAGAACAAAAACAAAAATAGTGGGAACATACAAGATTGAATATGAATGTAACAAAAGTGTAGTCCACATTCAAATTTTTCTGATCATTATAACATAGCAAAACAATATTGTAATATTTTTATCATAAAAACACTTTTTGGTTTTGTATATAACTATCATTTGAAATTATCTTAAGAGATATATAGTCATCGATCTGCATCAATATTTCAAATCCAAATAAATATAACGAATTATCGTGAAAATTCATAAATGAATTTTCCAATGGACTCGAAAATTCCTTTAATAATAGACGCAATAATCTCTAATAAACAAGGATCTTTGAAAAGATCAAAAATATCATTGAATTAGGTTATAAATCATTCATAACAATTGAGAAAATAACAAATTGAAAAAATCAATTTGAGTAATGTTTTCATTCAGAACACAACATTGGATTTAGTGCGCAACGTAGGAAAAATTTAAATAGTGTAGGGTTCCTTTGGGTATCCTAGGGTACCTCTATGTAGTGTAGGGTTCTATTTCATAGTGTTGGGTCCCTTTGTGGTAAACTTATATTAGCACAAAATGTGGGGAACAATAGTAACACATGGATGACACCATACATTTATCCTTGTGAGAATAGAATCATTCACATGGCATTGATAAACCATACATTCAAAATTCATGAATGTAGGGTATAAAAAGTAAATCCAGTATCCAATATAGGGTATCTCATCCATACACATGTTGATCCATACATAGATATTTTAACGTAATGTATGGTTCATACAATATGTTCATGTTATCTTTTTAGTGTAGCATAGTGATGAAAATAGTGTTTCCAAAATCATTCCATAAATCTATAACACTTTAAGATAGAATATAAAATCTTGTACACTTACTCAATTAACAAAGCATTAGAAATTAATGAATTTTGTTTGAGAATATAAAAATCATTATAAAATATATATTACTGTTGTGATAGTATATTTCTAACAATATCCCCTTTTAGATGATCACAAAATATATAATACAAATTGTGAAAATATTTATAGAAACATATAGTATTTTTAAAACTTACTAAATAGAAATTTTTTCAATTTTATAGAATTATTTTTTATAACAATAATTTAGAAAAAAAATGTCATGGATGATTGAAAAATATATTATCCCTAAAATTATTCATAAAATTCTCTATAAAGATTCTATACAACTTCTCCCCATTTTGATAGAAAATTATCCCAAAATTCTCTACAGATTATCCTTATATTTGTAATATAAAACAGATAAAGAAAAATAGGAAATGAAATAAAACACAATTAATATAGCACTGAACTAAGTGAAAATTTATAATTCTGATATAATAAAAATAAATATACATTTAGATGGAAGCATTGAATGAAAAAAAGATAAAAATAAGAAAAAATAAACTGAATTAAATATAAACATACATTCAAATTTTTTGAAATTATTAGAAAAAATTCACAATCAGTTTGAGTCTTAAAAATGATATTAATGTTCGGTTTCAATAGGTAGATAGGGATCTTCTGGATGATGAATGTCTTGCACTGTTTTTTTAAGATTTATAAATTTCAACAACATACTATGGAAATGATTGTTGAACTAATGTAGAATCCTTGAGTCATTATGAACCTTTGATGTCTACACTAAATTGATCATAAAAAAATAATTTACTTCCTCTTCATATTGAATGAAAGAAGTTAACTTGGTATGCACTTAATTAATCACTCGTCCGAACATAGATTCGTTCAGTACTAATTTACTCACTAACTCCTTCTGATTGTCCAAGAAAATACCCAATGGAATGCTATCACACTAAATAGTGTGTATCCTACATTAAACTCAACCAGAACAATAGTAATGGAATTAAATTTCCTTAGGAACTCAGGATGGTTTTTTGGAGTATAGGTAGAATCCCTAGGGCATTCCTTGAGAGTTTGGAATTCTTTTCCAACCATTACTTCTAATTCCTCAAAGTATTTCTTCTTAATATATTTCCCCTATATAGAATAAAATAATATAGATATATTAGCCATAAACACTTTAATATCATTAATAGGGACAATATTTTACCTGAATTCTCTTAAATGAAGCTTCTAACCTTCATAATATAATCTGGGAATAAGGGCAACATTAAATTCTTCAAACTTCATCATTTTTTCTTGCAACTCCTCCTTTAAAAAATATTGATATTATATTGGTCAAATAAAAATGACATGAGCCTCAACCTCATATTTTGAAGAGACAGAAGAACTAGATCCTTCTTTATTTACTAGAACAAGTTCCAAAATTGGCTCGTCACCCCCAATAGAATTAATAAAGGAGGAAAATTCTAGGATCCAGTATTAGGGTGTTCTTCCTTATGAGTTTCTTGACATTGGGGCCCTTACTCAACTTTCTCATGTATCGGGGTTTCACACTTGGTTACTCCTCCTTCAATATGTAGAGCGACATCCACATCACCAACTAGAGCTTCAACTATTACTTTTGGAACATTTACTGAAACTCTTCTTCTCTTCTTCTAAACAAGAGACCCCTCGGGCCTAAAGGTGCCTTCATCGTGAGGCCTATGATGAATTGTCCCTACTGAGTGAATAACCCTCTTCTCCCCCTGAGTAGTTGCTAACAATTGTTGTTGGTATTTATCACCAACCGGTAGTATACTATTGCATGAATTTCTCCATAAATATCCAATATTCTTCATATTACCATTATTCAATGTATCATTGTGATGATTATGAATTCCTATAAACATATCATAAATCATTTATTTTATCCTAAAAAATAAAGATATCATTTTCCCAAGTGGATAATATCTCATCTTATCTTCTGCATGGTAGTAGTGGTTGAGATATTGAATAAAAAATCAAGATAAATTACACATAATATTATTCAAAATTAAAAACATGATATACATGTCTGGATATAGAATATTCTCAATCTCATATGTCCTTGGTAATCTCCCAGACTGGATAAATTCCATCATCAATTGTCAATCGGTAGTGAGTTCATTCCAAAAATATCATTACATTCCTCATACCAAATAATGAAAACATGATATCCTCAAACATATATCTCACATTTACAATTTTACTTATATCAAAATAATACTCCCCCTCATGGGGAAAAGAGATAATTTCATCCAAATCCATAGAGTATAATAAAAATGAATTTTCACTAATCTTGAAATAATTTTATCTTCTTCAAAACTGAATCCAAACATGGAATATCTACAGAACTCTTTCACGTCATTTTCATAAACCATCGGTATGTTATCTTCACTGAAAGCATAAAACAGACATTGAAAATTTGTAACTTCTTTGAGCGACAGATTTTTATAATATAAATATTAAAAATCTATTACCATCCATTTTTGAACCTTTCAATATTTTCAAGAAGGATAAAAACTATTTTCCTTCACATCATCAACAGATTCTCCCGAATTTTCTATTTCTAAAGGATGTGAAACAAAAGGCTTTGAAGGTTTTGTGTTTTTAGGACTCTGAATCAAAAGGGAAATGTGCTCTATAAGTTTTGAAACCACATGTAGGAGTGATAAGGGTACGAGGGATA
This sequence comes from Viscum album, assembly GCA_963277665.1. Taxonomy (NCBI): domain Eukaryota; kingdom Viridiplantae; phylum Streptophyta; class Magnoliopsida; order Santalales; family Viscaceae; genus Viscum; species Viscum album. Next base: position 1,369,049,742 of record OY728134.1, read on the forward strand.
ATAAAATATATATCTCATGTCGATTGAGGATTGTAATCATTAAATTTCTAAATTTAAAAGAAACAAAATTAAAATATATTTTTAAAAAAATTCGAAAAAATTCAAACAAAAAATGATAAACTAACATTAAATATATAAAAACTAACAACTAAAAATAAATTAAAAAACAATAACATAAACTCAAATAATATTAACCACCACATAATATATCAAAACTAGAACTAAAGAGAAATTTAGTAAAGATATCTGTTAATTCATATTCATTATTACAATATTCTAAAGATATTTATTTTTTAAGGATATGATCTCTAAGAAAATGATGTATTATATCATTGTGCTTAGTCCTAGAATTACTAATTGGATTATTGTAAATATTAATAGCACTAGTATTATCACTTAAAATATAAATACTATTAAATTTTATTCCAATATCCAATAAAGTGTTTTTCATCCACAAAAATTGTTCACAACAAATTCTAGTCGATAAATATTCATCCCCAGTTGTTAATAGAGCAATAGAGTGTTGTTTCGTACTAGACCATGAATCTAAAGACATTCTTAAAAAGTGAAATGTTTAAGAGCTACTATTATATCGAATCTAAAAACGTACAAAATTAGCACCTAAATAAGAAATAATAATAAAATCAAATTTCATGGGGTAAGGAATAGATTGAAAAAAATATCTTTTTAAATAAATAAAAAACACTTTTAAAATTTCTAAGATGGGATTCTTCTATATTTCATTAATATCTTGTATAAAGACATACTGAGTACATAATTTTTATCATGTTAGCAGTAAGATATGTTAAACTACCAATAAATACCTCTATAAATCATTTTGACCACTGTTTTTCCATCATAATCCAAATCATGTTTTATGTTAACACACATAAGAGTTCCTTATGTATTGTTATTTCCAAGTACAATTTTTTTAGAAAATCAATAAAATATTTTACTTGATTTAAAACCATTCCATAATCATTTTGATAGATCTGAAATCCTAAAAATACATTTAGTTCTACCATCATACTCATTTCAACTTCTTTTTTAATATGTTTTAAAAAATCATGACAATGTATTTGATTTGAATAACAAAAAATAACATCATCAACATAAATTGTCACTAATAATAATTTAGAACAAATTATTTTCTTAAAATCGGTTGGATCTTAAAAACCTTTAGTAAATCCATTTTACAGTAGAAAAGAACATAATATTTCATACCAAGCTCCAGTTGCTTATTTAAGGCCATAAAGAACTTTAATAAGTTTAAATATAGACTTCGGTTTTTTGATGATTTTCAAAACCAAGAGGTTGTTAATCTTATACAACCTCCATAAAATGGCCAATTTAAAAGGATGATTTAACATCCATATGATATAGTTTAAAATTAATATGAGATTCATAGTCTATAATAATTCAAATTACTTCTAATCTACCTACAGGCGATAATGCCTCATCATAACACATGCCTTCTTCTTCATTATAACCATTGGCTACTAATCTAGCTTTATTCCTAGTGATGATCCCTTGATCATCCTATTTATTGATATAACCCAACTTGGTTACTATGAATTTATAACAAACCATGCGTGATGTACATATACATTATATTACTTTTTCGGAATACTGAATAAATGACACAAAAAATTCCCAAATACGGTATTATTTTGGTGCCTTTGGAAACCTTGAAAACATTCTTCTAGCTTATTGAAAGATCTTAAAAATCTCCCATAAAGATCTTCCCCATTATTTTTCCAAAATAAAAACTTATTTATATAATGTTTAAACGAAAACATATATAGTGTGACCTCAAATTCTCAATAAGGGTTAAAATTTAGAACATGAAACAAAACATAAACATAAGATTGTAAAAACATGAACATAAATTTTGAATATCAAAATTTTCAGTCATGAAATGAATCACAGTAGTCTGTAATGAATAGATCAAAAAGGAACATTAAACATGATAAAATAGAATTAGCATAAAACATGGTAATTTGCAAGACAAATAATCACGTAATATGATTTCTAAAGTATCCATAGCATTTCTACCAAGACAATAATAGTGGACAAAGTCCATTGCTGAACTAGATTTACTTGCCATTACAGCCATGTATTACAGAACTAAATTTAGTTTCCTTTACATATATTCCCATATCATTAGATATAAATGTTTAACTAAGGAATTTGATGGAGATATAGGTCCCGCCCATCTCATAATGAAATAATTCTTACATATTTCACAAAAAATAAGTCATTCATCATAGCATAACCTAAAAAAATGGGTTTCTTAAACATCATTCCATCATAACATAATCCATATAAAATTAAATTCCATAATTAACACAATTAAATAATATTAATAATTGGGATAAAATAATAATCCTATTTAATATCATTATTTTAGATGGAAAATAATTTTCATAAAACACATGAACTTAATTCTTGAGAAAAATATGTTTTCTTCTTTAAAACCATTTTATTTTCAAAAAATTCTATGAAAATTTAAAAGAAAATTATTTAATCAAAAATAAACATGAAATAGTGTATAGTAATATTCATAAAAATAAGGTTTTATTAAACCATAAAAAAATCCATTCATGTAGTATATGTTAAAAAAAATTCTCCTCGTACTTTTTCGAGAAAAGCCAAAAAATACCTTGTATGGTAAAAAATATATATTCCTTCCGTACCTTGAAGTAATAGTCAAAAATGTATAAAATTACATTAAACATACATAGATGAATAGTAGTGATTTTATGAAATCATTTTTAGAAAACATGGACATGGATGATAAATATATTTCCAATAAATACTTACGTATAAACAATCTCGGATAAAAAAGGCGATTTTAAAATTAACCCTTACCATGTACTTTTCAGGAGTCAAGGGTGTGGTAACCTACTGTATAATCGTAAAATAAAATTATTAAATTATACCCAGACTATATCTGTATTTATGATATCATATGTGATCCTATTATATAATTTTGTAAATAGTATTTTAATAATTCAATTATTTCAGGTGTTATCTGCTTCATTTTCCGATTCATGTTTTTCCATGAAAGTCGTGTTTTTTGTGAATAGGAAGTATTTTACTGATTAAATGTAGTTCATAATTAATATTTTCACTAGTCATATAAATTTTATAATCATTCTTGAATTGATAACCTGGAGAATGAATATCGTCGAGTCATGGAGCTGGTAGGTCGTACATACACACGAGCGACAGTATAATTCTTTTGATGGTTAAATGGTATGTAATTGAATGGTATATTAATAATAAAGAATCATTATCATGTAATATTTATAATTTAAATCCATTATATGAATCATTATACCCATCCAAATAATGTATTTGTGAATAACAAATTGAACAACGGCATGGAGACAGTAAGCTGTACATAAGCATGCATGGTGAGATTATAATCTATAGGAATGGTAAAAGGAGGTATACGGTTGTCCCATAATTATAATAACATTGTATAATGTAGTATATATTGTATTTATTACTCTTTTATAGAATCAAAATAGAAAACGTATGTAGAATATGAAATGAAATCGAATTGAATTTGTAAAAAAATTACCTCTTCTTCGTTGGAATTCATTTGGATATATTCTTTGGGACACTAGGGGTGGACGTTTTGGAAAAAATGTACATTAAAAAGTTAACTAATAATTTTTATAGGATAATTCTTCAGGGTTTGGTCATGCTTGATGGATCATGAAGGTGCAAGGAAATGAGGGAGGAGATTCATTTTTATACGAGAGGAGAGGGGCACTTTAGGAAACTCTCAAAAAAATATTAATATTCTAGATATAAATAATTAAAAATTTCTATTAAATGAAATTTAGATTACAAGTTCGACCATAGTTTATCCCCATGATATTATTTAACATATTTTTGATTTTTAATTAATTTTATTATAAATTAATTCAAAAAGATATTATTATTTCCGGATTTAATACAATTCAATTAATTTGACATAAAATACAATAAGAAAAAGTGATAGATCAAATATAATGAATTAAAACGTCTATAATATATCTTATATATCATTGAAATTTGTTAGAAATATTAGCTAATCCAAAATATAACAAAATTAATATTATTAAAATCATTTATTCTATTTTATGTTTGTTGAATAAATATAATTTTATAATTGAGGAGACTTTTAAGGTAATTATATATCTTCTAAAATTTCAAAATAAATTTAGATATTGAAACTATTTCAGTTTTATCAATATAGATATTTAGATTCATTCATATCATTATTTTTTCCCTATATGGTGGACACATAAAATATTTTAAAATACGAGAGAGTGATATATTTTTTCTATCATTGATTTAAATAATATATAATTTATCTTCATGTAGAAGTGTCCATTAAACAACTCCAAATCAATAATATTGTGATAATTATTTAATATTATTTATCTAATAATTTTTTTGACTTGTTTTTGTTTAATCTTAATCCATTTAATTTTGATTTACCATTAATTAATTCCTTTAACTCTTACGATGGCAACACGCCTTTTTATCCACTAATGGTTAGTATAGTCACTCTAAAATTAAAAAGGAGTCATAAATATACCATTTATGAAATATTTAACTTCTTCTAAATTATATTTTCCTATTTTTATAGTTTTTATATAATTTAATAAATTATTATTTATTTAAAATATAAATATTGTCAATATTGATGCTATTCGTTAGTTAACCTTTTAGAAATATTATAACATAAGGAAATGTTCAAATAAAATTATTTAAACCATAAATAACTTGTCAATGTAATTACTAAAATTAGTACATGATATTAATTCACTCAAATTATATTTATTTTAGTATTTTTAAAATCATTTATATTATATTTTTATAAATAAAATAATTTCTACATCAATATTGAGTCATCATTAATTATGACTATTTCATCTCTAAAAATTATAAATAATTTTTCTTTTGTTTTAGGTAGTTCAATTATCGTTACATATACTACTTATAGTTAATTTCATTCCTTGGTAATCCCTAAATTAAAATTAATATACTTATATAAAATAAGAGTGTGAAAGTTCATCACATTCATTAATTAATTTGTTAATAATCCTATCATATTCATGGGAAAGTGTCAATTAGGTGATACTATTTGAAAACATAGAAGATAATTGTTTATTTTATTTATCCAATAGGATTTTTATGTGTTAATGTAATTTTATAATATTTTTTTTATCATTAATTACCACATTTACCTTCAACAATGGTAATAAAAATAATTACTAAAGTTACTATACAAAATAACCAAAAATAAAATAAACCTATTAACATAATTTGGACCCAATTAATCCAAATATGGAATCCATTTTCATAATTGAAAAAACATAATTGAAATAAATTAATTCAAAATTAATTCACGTTGTTAAAACAAAAAAATGGAGTTTTAAGAAATAAAAACTTATCAAAAGATTGGCATCTGTTTATGTCTAATTTAAATGTGAAATCACATCCAATGACCGAGATTTTATTACATGATAAAAACATAATTCATTTATACATTAATACCAATTATAATATAATCTATCTATATAAATAAATTAGATGAAAAGGTAGTTTTGAATTAAAATAAATTATTTTTCACTATTCATTAAAATATGAATTTTATGAGAAAAAATATCCAAAAAAAAGTAAATTTTTATGTTACTATTCTAAATAAGTTGTTTATTTTTTCTAATAGAACACAAAAAAGTGTAAATAACTAAATTTAAAATTGGGATTCCATTCAAAAGTTGGAAAAACTATAATTTTTTTTAAAATAATTCATTTTTCCGAAAAAATGAATTTTTTATTCAATCATGTATATAAAATATATAATATTAATGGTAATGAAATATAAAATTCAAAAGGTCGTTAATATTATTCATAACAGCATGTTTATATCCCATTAAACAAGAATATTTTATTAATATATCATTTTCTAGTGAAAATCGTTATTGCGTACAATGAAACATATTAAGGAAGGTCGCTCTTGCGGGTAACACAAGCCAAGAATAGTATTATGTATACTTAAAGATATTAAGGTGTTTCTTATAATTCAATATAATATTTTTTTATCATACAAAACAATAAATCATAGAAATTAAAAATAGTCTATCTCATAAAATCTCATGGTGTCAGATTCTACCCCACATAAAATTAATTTCACCCTCGAAATTCATTGGGGTTATAAATGGTTTTTTATATGAAAGTTTCTTTCATGTAAACCCTCATTGAAAAAAGGAATATTAATCTTTATTTTAAAAATGTATTTTGGAAACATAATGGTTCCAAAAATTAACTCATCATTGGTTTTCCACGTAGGTGAACATCAGTGTGAAGTGAAAACATGGATATGGAAGAGAAATCTAACCATCATGTTCTGATGGACAGCGATAGACAATAAGGTATGTAAATAGTTAACCACTAGAAATCCATAAATATGTGATGATTTAAGGGACCATTGGATTCATAATATAAGAAGGTACTAGGATAAAATTTTTGGTTTCAAGATCCTTTTGCAAAAGTTGATGAATTTTATCATTAAAAGAAATAATTTCATGATTTAATTACAATATCACCATTGTTAATTCCCTGAACAATTTACACTTCATCTATTATTTAACGAAATGATGTTTAATTTTTCATTCTTAAAGAGAAACCAGATATTGGGATAGAATGATAGGTTATTCCATCTGTCTCAAAAAATGTTAGAACATGTTTTCCAATGTGTCTATGTTCGCCTATAGTGTGAAAATAAATTATTCTAAACAGATTCAAAAGGTATATAATTTATACTATTCATTAAGGGATAACATTAAAATCCTTCCAAAAACTGAAAATACTAATCTCTAGAAAGAGGTGAACTAAATTGACTTATCATTTGTAACCCATATCTCATTTGGTAGTTCTTGGTTGTCAAATTCCAAACATGTGAATATGTTATTCATGTATTCTCTTGAAACATTGTAATGAAATTAATTACCATATATCCTTAGTGAAAACATGCATTCTATGAAAATTAACTCTTTTGGCACACCAAAAATACCAAAAAAATCTATATACTCAAACCATGATAGAACTATCAAAGATTCCACTATCTTCTTATCCCTTCATTATGAGCACATCATATGCTATCCAAAAATATTTCAAAAACTTTTCATGGTTACTTGTTACATATAATATTTTAAAAACAAATTGAACCAATAGATAGATATTCCAATATTCCATAATACTATAAAAGATATCCTACAACACTATTTTGGAATCCCATTACATAAACACATAACAATTCCACCACTTTTTTGTCAAAATCAACATCACCAATAGTGATCACATGTGATTTTCTATGGACTTTGGCATTAATAGGTTGATGAAATTGATCATAATTAACCATTATATTATAGAATTTGTTATCAAAATTCTTCTTTTCATTTGACTTGTAACTTTAGAGTTTGGGTGGTGCATTCTCTATAGTCTTTTCTCTATTCACATCATTAGAAACCTTTTTCCAATTACATCAGAACTCTACTACTCGATGACCTTATTTTCCACACCTAAAACATTTTCATATACCTTTATGAAAATCTCAACGATTATTATTTCCACACTTTGAGTGTAGGGAAGCATTCGTCTTCATTTCACCATTATTTTGATATTATCCTTTGAACTCCATCTTTCGATTCTTGTCAAACCCATGAGATTTACATGTAACACCAACTTCCATTTCTACCATGATAGAACAACGCATGATCAATTCATAGATACATAAGTATCTTATAACTAATAATGTAGAATACGTGGTTTTTTTCCACTTCAGAATCAATCAACTTTACATTCGGGTTGGATGATAATGCCAGAATCATACCTTTCATGTATTGTAAAATTTGCCTTGTATGTACCAATGGATTCATCAACCTTTTGTTTAATATCAAGGAACTGCATTTCTTTATTTTTTCTAAGAATATGAGGGAAGTAATTATTGAAAAACATGTTCTTAAACTCATCCCATTCCATGGACTCAGTTTCATCTTGCTTCCTTGTATTCTTAATTATAGTCCACCACTGGTCTGTATCAACTTCTAAAAAATAAACAGTAAAAATGACTTTTTCATGTTTTGAATAGAGAATTATGTAAAATATCTTTTCACTGGTATTGATCCATTGTTTAGAAATATATTTATCAGAAAAACCACTAAAATAATTTGGGAATTTCCTCATGAAGGACTCAATAGAATATTGTTCCCTTATATTCTCATTTGAATGTACAGAATGATTCATAGCTTGTGTAAGTATAAAAACAAGATCTTGATTTCTATCTCCCATAAAATTTTGTTTTTTTATGAGGAAACTAATTTCTTTTCCTTGTTCATTGATCATAAACATGACTCCTTTAGGATCCAAACATCATCAAAAACCCCAAAAGAATACTCTGAGATGTGAAAATCATACTAGGAAAACAATATAATCATGGAAGTGTACTGTAAATATCTAAAATATTATGTTTAATATTATAATATTCATTAATGTTACCATAATTAGAGGTTGATAACCTATAGTTACACTTACCCTTAGGGACTCCGTGGACATACCTTTGAAATATCTCTAGGGATCTCACTAGCACTTTCGCATACTAGTTTCCAAAGGAAAACTACACTTTCGCTCTAATACAAACTATAATGACCCAATATTTATGAACATGGAAATTACATTACATATGTGCAATACTTAATACATGAAACAAAAATATTCCCAAAGATCGTTTTAGTTTAGTCCCTTTGGAAACTCAGAACACATTCTTCAATCACTGGGAAAGATCTTTAACATCACCCATAAAGATATTCCCCATTATTTCTCAAACCAAAAACCATTATTTATATACTGGGGAAAACAAAACATAAAAAGGGGGAGATCAAATGCTCAGTATGGGTAAACTAGAATAAAATCAAACAGTACAAAAACATAAGAATGTAAAAATATGAACATAAATTTTGAATATAAAAATAGAGAGTCATGAAATAAATATTAGTAGTATGTAAGGAATAGATCGTGAAAGAACATTAATCCTAATAAAATTGCATTGGAATAAAACATGGAATTGTGGAATACAAATAATCACATATTATGATTTCCATAGTAGCCAAGGAATTACTACCAAACCATCATGGTCAGCAAAGTCAATTACTGAACCTAATTTACTTTTCATTCCATCAATGTATTAGTGAACCGAATTTACTTATCATTCTAGAAATTTCTATCTCATTTGATATAAATATATTACCAATTAATTTTAGAGAGATATAGCTCCCACCCATCCAATAATGAAATTATTCTTACTAGTTCTATGAAAATATAAATCCATTATCATAACATAAACCAAGAAATAAAATGGGATTCTGAAACATCAATCCATCACTGCATAATCAGTATAAAATATCATACCATAATTTAAACAATAAAAAAATAATATGGATAGAAAAAAAAATTGTTTAAGAGCTTCATCTTATATGGAAAATAATTTTGATAAAACACTTAAACCTAATTCTTGAGAAAAATATCCTTGCTTATTCAAAAATGTTTTACACACCCAAAATTCCATGAAATTTTAAAATAAAATAATTTAATTAAAGATATTTCAAATATTGTAGGGGTATATTCATCTAAATATGGTGTCATGAAACAATAAAAAATCTATTCATGTCATGTAATTTAAAAAAAAATCTCCTCATGGTTTTATTGGAATAGTTAAAAAGTACTTGTATGGTAAAAACAAGAAAGATTCCATCCATTCCATATTGTAAAATGAAAAATGGGTATAATTTAATTTAAACATACATATAAGAATAGTAAATATTTTATGAAAATATTTTTAGAAATCATGGACATAGATGACAAATATATCCCCAGTAAATACTTGCGTATAAATAATCTCAGATAAAAAATGAGATTTTAAAATTATCCCTTACCTGTACTATTTAATAGTCTAGGGTATGGTTACATCCTTTGTAATTTTAAAATTATGATATAAAATTATACCATGACCACATCCATATTTATGATAACATATATGATCCTATTATATCATTTTGTTAATAGTATTTCAATATTACCATTATTTCAGGTGATAACTACTTCATTTTCCCATTCGTATTTTGACATGTAAGTCATGTTTTTTATGAATATGATGTATTTAAATAATTAAATTATGTTAATGATTAATATTTTCACTTATAATTTGAATTTTATAATCATTATTTAATTTTTAACCTAGACAATGAATCTCACTACGTCATGGAGGTGGTACGTCGTACGTTCAAACGATCGATAATATCATTCTCTTGATGGTTCAATGGTGTGTAATTAGATGGTATATTAATTATAAATAATCATTATAATGTAATATTAATTATTTAAATCCATATTAATTGTATCTCCATTACCCCAGAAGCCCAGAGTCGGTGCATTATTATGTATCATTGGTATGTTGACAAAAGATCATGTCTCGAAACACCGATTAGTTTAGTAGCCTTGGAAGTAATAGATACATTCATAAGGTTTACATTACATCATAAAATGAAAAACATAAACAAAATTGTCTTCATTAACCATATTCATATCCCATATACTATCCCTACAGGTCAGTCATAAAATATTTTTTCTCATCCTGGAAAAAATAAAACATATTTAGGGGTGTGCTCAAATGCTCATTAAGGATAAAAATATAGCAGAAACTATCATAAATAAGCATAAACATTTAGGCAATGTATAAGACTAAAAAAACCTTATAAATTTGAACTTCATCATAATGTGGAAAATATAAAATCAAATATTTATATTTACTTAATCACATGGATATTCAACTAGTCGAATAATCACATGCAATATCAATAGCCACTTTCATAATGATAGAATGCATATTGCCACAATTCATAAACACATAGTCTAGCCCTTGGTCCAAGACTAAAATTAATATTTTTTCAAGGCCTTGTAACAAGACACTAGTTTGTCTCATGAAACCTACAGATGCATCGAGGAGCTATAACGGGATCCACCCATCACTTACTAAGTCCAATGAATTCCTCATATGAAAAGGATTAAACATAACTTATACATTCATATAAAATATAGCATACAAAATTTCAATACTTTATCTATAAATCATGAATTGGTTAAAAATAAAACATCCACATTCAAACATATAAAAAAGAATTCAATACAATATGGAAGTTCTGTATCATAATAAATCAACTTCAAATAATATTAAAATCCTTCAAAAGATTTTGACATAGATGAAATCAAAACCTATTTTTAGAGAAATATATCATTCAATTTTGAAATCATTTAGGAGTCCCATAATTATAGGGAAAAAATTTATTTTCAAAATATTCTTATATGCTTGTAAGTGAAACTTTGATGATGTTATAACTGCGGAATATAGCCACACACACCGTATATGTTAAAAAACAAGCATACCTAAATTTTGTCAAAAAGGTCAAAAAGTACATTGATTGGAAAACAATAGAAATATTTCATTAAAAAATATATAAGTTAAAATAATGGTATAAATGACATTATCCCATTGTATATTATATAGTAAAAATGTATTGAAATGAATTTTTAAGAATCATAGATGTGGATGATAAAGAGGTCTTAGTAGATACTTACGTAAAAACAACCTCGGATAAATAGGAGATTGTGAAATTAACCCTTACCTTGTACTTTTCCTTGGTCGAGGGTAGGTTAGCCTCTAATATAATGGTGAAGTAATAGTTATTAAATTATACAAGAATTATATACATTAATATGATATCATATATGATCATTTGATATTGAATTGTTAAAAATATTTTAGTATTATCTTTGTTTAGGGAGTTAACTGATTCGTTTTCCATTATAAGCATTTTTACTTAAGCCATTTTTGTTATGGATAGCTTGTATCTTATTTATATCGATAATTATATCATGTCCTTAAATATTATTTTTAATCATCAAATTAAAATTAGTCTTGAATTTTTTCGATGGGGAAATGATGTTATCGTGTTCTTGGAGACGGTATTTCAATCATACGTACGAGAAACAATATCATTTTTTTGACATTAAAATATTATATAATAGGATGGTATATCATATATACATAATCATTATAATGTTATATTTATTATTTAAATCATTTATTCTAATTATTAAACCCATCCAAAGGATGAAATGTTTGAATAACAAACTACACCACGACGTGGAGACGGAAAGCCATACGTACACACCTGTGGTGACTTATTCATTAATAGGATGGATAAAATAATGAATATGGTTGTACCATTTTTATAATAACATCACAGAATATAGATGATACTGAATTTATTATTTTAGAATGGAAACAATAATGAAAGAAGAAGTGGATGAATAAAATAACATGAAAGCAGTGATGAAATAATTACCTATTGTTTTTGTTCTTCCTTTTAATTTGATCAAAGGGGATCCTTATGATGGCTATATGACTAAATAAAGGCCTCTAGGGTGTATTGATGGAGGTTTATAGGATATTGTTTTAGGGTTTGGCCGAGACAATAGGATTTGAATGTGTGAATATGAGTGAAGGGGAAGTTCCCTTTTGTTAGAGGGGTGAGGGCCACCATAGGAAAAACATAAAATGTTATTTTATAATAAATTCATATTCGCTTTACAATGGCTTCAGAGTGACTTATTTCGATTAAAGGGTGGTTATGGGTCTCAATCATTTCAACCAATATATTTTAGATAGGTTTAGTTCACCATATTAACCTTTTCATTTATAGTTAACTCTTAGTTAAATAGTTTGACATTTACCATGTCTCTTTGTATTTTTATATTATATGGTTAATAAACATACTAGAACAAGCCAAGAGAACCCCTAGTGCTTCATTATTAATATATATAAACATATACAATTCATTTGGCCAAACTTTATATTTCTAGGAATAGAATATCAATTAATAATATAATATTTGTTTAAAAAACACTTTTAGGTAAATTTAGACAATATTTGGTAATTGATTTTTCTGAAAGTTATAACAGCATGATTACTTCAACCAATGTTAATTAAATCAATACTAACTTGTCATATTAACCTATGAAATTCTTTTAATTCATCAAAAGACTTAAGTTCCATTTATTTTGATATTTTTAATAGCAATTATTTTAATCTTTCATTAATACGATAAATTACTATAACATCATTGTGTCATAAATAAATTTAATTATTTAATGTCTAAAATTTATAAATAAAATTCCATTATGTAGGAAATATTTTTATCATTATAATGAATATTTATAGTTTAATTTATATTTTGGTTACCCCCATATTAAAAATTTATTAGTTATTAATCATTGAATTTACCTCTTTTAACTCTTCTTTAAATAAAATAATAATAAATGTCCAAATCTAATCCATGTGGACCAAAGAGGTTAATATTTTATTTTTAAGGTTTTTTTGGTCTAATTGTACCTATCCGATATAATTAGAACATGTTTTAGTGGAATAATAATATCAATTTTACCTTTAATTGTCCTATTTTCTTTTAACAATGGTAAATAAAAGTAAAACATTACTATTCAACAAAAATTATTTTCATCTTATTGAACTAAATTTTACATACTATATCCACTATGTGTTTCCAATTTTTGAAATTCAACTCATAGAGGTACTAAAATTATGTTTTATGTAAATTTTCAAATGCTCATATGAGGTGGGTAAGAGACGGTAAAAAGTTCAATAAAATTTTTATATATCTAAAATTATTATAAACTGAATCCAATTTATTAAATTGAAGATATATAGGTATTATGTATCTATTTTTACCTAAAATAAATTTAAATAAAATAAATAAAAATTTAAATAAAAAATCTATTTTAAACTATAACTCTGTGTTTTTAAGTATTCATCAAAAATTGAATGTTTGCAGAGAAATACCAAAAATTCACTCTAAGATAATTTTGATATTCAGAATCAAAAAATGATGTCCATATTGAATGATAAAATTTATAAAATTTGAAAAATTGGGTATTACTATTCATAATGGCCACTTTGATTGGATGTGGTTTGTTAGGACTCGAAGTTGCGAACAACACATGCTGTTGTATTATTCAAAAAGAAGCATACCGTGGAAACATGCAGTGTTACATTCTCCCCTCCTTCAAATAATATCATCCTTGAAATTTCTAGAATATAACTGCATTAAAATACATGGGTGGTTCTTCATCATAAGATCCTCGGGTTCCCATGTTGCCTCTTCCATCTTATGGTTTCTCCATAGAACTTTTACCAGACGAGTTATCCAGTTTCTCAACACTTGTTCTATGGTATCAATAATCCTAACGGGCTCTTCGCAAAAAGACATATTGGGTTCCATTTCTAATTCCTCATAGGTGAGTACATGTGTTGGTTCAGGCATGTATTTTCTCAATAGTGATACATGGAACACATCATGAACTTCGGAGATACTTGGAGGCATTGCCAAATGATAAGCTACAGCCCCTATTCGTTCTAGAATTTCGATAGGTCTGATGTACCTGGGACATAATTTTCCCTTATTACTGAAACCTATAACACCTTTCCATGGAGATACCTTTAAGAAAACATGATCTCTTACATGAAATCCCAAATCCTTCCTTTGGATATCGACATATTTCTTCTACCTACTTTGAGATGATTTGATGTGGGTTTAGATTACCTTCACCTTTTCTATCGTTTCCTCCACATGTTCTGGGCCTAAGAGTTTTCTTTAAGCAACATAATCCCAATAGGTTGGTGTGCGACATCTCTTTCTGTATAACTCTTCATATGGTTCCATTTTAATACTTGAATGAAATAAATTGTTATATGAAAATTCTACCAGAGGAAAATATTGATCCTACATTCCTTGAATGTCATGTGAGCATGATCTCAACATGTCTTCAAAGGTTTTAATATTCTGTTCTGATTGTCCACCAGTATGTGGGTGGTAGGCAGTGCTCAAACGAATTTTAGTATCCAGTGATTTTCGAATACTTTTCTAGAATCTTGATGTAAAATGTGGATCACGATCAGAAACAATCGATAGGGGTACTCCATGAAATCTGACAACTTCATTAATATGTAGTCTTGCTATATGTTCAAGTGTTTTATCTTCTCTTATAGCAATAAAATGTGCTTACTTGATAAGAAGTTCAACAATGAACCATATTTCATCATTCCTTCTAAGAGTCATGGTATCCCCATGACAAATTCCACTGTAATATTATCCCATTTCCACTCAGGTATGGGAAGAGGTTTCATGATTCATCCAGATTGTTGCCTTCCATCTTTCACTTGTTGACAAACCATACATCTTGACAAAAAATCAGAAATCTCCCTCTTCATGTTGTCCAACAAAAAATTTTCCTTCAAATATTTATACATCATAATGCTACCATGGTGTATAGAGAAATCGGAACTATGAGCATCATCCAACAATTCCCTTTTTAGATAAGGTATATCAGGAACACAAATTCTCTACCAAAATTTCAAAATTTCATCTTCATACACAATGTCACTCAATCTCCCATCATTCAAATATTTAATATTCTTTTGAAACTCTACATCATTGGTCTGCGAACTCTTTATCCCTTATAGTATAGATGGTTTGTCAACCATTTGAAAAAGTATTGATGTTTCACCTTCCATGTTTATCCCCATGTACAACATTACTAGTCCCTTGTATATATGATCCTTTTCAATTATCATCTTGATCAGAACTCCATGATCCTTTCTGCTCAAAGAATATGCCGCCTTATTTTCCATCCCTGGGTGGTAGTGTATATTCCAATCGTAATCCTTTTTTAATTCAATCCATCTTCTTTGCCTCATGTTGAGTTCTTTTTGTGAGATAATATACATCAAGCTCTTATTATCAGTATATATCTCACATTTTTCACCATATAGATCATGTCTCCATATATTCATATCAATGATTACAGTTTCTAACTCAATATCATGAGTAGGATAGTTTTTCTTGTGAATTTTTTGATGTCATGATGCATGGGAAATAACTCTATCATTCTGCATAAGGACTCAACCACATCCTTTCTTTGAAACATCACTATAAATAACAATCCCATCATTACCCAATAGTAGAGTCAAGATATGAGCATTGACTGATATTCTCTTCAGTTCTTCAAAACATTATTTAGACTCTTTTTTCCAAAAAAATTAACGCCTTTACGTGTGATATTGATTAATGGGTTAGCCATTCGAGAAATATTCTAGATGAAACCTCAATAAAAATCTTCTAAACCAATAAAACTACATACCTCAGTTATACTCATTGGTGCTGTCCATTCTTGGATTGACTTTGTCTTAGAAGTATCAACAGAGATTCAATCCTTAAAGAAAATATGGCTAGGAAAAGAAATCTCTTGATTCCAGAATTCACACTTGCTAAACATCCAATAAAATTAATTTCTTCTAAAAGTATTTAGGATAATATGCAAGTGATTTTAATGATCTTCATTACTTTTGGAGTATACCACGATATCAACAATAAATAACACTAAAAAGTCATCACGATATTCCTTAAAAACTCTGTTCATTATATCCAAGAAAATATAGCATGCATTAGTCAGCCCAAAAGGAATTACTCTAAATTTTTAATTCCCATACCTAGTTTGAAATGCTGTTTTCAGAATGTCTTCCTTCTTCACACACAACTAATCATATCCATATTGAATGTCCATCATTGAAAAATATTGATCTCCATGATGTTGGTTAAATAAATTATCAATGTGAGGTAGGGGATACAAGTTCGTTATTGTTATAGCATTGATCTTCCTGTAGTCAGTGTACAACCTCATAGATCTATCTTTATTCTTAACAAAAAGTACAGTGGATCCCCATAGAGAAACAATAGGTCGAATAAATCTTTTATTACTTAATTGATCAAGTTGTTTCTTTTATTCTACTAATTCCACAATGGCCATTCTGTACGGGGTCTTCGATATGAGCCTTGAACCAGGAATTAAATCAATAGAAAACTCAATTTCACATTCTAGAGGATGTGCAGGAAAATCCACTGGAAACACATCAACAAACTCTTGCACAATAGGTACGCACTCTATTTTAACATTACATTCCTCACCCAAAGTTATTTCATTCTCTTCCTCCCAAAAAATTTAATTTATTTCAGCTAATGTGGGTGGATCTAGATAAGAATTGGGTTGTGATGATTTTTCTCTAAAGATAAGGTGTTCTTTATCGTGGTCATCAAAAATAGTAACCTCCTTCTTCTTACAATTAATTTTTGTATCATGGAATGAATGCCAATCCATACAGAGGATTATATAAATTTCAATCATGGTTATGATGATGATATCAGAAGATAAAGAACATGCATATCCTCTAATGGGGACTTATTCACAAAACATTGATGCAATGATACATACCTTAGGAGTCTTGAATGAAAACTCCCTTGATAAATAAAATTGTAAATATCTAGTTTTCTTTGAAAAATCGGAAGATAAGAAACAATGAGAAGAACCAGAATCAAGTAAATCATTTTCTAAACTTTAGGAAACCATTAAATTACCTACCACCACATCTTTTGGAGCTTCAAACTCAACAGTAGTGATAGAATAAAAATTCCTTGATCCATTGATCTATTCTGAGGTAAGTTTCCTTGGTGCATAGGATATTCATTTGTATAATGTTCCATCTCCCTGCAAATTGTATCCTTGAACATCGGTAGCTTCTTTCTTCCCCTTACAATCACAATATTGGTGTCCTTTTTCACCAAACTTTTAACAGACTCCCATTACCTTCAAGAAAGTTCCAAGGTGTTTCTTCCCACATTTACTGCCTAATGGATATTAACCTTTTCACTACTTCCCCTTATTTCAATTTCCAGAGTGATCAATAGATCTTTTATTCTATTTCTTTTTTTAAAGTCGTAAGACATAGAGAATTACTTTTGTATCTTGATTGAACATGAGAAAATATATTTGTATGATGTGATTTATTTTTAGACTAATGCTTAATGGAGAAATGGTTTTAACCCATCAAGGAATTGATCAATATTAACTCTTGGGTTATGTATATAATTTGCAACATGATTTTCTATCCTAGTAATGGTAGCCTCATACATTGCGACATTCTCATCCTCTTTTTACATCTGAATTAGAAATTGTCATTCCATATATGCTCAATGGTCACGAGGAAAGTATTTTTCTAATAAAATTTCTTTAAACACTCTCTATTAAATGTTTGATACTTCTTCATCTTCCTTTGTGTTTTGGATTAATGACCACCATTGATCTGTATCTCCCGTGAGGCGATAAACAGCCATGAAAAATTCTTCCCTTTCACTACTCCCCAAAGCGTGAAATATTTTCTCTAAGGAATTTATCTGTTGCTTAGCTACTAATGGATTTTTACTCCCATTGAATGTTGGTGGTTGGTTCCTCATGAAGTTGTCTAACATTTATCCTCCACGCTATAGATCAGGGTGCTCCATACAGGTAAGGATATTATTCAAAACCTGAGTGATTTGTCCCAGTATAGTTATAAGCAGATCAACACCAGTTGTATCACCAACTCTACTATAATTGTCTTGATTATGAGGGAAATCATTACATGGATTATGTGCATTGATACTGTTTCCATTCCTTCCACTGGGTTTTATTTATAAACAATGGCATAAAATAAATTAGTTTATAAATCAAAATACATAATTCCATACATGTAAAATACTTAACATAAATTGAACTGTTTATGGACATAATCGATAATAATACAAATGTTTTATTTGATGATGTATATACTAATAAAACCTTCATAATGGTTTGTAAAGAAAATGAAATTTTACTAAGCATATCCCACAGAATTATCTTAACCAAGAGTACATCAAGACCCGTTGTCGTGCACCAGTTCCCATTCGAGTCTAGCTCAAAATGGGGTTTTTGGGTTTTACCACTTGGCACATCTATGCCAGAGCCACCTCTACCTGCTCATATCCAGACAGGGATTTATTGCTTGGAAAACTCACAAAATCTCTACAATACCAAAATTCTAGTAAGTTATTCTGTACTAATCATCAAATTCAATCTTAGGGCTATTTTATCTAATATGATTTTATCTAAATCAAGTTTCCAAGGTTTTTAGGAAACTTCCTATTATACCAACTGTCAAACCCCAACCCCAGAAGCCCAGAGTCAGTGTATTATTATGTATCATTGGCATGATCACAAAATATCATGTCTCGAAAGGCTGATTAGTTTAGTATCCTTGGAAGTACTCAATACATTAATAAGGTTTACATTACATCATAAAATGAAAATCAACAACAACATTGTATTCATTAACCACAGTAATATGCCATAGACTATCCCTGCCCGTCAGTCATAAAATACCTTTTCACATCATGGGAAAAATAAAACATTGAAAGTGGAGAGCTGAAATTCATTGTAAGGATAACAATATAGAAGAAACATTCATAAATAAGTATAAAAATTTTAGGACATCTATAAGACTAAAACAAAAGAATTTTAAATGTGACCTTCAACATAATATGGAAAAGATAAAATCAAATAATTCCATTTAATTATTCACATTGATATTCTACTAGTAGAATAGTCACATGAAATATCAACAGCTACTTTTATAATGGTGGAAATATTAATTCCAGAGTTCATAACCATATAGTCAAGGCCTTGTTCCAAGACTACAAATAATATTTTTTCAAGGCCCTGTTCCAAGACACTAGTTTGTCTCATGAGACCTACCGATGCATCGAGGAGTTATAGCAGGCTCCAACCATCACATAATAAGTCCAATGCATTCTTCATATGAAAAGGTTTCAATATAACATAAACCTTACTTTTAAAACTAGCATATGAAATGTCAATACATTATCCATAGACCATGAATGGTGTAAAATTAATACATCCACAGTCAAACATATCTAAAAACCTTCAATACATTTTGGAAGTTTTGTATCATAATAAATCAACTTCAAATAAGCTTAAAATCCATCAAAGGATGTTGACATAGATGAAATCAAAACCATTTTTAGAGAAATATCTCTTTCTATTTTGAAATAATTAAAGATTCCCATAATTATAAAGAAAAAATTTATTTTGAAAATATTCTTATAAGCTTTTAAGCGATTCTTTGACAATGTTATAATGGAGGAATATAGTTGTACCCGCCGTATATGTTAAGAAAACATTCTTACCTTAATTTTTACGAAAAGGTCAAAAAGTACCATGATTGCAAAAGGAAGGAAATATTCCATTCAAAAAAATATAAGGTCAAATAAGGGTATAAATGACTTTAAACCATTTTCTATTAAATAGTACAACTGTTTTGAAATAAATTTTTAAGAATCATGGATGTGGATGATAAATAGGTCTGAGTAGATACATTCGTAAAAACAACCTCAGATAAATAAGAGATTGTGAAATTAACCCTTACCTGGTAATTTTCCTTGGTCAAGGGTAGGTTAACCTCATGTATAATGGTGAACTATTGTTTTAAAATTATAAAAAAATCATATACATTAATATGATGTCATATATGACCTTTTAATATTGCTTTGTTAATTATATTTTAGAATTATCATCGTTTTGGGTGTTAACTCATTCTTTTTCATTTATATACATTGATACATAAGCCGTGTTTGTTATGGATAGGTTATATCATATTCATATCCAGAATGATATAAATTCCTTAAACATTATTTTTAATCATCAAATAAAAGTAATTCTTGAATGGTTATGATGGGGAAATGAATCTTATCGCGTTCATGGAGACGGTATTCTGTACGTACGCACGAGCGACAATATCATTATTTTGATATCAAAATAGTATATAATTGGATGGTATATGATATATAATGAATAATTATAATTTTTTATTTATCATTTAAATCATTTATACTCCTTATCATACAAATCCAAATGGTAAAATGTTTTAATAAAAAACTACACTATGACGTGGAGATGGTAAGCCGTACGTACACACATGTGGTGGCTTTTTCATTCATAGGATGGATAAAATAATGAATATGGCTGTACCATTTTTATAATAACATCACAGTATATATAAGATATTGGATTTATTATTTTAGAATGGAAAAAACAAAGAAATAGGAAGTGGAAGAATAAAAGTACTTGAAAGAGGTGATTAAATATTTACCTCTTCTACAAGTTATTACTTTTCATTTGATCAAAAGGGCTCTTTAGGATGGAATTCTGACTAATGGAAGGCCACTAGGATGGATTGAGGTATGTTTAGAGGGTATTTGGGCAGTGTTCGGCCAAGCCAAAAGGATTTCAAAGTGTTAATTTGATAAAAGGGGGAGTACCCTTTTAGAAGATGGGTGAGGGGCACCTTAGGAAAATGATAAAATATTATTTTATAATAATTTCATATTCGGTTTATAATGGATCAAATTTGACTTATTTAGAGGATATGGTGGGGATGGGTAAAAATATTTTCAACCAATAGATTTTAGATAGGATTAGGTCACCATATTGACCATATCATTTATGTTTAACTCGTTGTTAAATAGTTTTACATTTACCAGGTCTCTTTGTATTTTTGAATATATGGTTAATGAACATACTATAACAAGAGAAGAGAACCCCATGTGGTTCATTATTAATATATATAACCTTATCTAAGTCATTTGGCAGAACCATATATTTTTAGAAATATAATATCAATTAATAATATAATATTTGTTTAAAAAACTCTTTTATGTCAATTTTGACACTATTTGGTAATTGATTTTGGTGAAACTCATAACAGCATGATTACTTCGAATGAAGTTAATCAAATAAATCATAACATGTCATAGTAACCTATAAAAATCATTGAATTCATCCAAGTCTTAGTTTACATTTTTTTGGCTATTTATAATATCAATTATTTTAATCGTTCTGTAATACAGTAATTACTGCATCATCATTGTGTCATAAATAAATTTATTTATTTAACGTCTAAAAATTATAAATAAAGTACCATTATGTAGGAAATATTGTTATATATATAATTAAAATTTATTTTAGAATTTATAATTAGTGTATCCCTATATTAAAATTTTTTAGTTATTAAACTGTGAATTTAACTCTTTTAACTCTTCTTTAAATAAAATAATAATAAATTGTATAATCTTATCCAAGTGGACCAAAGAGGTTCATATTTTTTTCCTGAGGTTTTTTTTGTCGAATTATACTTATTATATAGAATTATGATATGTGTTAGAGTAATAATAATATCATTTGTACCTTTAATTAGCCTATTTACTTTTAATCATGGTAAATAAAAGTGAAAAAGACACTATTCACAAAAAATTATTTTCATCTTATTGAACCACATTTCACTTACTAATATGAACTGTGTCTCTTAGATTTTTTAAATTCAACTCACAGAAATGGTAAAATTATGTTTTATTTAAATTTGAAAATGTTTTTAGGAGGTGGGTTAAAGACAGTAAAAAGTTCAATAAATTGTTTATATATCTAAATTTATTATAAACTGGCTCCAATGAATTACATCGAACATATATAGGTATTATGTATCTATTTTGACCTAAAATAAATTTAAATAAAATAAATAATTGTTTAAATAAAAATTGGGTTTTAAACTATAACTCAATGATTTTCACTGTTTATCATAAATTGAATGTTTTTAGAAAAATACATAAAATTCATCCTAAGCTAATTTTGATACTTAAAATCCAAAAATGAATCCCATTTTGAGATATAATATTTATAAAATTTTAAAAAGTGGGAATTACTATTCATAACGACAAGTTTGATTGGTTGTGGTGTGTTAGAACTCGAAGTTGTGTACAACACAACATATTGTATTATTCAAAGAGAATCATATCATGGATGCTTGGGGTATTACATTAATCATCACTATACCCATCTTAATAAAGTATTTTTCAATAAATAAGTAAACCATGAAATGGAGATGGTAAGTTGTACGGATGCACACATGGTGATATTGTTATAGGTAGGAATGTTAAAAGGAGGTATAAGGTTGTCCAATAATTATAATACCATCTTATCATGTATAATGTCGTAGAGGTATTACATTATTATGGAATCAAAATTGATAAAGAAGTATAATAAGGAATGAAATTTAATTGAATTGGTAAAGAAATTACCACTTCTTCATTGGAGTTCCATTGTATCTCTTCTTATGGACAATATGGATGGACTTTCTGGAAAATCCTGACCTTAAAACTGAAACTATGAATGTTGATATGATAATTTGGTAGGATTTGGTCAAGCTAGAAGGCTTAAGGAGGTGTTAGGAAATGTGGGAGGTGGTGGATTTTTATAAGAGATGAGATGTGATATTTAAGAAACTCTCCAAATATTAAAATATAATAGGACCATTCTAGATCTAAATAACTAAGAAGGGCCCATAAATTAAATTTACTATACATGTTCGACCATATCATATACCTTTATGATTATTTATCAAATTTTTTATTTTTAAATTATTTAAAAAATAATAATTCAATAAGAAATTATTATTTCCAAATTTAATACTATTCTTTTAAATTGACATAAAATAAAACAATACAATGTGTGAATTAGAATATAATGATTTCACACATCTATAATATATTATATAGATATTTTAAATTTGTTAGATACAATAACTAGTACAAAAAATAAAAATAAAATTAATATCATTAAATTCATTTATACGATTTTCGTATTAATTGAATAAATATTGTTGTAGATTTGATGAGACCTTTGAGGTAATTATATAAATTCATAAATTTAAAAATTTATATATATAATGAAAAACGTGTCATTTATATCAAATAAGACATTTATATTCAGTCATATCTTGATTTTTTCACTATGGAGACACCTTAAATATATTAAAATACAAGATAGTGGTATTTGTAACTATCTTTGGTTTATAAAATATATAATTTATTTCCATGTATAAGTGTCCATTAAACAACTCAAAATTGATCTTATTAGGATTATTATTGAATATTATTCACCAAATAAGTTTTTTGGACATGTTTTGATTTTATTTTAATCCTGATAATTTTAATTTACCATTAATTAATTCCTTAACTCTTACCATCACAATATGTCATTTTTTCATTAAGGGTTAATATAGTCACTTTAAAATGCCGAATGAGCCATAAATTGATCATTAGTGACGTATTTAACTTCATCCCAATTATTTGTCCAAATTTTCTATTTTTTTAAATTTTATAGAATTTTATAAAACATTATTTAATTAAAATATCAATATTGTCAATTTAGACATTATTAATTTGTTGACTTTTAAAAATAAAATAACATACATGTATGTTCGAAAATATATTTTAAACGATAAATAACGTGTCATAATAATCCATAATATTAGTGTATGACATGAATTCACTCAAATTATATTTATTTTAATATTTATAATATCATTTATTTGATTTTTCTATTAAGAAAATAATTTATGCATCACAATTGAGTCATCATTAATGATAACAACATAATCCCTAAAAATTATAAATAATTTCTATGATGTAGGTAATTATATTAGATTTCCAAATGATACCTATAACTGATTTCATTCCTTTATAATCTCTAAATAAAAATTAATATACTTATATATAATGAGATTGTGACATTTTGTCACATTTATAAATTAATATTTTTTATATTCATGTCATATTTAAAGGAAATTGTCTATTAAGTGATTCCATTTAGAATCATAGATGATAAGGGTTAAATTTATTCATCCAATAGTGTTTTTATAGGTTTTTAGGTAATTTAATAATATTAGTTTTACCTTTAATTACCCGATATACCTTTAACTATGGCAATAAAAAAATTATAATATTACTATTTATAATACACAATAATAAAATTAACCTATTAACATAATTTTGACCCAATGATTCCAAATATGTAATCCATTTTTCATAATTAAAAAAATAATAATCGGAGAAATTATTTTAATATTATTTATCAGTCTTAAAACATAAAAAGAGGGTATTTATGAAGTAAAAACATATAAAAAGGTTTTCATGTGTTTATCTCCAATTTAAATGTGAAATTACTTCCAATGAACAAATTTGGATGAAGAAATAAAAAAATCAAACTACACATTATGACCAATTAAAAGGATAATCTAACTATATAAATAAATTTGATGAAAAAGGCAGTTTTGAATTAAAATGCAGTATTTTTCACTATTATTTAAAATATAAATTTTATCCAAAAAATACCAACAATTCAAAAAAAGTAAATTTTTATGTTTCTATTCAAAATAAGAAGTTTATTTTTTCAAATATAATATATAAAAGTTATAGAAACTAAATTTAAAATTGGTGCACCATCAAAAGGTGGAAAACTGTATTTTTAAAAAAATACATCATTTATCTAATATATAGTATTTAATCTTATATAATGTATAGAAAATACATAAGATTAATTTTAATGTTATATAAAAATCAAAATGTGGATAATAATTTCATAACAGCGTGTTTATATCCTATTAAAAAAATAATATTTTAATAATATATTATTTTTAGTGAAACTCATTATTGTGGACAATGCATGCTATCGGGGACGGTCGCTCTTGGGTGTAACACATTCCAATAATAGTGTTTCATATACTGAAAGATAATATGGTGTTTCATGTAGAATACGATAATATTGGTTTAGCATAAAACATAATATGTCAATGAAATTAAATTTAATCTATATCATAAAAGCTTGGGGTCCCACAATCTGGACAGTTGGTTGGTCTATCTACAGATTCCCAAACATTATTCCTGTTAAATTAGTGTATTTCTTATTGCATATTTATCATCCAACTCTCATCATATAAGTCTTCTTCTTTGATCATAGGTTCTAGTTCGGATATAAAGGCAGCAAATTCAACTAAATTTCATATATTCCTTCTAGTTCTGATATATGTATCTAAGTCTCTTATAATTGTCTCTAAAGGATGAATCTTTAGGACTCTAGACTTTCTAGGTTGAACACATTAAGAATCATCAGTTTCATGTTGTTATGAACTGGAATAAAAATTGTCACTATTGAATTCAAAATTATATTTAAGCGATTTATGTCCCATTTTATCATAAGAATTAGTGATTTCTCCTATTTGATCATTTTCTTTAGTAAATAGATCAGTTTCATCCAACTTCACATGAACTAATTCTTCTAAAATCCATCAATTTTTATTAAAAAATCTATAAGAATTAGTAGTGAAATAATATCCTAAAAATATTCCTTCATCAGATTTTAGATCAAACTACCCTGATTATCTTTGATATTCATGATATACAACTTTCATTCAAAAACATTAAAGTTATTAACTTTTTTTTTTGTTATTCCATCATTCATAAGGTTTCTTTTTCAATATAGTACAAATAAAACACTATTCATTATATAGTAGGATATTATCAGAGCTTATTCCCAAAATATTTAGGAAGTCTATATTCATTTAGCACGGTCCTATAATTTTTTTGCATAGTATTATTTTTTCTTTCAAAAATTCTATATTTTTTAGGTGTCACACATGTAGAAAAATTGTATTTAATACCCATATTTGAGTAAAAAGAATAAAATTATTGATTCTAAAACTCTCCACCATGATCACTTCTCAATGAAATTGTTTTAGAGTCATTTTAATTTTGAACAATCATATAAAAACTCTCAAAAATAGTGAATGAATCACTTTTAGATTTAAGAAAATAAACCAATGTAAATCTGGAATAGTAATCAACTAAAACATAAACATATAATTTTCAAGCCAAACATTCTACTATTGAGGTACCAAAGAGATATATGTGGATATGTTATAAGGATTATATTTAGAAATATTGTAAATAGATTTGAAGAAATATTTGTGCTTTTTTCAAATTTTAAATGCATCATAGAATCTATCGTTATTATGATTTACAACTGGGAAAATCAAAAAATAACTATTTATTATAGAATTTAGGTTAAGAATAGTTATTACAGTCTCCATTAATCCTATAAAAATCCAATATTCACTATTAAAGGTAGTTAAATAGTTTACATGTTGCTTAAACAATGTATTTTATTCCAGAGTATTAACATTTTCCCTTCTTGGTGCTTTAAACTTAAGCAATTCATTTTTAAACACTGAACAAGAATTATTGGAAAATAAACAAAGAAACCATCATCACTGTGATTAGAAATACTTATAATATTGTGTATTATACCATTTAAATAAATTACTTTTTGATATATATGATTTCCTGATCTCCAACAGGTCCAATTCCAATTAATTTTCCTTTTTCACTGTCAGTAAAAGTGACAAGAACTCCATCCATCTGAGTCTGGGAAGGAAATTTGATGGGTCTACACTCATATGCCTTGAACATCCACTATAGATATACCATTTATCATTTATGTCTCTATGGATTGTTTACTAAAAAAAATATTTAAAATGATTTTTTTGGTACATGTTAACTCAATAAGTCCCTTATGACTTTTCCATTCCTTTAAGACATCATGTTTTGAAATTCACAAATAGTTTCCTTGGATATTATTTTCTTACCTTAATAAAATATTATATGATATAATAAAGAAAACCCTTATCATGACTTTCCTTATCTTGCATGATGTTTTTTATTACTATATATGATTTCCTTAAGAAAAATTTCCCCTTAGTAATATTGGATCTTTATCTAAAATGACATAGAACCATACTGGTTTTAGAAACCAATTTCATCAGAAATTAGAATCCTGATTCTCCTAAAATATGATACTAAATCTCACATTTTTATGATACCTATTATCATATGTTTGTGATACTGATTCTCACATTTTTCTGATACCAATTCACACATTTTTCTAAAACCAATTAATTAAAAAATGTTATAACAATTCACTAATAAATATTATGTCGATTCAATTAAAAATGTAAACCCGATTCTCGTAAAAATGTGATATTTATTCTCTTAAAAATGTGATACCGATTCTCTTTAGAATATGATACCTATTTCAAAATCAAAAAAAATCAATACGATTTTTATCAAAATTTTCATACCAATTTCCTTTAAAATAGGACACTAATTTTCTATAAATCATGACACTAATTTTCAGAGAAATGAATATCTGATTGTCAAAATATTTAGACTCCCATTGACTAAAACTATAGACTTTGACATAACATTTCATTACATTCTAATTATATGAATTTATTAAGGTTACTTCATTTACTTAATATATTATTTCAAAATTATCGGATTCTACTGTTTTTACACTTCAAATTGTTTCTTGTTTTTTTATATAAAACATTTCATGCATTCTAATTTAAAATAATTTTTGATTGAGTGACACCTACCCCAGTCCCTCCCTAATTCAAGGAAAAATATCATCATTGGAGGTGGAGTTGACTGTTGGAATGTTTCATATAAATAAGATCACACTTGAATAATCTCAATACATCACTAAGAATCTAATTTTTAAAAGTGATGAGGGATTCTAGGAATATGATGATAGAGGTCTTTATTACCTACCTAATCAATGGATTTCAGGGATATCCAGATAGATGACGATCTTCATATTGATGAATTACCCTGGTGTGGGAAAGACAGACTCTCTTTAAAGTATAAATCAAGGGACCTTTATCTAAGGTTGTTGGATACCTTTATATTTGTGTCAAAATAAATCTATACTTATTACATGTTGTTTTCACATGTTTTATTTTTAATGTACAAAATTATTATACTTTCTATTACTTGTACTGTTATTTTAATAAGATTATATAAGCTTTAAGGTAGAATACTTCTTTAAGAAAACCTTCCTTAAGTTTTCGTCATGGTTTTTATGTTTAAGATACGTTTTAAAAGAGGGATTTGTGAATATAACATATTTAACATTGTTAAATATTGGATTCCTTATGGATTTAAGCTAATCCTAAGAATCAAGTTTACTTATGTTTATTGATTTTAAAACCCTCAATTCACCACCCCCTTGTAATTGTGTGTCTCGACTACATTTCGATCCTATAATTAGTATCATAGTAGGTTTTTACACTGCATTGTATAATTGTATTTTTATTTCTTTTTCAATCTAAATGGATTTTATATTTTTATATATTTATCTAAATAAACTAATATAGGGTCCTAAAAATTCCACTCAGGGAAGAAAAATCCCTAAAATCACATTGATGAGGGAATTAAGTACTCCTACATGTCTATAAAGATGAATGGACTCAGATAGAGTGGAAAATCATAGAAGAAAATTTAAGGAATTCATGTTTTAATAGGATTTCAAGTGTCCAGTGTACCATAATAGGGAAAGGTCCATGGACCTCCTTGATCACAAACTATCAGGTACATGGAATGATCCGCGAACTGTTAGCCCGCGGAGTGATGGCCAACAAACCTGGCTGACCATGAACCGCATCCCCAAATGACTCATGTGCATGATAGAGATCCATGTACCATCTTGAAAACTCATCAGTTCAAAAATGAAGCAAACCAAAAGGGTTCTGAGAACCATAACCATGAAACAAATCCTTTGTAAACCCTAGTTGACCAAGTCATCTGTAGGTCAGGATATCTCTATATGGGCCTCTGCAAAAATTTTCATGTGCCTATATATATGACTAACCCGATGCTCTATAAAAGATGCATAGGAAAAAGATAAATGATAGATGAAAAAATAATGACGTGGACTCATAGGATGAAAGGAATAGTTTGGAAGAGGTTTCTGGCTTCAGTCTTGATCCATCAATGAAGATCGAACTACATACCAATCTCCCAACAGGTATATCCAAATGCAAAAAATATAATGGGGAAACATAATAATAGAAGGAGAACAGAAAACCTAAATGGTTAAACTTTAAACCATATGATCCTCACGGATTATGTTCTCATGAATAAAAATCCCACAAAACCCTCCTTCAATATGGTGCTCCGCGAATCACACATCTACATGGACTGAAATTGGTGTCGAGTATTGCATTAGTTAGTGTATGGAACCCCAAGAAGCCTGATGAGTGTGTACCACTATTGTTCCCAGTGGTCCATACCCATGCTTGCATAATGCATTGCTAAGCGGATAACTCCTCTTCCCACATACCACTACTATATGTGGTTCCTCCCCCATCCCACATAAGAAGTCAATATATGGAATAGGGAATTTTCAGGTATTATTTCCTCCATTTCAAACCTCACCCTTCCATTACCATCTAGTACTCCAGGGTCCCTCCACAAACCATTCCCACAACATTTGGCCAAATGCTCCTCTAAATCCACCAGGCCCACCTGATCAGACAATTGGGCACATCAACGCACCCTTTTGAGTCTATATACCCACGGTAAGAGGATTCCCAAAGGCTCTCCCCACAACGGTTCATGCATCGAGAATGCATGTGGTACTACACTACCATGGTTACCAGGACTCCATTCTTGGGATTCCAACATGGACCTTCTAGTTCTTGGGATTATGTATGTTCTCTTTCTTTTCCATTTAATGAGCAATAGTGATCGGTCGAAGGATTTAGGTTCACTTATCCTTTTGATGAGGACAAAAATCCACGTCGTACGAGAATGTATATGGGGACCTCCCACTGAGGTAAGTCCCCAATCTTCTGAGGTTGGGCCGCATGATGTTTAATGTCATCTCAATATATGTATTCATTGCATTTCACCCTCTCCCATGGTTGCCTCGACCTCTTCCAGCATAAGCTCTCCCTCCCCCACCAATTGAAGAGGAAGCATGTGCATTGTTGAATATTTGACATCCTCTTGTTAAACAAACTGATCATGACTCATGTGGGCTTAGAGGTTTGTAATGATTATAAAATCCACATGATTCTAAAATCTGATTACTCTAATTTCTGATCAAACCATGATACATAGGACGCCTGTCTGGAGGCCTGAGATCAACTGGGTTCCATTCCAAAAGGGTCCACCCATCCATGCCCCCTCAAATGGGAAGCTCCGATGCGTACGCCCCACAATTTATGAACAATTAGAACTATGATTCCTGATCAAACTAGGATATATGGGATGCCTATATAATGTCTAGATCTCAAAAGGTTTCCCTCTCATAAAGGGTCCACCAAATCATGTCTCCTGAATGGGAAGATCCCATGCATAAGCCCCACACTTTGTGAACAATGTGGTTTCTGGTTCCTCTTCTGAGGATACATAGGAAACCCATATTATGGGTACAATACCAACATAAAATCACCTTCTATCCCCCTGGGTGATGATAAACTCTAGAGTGCCTTATAAAATGGCTCAATTCACCAACACCCTCATTGCATCAAACAAATTAATTCCAACTAGTATCTTGAAAACCATGGTTATCCCATGGACACACTATTTGAGAACAAAATAAGGATTCATGAACATATGAATATGATTTAAATATATAAGAGGGTCCTGGAACAAGCAATAATCATCCCCCAAAAGGCTGTGTGGAGCCTGACCTCCCATCCCCATGACCAATGTAGTCATTATGTTTCGTTGACTGAATCATCATTCAACAAGTGCCTGCCTTTGGATGGTAGATCCATGAATCATGGATACCATGGTTGTTGGGTATTCCATGATATGTGAATAAACTTGTTGGAGACCATCCATGGAAGTTATATTCAGGAAGGACCAATTGTACAATATCCTACCCCACACAATAACCTGTTGGGTTCATTTAGTTGTGGTATCTCTTTCACAATACGAAAGGGGTTAATTGACCAGCCCCAGAAGGGTTAATCCAACCTTCTTCAAAGGAACGATAATGAATGGGTCAAAACAAAAGGAATGGTAAAATTGACAGGAATCCGTATCTGGAAAAGGGGACGGGTGATGATCCTTTTTTGTACTATTCCCTCTCCACCCGAAACATGACACCTCAGAGGCAGAACAAAAATGGTGAACCCGACAAGAATCCATAACCAAGGTGGATGTAATACCCATGATAAAAGAAAAAAGGACATTACATGTTGGCCCAATTTTTCACCCATGTGCATGCTAAATGCGACACCTAAAAGTTGGAACCAAAATGGTTAACCTGACATGAATCATTAACCAAGGTGGTAGTATCGCCCCACTCTAGCCCCTTTTCCCCACAAAAAAATAGAAAAGGGGAAGGGGCCAAGCTGAAACATCTGATATTCCCATGTTTAAGGAAATTATATATTTATGATGTTTAGTGTTCTATATTTCATATATGTATGTTGTAGGTTCCCGTAGAGAAACCTTCGATCCAAATGAAATACTGACAACTGATTAAGACACATGCATCAGTGATCCAGTAGGTGGATAGGGTCCCAATGAAGAGAAGGACACCCTTCCTACCTAGCATCATCAATGATGGGTATCCAAAAAATTGATTCGGGAGTACCACTGAAATGGTACTATCCCCACAGTTGAGGCAGAAAGACAAGCCCTCCAGTTGGCAATGGTCTGCCAACCACCTCCTCAGCTGCGGCCAACACCCCACCACAAGGCATTCCCTGTGGTTGTCTCAAACCATTTTAGGAGGATTTCCCAGGAATGTGACATGGAGTAATTACCTTACCTTGAGGAGGTAGACAATGTGAGTGCAGGGAACTTCATCATAGTTGCACAGAGTTCCTATACATTGGTCCCCGCCAAAGAGCACTGCCACAGACACTAGACGACCAAGCTTCCTCCCACTACACAGGACCTCATGCCGAGGGCCCCTACTAATGTCTAGTAGAAACGGTCCCCTCATCCTGCCTGCCAAGGGAATCGAATGTATATTCAGGACCAGGATATCACCCTAGTTCTGGAGGAGTATCTATATCATACTAACGCAGTGACATTAAATAGGAAGCCATTCGACTCATCCCCCTCCATTCAAGAACACCATTAAAATAGGGTGGAATATTACGTGTTCATGCATGTCCTTGCTAATGCTATAAAGATCCTCCATGATGATAGAGAGGAAAACTACAAGCATATGTAGATATCTATTGATGAAAAACAAGCCCATCGACCAAATAGGACGGAAACTAGCTACACAATGGCAGAAATACCTGCTGATGCACTTTAGGCCTGCCATCTGAATAGGATGGAAACTAGCTATATGTTGGCAAAAATTCATGCTAACACACATTATGCCTACCATCCTAATAGCGCTGCAGCTGGCTATAGGCAGGCAAAAATACTTGTTGATGCACTTCAAGTCTTCCATCCAAATTGGATGACAATCAGCTTAATCCAGGAACAAATACCTGCTGATAGACTTCAATCCTGCCATCCAAAAAGGATGGAAACCAGATACACGCATGTTAAAATATCGTTTGATGCACTTCATGCATTCTATACAAATAGTACATCAACTAGCTACACGTAGGCACAAATACATGCTGATAGCTACACTTCAAGACTTCCATCCAAATAGGGAAGTAATTTGCTACACGCAAGCACAAATACCTGTTGATTCACTTAAGGCCTTCCATCCAAATAGGGCATCAACTAGATACACATAGGCACAAATACCTACTGATGCATTACAATACCTCCATCCAAATAGGGTACCATGTAAATATGAGTTGAGTCAAATTCATGTGAATGCATAAAGATCCCATGAGACAACCCCAGTGGAAAGTGAGCAGATGAAAATTCCCGCTAATGAATATAAGGACCACCAGTCAAATATGGTGGAAACCTGAGAAGACAACCAGTGGTAGACTCATTCCTCTATCCTGGTACATGAAATATCAATGTATTTACTAGAAAATCATGGAGGATCAGAGTAGGCACAAACTCTTACCCCGACATTGGAAGGGGCCTTCATACCTATTCCAGCCAAAGATGTATCCCAGCACATGCTGAAAATGATATAATATTAGATGTTGATTCCAGAGCATATCCTCCAAATAATCCAATATATCATTTTATCAGCAGTAAAGGCGAGAATTAAAGCCCATGACCTGGTTTCCTAGAATGGAATGACTCACTTGAAAAATGAGTTAGTCACTCCGTGGAAGTTATGATTCCATGCTCTAGTCCAGGAGGGTCGACGAAAATATACCACAATATACATAAAATAGGATTGGAAAAAAAACACTCTTTACAACTTGGGGATGTCATTCCATCATATTGGTCGATCTAGGGAAAACATATATCCTAGCCAAAATTCAATATGTCTGTCAACATATCTCGGTGGAATCAAGGGAGCCAGCAAAATAGGGACCAATATATGAAGCCATCACAAATATAATATGGCCATGATTACTCAATAGAGAGTTCACAATGATAAAATAGGCCAAAGGCAAGCAGCAAATGATGAGCACATACATGATCTTACTCTTCTAGAATCTAGGGTCTCTGAATCCCTCAAATAAATTATCAATGAATACTCAAGACCATGTTAGTCCATTACAAAATTATGGATGTGACAGCAGCAGTTGCGAAGGCCCTCTCTATAGTGTCACTACCAGAATCATTGAAGTTCCTCCATAGATCACCCATGAGGGCACACTCTGTGGGCCAGAATGATCGATCATGAGAGACAATATCCTAATGTGCATCATGATATCCCTCCCCTATATCGAAAGATCAGACAGAAAGAAGGTCCCCCAACCTTACTGTCATCCTACCTGATTGTCCTCCCCATGGGATACTCTGCAGATATTCTTCTCCCTACAGTCGGCCGTCGATTCATGATGGCAGTCCTAACCATAATGAAAACCATTGTGAAGGCCCTCCCCATAATGGAATTTGTTGTGAAGGCCCTCCCCATAATGACATCACACAATAAGATGCCCCCCACCTCATTTCAGTACTTCTTGAAGACCCTCCCCATGATGTACACTACTAAATGTCTCCCTGCAGCCAGGTGTCAAGCTGTGATAGTAGTCCTCTCCATCACATCAGTCATCGAGGATGTCCTCCCCTCAGTGAAAAAAATCCGCAAGAAGGTCCTCACCTTGTTTTAGACCACCCTTACTTTCCTCCCCATGGTATACATTAAAAAAGCATTCCCCACATTAGGTCGTCATGTTACAATGTTAGCCTTCTCCATTAAAGCACCAGTTGCGAAGGTCCTCCCTGCAACCAAAATTCATACTAGTAAAAAGGCCCTCCTCTTTCCAAAACTAATATGAAAAATGAATCCTATGCTGAGGCACTCGAAAATATGTAGTCATGCACATCAGTCACTCCGTCTATAACGAGTGATATTTTTTCTCAACCAGAGAATGGCCCAGGGCCAAGCTCATCTTCTAAGCCACTCCCACGATTTCTACAAATCAATAATGCTCCCACTAGCCCAGTTTCTTAGAATGAAATTTTTAAGAAGTATTCGAGATGTTCATATCAAGTAGAGGTGCCTTTGGAAGAAAAAAAAGTTGGAAAATTAGCATGTGAGAAGAAAACTAGCTTAGGATAATATCCCAGTGATGAATTGTCCCACAACCACTTCTCACTTTGAAATACCAAGATAGTTTTCTAGGGAATGCATGAATGACATTTGAATCAATATAAGGATGACCCTCCGTCAGCTGAAAGAAAAATCCCTTCTCTATGAAGGGTATGCAGACCATCTCAACACGATAGGGGAGCTACACAGTCTCATTGACCAGGAATCCCTCTCATCTACACAACAGCCACTATCAGAAAGTCAAAAGAAAAACTGTAAAATGGATTTCCACGATGCACTAAATAAGTTGTGTCACCAAATTGGAAACGCCCTATATAGAGTATATATTCGGGGATGGAGAGAACATGGAACTCAACACTTCACCCCTCATCCCATCCAGCAGGCCACATTGAAAATGAAACCCTACTATGAAATCACCCAAAGGAAGCAATCAAGTGAAACCCCTGCACAGGAAAGATGGTATACTCAAGAAAAACTAACCTTCAGTAAGTATCAAAAGTTACAGGACCAAAGTGATCACACCATCGAAAAGATTCTATGCCATTCATCCAAGAACATCCAATAGGCTTCTCACCTAATGTATTACAACCACCAAGTAGTGCTCATGTCATCAAAAGACCATAAACATCGCACAATCCCAATGCCATACTCGGTCGAAGCCCATAGAAGAGTACGTAGAATTGAAAAGGAGGAAATAGTGGAGGATGTCGCTGAAATGATGGGAAAACCCTATCCCACAGGGTTGGGGGAATTTTTAAATCAAAATTCCTCCATAAGACCAACAAATCTAGGTCTTAACGTATCAACGAAAGAATGGGAACCGCCCAAACCAACATGGATGCGGGAATTTTTACCTAAACTACCCACATAGTAGATGTCCTTATTCCACTATATATGATGAACGTTGGACAGAGGAGTCACCTGTTCCACCCCCTCCTGTGGATTACACTCTCTAATAAAAATGCGCTTTACAACGTCTCACCAGGTCTCCTTTCAAGTCAATATTCACAATGAAACCCGAATAATACCACAGAATGGAAGGCAAAAGTCCAAAAAAGTGTCCAAAAAGCCTCCATGGAATTCATCATCGAGAACATCACCCCCAATGCAGTATAACTAAGTGAACATGGAAAAATTCAACCCAACAGACCTCATAAAAAAATAAACGGGGGGAGAGGACAGGAAGGAAGATATCCCCCCCCCCCCCGAGGAATCCCACACCCAGAAAGATGGTGTGCATACCTAGAACAAGAGTGCATCCTTATGTCTTGTCACTCCCTCTATTAATCCATCGCTACCTACCCCGTAAAACCCCAACAAGGAGAAGAATTAATATAAGGTCGTCTATAACCCACCTCCTCCTTACCCTAAGAATGTGTCCCTCACTCTAGATGAATGGTTCGCAAAGAAGGGGGAATAAATTAATGAGCACAGACAAATTAATGTTGAGCTACGTCGTAGGAGCTACCTCACCAGATGTGTTTCTCCAGCAGAACGTCAACAGGCACTACCAGAAGAGGTTCTCTTGCCACAAGCACTCATCTCGGCGAATGAAGACAAGCACGAAGGTCTGTTAAATCTTGTATCGAGACCTTCAGCCTACGTAAAATTGACCCTAAAAGGAAAAATAGACATCCCTCCAAAGAGAAGATAGCTAAAATATATTCAGGAAAACCCAGAAATGATACCTCTAGCTGGGTATTAACCCCAAATTCTAGCAGTACAGGCATTCCCAATCTTTTTCATTACCGCACAAGCCCATGCTCAAGCCCGATAGAATATGCATCAAGATATCTTGAACACCATTGGGAAAATAACATCTCAACTCAAAGCCATGGAGGGGAGATGTGCTTCGATAAAACCTGAGCGCATGACCTACCCTGATTTGGTGAGAAACTTCCCTCCACTGCCAAAATTTGAAGACCCCATATTATTGGTATTCAACTCTTTGGGAGACCCATAAAAACATTTAATAAACTATGCCTCTAATTGTTACCTCATTATGGGCACTCTGTAGTAGCATGAACTAGTCAAACTCATGTGCTAGGTACTAACCGTACAGGGCTCGAATTTTGTATAGAATAATAGCCTCCCAACCAACTCAATCACAGGCTGTGAGGACTCTGGTGACAGTTTCATTTCCAGTTCAATTCAACACTGCCTAAAACAAAGGTCAGTGATCTCGTGATCTCACGTATCGAGATAATGATATAGTCTTGGACTTCATTTCTAGATGAAAAGGCCTGGCCTACTCCCTAAACCAGACATTTCCCTAGGGTGAAATTCTCACCATGTGCATCGATAATCTTCAGGATGAATTGTGAACACCGCTCTTCCCGGTGAAGTACACAAGCGGGTTTAGAGATTTTTCTTCCCTTACTCATAGAATAGATGACACCCTGCAATGGACCAACCCCATGTCTGAAGTGGCCCCATCATCCCTACGGAAATGAACGGGAAAAGATGAAGCGGTGTTTATCACGTTTATGACACCCAAAAACTGGCTCCAGTTGCAAGGTCCCCACCAAATTATACAAGACTCCTAGATACCCAAAACCCCTACCACCTCGACAATATGA
The DNA here is from genome assembly GCA_963277665.1 of Viscum album. NCBI lineage: Eukaryota > Viridiplantae > Streptophyta > Magnoliopsida > Santalales > Viscaceae > Viscum > Viscum album. The sequence continues at coordinate 1,369,087,727 of OY728134.1, forward strand.
GCGATGGGTGAAAAAATAAACAGTTCATGGAATAAAGTAATAAATTTTACTCATTCCAAGATGACTAGGTCCAAAAATATTTCATAGAATCCATGAATTGAAACTTACTTCAGCTACTCAAGGGAAAGAGATCCAATGAAGTAGGTCTCCACTACCATTAAAATTATTGTCCCTATAACCAGATACTTTAAAATACAATTCAAGAGTTATTTTTTTCAGGGATTTCCTACAAACGATCGTGGATTCCAGGAATATCAAGATAGGCATGCCACCTGTACAGGTTGTGTACGTTTCCACCTCAGACTCAAGGAAGGAATTGGAATGGAGAAAATAACAAGTAATAAGGATAAAACGTTTTACAATTAGATGACTCAGAATACTGTCAAAAGATTTCATGGAATCCTCCTGGAGTGGTTGAAACAACCAACTGTGCCCTTGAATGCTCTTAATACAACATAGTCATCCTCTTCGACTCTGAAACCCTCAAAAGGACAGAAGGGAAGAAAATAAGATGAATAAAATGAACTGAAACATAATCCAAAGTCAATGTTGATGCTTTTATACTTCATGACAAAAGACATGGCATAATAAAAACCACCCCACCAAATGCTAAAATGCGCACCGCCCCACAAAATGGCACCATCAGAATAAAATAGTCAGAAAAAAACATTGTCAAATCAAGAACTGATCTTTAACTACATTAATGTCATTCTCCTAATGGACCCATTCATAGATGAGGACTGTGGCCACGAACTCGAATTCCCCATGCCCTACCGAAGATCTATAGGAAGAAGCCACAGAGGATGGAGGTTTCCTGGAAGTCATGATTATGGTAGGAGTCAAATTCTCATCCATTCCAAAATTAAAATATTTAACATTAAGATAAATCACTAATGGATCCTCTGGTAGACAAAATATTAATTATAATGCTCCTCCTCCCCCATTAGATGAAATCCTGGCCCAGTTATCCTATAATATCCATCAGGGGAAGAAACAATATCAAATAACCCAAGGAATACTGATGGACAGTTTGGCCAAACATGGAAAGGACCACAAAACCACTGGACCCAGTTGTAGAGAACAAACACTCTATGTCCAACGACCAAATAATTAATGTGTCTGTGAAAGAGAAACCCTGAGCCAGTAAGTGCCAACCATTAGAATTGGAGTATGATATTTTAATGTAACTGACTTTAGTAATTGAAAAATTGTCTATCATGGATGTGTTATATCTATCTGAATATCTTAGGGAGGTGATAATCAAATCCTTACTATGTCCCTAGGAATTCGTGGCTGATGTAGCGACAGCAGAAATATTCTGAATGGAGACCAGTCTTGGAGAATGTATCGTCATCATCTCCTTTCTAGACAGGGATAAAGATTCCATCATTCAAGGAAAAATAAAACCCTTATATGTTTCCGGAAAGATAAATGGGATTGAAGTCTAGAGGACCTTCATCAACAACGTATCTGGAGTTAACTTCCTCCCACTGTGAACACTTCTTCGGCGGGGATATAATGAATACAACATGACATTCTTCACTACAACGCTTCCCGGATATGACAAAAGAGAGCATAATCTGTTCGGATAAATCAATCTTACAACTCAACTCATATACCTCATATCTTATTCTTAGTTCTTGGTAGTACAAAAAATTACAACCTGAAACATATTTTTAGGGATGCCTTGGCTTCATCATTATGCTGCAATTCCTTCATCATACAATCAGTGCGTCAAATATTTCACTAATGGGACAAACAGAAAATTTCACATAGATAAATCCCTTTTTGGGTACTGTTAGTCACATTATATCGATGTAGAGTTATCTGAAATAGAAGAAAAACTTTTTTCTTCCAACAAAATTGATTGGATTACTACCCCTAATGGATTGGAAACGGCTCATGCCAACCCCCTCCAGTAGCTTGCGGAAGAGTATGTTCTACCCATTAACCAAGTCTAATGTGTAACTGCATGTACGGATGTAGATTCAATTTTCTGCATGGTCTCTATTGTGGCCACCAAGACTCAAGACATGGAAAGGTAGTCTGGCTCCCATGATGTCAGGTAAATCCCTACCAAAATAACTATCAACCCATCCTCGGGACCATTGAAGACCCTTGCCTTTCTCAGTAAGGAAAAAAGATGACTTCACTCACTATATTGGAGAGCTTGTATCAAAAATACTCTCTCCATCAGAAGATGATGAAGACGAAGAAGATGGAAACAATGAAGAAGAAGAACAAGAGTAAAAGGACCTCAATGATTCCCCACCCACATTCAAAGAATGTGTCTCTACCACAATCGATGAACTTGTGGAGATAATTCTAGGATCTATTGAAAACTCGCAACCCACTTTAATCAGTGTGGCTAGGTCTGTCAATGAATAAGAGGCATAAACCCCATTATTGAAGAAGAATTGAGTTTTGTTTTCCTAGAACTACACTGAAATTCTAGGCCTTGATCCTGAGGTATCCACTCATCATCTTAGCTTACCTGACGATCACTAACTCTATAAGCAAGAATCCAGAAGAACCCACCCGATGCATGATTCCAAAATAGAGGCTGAATTTGACAAGATGATCAAAGATAATTTCATACGGGAGGTTCAATATACGATGAGGATGTATAACATATTCCATGTCAAAAAAAGAACAGACATATTAGAATTTGTGTTGACATCAGTTACCTTAATTTGAACTACCCAAAAGATGACTTCCTTGTACCGATCACATAATTGTTGATCGATGCAACAGTTGGATACAAACCCCTCTCTCTCATGGACAGCTATTCTAGATACAACCATATATTTATGGCCCAAGGATATGAAGAAGCTATTGGTTTTTGGGACCCTCAGGGAGTATTCCATTACCAAGTGATGCCCTTTGGTCTAAAGAATATCGACACCACATATTAGTGCACCAAGCATCGCATCCAGAATCGCTTCTTGTGAAATTTTTTTGATTGTTATGTCGATGATCTGGGGGTTAAATTTCAATAGTACTCAAACCACCTGGCCTATCACGAAACTATCTTCAACAAATTACACCATCAAATTTTAAATATGAATCCCGTAAAGTGTGAATTTGGAAATTCCTCGGCAAAATTCATCACTTCTTCGTATTCCATCGTAGCATCAAAGTCATCCCCGAGAAGAAAAAATCTATTCTTGTCATGTCACCACCTCACAACCTCTATCAGTTGAGAGGTATCCATGTGTAGCTCACCTATATTGGGCGCTTCATAGGGTGATCATAAAGAAATGCATTATGTATGAGTGGGATAATGATTTCCAAGATGCTTTGTACAATCTAAAAGTATATCTCCAAATACCACCGGTACCGATGCTTCCAGTTGAGGGGATACCACTCATATTGTATGTAACCACCTTGGAATGATAATTGGGAACCTTCCTCACATATAAGAAAGATTTCTATAGTGAGAATATTCTTTATTACCTCAGTTGAACAATGATTGATACTGAAACTCGATATTCAAAGACTGAGAAGAACATCCAAGCCCTAATCATCACAGTTCAGAAACTTGGGCATTACCTGCAGCACCATGAGGTCCACCTGGTCTCCTGTTGTATCCCACTCAAATATATTCTCAACCATCCCATGTGAAATGGGATCCTATCATGATAGGTTTCCATCCTACAGAATTTGGAAATATGGTACGTGCCCTAAAAAGCCTCAAATTCTAGGAGTTAGTAGACTTCCTGGTTGAGCAACCCTCGGAGGAAACAACACCATTAGATGTTTATCATAAGGATGAAGTTGTGTTTTCTATCCAAGTGGACCCCCATACATGGAAAATTCACTTTGATGGATCTTCCAAAAACTTGACAGGGAAAAGGATTGAGGATCCCAATCTCAACAAAGTGGGGTTGGGAATTATACTAGTATCCCTCAAAAAGTTCATCTTCCCTTAATCATTCCTTCATTTGGAATGGATTGAAAATAATGAAGCAGAATATCAATCCCTCATTGCAGGCCTAGAAGTGGTACATAATTTGAACGAAAAACACCTAAAAATAAATGGTTATTCAGATCTAGTCATCAAATAGGTCAAGGGTGACTAGGAAATTAAGAAAGAAGTATTGGTTACCTTGATGAACCATGGTCGAGAAATAATGGAAGATTTACCATAAGAACTAGAATTGATCTATATACCTTGGTCTCCAAATTCCCATGTCGATGCATTGGAAATTACATACACTACCTTGGATGATCTATACTAGGATGAAACAGTCATTACAATTACCCCCACCGGATGGTCTTTCCATTAATCCAAAACCATACGATGGATAGTGACGACATTATCCCTATTTATGAGCATTATGGTCATACCACTGGCTGGAAGAAACCCATTACAAATTACCTTTGAAATGGGGAACTCCCACAAGATAGGGATGGAAGGGAGCAGGTACAAAGACCGGCATTCAATTTTTCAATATACAATGGGGTAAGCTAAAAATAGTTCTCTACAAGAGAGGCCTTGATAGAGTTTTTTTTAGTTGCATTGAAATAGACGAGACGTATGTCTTCATGAAATAAGTATTCGCCAGAGCTTGTGAAGTTCACCAGGTGGAAACCAATCTCTCTCACCAAATCCTATGGTTTGGGTATTTCTAATCCACTATGATAGTATATTTCACTATATTCTCCAAATAAATGTGATTCCATCCAGGTTCATGTATATTTGAAACACTTACACCCAATGTTACTTCATATAGAAATGTAATCATGGACATTCGCTGACTGGGGGGATGGATGTTGTGGGACCATATCCTCCTTCCACAACAAGTTAATTCAAGTTTATACTCACAGCGACTGAATTATTTAACAAATGTTCTGAATCCATACCCCTTAATGAAGTCAGGGAGAGAAACATTGTTCGATTTTTGAAGGCCAACATCATTACTAGATTAGGTTTCCCTTATACATTACTGAAGTAAAACAAAACTAACATCTTCCCTATTGAGTTTGACAAGGTATACTGGGAGTATAGAATCAAATCCAACCGGTCATCCTACTACCATATGGATCCTAATGGGAAGATAGAGGCTTTCAACAAGAGCATGTCGAACCTATTCAAAAATATGGTTGATAAGGATAAGAATTCATGGCCATATAATCTCCTTCAAGATTTACGGGCTTACTAAACCACAACCCGCACCTCCACCCAGACAACCCCATACTCAATAGTGTATGGGGAAGACGTGGTTTTTCCTATCAAATTCTAGGTTACATCACTTCGTGTGGCCGTCTGTGATCTAATGACCATGAACAAGTAATCCTAGAGATGATTTGATGAGTTGGAGTAGCTAGATGAAAAAATCTGAACACTATACACCATTCGGAAATCTACCAAACCTAGATTGTATGAGGATTCAACAAAAAGGTTCTCCTTCGATCTTTCCTTGAAGGATAAATGGTATTAGTACTCATAACCCCGATGATACTCAGAAAGAGGCCCCCAAAGCATGAACCAATTTGGGATAGACCATATTTCATACACATGGTCTATTCCAATGGATCATACACCATGATATCGATGGATGAACATCTCATCATGGCTCCCACAAACATGATGTTTCTAAAAAAGTAATTATCATAGTAAAATGACCAATGCCCTGGTCCAATCACCATGACCCTAAAATATGAGTTGTTTTTTGGAACAACATGATGATGATGTTAATGGTATTAGCTCCTCATCCAAACTCTATGACTTAAACTATGAGTCATAATACTATGAAATTCCCCATTTTCTAGCCCGTACTCTAAGACCTTAAACTATGAGTAAAAATGTAGTAAACAATGACACTATGCTATGGTATAAGCCTTAAGACCATAAACGATGAGTCATAATACCCTGAAACCCCTCAAACAATGGTCCAAAATATGAGACACTAAACTATGAGTGAAAATGAACCTTTCTCTCATCCAAACAGTATTACCCTAAACTATAAGTCATAGTCCTTTCAACAGGACGTTAAACTATTATTAACTCATCCCTGAAACATGAAATTAAATTGTGACTCCCGTCCTTACTGTAAGATGCTAAACTACATAGTGCAAAGCATCCAAATCTCATGAAAATAATGTGCATGATCCCTTACAGAACTACATATGGATTGATTCCCACTCATTAGTGGGTTACATAGTGATGCCTTGATCATCGATCATGGACCATCCCCCCAAAAAATTCCTACATCATGCTCTCTATCTCCTGACCATTGTAAGGGAAACTGTTTTCACTACATCTTTCTCACATTGAGTATAACTTAGATAAGCTTAAGATCAGTGGTAGGAATTATCTTATGAAATAAATGTGTAGATTAATATGGTATACATATAAACCATGATAGATAGAATGAATATACCCCTACCCATATGAATAAGAATGATCAGTATAGGAAATATACAGAACTACATATGGATTGATTTCGGCCATTACAAGAAACATAGGACTCCCGAATTGGGCATCCCAGCCCAGCCATGATAAAAAATTCCCTCACATGTCCCCACACATGGACCGAAACAGATCAGTATAGGGAATATCCAGATCTACGTATGGATTGATTCCTACCCTCACTAGATACGTAGTCACACATAGATTTGGAATCCTGACCTAGAAATCATTAAACAAAATACCCCTTTCCCTGTTCTTAGGTAATAATTGTATAGGCAATCAATTAAAGGTCCTAATTTCATGAAAATAAACTGCAAATTTCTCTAAGAGTTATGTGTGTCCTGGTTATTGGCCTCATGAGATCCCTCTCTTTTCCACCACTCACAAGAATTCAAAAGACCATACATCCCCCTATACATATGAGTCAAATATACATATAAGCTCTTGTAGTTCATATTTAATCATGGTCTATGTGTTCATTACATTCCAAGGAACATCATTCCCATTTTTCATGATTTGTACCCTGGGAAAACATGAATCCCCAAAATTATTTAAAGAAATCTAAGACAAAAAGAAAATATCCTACAAACATTTTTTTTGACTATGCACATCATGCCCCAGAGGCTCTGCATATGTTTCCCAAAAACATGGGCGTCAATAAAAATCAAAATAATATCCATGAGACTCCTATCTTATCTCAGTATTCCCAATGGATTCTAATTCCCATGTCATTCCTCTTGATTCATGTTTCTCCTGGTACAATGGATTACACCTTCTATCACCACTCTTGTTTAAGGAACACCAGAATATCCTGATTGTGATTAACCTAAAACTATTAAAGATCTTTATGATGGAATAATGTTACATACTATATAATGTTAAACTACTTAGCATTGGATCAAGCCTAAAGAGCCATCTAATGTTGATTTTTCAATTCCTAGGGGATGATAAGGAATCCTCATAATCTCTTATTTCTCCCACTGAACATAGATAATTTGATCTTAGGGATCATAGTGAGAGATCCACAAAGTCATTAGGGAAAACCGTTTGGAAATTTGGTCATAGCAGCACAACCCTAAAAGTCATGTCACGATTCTCTTCAACAAGATGAATCCTACAACCTGGCCATGTGATTTTAAATGATACGGTACACCAATGGTGGAATGAGCTTCTCACCCTACGTACGAGTCAGATCTACGTAAGATATACATGATTATAAAATAAAATTGCAGCCCAAATGTCCCCAATATGTCCTAATACAATCCTACAGTACCCTAGAATCCATTATCTGAGAAATATTGAATCCCAATTATTCTTTATGTCCATCTATGATGGAAGGAAAAAGTTATAGGGGCACCTTTTCTTGACAATGCACATCATTACCCTGTGGCTCTGCATTTTTTACCCACAAAAATGGCCATCTATCAAAGGAAACTTTTTACATAATAGATTCCTCCCTTATCATAGTATTCCATGTAGCTTCCAAGCCGCATTCCATACCTCCTAATTCAAGGGCCCTCAAAGTCATGGATTATATTTTTTTCCTCTATACACATTCTGGATATTTCATAACATGTGGGCTCTATTCATCTATGATACCTTTTGATGTTTTCTAATGATACCTCGCCTTTATGCATGAAGATGATCAGCATAAAAAACAATAGTTTCCCCACTAATTTATGAGAGATGTTCACCTAAAATGACCCTTTTTGATTTTGGGTGCACCCCTTGTCAAAGATCACATAACATATTAAAAAAATTTCCAATCTCTATAACCCTTCATAGCCATTGGAGATGGAAGGACAGTGCCTTGTGGAAACCTTTTCTTAACCTTTCACATCATTCCCCGAAGGCTCTACATATGTTTCCCACAATAATGGCCGTCATTCAAAGGAAAATTTGTCCCCATGAGAGTTCATTCTAGCTTCTGTAAACACAAATGACAATCATGTCTTGTTGCGCCACTGTATTTGGAAATCTTCTATATAACATCTTACATACATATTTCTTTCCAAATTCCCTTGACATAACATAGTTTTCTAACTGAATTGTCCATTCTCCATCTCTCCCTCAGGCAAGTAAGAATCATGCGGGAACAGTTGCCTACTCAAAGTCGATATGAATGTACCTAATGTTTTAGACACCATTACTAAATTCATCCACCCATTGTATCCCCCAACATTAAAATATATTCACAGTGTTTAAAATCCAACCTAGGCCATCGGAAATGGAAGGCCAGTGTTCTATGGATGCCTTTTTATTACATTTAACATCTTGTCCTGGTGGCTCTTCAAATGTTTCCCACAAATAAGGTAATCAATCAAAGGTAAATTTGTCCCTAGGAGAGTCATTTCCATACTCCGTACACCTAAAATGGCTCTTGATCCTTATGCATGTCCATACTCACAAATATAGCATTAAAAAAATCCCTAATCAATTTCTCAAGGATATTAGGACATTCCAGGATGACCAATCTCGGGTCAGGGACCTACCTCATTAAGATTGGTCTAAGCTATTCGAACTAAAAACCAGTAATAAATTTGATTGCCAGCACTGTGAACCACCATCAAAAAAGGAACCATACATCCATGAGGGAAAATCTATAGAAGTCACCTCTAGGTAAAATTAAAGTATTGGGTAGTTTAGAAAACATTGAGCCATCCAAAAAGGAATAATGCATGATAGGTAAAAACCCCCTAAAGGGTGGACTAAGAAGAAGTTAGGATATGCCTGCTAAGCCCGTGCTACACAGTCTTAGCAAAATATTTTTTCATTTACAAAAATAAAACAAAATTTTGTGAGGTTTTCTATAAAACCTCATAAATTGTCAAACTACATTCACTGAGTCTCTTGGCTCAGGAAACAATTAGAGTACAATAAGATTATTTCATTTATTAGTTTCAAATCATGGTTTAAAATTTATAATTGATTGAAATGATGATTATTATGATTATGATCAATTAATATAGTAGGAAATGGAAAATAATGATGATCTAAAGAAAAAAAGGTTTCATTGCATTCAACAAAATGGAGGATCATCCCCAGTTCGCAGTCTCTCCAAACTATCAAAAAAATAGTGGAATAGTAAATATCACACATTGGGATAGAACTACATCAAGAATCAATTATCCATTTCCACAGGGATGGAAAGTGATTTCTGTGGGACATCAATAGCTTTCAATAAATAATCTCCCTTCTCTATTTCAGCCTTTACTGTAAAACACACCCACTCCAGAATATCATTAAGATCCCACCCTTTATTCTCGATGGCTTCATAGTTAGAATGAGAAGAAGATAGTTGATTTCTTATCTTGGCTGCATGGGCTTCGCACTCCAACAGATCTTCCTTTTGAGTGTCCACTAAATCACAAGCCTTCAACTCCATGGCCGTTAGATGATCAAATTCTTCCAAAACGTCTCGTATGGTCGCCACTTGGTGATGGGAAGTATTGAACTTTTCTAGAATATCTTCGCATGTGGTACGGTATTCTAGGGAAATGTAAACTTAGTAGATAAGGAGGTGTAAGTGTTTATAATAAAAGCCTCCATAACCGTTTTGGTGAATAATCACTGATAATTATCACCCTCATCAGTAAAAATGAAAAAAAAAATTGTCTATGTGACCAGAGCACATAGCTGACACCATGCCTCATTTCGCACTGCCTGGTGCCTCACTGCAACACCTATACCTTCATCTTCCCCCATAATAACATGTTTATAAGCAAGACGTTTTATCACATAAGTGTGATGGGACCTAAGACAATTCATCCATGATTGGGGAATCAATTTTCCATTATGTGGCTCAACCACTGGATATGGAAGGAGAGGACTAGTCGTAGCTTTCAAGATTATCGGTGATGATCTTCTAGTGCGAGCCTCGTCATGGTCCTTGTTTGTATCCCCAGGAGGGTAGCATCCTAAATCACTCCCCACTAAGATAGGTTATACTGAAGAAGACCCTTGAAAATTATAATGATGAAAAACTGATTGTATTCTTACCACCATAGTAGGAACATGTGGTCTATCCATCATGGATACTATTGGGACAGAAGTATAAGGAATAAATATCACACTCATTATAGGAGAAGGAACGTGTGGCACTACTATTGGGGTATGGACCGGGAATGAAATGGTCAATGGTCTCTACACCCGTTGAACTTTTTCCTTCAACATCTAATTGGGTAACCATACGCCCACAGTTGGGCATATTCTAATGACAGAAAAGTGGATTATGTCATATTGGGGATGATAACATCGATGGTGGAATCCTCATTCATCATCATGATCTATAATTGGGGAATAAATATTCGGTGAGACACTCTCCAAAATTAAACATCCGTAAGAATCACGGTCTATTGAAGGCATCTAAATTGCATGGAAAACCGATTGGGGGGTTATTGCTCACAAATGACTCCTTGGTCTATATGATAAGTGAGCATCCCATCCCAATGAATGATAAGGTATGAGAATTACTCCAAAAAACCCTCCTGTTCACCTCTCAATGACCCATGAGGAGTAGGATGCGATGTGAATGAGAAACAAGAAGCATGATTCCGAAGCCCGACACCATCAATAATGATGAGAGTATTAAGAAGAAAAGTGAACATACTTGGAAGGGTAGGTTGGAAATCAGAATGAGGAACCTTTCCAGAATAGCAGTATTCATAATAGGGGAAATGTCCTACCATCCACCCATACAGAAATTGAAATAGCCCGCTGAGACGGTGAGGTGGACCACCATCCTGTATTTTTTCCAACAACTCATAAAGTTGGGAGAGAGTGGGAAGAGCCAAATTAATAGCTCGAACCACCTCCAGCATGGCCTCCATCATCATAGTGCAGGTCTGAACCCTAGTATAGTCATAATGATATAGAAATATCCATCCAGTCAAAAACCTTGTAATGAAACCTACCAACCTAAGCGTAGGTGATACGTTTGGTTGAATCTAGTATCCCTATGTTGTATATCATCCCACCTCAAGGGTAGCACAGTATGACCCTAGAGTCTAGAGGGACTGACAAGATTGGTGAGTTCAGCTATGGAGAGCCCTCAGATCGGGTCTATTCTCCAACAAAAATAACCATATCCATTCCTCAAATGGGATAAAATATTGATCCTCAAGGGAATGATCATGTAATCTTCTTTCCAGGACTAATAAAATCATTATCAAAGGGGACACATGGTCAGTGTCATTCTATGTGGTAATCGTAGAGAGAATCTCATCGTACATATCTCCAATAATAGCAAGTCCTCCAAGCTGGTGGATATCCCTTATGATTATTCACACCTCCCCATGTAGTAAGTGGAATCTGTTTGTGCTTGAACACTAGCGGCTCAACAATTTTAGAAGGATTTCTCCCAGGGAGAAGACTGTAAACTGATAAACCTAGGCTACCTAGTACAAGCCCACCACATCCAACTGATCGGGGGACTCCAAGATAATCTGATGAACCCAGAATGCCTTGGTCCATTCATCGGAGAAACAACCTTTGTCTCAAAAATCTCACTTGGTGCTCCATCAACCACTAGGATTTTCATGGTTGATGTTTATAATTGATGGGTATTCTTGGGACCCTAGTCTCAGGACATCTTCATGACGCCTGTGGTTTCCCTAATTCAATGATGAGCCTCTTAATACAAAGACATTCTCATGAATTGAATCAAAAATGACTTCTAGTACTATGGAAATGATGGCTCATTCATGTCCTTACTGAACTTCCAAACTAATGAAATAGGTATCGGGATAAGAGAACAGCAGAGAAACACCCTAAGAGAGACCAAAGCCATAAATTGGCAACTGTACAGATAGTGGATAGGATTGAGGCTCTGGCATCAAAAAATCCTTTAAGAATATATCACGAGGGATAATGTATGATCAAATATTATCCTCATTATTCCCCACCATGGTCTCCCTTGTCTTTGTCGATTTTACAATAGCCTATGATGTAGCCATTGTATCCCGCACAGAAAAATCTAGAAGCCAGAAAAAAGTCATTCCACAAAAAAATTGTAGGATAAATGCTATGTTAAAACTCATAATGAACATAAAACATTTCTGCAAAAGACTCTGCATACTATTCATGGAAATAGTATGGGGAAGGAATGATTTGTGTATTGCATGACGCGTGGAAGCAACCATGGCCACAATTAAGGATTTTTTTGTTTACGTTTTTTAAAAATAAATTTTCCTGAAAACACTTCCGGAAAAACAAATTTTAAAAATGCACCTCAAAGGCGGCATCCGGGATGCCGCCTTTGCATTTCGGGGCAAGGCTGCATCTGCGATGCCGCCTTTGCGCTGCGGGTGAAAGGCGGCATCTCAGATGCCGCCTTTCTCTTAAAAAAAGATTTTTTTTTAAATTCTTATTTTTGTTTTTTGTTTTGTTTTGTTTATATATATATATATATATAAACAAAACAAAAATTCAGCATAATTTCTCTACTATTAAAGATCCAGCGCTACAGCCATTACATCAGTCTGATTTCTGACAGAAACTCTTACCCAGGCCTCCTTTTTATAAGAGGGTTTGCCCTGAAAATCATTCTGCATTTTTGATGTGGGATTCAAGTTCTACCTTTACTGTGTAGTAGATTCTGCATTTCCGATGTGGGATTCTGTTACAAGTACGTGACTTTGAAATACAATAAAATATAAAATATAAGGCCAATATAAATGAAATTTTAAACATTGATTAAACATATAATAAATAGTTGAAAACAAAAAAGAATTTCATCAAAAATGTTGATGAAAAATAATCTATAACCTTTCAAAACCGCCTACTTGAAACATAAAAATGTTTCAAATAAGTGAATTTGAAAGACTGTAAAATATAAACTATAAAACGAATATAATTAAAACATTAAAAATTGATTAAACATATAATAAATTGTTGAAAACAAATGAAATTTCCAAAAAAATGTTGATGAAAAGTAATTTATAAGCTTTCAAAAGCGCATACTTGAAACTTAAAATTTTTCAAGTACGTGACTTTGAAATACAATAAAAGATAAACTATAAGACCAATATAAATGAAACTTAAAACATGGATTAAACATATAAAAAATAGTTTAAAACAAAAGCAATTTACAAAAAAATATAAATGAAAAATAATTTATAAGCTTTCAAAATCGCCTACTTGAAACTTAAAAGTGTTTCAAGTACGTGACTTTGAAAGACTGTAAAATATAAACTATAAAACTAATATAATTGAAACTTTAAACATTGAATAATCATATAATAAATAGTTGAAAACAAAAGAAATTTACAAAAAAATGTTGATAAAAAGTAATTTATAAGCTTTCAAAACCGCATACTTGAAACATAAAATTTTTCAAGTACGTGACTTTAAAAGACTATAAAATATAAACTATAAGGACAATATAAATGAAACTTAAAACATGGATTAAACATATAAAAAATAGTTTAAAACCAAAAAAATCATAAAAAATGATGATAAAAAATAATTTATAAGCTTTCGGTTTCACTTACTAATTATTAGTAATTAGTAATTAGTAATTAGTAATTAGTAATTAGTAATTAGTAATTAGTTAATTAGTAATATAAATATTAATTATAATTATTAATTATAATTATTAATTAGTAATTATTAATAATTAATTATATAATAGTTAGTTAGTTCATTAGTTATATAATTATTAATTTTATAACAATTAATTAGTAAATTAGTAATATAATTTTTAATTACATTTATTCATTATAATTTTTAATTATTAATTAGTTATTATTAATAATTAAATATTTCATATTTAATTAGTTAATTAGTAATATTATCATTAATTATATAATAATTAATTATTAATATAATTATTACATATATAATAAATATTTAGTTAATTAGAAATACAATTAATAATTTTAACTAATTAATTAGTAATTATGAATTATTAATTAGCTAATTAGTATTATAAATATTTATTATAATTATTCATTATAATTAGTAATTAGTAATTAATAATTATTAATAAGTAATTAGTAATTATTAATTAGTTAATTAGTAATATAAATATTAATTATAGCTATTCATTAAATTATTAATTATTAATTATTACTCATTAATTATTACTTATATAATAAATAATTGGTTAATTATTAATATAACAATTAATTATATAATAATTAATTAGTTAATTAGTAATATAATTATAATCTTTCAAAGTCACGTACTTGAAAAAATTTTAAGTTTCAAGTAGGAGGTTTTGAAAGCTTATAAATTATTTTTAATTAACATTTTTTTGTAAATTTCTTTTGATTTAAACTATTTTTTATATGTTTAATCCATGTTTTAAGTTTCATTTATATTGGTCTTCTATTTTATGTTTTATGGTCTTTCAAAGTCACGTACATGAAAAATTTTAAGTTTCAAGTATGCGGTTTTGAAAGCTTATAAATTACTTTTCATCAACTTTTTTTTGGAAATTTCTTTTGTTTTCAACTATTTATTAAATTTTTAATCAATGCTTAATGTTTCAATTATATTCGTTTTATATTTTATATTTTACAGTCTTTCAAAGTCACGTACTTGAAACATTTTATAGTTTCAAGTAGGCGGTTTTGAAAGCTTATAAATTATTTTTCATTAACATTTTTTTGTAAATTGCTTTTGTTTTAAACTATTTTTTATATGTTTAATCCATGTTTTAAGTTTCATTTATATTGGTCTTATTTTTTATATTTTATTGTATTTCAAAGTAACGTACTTGAAACAGAATCCCACATCAGAAATGCAGAATCTACTGGACAGTAAAGGTAGAACCTGAATCCCACATCGAAAATGCAGAATGATTTTCAGGGCAAACCCTCTTATAATGAATAATTATAATAAATATTTATATTACTGATTAACTAATTAATAATTACCAATTACTAATTAATTAGTTATAATTATTAATTATATTTCTAATTAACTAAGTATTTATTATATATGTAATAATTAAGTATTATATAATTGATAATTTTATTACTAATTAAATAATTAGTTATTATATAATTAATGATTAATAAACACTAATTACCAAATTACAAATTATATACTAATTAATTAGTTATTTCGTAATATAAATATTAATTATATACTAATTAAATAGTTAATTAGTAATAGAATTATTAATTATATAATCTGTAATTAGGTAATTAGTAATTATTAATGTTTTATTATTATGTTCGTATGGTTATATAAATATATATAAATAAAACCTAATTTACCCCCTCCTGAGATTCCACTCTGACCAACAAGTAAAAATAGTATTTTGATTTCAGTACACATAAAACATGTAAACAATAATGTACAATAAATGCATATGTCTGTGGCGAGGAGATTCCGTCCCACATGGTGGTCTGCGAATAGGACGTCCTCGTCGAGTGCGCAGTGGAGTCTGATGACCTGGAGAAGGCTGATCCTCGGGCACTGAAACGTCGACTGTCGCATCCTCCATCTGTGTGTCTGTTGGAGGAGCTGTCAACTGCATCTCGTACTGCCATTCGGATCCTTCTCCCACTAGGGTGGTAGAAGGAACTGCCTCCATCGCAGAGGGGAACGAAGCCTGTGATGGAGCTATACCCCAAGACGACGACGGCTCTAGAATCCAAGGCTGTGAAGGATCTGGAACCCAAGATGGAGAGAACTGTGGATATCCTATCAGGAAAGACGGATCCCATGCCACCTGAGGCACATCCTGAATAGGCTGATCCTGGACTACTAGAGACCCGACCTCTACCTGTGGAACAGGCGATGCCTCACGTGCAGCATGACGCTGTCTACGTCGCCGTGGTCGTGGCTCCTCAGCACCAGCAGCAGCTGCAGGATGTTCCTCTGGGGCAGGAACGTCCTGTCTCTGAACCAGACGTGTGAAGATGCTCTCGGAAAGCGCATGAAAAGATGCCCTCGTCTCCAGCGCTGTAGCATGGACAGCTGCCCGGCTAAAGACCCCCTCCTCCTCTTCATTGCTCATGTGAACAAGCTGCTGTGTGTGACTTCCCTGTAAATAGATTCAAATGGAATTAGAAAATAATTCAATAAACAAAGTAATAGGAATTTATTAACTTACCATCCTCTGCATCTCTATGCCATCTTGGGTAAGATACAGTATAGATTTTAGTCTATACCAGGGCGCATAGTCAACCTGCTCTGAAAGAGAGAATCGATTTGTAGGAACACCTTGAATACGTAACTCTGCACGTCTGTGCCAGCAGTCGATAAAACTTGCATGTACTTGGGACCAGTCATCATCCTGCCTCCCTGTCAGCTTCATCCCATGAAGCTTGTCTGTCTGTCTAGATGGTAATGGAATCGGCTGAGTACGAAAAAATTGGCGCATGACCCTATCAGGCTGCTGCCACTCAATAATATGAAAGTGAATGAGGGGCACTACAGCCATAGCATCCTCAAGACCAACAGTGCAGTATGCTGGCAACTGGTCCATAATACTCTAGTATGGAAGCCATGAAATATGAAATGACAAGTGATTTTGTCAAAAAAACACCCAACTAAAAACCAAAATTGATGTTATTATTAAAAATGTTAGACAGTGATAGATTGTATATACATACCTGATCAGGTAAGAGACAGTCCAACTGTAGCCGATATACGCCCAAATGCTGTCTCGGAACCACGTCAAAATTGTGTCGCTGACACCACCTGTAAAATACAACGATAATGTCAAATAATGAGAAATTATAGTCAATAACTCATAGTAGAATAAAAAACCAATAGAAATGACTTATCATACCAGCGTCCACGCGGAGCGTCATGCAGCACCTCCATCTCGACCGGTGGACCAGCAAGGTCAGGGCGGAATGATGGGATGCGCTCCCATGCCCACATCTGAATAAGGATGACGCGTCCTCCAAGACCTGTACGGTCCCTATGGGATAGTCTGCATAATGATCTGTACGTGTATGCCAATCAGGCTGATCCCCAACTGTACGTCCCAGCCCGATCAAAGTCCTCTAGTAGGGGTAGATACATCATATGCACGTGCATCCCCGAGTGATCAGTACACATGGTCCCACCAATGAGTCGTAAGATATATGCACGGGCATAACGCATGACGGTCTGCTCATCATCATCATCCTGTAAATGTGGAATCTGCGACTCCAACCAACGCATAGATATGGACGATCCATCTGTAGCCCTACGGTCGGAAAAAATATCAACGCCTAACAAGCGTTGAGCAAGGTCTGGCCAAGCTGCACGAGTGAGTCCAATAACGGGTCTCCCCTGGATAGGAAGACCGAGAAGAACTGCGACATCCTCAAGGGTGATGGTCATCTCCCCCTCATGCAAGTGGAATGTGTGTCTCTGGTCTTCATCTCTCAACGAGGGCAGCAAGTAGGTAATGATCTACAAATGTGAAATCCGATACAGCAAGGCCATAGAAGCTAGCACGGTGCAAGTATGTTCTAATGGAATGTGGAGGCTCCATGTGATGAAAATGGTGCGCTCGACGCACCTTCACAAATCGATCTGGATGACCCTCTAACACGGCCTGCGAAATATGGGTAGGCTGCTGAGTGAGTAGTATGGTATCATCCATCTGCATATAAACAAAGAAAATGAGTCGTAAGTGTAAAATGTAAATATAACATTAATGGGTTAACTGATATACACATTTCAATATGGGTTAAGTGTTCCGCTTTCGGAGTTTTGAAATAAATTCTATTATTTCATATTCATGGTTATTTCTTGAAAGCATGAATATTAATATGAAATAAGTTATGTTATCTAAAATATTGAGTCTTGAATTTGGTTACACATATTTTGGGGGAGCTTTGTGATTAACTACTTATGGATTGGATTAAGATAAACCATGTCAAATAGTAATGATGTTTTTAGAATTTATCTAATTGTATGTATTCAATATCTTATGCTAATTATTATGATACTATAAATTTGTTATAGAACAGTTTTCTAAAATATCCTGCATGTTTAGATTGGGGTTTAGGTTGGAGGGTTTAGGGTTAAGTTTTTTAATATTAACGTCCAGGAAACATGTTAATGGGTTAACTGACATACACTTTTCAATATGGGTTAAGTGTTCCGCTTTCGGAGTTTTGAAATAAATTCTATTATTTCATATTCAAAGTTATTTCTTGAAAGCATGAATATTAATATGAAAACTTATCTCAGATGTTTGTGTTTTAGAAAACCAAGGAATAAAAAAGAGATAACAACATTTAGTTTACAATATGGGAATGTCACAATGAAGACAATATATCATTATGAATGAGACTGTGAAGTCGACCCAACAACGTTAGGGCATCGCTTCCGGTTATGACCTTCTTTATGACATATTGTGCATCGCAGACTCTGCCCTTGTTCTTGAGGCCAGTCCATCTCATTACGCATCCTACTCGCCTTTGGTCTCCCACGAGGACGTAACTGATTCATGTCAGGTATCACTATCGGCTGGCCTTCAGGCATTGGGAAATAACGATACTCTCCAATAGGTGTCCATGGTGCAACATAACAGTTGGAAATGATATCCATCTGGTACACTGGATCAACATATGCTTCCCATGAGATGTTCACCGAGGCACATGCTACGATGACGTGTGTACATGGAAACCGTAAGGCCTGAAATTTTCCACATTGGCATTGCCTTGTTTCCAGTAATACCACCATTTTTTCACCGACGTGATTTGTGATGGGGTCTGAACGCTCTTGAACTTCAAATCGGGAGTCCTCTCTTCAAAATAGACATACGTGATAACCAGAAGCTTCTTCAATATTTTTTTAAATCTCTCGTTGAAAGTGTATTCCATATCTTATCCCTTGATGTATTCTATCTGATGCTAGTTTTTGTCTATCCACAAAGTACTTCATGCATCGATATAATGTCTCCTGAACTAATGCGGTTATAGGTAGCTTGCGAAGTCCTTTGAAGATACCATTGATGCACTCCACAATGTTTGTCTTCATGTGTCCGTACCTCTTTCCCCCGTCGTATGCCAATGTCCATTTCTCTTTTGGAATCCGCATCATATAATCATAAACTTCTTGATTAGCCTGACGAATTTGTTCAAAACGTTCTTCAAATCGTCGTTGGTCCGACTCATATGCTACAAAACGTAGATGATATTTCACATAAATTGATTTTATATTTATATTGAAACAGTAAAACAGAATGAATAAAATACGTACCAAGCCTCGTGATTGCCTTCTTCATCGGTTCATTGTGGAATTTTTTATGTACATTGCTAGCAATGTGTCTAATGCAGAACCGATGATGTGCATTTGGGTATCTCCATGTATCAGGATCTGCATTGATTGCCTCATTAATTGCTCGATGATGATCAGATATCAAACAAACTCCCTGAATGTTGGTGAAATGGTTGCTGATACATGCCAGAAACCAACTCCATGATTCATAGTGTTCTTTCTCTACAATGGAAAAGGCAAGCGGAAGAGGTGAACTGTTTCCATATTGGGTTGCCGCAATCAACAATATGCCCTTGTATTTTCCATACAGAAATGTTCCATCAATCTGAATAAATTGTTTGCAAAAACGAAATGCAGAGATACAAGGAAGGAATGCCCAGAACAACCGATGAAATTGAACACGAGATGGATCAAGTCGATTATCAGGAGACACATGTTCGTTTGTATCCAGATAGAAGACAACTTGGTTATGATGCCTCAGTATGGCTAGCAATTGTGGCAATACTCGATATGAGTCATCCCAATCACCATATACCTTCACAATTGCCTTCTGTTTCGCCATCCATGCCTTATTATAGGAAATCTTATAACCGAATGTCTGTAGAATCCTCTCTTGAACAAGGGATATTGGAACATCTTGGCATGTCCTAATCATCTCAACAACAATAGATGACACAAATTCTGCATCCAATGAAGTATGATCTTGTGTGAGACTTGGCTGAACGCAACTATGAGCTGCCTCAATCCTTGAGATTCTCCAACCTCCAAATGTAATGTCTGGAATAGCCCTTAAGCGAAATCTACAATCATCCCCATACTTCATGCACCGTATAACATATTTACTACGGCATGATTCATGAACTACATAGTTGAAGTTTCTCTCAATATGAAATCTCTTTAACGTGCTTTTTAAGGCATCTTTACTGGGAAAATTACTTCCAATATATAAGGTTTGGTCCACCTCACTAAACCTATCTGGTACAACTCCAGGGAACTCAGTTGCCGGTGTGAGAATAGTATTATCGAATTCAGGCACGCGTGTCATTGCTTCTGACCAAGATGAAAATAATGGTGGATGATTTATTGACCGAGGATGATATACAACAACTGCATTTCTAAAAACCTCCTCTCTATCTTTTGTTGGTTCCTCCTCATCAGCACTGTTGTCGCCATCTGATCCATCATTACGAAACTCCTCATCAGAAGTCGGATTTACATGTATATCCGGAAGATCATCTAGGTTGTCCTCTTCTGCTGCATCATTTGGAATAGGCTCAATGTCATGGGGTAGACTGTCTTCATCCACTCTTGTATTTCTACGTCTTTGAACAAGTGGACGTTGTTGTTGTACAGTAGCAACAACAACGTATAACTCCATCATGGTACCATCTAACCGTTGAGAAAATAAATTAATTGCTTGGACCCACTGCGCATCAGCAACCAATGGACAAGATATATGCCACATTGTTGTTGGAAATTGCAAATGTCTATAGCTCATAGACATTATCTCTTGATCGGGTCCCAAATTTAAGGAAACATGAATTCTCTCTTGAAGGTCACTTATGGTAACACAATCAACTGTACTAACCACCGTAATTGGTTGTGTACTGTAAGAAGCTCCTTGGTCAGTTTGAATAATCTCCCCATAAAAGTACACACAGGCATACATGGCTCTCTACGTCAAAAATATGTTCTTTCATCAAAATTATGATAGTGTAACAAAATATTAACAATTATGTTTGACGATATGATGTTTATTATAATGTAATTTTATTGCGCCTTTCTATACCATAAACTATGCTACTGATGTTTGACCATATGATATTTATTAGAATGTAATTTTAGAGTGCCTTTTTATTTAGTTTGTTTGTTCTTCTTCATTTCACTTTATATGTTCATTAGTATCGTTAGCTAATCATTATATGAATTCATGTTTTAATCCTATGTTATTTATTAAATATTCTAAAATTAACTAATAATAACTAATCGTTAATTATTCTATTATTCTATAATTAACTAATAATAACTTTAATTTGTTAATTCTTATGTCCTTATTTGATTCTATAACATTATATTTATCATTTATCATTGATAAATATACTGATCATTAGTATTGTTAGCTAATCATTATATGAATTCATGTTTTAATCCTATGTTATTTATTAATTATTCTAAAATTAACTAATAACAACTAATCATTAATTATTCTATTATTTTATAATTAACTAATAATAACTTTAATTCGTTAATTCTTATGTCCTTATTTTATTCTATAAAATTATATTTATCATTTATCATTGATAAATATACTGATTTGCTTTTTCTCTCTTAGAAATTTTAGTAGTTTATAAAGAAAATATGAATCATCTTAAGCATATTCCCCGGGAGTGTCAAACCAGGATGCAGCAAGGCTCGTTATCGTGCACCAGTTCCCGTTCGAGTCTAGCTCGAAGCGGTGTTTTCGGGTTTTACCCCTATGTACATCTGTGCCAGAGCCACATCCACTTGTTTGTATCCAGACAGGAATTTAATTGCGTAGATAACCACATAATCTTTAAGCTACCAAAATTTCTAAATACTTAATCTTAAGTTAATCTATACTTAATCTATACTACCTAACAGTAATTATTTAAAACTATATATAACTAATTACAAAAACTAAATAACCAAATATTAAGAACTACCTAAACTGCTTAACAAATGAAAGATTTAAAACTAAACAAAATTAAATTAAATAAATAAAAACATTAAATTAAATAAAGAAACATACCTCTAAATGAAGCTTCGTAAAAGCTCGCACAGCAAAAAAAATTTAGAGAGAGAGAGAAAATCGGAGAGATAAGTTGCAATGAACAAGTGAGGAGAGGGGGGGGGGTGGCCGCCCTTTTATAAGGACTTCAGGCAAAGGCTGCATCACGGAAGCCGCCTTTCGCCTCTACGTATGGCCAAAGGCGGCTTCCGCGATGCTGCCTTTCGTCTTACCCTGAGGCGAAAGGCGGCCTCCTCCCGGCCGCCTTTGCCATGTCATCGATCCGGGCCAAAGGCGGCGCGGGAGAGCAAAGGCGGCATCGCATATGCCGCCTTTGTAGCATATTTGTAAAAAAAAATTGACATAGGCCGTTTTTCAGAAATATTTTTTAAGAAAAACGTAAAAAAAAAATCCCCACTATTAGGGTACGTGGATGCAATTCACCGTGTAGAGAAATGATGTGTGAACCATCCATGAGGCATTATCCCATAAACCATTCGATGAAAAATAGAAGGTTTCAGAAAAGGTGGAAACCAAAAAACTAATCCTTGATTATGATTATGTTTGGATGTAGCAGATTATTGATTATGTTTGGATTAACCATTCAAAGTTTTTGGTTCAAAGTTACATGTTCAGTATGCGGGACAACCAATAGTGTAGTGTCCTCTTATGCAGAATCCAAATTGTATTTATTTTAATGTGCCAAAACAGAATTCGCGAAAACCAAAATATGGTTCGCTGGTTGGGAATGGTAGAATGATCGTTTATCCAAACGTAAAAAGTAGTTCACGAAGGGGGTTTTCGCAAGGTGCGCGGTACACAAGAGGAGAGGAAGCCGGTGGAAAATGAGAGAACTTTTCCCACTGAGAAAATATAAAATACAAATGGAATGATCCCCTATTTATAGGTGTTATTCCCTCCTACTGGGCCCATCTATTCTATTGTGAACTATTTCAGTTGAGGACCACTTCTTCATCAGAGTATTCCCCTTTTTGTTCCTAAGAGACCCCATTATGATAGGGAGCATTTTTAGGGTCTTTAAAATTACACTAATTGAATAAAATCTCCCCCAGTCACTTTGCAGAAGGATTTGTGTACTCCTACAAGTCTAGAAAGTTGAATGGACTCAAATTGAGTTGCAAATATTTCTATAAAATTGAAGGAAATCATGTTTTAAAATAATCTCATGCTCCTTGTGTACCATCACCAGGAGAGGTCCATGGGATAACTTGATTGAAATACATCTGCTATTCAGAACGAACCATGAATCGCTGGGCCAAGGAGCGATGGCCAGCAAACTCAGCTGACTGCGAACCGCATTTGCAAAAGACTAATGTGCACGGAAGGGATCTGTATACTTTCCCGTGAACTCATCGGTTCGCGAAACAAGAAAACTAGTAGGGTTACAAGAACTGTAACCGTGAGCCGAGGCCTCTGAAAACCATGGTTGACTGAGTCTTCCATGGGTAAGGATATCTCCATGTGGGCCTCTGAAAAATGTGTAACATGCCTATAGATACGACTACCCATATGATCTATAAAAGGATCATAGGCTGAAAAGAAAGGATAGAGGATGAATGCTTGAAGGGGACACATAGGTTTAAAGGAAGAGTTCAGAAGAGGTTTCTGGTTTCAGTCTTCATCCATCGATGAAGCTTGAACTGCATACCCCTCTCCACGTAGGTATATTAGGTCGCGTACCATAAAATAAGGAAACATAATAATAGAAGGAGAACCACAATCCTAAATGGTGAAAACGAAATGAATATGTTCCTCGTGGATGAAATTCCCACGAAGGAAAATCCCCTTGACCCTCCTTCAATATCGGGATCTGCACATGGCACTACAACTTGGATTGAACCTCTTGTATGTAAATCATCACTACGCTGATGAAACCCAATTCGGCCGGATGAGCTACATACCTCTATGGTTTGTGGTGGTCCATAACCATTCCTGCATACCATGTTGGTAGATAGAAAAATCCTCCACCCGCACACCGCTATGGTATGCAGAGCCTCCACTATCCCGCATTAGAAGTCAGTATGTGGAATGGGACATTTTCAGGTATCATTTCTTCTGGTACCAACCTCACGCTTCCATTACATTCTAGTCCTCCATGATCCCTCTTTGAACCAGTCCCCTAGGATTATGATAAATCCTTATCTAAAGCCACCAGACCTATATGATCAGACCATCAGGTGCATCAAAACGCCCTTTTGATTCTATATAACCACAGTAAACTGAGTCACATAGGCTCTCCTGACAACAGTTCAGGATTCGAGAATGGTCTTGGGACTACATTTCCACATTAACCTGGAGTCCAACCATGAGATGCAGACATGAAACTTTTCTTACTGGGGATTAAGGGTGATCACTAGGTTTTTCATTTAATTAGGATTGGTGATCAGTCGATGGAGTTAGGTTCAATTCATCTTTAGAAGAGGAAAAATCTCCTCCCGTTCCCCGAACGTATTTTGGGTCCCTTCAACTAAGGTATGTTCCCAATCTTTTGAGGTTGGTTCGCATGATGCTTAATATCATCTCACATTATAGGGTTTATTGCACCGCACCCTCGCCCATGGTCAACTCAGCATCATCCTCCATCGTCTCTCCCTTCCCCACTAGCAAGAGAGGAAGCATGTGCATTGTTGAATATTTGACATCCTCTTTTTTCTCACACCAAGAATGTATCATATCGACATAGAGTTTTTTTAATGATTATAACATCTACATGATTTTGAAAATTGAGAACCCTTATTACTGAATAAAACCAGGATACGTAAGATGAAATTTTGAAGGCCCGAGCTCACCCAGGTGCCCATCGAAAAGGATCCACCCAACCATGCCAAATCTAATCGGCATCACCCCTATCTAAGCCCAAAAAATTTTGAACTACGCGAACTCTGATTCCAAATCAAAAAAAGATACATCGGATGCCTCTCTGAAGGCCTGAGCTCAAAAGTGTTCCCTCCCATAAAGGGTTCACCTAAACATGTCTCTTAAATGGGAAACTCCCATTTGTAATCCCCACACATTCTAAAATAAGTAGGTTTTGATTCCTCTCCCGAGGATACGTAGGAAAACCATCTTATGTGTCCGATCCCAAGATCAAATCACCTTCTCTCCCACTAGATGATGATAATCTCTAGAGCTCCTTATACAATGTCCCAAGTAAGAAACACCCCTATAACATCAAACATATACATGCCTACGATGATCTTGAAAACCAAGGGTACCATGTGGAAACAATATCCAGAAATTAAAAATGGATTCAAAAAAATATGAACACGAAATAAATCTATAATAAATCCTGAAACATGCAACAATCTTACCCTACAAGGGTGTAGTGAGCCTGACCTCACATCCTCTCAACCAATAGAGTCCATAAGTTTCATTTAATGAATCATCAGTCAGCGATTGCCTTCTTTTGGAAAGAAATTCCATGAATCAAGGATACCAAGGTTGTTGGGTGCTCCTGACTATGAAAATAAACATATTGGAGACCATTTGATGATTTTATATTTGAGAAGGACCAACTGCACAAGTGCTTGACCCCACAAAATCACCAGATGAGATCATTTATCTACATTATCTCTTTCACAATATGAAAGGGGTGAAATTTCCCTGCCCTAGAAGGGTTAATCCAACCTTCTTTTAAGGATAACAATGCCAAATAGGTTAAAACAAAAAGTATAGTGAAATTGGAAGGAAACTTTCCCTGGAAAATGGAAAATGTGATGATCCTCATTGGAAATTTCTTCACCACCCGAAATGAGATGCCTCATAGGCGGATCAACTTACATGTATTATTGAAAAATGATTTTTTTAAGACATAAGTAATTAATGTTAGTTCTATTGAAAATATGAATCCTACAAGACCACCTATTTTGATGGAAATTATTATGACTACTGGATAGATTTGATGATGAATGTTTTTATAAATAAGGGTTTTGATAACATTGTTATGCTCCCTAGAGATTACAAAGTCCAAAAAAAATTATAACATTTACATCTCAAGGGAAGCATGAATATCAATTAAACTATAAGGTACACAATAATTTGTTTTTTCTATGAAAAGGAACATCTATATCAAAATTTCATCATGTGATGATGAAAATAGTATATGGAATAAGTTAGAGATTACTCACTTTGGAACTTCCTAATTTATCGAAAATGAAGATCCATGTTGATAGCTGACTACCAAGCATTTGAATTTCCATATGGTGAACCAGTTGTTAAAGTGAAAAATTGATTTATGAAAATTTTTAACAGTCTACAAGAAATGGGAAAGAAAGGTATTAAAGATGATATTCTAGTTGAATATATTAATGATATTATGACAAATGAATGGGATTCTAAGACAAATATTGTTGATTACTAAAGAAAGATTAAAAATCAAACTCTTGATGGATGTTTCGGAACTCTATTACAATACGAAGGAAGACTCAAGATAGGTTCTAAAAAAGTGAAAAAATAATAATGTCTGAATATATATCACTACTACATCAAATACAACTACGTATAAATATCTTCTTAAGGATTCTAGGTAATGAAAAAGAAAAGATATAGTTTTAACTAATTTAAGTGATACTAATAAATTTTAGAATGATCATACAAATCTTTCTCACATAGTGAATAATATTTTTGGAATGAATGATTTCCAACACATATACAAGAA
This sequence comes from Viscum album, assembly GCA_963277665.1. Classification (NCBI taxonomy): domain Eukaryota; kingdom Viridiplantae; phylum Streptophyta; class Magnoliopsida; order Santalales; family Viscaceae; genus Viscum; species Viscum album. Next base: position 1,369,114,748 of record OY728134.1, read on the forward strand.
CAATTACCCAGATAATAAAGTTAATAATGATTCTGAAGTTAATTTTTATCAATTTAGAAGAGTTATACATATCATGCTGGATTGTTTAATGCATAAAGAAAAGGATATAAAGTCATGACAATTAGTATGAAAAAAATAAGAAATTATAGATGTCCAAGGGAAACAAAGAACTAAAATCTAGTGACTCATGCAGTGTGAGTGGTGGTGATTCATCAAATGGTTCTTCTAATATTGATATATCAATTAATAAAAATATTGGTCTCTATGATAAAACACTTTATCAATGTTTTATGGTCAAAGTTAAAAATATTGAATCCCTTATCCATAAGATATTGAATTATATTTTTCTTGAAAAATATTTTCCTTCAGATCAATAAACATCCACTTTTGAAAATGATAATACAATATATTCTTAGGAAGATGTATCTAGATTTTATAAAATTATTGAAAATAGAAATGTTAACGTTTTTACAAAATTAGAGATGAATTATTCTTAAATTAATTATTTTAACAAGAGAAGTATTAGATATTTCTAAATATCTCTACAATAAAACTCTTGAAATTAGAAATCATTCAAAAGACCTTGAAAAATAAATTCTTGAAAAATAAAAGTTTTCTAAAGATTTTCAAAAGATTATTTCTTAGAATGATTTTTTACAAACTATACTAAATTCCAAAATTGATATTATTGAAAATAATAATTTCTTCATAAGTCTAAAATCTAAAATATTTTCATTAAATAAAATCATATCAAATTTAACTTCAAAAAAATAGAGATTTTTTAGAGTGTATCAACATATATGTCCTCATGGAAATAATTCTGAAATAGGTTACTCTAATTTAAAAACTATTTTAAATAAAAATTATTTTATTCCAAAGAGTGCACCTTTTTGTTCTAAATATCAAAGAGGATGTCACTAGAGTAAACAATATTCTTTAAACAAAGTACATTCTTTAGTATTTTAAATATCTCATTTTTAAAAACAAATGTGGATTCCAAAACATTTACATTCCATCATTTCAGGATCCATGCATGTTTTGATTCCGAATATATAATTGTTTTCATTTCAGGAAAACAATAAAACAATAAACAACAATACATGGTACATTTATACTGGTTGTTCAAAGCATATTAATGGTAAAAAAATTATATGAAAAGGTTATCAGTATGAACGGTGGTAATGTAAATTTGGAGATAATGATCAAGGAAATATTATTGGTATATGTAATATTGTTTTTCTTGGTAACATTTTGATTTATAATTTTTTGTTTAAAGATGGAATTAATAAAAACTTTATAATGTATAATATTTTTATGTGATGAAGGTCACCTTGTGAATTTTTGTAATGAAAAGTGTATACTTAACAATTCCAATGATGAATTCATCCTTTCTACCTAACGACATGAGAATGTTTACACATTGAACATAGTAGATCATAGGATCCAAGACATACCTTGTCATATTGTAATGGAAGACCAATCATAGTTTTGGAATAGAATTCCAGGACACTTTAATCTTAGAAGCATATACCAAATCTCTATGAAAGGTATTTTTAAAGGTTTACTGGAGCTTAATTTTGATTCTTCTAAAGTCTGTGACCCTTTTTAATATATAAACAACATACATCATTATTTAAATCTAATATTGAAGTTATAACTAATGATACCTTACTGTTAGTGCACATGGATCTTTTTTGGTCCAACACAAATTGGAATTATTTGTGCCAAATACTATGTATTTTTTTAGTTTATGACTACATAAGATTTTCATCGATGTCTTTTCTCGCAAATAATTCTGAATCAATTTTTTTTCTTCAAAACCATTATAGTAAAAGTATTGAATAAGAAAAATGTACCATTGATAACTATCTATAGTGATCATGGTGGAGAATTTTTAAATTCAAATTTGGAAACAATTTGTAGTAATAAAGGTATTACTCGTGAATTTTTTATCCAAGAACACCTCAACAAAATGGTGTTTTTGAATGAAGAATTATAATTATTTAAGATATAACAAGAACCATAATTATTGAATACTCAATTGATAAATATTTTTGGACTGATGCTATTATTTTGAAGTGTTATACTATAAATTGATTTTTAATTCCACCATTTCATAATAATACTCTTTATGATTTATTGACATGATGAAATCCAAATGTTTCTTACTTGAATGTTTTTTGATGAAATGTATTCATATTGAATTCAAAATATAATTTACGTAAGATTGCACCATAATCTGACAAACTAATATTTTTTGCTTATTCTTCTACTTCTATTTTTTTATAAATGTGGTGACATGAATTGGTTTCCCAATTCATGCAACCTATGGAATTTATTTATAATAAAAAATTAGCATTACAAAAACGAGGTGTAAAGAACATACACCAGTGGGGAGTTAACGGGGATACAAAAAAGTTAGGTCGAACAAACCAAAAAACAAAAATAAGACAGAAAAAATGACCTTCCTTCTAGACAGCAGTGGAACCATACATTTCCAGCTTTCTTAGTCTTCATATTAATAAGATGATGCAAAAAGGGGAAATGGTCCAGGCCTTCCCCATATCCACCATTTGTATCCCCATCCATCAAAATCATCGTCGCAACCCCACAAGATGTTCCATGACCTTTAGACCGAGGCTATCCATCAATACCACCTTTATATGTTTGATAGCTTAATATATAATCACCAACAAGTTGTGCGAGTACATTATCCAAAATATTCAGAATAATTGCAGTAGATAAATCATTATAGAAAGAACAGTTATCAATTTCCCCTGCATCATGTATCTGTAACCCCCCATTATCACCTTTCATTTGCAACAGGAAGGACATGAAGTTGAAGTAGATGACTGCTATCTCCAAACAAAATAGCTAAACCATATCAAACATATCCAAATCAACATTTGTTAAAAGTTTATTCAAACAATGTATATACTCATGAAATAGTTTCTAAAACATTTACACCTAAATATTCTCTACCATATTTGATGAACATGTTTTTTAAAACACAAATCAATTGATACATAGGAATCATCCTAGTGATAATATCATTGGTGATTTAAATCAACTTATAAAGACTATAAGTTCCTTAAGAAATAAAGTAGAACATCATGTTTTTCAATTTTAATTTAAACCCAAAATTCCATGTGAATATTTTGGTGATCAGATTGATCACAAATACACAATTAAAGAGCATCTAGAAAATATGAATGTTATAAAGAATGATATTGTAAACATTGGTTCCGGCCATGGACTTGTAAATCAGAATGATTTCCTTATCTTGGAGGGGTCTCCAAATCATGTTCTTGACTCAAAAATCTTCTACAAGAATCTTATTAATGATGAACAATGGAGGATGGAAAACAGGAACAAAAAAACGGATGACACCATAATTGTTTACACTTTTAGGGAGGGTGGCCCTCAACATGCTACTAGTGTATCTTAACCTTCAAAGAGTTGGTGTTTCATTATTTTCTAGAACTACCCACTGCAATCAGAACATAAAGGATGTAAATCATATCATTTGGAGTTGTAACACTTCCTCTTCTCTTTGGGTGGAAGTGCTGAACATCTTTGAAATCTAGACTTAGCAAACCGATTATGTTCAATACTTCCTTGCAGTCGTTCATAATGTCACCCACTCAAAGAAGATCATGGATCTTTTTCAGGGTTATTGTGTGGAGTTGATCTAGTGCATCTAGTGAGGCAAGAACAACAATTTTCTTAAAAGAACATGCTTCAACAATAGATATGTGTTCTATAATGTGGTTATGGAAATTCATGATATTATCAACATTTATGATGAAATGTGAAACAATTCTATGGGTGATTTGATGATCCATAGGTGGAATAATATTTCTGGTAATTTCTCTGTTCCTCAAACAACATTGGATGTTTTTTGGACACCCCCATTTTTTGATAGATTATGCGAAACATTAATGGGGCCTCTAGGGGTAAACATGGACCCTCAGTTTATGGTTATCTCTTTAGGGATGTGAATGGGGATGTTGTTTAATTCATGTATGGTAATTTTTAAAGCATCAAAAACTTATCATCAGGGATGTTGGGACTCATAATTGTGGTTGATATTATTCTCACACGAAAATGGAATTGTATCTGGTATGAATGTGACTCCACTAAACGTTTTCAAGATATTAGAGTGGTTCAGATACATCTCTCATGGAGGCTGGTGGTAAAATGGGTAAATGGTCTTAACAAGATTTCCTCTTTGAGTTTCATCATCACAAAACACATATTGGGAGGTAAACTATATTGTGGATGGATTGGCGAATAAAGGTGTCACTACTAAAGGGTGTTTTCCCATGGACACTTTTACTATTGACATAATGTCTTTTTCCCTTGAGGGAAAATGTTAAATTAAATCTTATTTCTTCTTGTAACCATTCATTTATTAAATAGAAGTTATTAAGTTCTCACATTTGTAGAAATAATAATAAAGTCATGAAATTGGTTGAAACACCTAAGGAAACATCTATAAATGGAGTAAAATGGGTTTTCAGGATCTAGTGTGGTGAAAAAGGAATCATTGAATGAAATAATGATATACTTGATGCTAAATGCTATAATCATCAAGAAGGCATAGATTAGGAAAAAACATATACTCCAATACCCACACTTGAATCTATTCAAATTCTATTATCCATTGCAGCATTCATTAATTTTAATCTTTTTCAAATGCATGTGAAGTGTTCTTTCCATAATGGATATGTACATAAGGAGGTCTATGTAGACCAACCACCTGGTTTTGAAGACACAAAACATCCTAAATAGGTTAAAAACATACGAAAGCTTTATATAATCATAACATAACACCCTAGAGATTGGAATGGTAAAATAAAATGATTTTTCTTACAAAATAATTATGTTAAAGGAATAGCTGGTCTAACTCTTTTTATAAAAAAGAAAAAAAATATCTTTTGATTGTTCAAATATCTATTGATGAAATCACTTTTGGATAAACAAAAATGTCTTATATAGATTCATTTTGGAATCATATAATGTCTACGTTTGAGATGAGTATGATGGGTGAGTTGACTTTATTTCTTCATTTTTAAATTTCAAAAAAACCAGAATGAAGATATATATGTCAACAAAATTAAATTAATCAATTTATTAAAAATTAAAGATATTACAATACAAAATGTACTAGAACATGAATTTGAATGTTGAAAACTCTTGATCTTGATGAATCTAGACAACAAGTTGATCGAACAAAATTTAGTGGTATCATTGGTTGTTTACTATACATAATAGGTACTCGTCCTGATAAAAGGTTTAGTTCATGCTTATGTGTAAGATATCAAGAAAATACAATGAAATCCCATTTAAAACTAGTGAATGAATTTTTCAATATTTAAAGGGAACTGTGGATTTAGGCCTTCTCTATTTTTCAAGAAATGATTTTGAATTACAATGATTTCAAATGCTATCTTTGGAGGCTGTAGAATGGATATAAAGAGTAAATATGGAACTTTTCATTTCCTATGAGATTATTTAGTTTCTTGGTAATGCAAGAAACAATACTCAATAACACTCTCCACTACTAAATAGTAATATGTGGCTTCTAGAAGTTGTTGTAAAAAAGTGTTGGGGATGCACCACGCACTCACTGACTATGGCATGAGTGTTAATAAAACTCAAATACTTTGTGATACAAGTTTTATTTCTTCATATAAGAACCCTGAACATCACCCTCTTACAATACACAAAGATATTAGGCATCACTTTCTTAGGGATAACACATTTAAGGAGATATTTTTCTTCAATTCATCAAAACGCAATAACAACATGCTGAAATATTTACAAAACCATTACCGTTAGATATATGTGAATCCATTAAATAGAAGCTAGAAATGATCACTATAACATAGTCATTCACATCTATTTCTTGTTTAATCAAATATGTATATATTAAGACACTCCTATTATCATGGGAATTATATATGATTGTTCAAAAAATTTCCTTATATGGAAATTTTTATTTTTATGGTTTTTTTATAAAATTTTTTATTCTCTAATGTAATGTTACTTTCTGTAAACAATTCTTGGAATTTAAAAATTCTCGTATTCTAAACATTCATGGAATTAAAAAATTGTTGGAATCAATATTTCTGGAATCTAATTTTCTTAAAATTCAAAGAGAAACCTTACTGATATGCAAAAATCATTATAAGATCTTCTAAAGGTACATTTTCTTACATATCCCTCTTAATTATATTTTATTGTTGTTGGTGTTTCAAAAAATATTTATGAAAATATCCATCTATTTTTTTTAAATCTGATTAATTTATTTGTAAACCTCAAAAGATAATAATCTATATATTTTTCATTCATTATAAACCATTTGATAAACCCGTAAAGTTCAACCATTGCTAAGAATACTATATAACGGGGACCCCCAATATTATTCCTACGTCAGTGTTTCTCCGATCTTTGCACTGACGCTCTTTTGCCCTCAATTTTTTCATTCTGATTCGTCTCTTTTCATACAGTTAAGGATGTCTATTGAGACTTCATAAACACCAATGCTACCTGACAAGGAAATCATGGACTGAACCATTCCTTAGGAGAAACTTGAAAGTCTAATATTATTTTCCAACTATGACTCGCTAATTTCTGAGATTATCAAAAAGAATAAATGGGAAAGTCTCTCTATGGACAACAATAAATGAGGATCTAGTATTTTCTAATATAGTTTTTGAATTATATGATTCAATTAAGTTCTCTGATCAAGGTAGGAATGAAATGTTTAAATTAAGATGCTTGGGAATATATTATTCTATCTGGTTTATGAAAGCTATGATTCTTTTAATAATTCCTTACGAAGGGGAAGATGTTTTTTCCTCCACATTCACACCGATGAGGATGGTTCCATTGTGAATGTGAAGGTAATAGATTGATTTCGACTAATGGAAGTTAATACTCTCATGTTGGCTCAGCTCCTGAACATCAATCATTTTGTTTCCCAATGGATGCAAGGCATTCCCATTTAAAGGAAGTTTGATAATTATTTAATGAAGATTTGTATCATTTTTATGTTGTATTTCATGGTGAATGTAAGGAATATTAATATAATTCCGTATATAATCTTTACTATAAAAAATTTCAAGAATGGAACTATCAAATCCCAAATTATGATGTATCTAAATATTTTTTCCAAGATGTTAGTGGAGAAGAATAATCCCTACCCTAATTAATAATTTCTACCCTGATGAATTCTTATCCAAGTGGAGAGAGATGAAGATGGGTAACAAGGAAGGGAAACCTTTGATTTGATTAGATCTATAAAAGGCTAAGTATTTGAAAATTTTCCAAAATTAAAATCATGGAATGGATGAGAAGGAGATGATGATAAAGAATAATTCCATAGAATCACATGTTATCTAGTGCCCTTTGAAATATGTTGAGAAGAAGTCAAAACATATATTGGTTTCAAATTCCATCCTAAAAGAAACTGTTCACACCCCAAATCTATGGAAGTTCAAGATGATAGTCTCAATTTTGGAACAGGCTGTGGAAGAAGAGTTTGAAAAAGAATAATAACTTAGTAAAGAGGATGAACAAGAATAAGAAGAAGAAGAGAGTGAATATGTGATAAAGATGATAGATGTGTATGAAGGGAGTAAAATCTATTCAGAAAAGCCTTCATGAACTCATCATGAATTATCATCATAGACTATATCTGGTGATTAAGAACCTAATTTTGAAGTTAATAAAACCTTATCTTAGAAAGAAAGTTAATATGTGGTTGAAGGAAAGAAATTAGAAGATACTTATAATGAAATAATTTTTTATGTTTCTGATGAAGAAGTGCATTTTGAGAAGTTTGAGAAGGAAATATAGGTGTTTGTTGATACACCAAAGTTTGTTACTTTAAAAAGGATGTGTTTGAATCATCAAAGCTTAAGGAACATGGAAAATATGAAGATATTAATTCTAAGAAAGAAGATTTGGAATTTGAACCATCTTCCTCTATGGGTCCTGATTATGTATCACACTCCATGAAGAAACTTGTGAGTGCATTACTCTTTCTTCAAAGTATATAAATAGTGTACCATATGATCCAAGAATCACTAAATCATAAAATAGAGTCTACAAATATGTTAAGGGAGATTCATATCAAGAAAGAAACATATTTTAAATCATTCCTTATCAATTATGATGCTCATGGGAAGTCTTATATGAAAATAAACAACTTTTCTATGATAAGAAATGAAAAACCTAATATGATAAATGAATTCATGGATTCAAAAAAGTATACCTTTGACATCTGTGATGAAAATTTCAAGAAATCATAAAACTGTTTCTATGAAATAATGATCTTAGAGAAAGTTGGATCGATTAAAGAAGAATGAGATCTTAATGGGAAACTGAATTCCATTTCTAGGATCTTTTGAAGGGAAATGTAATTCAAAATAGATCTTATTGAGATGTTTAATCTTCAAGATGAAATTACCAAATCCCTAGAGGAATGAATAAAAATCTTAGAGAAGAACAATCAGGATCAAGAAGTATTTTTGAATAAGTTTCAATTTTACCATAAGTAGATTAATAATCTGATAGCCTTTTCTGATGAAGTTCGTTCCAGAGAAGAATAAGGAAGAATTCATTATTCCATTTAAACTATGAACTTTTTTTTGTATGAAAAAATTTATAGTGTTTCTTAATAAAAATTCATTATACATTATTTTTGTCTCTTATGCATGTTCCCATAACCTTTCAGGTGCATTTTATTCATCCTTCTCCATTAAATTTTGATACTCACACAGGGGGGGGGAATGATTAATCTGAATAAATGAATATTAAATTAATTGAATACCTTGGAAAGGGGTATTTTACATAAGGAATAGTTCCTTAATAAAGTGAGATATATTTGTTTAAGAATGATTTTCCAATATCTTAAGACAACAATATGATCCTTAGGGACATAACCTAAGGAGGTGTAAGTCGTATTCATCACAATCCCTAACTAAGGGGAGATACATTTTTAATGTATATTATACATAATATTATATTATGATAAAGTGGTTTATGATTTCAAAAAATGTAGATATTTTTAATTCATTAAGTCCATTGTGACTTTTCGATTCCATTATGACTACATTTTTTAAAAATCAAAAACACGTTTATTAATGTCTATTTTGTTACCTTACGAAAAGTTTATATTCTATAACAAGGAAAACCCATATCATACCATTCCTTATCACGAGTAATGTTTTTTATTTCTAATTATGTTTTCCATAAGACAAAATTTCCGCTATGGAAAATTGGATCCTTATTTAAAAAGACTCAAAAACATACTAGTTTTAGAAACCGATTTCATCAGAAATCAAACTCTGATTAATCCTAAAATATTATAACAATTCTCACGTTTTTATGAAACTGATTCTCACATTTTATTGATACTGATTCTCATATTTTTTTGATTTGATTCTGATTCTCACACTTTTGTGACACCGATTATATAAACAATATGATTATCATTCACTCAAAAATATGATGCCAATTCTCTTAAAAATGCGATATTAATTTTCTTAAAAACGTGATACTGAATTTATAAAATATTTGATACCTATTTTCTTAAAAATTGGATATCGATTTCCCTAGAAAATACTTTCCAATTTAAAAAAAAAATCATTCCAATTTGATTAAAAATTTGATACCGATTTTCTCTCAATCGTGACACTGATTTTCACAGAAATGGAATTCTGATTGTCAAAATATTTAGACTCTAATTGAGATAAACATTAGACTCAAATTTTACGTTTTCTTAATATCCAATTATATAACATTATTATGGTTACTACATTTATATAATGTTTTGTTCGAATTTATCAGATCCTAATGTTTCTTACACTTGATAGTGTTTATCATTTTTCGTTATGTAAATCGATGTCATGTAATCAATTTTCAGCTAATCATTGGCTGAGTGAGACCTATCCATGTCCCTCCACGATTCAATAAAAAATATGACCATTGGAGGAGGAGTCGAAAATTGTAATTTTTTCCTTTAAATATGAGTCCACTTGAATGAGTTCAATAAATCATTGTTACACTAATGATGTGAAGTGATGAAGTGATTTAAAGAGAGAGAGACTCTGAAAAATCTCATTATTAGTGTAAATGTTGTGAACTTCTTGTTCAAGATGTGAACATTTTGTTCAGCTTTCTTTGTGAGATTCCTACCCGATTGTTGCTGAATGAGGGATTCTAGGAATAGAAAGTAAAATGTGATGATTAACTTCTTAATTGTGGGCTTGTGGGAATATTAATAAAGATACTAATCTTCATATCGAGGTCTTACCCTAGTGTGGGTATGAAATAATTTCATGAAATTATAAATCGAGGGAACTTTATACAAGGTTGTAGGATACCCTTATCTTTGGGTTATAATAATTCTATACTTGTTACTTGTTGTTTCTAAAGGTTTTATTTCTGCTATTTTTACAGTTGTTAAAGTTAGAATGTTTAACTTTATAATACATTATTTTACATGTACATTGATTATAATAAGATTCTCTATTCTTTATGGTAGAATATTTATTTAATAAAACATTATTTTTGTTTTCCATAGTGTTTTGTATGTTTAAGAAATAATTTTAAAGATGGATTTGGAAAAACAACTTGTTTATCTTTGATAAACTTTGGTTTCCTTATGGTTTTAAGATAGTCTTGAGAATCAGGTTTACATAAGGGTAAATATTTTAGAACCTAATATTCTCCAACCCCCCACTTGTAATTGTGCCATATCATCTACATTTTTATCTTATAATACCTAAACGTTTTTGGGTCAAGAGTTGTTAGCTAGCAGTGATCTAGTAATCCATACTTGAATTATTTTTTCATAAGTAATATCATTATATTCAATTATGCATTGAAAAATAAATACAATTTTAATTCCACTTATTCGAAGATTTTTTGGGTATTAGTTATTTGTTACATGACCTTTTTCTCCACAAAATGAACAAATAATGTTTTTTGAATTTGGAACAAAATAATTCTTATAAATAGTAGTTTTTTAACCTTTACATACTACTCCAAATATTTAGTTTTTAATAACGTTATTACCAAGAATTTAATTTATAATATTTTACCCCTTCATAAATAAAATATAAACACTTTTATAATTTTCTACTTAATATTATAATTCCTTAATTTTCATTCCATGATCAAAACTTTTTGATGTAGAGAAATTGAATTTTTAAAGCTTCTCTTGATGTTTCCTAAACATTGAATCTCTTTATCCTAGAACATTATTATGAATATTCTTTAGTCATTTCTGATTCTTTAACAATGATTCATATTTTCTTCTATCATTTTGCAATAGGAAGATAGTTTACTATCTAAGCTATTAGTAGAATCAGAATCTTAATTTGATGAGTAATAGGTTTTTACCTTCTCTTCTTATGCATTGAAGAACATGTTTCATTTTAGATTTGATTCTTCATTTTCTAAATAATATATTTATGATATGATTTAGTCTTTAAAGAAAAGAAATTTTTATTTCATAGCTCTTTTACCATTCTTTTCATAACCATCATTTTTCTCATATCTCTATTCTTACTTTTTATTTTTTTTTTCATTTATGATGAGGAAAATCAGGTCTTATATAACCCAGTTTCTTGCATTCATAGCATCATAGATCTTCTGACTCATTCTCATCATTCGATAATGATTTTATAAAACCAATTGCCTTTATATAAAACATGATAAATTGTTTTTCTAGCTGAGCCAGTTCAATCGTAGAATTAGATGAATCAAAATTAATTTCATCTTTTTCTTCATGATTTCTTTTCCTAATAAGATGTTAATTTTAGCGACATACTTTTCTTTTTCACAATAAATCTATGATTTCATCTTCTCCTTTCATCTCTTCTTCATACATCATTAGTTTCCCAATTAATTATTTCATTGTCAAATATTTTACTTGTGATATTTTTTGAATAGCTACATCTATACCATTTCATTTAAATGGAAGATCTTTTAGTACTTTATAATATTTACCAAATTGTTTGATAGGTTCTCCGAAAGGTGAAATGTTATTAATAATTTCTGTAATCATTCCATTCATTTGAGTAATACTTTCACTTTCTAACAATCATAATGTGGGAAATTTCATCATTGTGGTTTCATAACTCATCTCTCTTACATTATCTATTATTTATAAGTAACTAAAATGGTTTTACACATCTCATAGGCAGTATGACATTGTGACACTCAATTTATTTAATATGTTCCAATACCATAGATAATTTCTTTCATAGATTTTATGTTTGTATCATGTTAGTCTTTTGCTGCAGCATCCCATGCTTCTGGTTTTTTAGGATCTTATAAGTAGTATTAATCATGGAATAAACTCTAAATCCATTTTTTTTAATAAATGATCATCCATGATTTCAAGAAACCATAATTTTTACCATTGAAATGAGTAGCACTAACTATGGAAATTCCTTCTCTTGGATCAGTCATTTCCTTCTATGTATACACTTTTAAACTTTTATCATGAAATTGATTTATCCAAATGCCTACCTCTGATACCAATTCTTAGGTTAGATTAGAAAATGTAATTAACAATAGGGGTGTGTTGTATCATTCAGAAATTCAATCACAAATCTGATTTTAAACTCTCTCTCTATTAATAATAAAAATAAGAAATGTTTTAATTATGATCAATGAATATGCAGTGGATAAAAAGAACTAAAGAACATAGAATTTTATATTGGTTTAGGGTATAAATATCCCCTAGTACACTCCACCAGATACTCTTTATGCATGCTTGGTGAATTTCACTAGTCTAGTCCTCTTATCATAAGATTGAAAATCCCAAACATAGTGTAGGTAGTTGAAACATTTACAATCAACACCAAAAACAAAGTCTCCTGGTTCTGAGACAAAGAACCAAACATCTACATCTTAGAATGAGAAGTTAATATTCAACCACAACTGATTATGAGAAATTGAGACACAAGTAAAAAACATATAGATTGATTTGATAAAACAGGTTTTCCATCACAATTGTTGTAGCATAAAATTGATAGGTGGTGGATCATATTCATCTGAAAAGATAATATTGAAGAGTTTGAAGAGTCTGAAGTGATCCCACTGTAAAAGATATCTTTGATTCAAGAACATAAAAAAACAATTTGTACTAACAATATTGAATACTAATGTAACCAAAGTGTAATCCACTTTTAGAGTCATACAGTCTTTTTCACATAGTAACAAAATATTTAAATCATTGGATCATAGACACGTTTGTTGTTTCATTATATAGCTATCACTTAAACTTCTCAAAATAGATATATATTCACCAATTTGTTTCAATATTTCAGATCAATTGAAATATCCTAGATAATGGAGAAAATTCAAAAATGAATTTACATTAGGAGTCATAACTTCTCTTAGGAATAGGAAAAATAATTTTTGAAAAACATTTCTCTTAGAAAAAAGAAAAACGATCAGTGAATCAGGATAAAAATATTTCTTGATCGTTGCAGAAATCACAAATTGAAAACATAGCTTTGATAAATCTCTCCACTGAGAACACAACATAGGGATAAGCACATAATGTTATGAAAACTCACATATTATAGAGTTCATTTCTGTTGCATAGGTTTTCATTGGATATTGTAGGGTTTTTATGTGGTTACCGTCAGTCATCATGTAACGTAAGGAACATAAGTAACGTAGGGATGATACCATATGTTTATCCATGCTGGCTTAAAATCTGACACGTTTCATTGATGAACCATAGTTTCAAAATTCAAAAATGTAGGATATTAATTGTAAATCTAAAATCCAATGTAGGGTTGCTGATCCATAAGTATGTCGATCCAAACATGGATATTGTAATATAAGGTAGTGATGATACCGTACATGCATGTAGTTGTTCAAGCGTAGAATAAGGATGAAAACAATGTTTCTAGAATCATTTTGTAATGCTAAAATGCATTTTGATAGAATATAAAATCATGTATACTTAATAAAAAAACATCATTAGAAAACAATAAAGGTTATTTGTGAACAACGGAATCATTATAAATTATAGGTTATTGTTGTGACAATACAAGCCCAACAAAAACATGCGAATCAAACATTATCATGAAATATAGCTATGAAATCAATCTCATGGAATCAATTCATTCCATATGATGGGTTACAAACACACACCAACATGTGATCACAAGTCAATAATTAATATCAACATTCCATAAAATAAAATATAATATTAAATCTTGTTAAAAAAATTCCATACAACACTCCCCAAGGGTTACATATAGTCACATCCAATCATATGTGATTAGGCCTCAACCATTGGAAGCCATACAACTAGTCATCACAAAAGTCCTAATGTGTCCCTTAGTATCTTGTCAATTTATTAGGAATCATTCATCTAACTAATTAAGATTTATCCCTCATTAATTAAAAAGTCAAAATTATTATTCAAGAAAAAATATGAACTAATGTTCATTCTCACAAAGTGGAAAACCACATATCCCATTCTAGTAAACATGCATATAACTCAAGGTGTTGAGACATGATACCACCTGCATACACTACAGTGTGATAATAATCAAACATGAATATCAATTATTCCAGAACAAAAAATCTATTATGGAAAATGTTTAAAAATGTCCCAAGAGGTTAGAAAAATCCTTTTTTTGGTGAAACAATTATTTGATAATACAGGTCGACGTCCGAGGTCAATTCCACAACTGAATCATATATCCATTCATAATTCTATAATATATATAATTATTATAGTATCCATTATTTGAAATTGTAGAAAAGGAAGGATGAGTTTAAATATGAACCCTTCACCTCACTGACTTTGAAAAAAATAATTACAATTATTGAAATGAATAAAATGGCTTTGGTGGTGCTTCCATCTATTCAATATCAATGAAGATATTGATGAATTTTTTTTGGAAAAAAATTATATGATAATATAGAAAAATAATGGAAGAGTGTTGGAGGCATTTGGCATATGGGGAAGTACAGTGGCATGTGAGAGGTATTTCTACCCCCATGTACACAACAATCCAAATTTATATTATATTTTTCTAATTTTAATTTAATATCATTTATTATATATTCTTCTCCCCTATTACACCAATAAATTCATGTGCTCATAATGTTCATGCCACATCCATTTTTTTAATTATTAAATATAATAATGTTCTTTTCATTCACATTTTAAAGAAACGTGTCACCCCATGGATCACTTCATGCATTTTTTAATTCCCATTTTTAAAAACAAATTTAATCCAACCTATTTAATGATTATATTAAAAGTCATAAATATATCTATACATTATATATTATATGTATATACACATCTATATATATATACCCACACACATATATACACATATATTTTTAACTCATATATATACATGTTATATATATATACACATCTATATATATATTTACATTCACACACATATATTTCACCCAAATATATACACACTATATATATACACACATCTGTATATTCTCCTGTACATGTATATATCTTCATATATATTTATCTCACATATATATATAATTCAAATTTATAAACACAAATATTGTTTTCCCTAGTCCAATAATAGTAATAACAACAATTATTAATATTATTAAGTAACTCACATCATTTCCTCCATTAACAAGTTAAATAAAACATCCATTAAAAAAACATAATAAAATTTTTTGTTAACCACACAATGGAATTAATTTATCAAAAGTAACAATTTCACCGTTACTAAATTAATCTCTAATAAATATACACATATAGTGAAACATTAGTCCTCCTTTAAACGAATTTAATTACACCGGTAATTTCCATTTTATTTTCTTCACCAAAAACAATAATTTTTATATAATTATTATTATACTTGTGTGTGATGTTTCCAAACACAAGATGTTCACAAATAATATGTCACACATGGGGTAAAACAAGTATTACTTACTAAAATTTGGTATCAAATTTCCCATTTTATACACAATATAGGATATATTTTATTATTTCAAGAAAAAATATTATAAAAATTATAAATAAATTATCATGACATATGATTTATCTAAATTCCTCATATATACAACTTTTATGTTCTGGATAGGTTATACCATGCATCCCAAAACTAGAAATGGTCTCAAATTTCTCATACGATACACCATTATTGATATATTTCATTAATAAAAAACTATTTCTTGGGTAATATTATAAATTTAATAATTCTATTAAAACCTTACCTATTCTCTATTATCCACATAATTCTGTTTCATATCATAAATATCATATCAATATCTTCTGTTTCATCTGTGGTGAATTTAATCAATTGTAATGTCATAACATAATTCCCCGCTTTATAGAGACTTGGAGGTCCACTATAATGTTCTAAACATGTTGTTTCACCGGTACCATGTTTTAGGCTTAACCATCCTATATCCTATATATTATATCCCAAACCAAGGAATAGTGAAGATACAAGGTAGTGGGTTGTGGTCCTCTGATAAATTTTTGTAACTTCCCATCCTGAACCACTAGGTATAAGACGGAATTCCACATGAAATCATGCATGTCTCCCTATATACAAAAGGTATTTCACTAGAATCAATAGTCCCAATTTGAACCATTGGGGGGATTATACACACCTTCATAGTGCACGTGAAAAATTAATAAATAAAAAAATATAAAGTTAAAAAGATAATAACATGATCAAATAGATTATATGTAGAATCTAAATATGGAATATATGTTCTATAAATAAGATTGTACCCAATAGTTATGTATTTTTTTCTTCATTAAATAATTTGGTAAGATTTCCTCTTTTGGAGATCCTATTTATATACCATCCATGACATCATTGGTTTCTACATTTAATATGTTTAATAATGTAATTATATATATTTTTGATATATTTTGTTATTTATTTACCTTTTTCACTTTAATGGCGAGTATAGTCATCCCTTGGTTCCACTTGATACACTCATTATGAGTTGTCATCAATATACATATGGGGAGGAAAGCATTAGGTCATGTGAAATTTAGGTGTGGAATCGATTATTCATGTTGGGATTTTACAATAGGAAATTTGGTATATTTAACTGCATCTATATATAATATCATGTTTTCATTCTATACATGTGATAGGTTTCAATTTAACACTAGGAAAATTTAATCAAAATATTTTTTACAAAGGCAATTATATTTGTAAAATAAAGTGTTGACACTAGTATATTCTATTAAAATAAAATATATTTTTTTTGATTTATCATCAAATTCCCATTCTGATTTTATAGGGTATAGGATTGATAGAAAAAAATCATCGGTTTTATTTCATTTACTTGGTAATATTTATCTTTCAAGGATTTCTACATGAAAATTATTTGTTTCGATTTCCACAACTAAGGTCTATTATATTACTTGTATTAATAATTTTGATAAAACAATTTGGATAAAATAAAATGTAATCAATTTCTATATTTATTTTAAAAAAATTACTAATTTTTTATAATACTGATATAATTTCAATAACAAAGAATAATATAATTAATTCATGAACCAAAAATATATTTCAAACATTGTATGATGGTGATTTATCTTGAATTGTTACATGTTTAAATTTTGATCATGATTTTTTGTTTCTAATGGATCTACTATAAAGATTGTTTTAATATATTTATCAGGAATAAATTTTATGTATTTAAGTTCACATCATTGATTTCTACTAAAAGTGTATGTTTTTATAGTTTTTATAATTATGTTTTATTGGATAATTTAATTACAATTTAATAAGTTTTTTGGCTCACTGTTTTTTTCTTTTGGTTATTTGAATCCATGAAAATATTAACCTTATTTTTGAAGAGATTTTTGATTTTAATAACTGATTATAGATTTTTATAATATACTATTAATAAATGGATATTAATGTTTGTTTTATTAAAATATTTTAATTTTATTATTTTAAAAAAATTAGGGTATTTTCATTATTAACTGTTTACTTATTTTAACAT
Source organism: Viscum album (assembly GCA_963277665.1). Lineage (NCBI taxonomy): Eukaryota > Viridiplantae > Streptophyta > Magnoliopsida > Santalales > Viscaceae > Viscum > Viscum album. Next base: position 1,369,132,769 of record OY728134.1, read on the forward strand.
ACTATTATTTTATGAATATATTATATAAATAACTTTTTTTTTGTTATCTTTTTTAATAAATATCATACATTGAGAGATTTTTTCAATTTTTATAAAACCATTTAGGGATTTTTAATTTGAAAAAAGGAATATATAGTTACTATTAAGTCTATGTTTTGTTGATATGGAGAGTGTTAGTAATGATGTTTCTTTTTTAACATTAAAATAAACTCAAAATGTTTACAAATTCATTGCTTGTATAAATTGGATAAATTTAATTCCCCATAGTATTTTTATATCACATGATTCTTATTTATTTTTTATTTGGTGTTTAATTTTTATAGTTTAATTTAATCATTTAGTAATAAAGTAACATTTTATTAGTATGAATTCATGTTTAGAGAAATGGTGAAATGAACCTAACGGCTAAAATGATCTTTTTAGAATTTTAATGCTCACAATAATTTACCCTTATGGGAATTATGAAACTAACAAGTTAATTGTCCTTGTGGATAATTTATTCTTAAGGAAAATCTTTCATAAAAATATTTCTTGCTTATAGGAGATCATCCTTATTGAAATTTCATTTTTAAGGGAAATCACCCGTAATTATATTTCATTCTTATATGAATTTATCCTTAATTTTATTAAATAGATACTATATATTTTGTTATATGTAAACCGAATTTTTTTCACTTTTTTAAAAATAAGTCAAACCATACATTATTTTCTTATATCTTAGATATTTTTATTTACCCCAAAAATATTTTTTATTTTATCTGTTTTATCAATATGTAATATACATATATATATACTAAAAAATATAGAGAACTATTTTTGAAATATTTAGGGATGTATTGGAAGGAGATATTTCAATATATAGGTGTTAAAACGTTCAATACTCTTGATCACTCACATATTATGTTACCTCTAACCTAATTTAGAGTATGATTATTCGATTTTGATCCGTATATTATCATCCATATACCACAAATCAACCAAATAATATTCCTACATCCATATGGTCATCAGTGAAACATGGAATCAAAAGGCACCATGTGGTTTTGGGAAAAACATGCCAGGTGGCCATCCTTGAATAATGCATTCACAATGAAACTGCCTACTACTATAATTCTCACCTCTGTGATTGCCTAATCATTTAGTGGAACCTATATCATTCTATTACAACATGATTTCATTTCATGTTCATGTCATGATGATGGAAAATACTATTACGTCATGCACTTCCATATTACATGACAAACTTTTTGGGTAAATAGTTACACAATGATTTCTATAAATACCTTGGGTTTAACATAATCAATGGGGGATAGATTATTGATGAGTGGAGAATAATAAGAATCCCCATTGAAACTCATATATAACACTCAATCCCCAAAATAATCTAGTACAAATTCCATGTGCTTGATCCTAGTGTGTGGGGAGTATTTTTTGTGGAAATACCATGAAGGCATGTACCTCTCAAAAACATAATGGAAGACTTTTCTCCCTGATGAGCCCACTATGTGGGTAGATATCCCCCACAACCTCACCATGTACACCATTTACATTCACATACATACTGTGTGAGTGACCCCTCCATATTGTTCTCTCCATGAAGGTTCACCCTTTTTAAGGGGTCCCCATGTGGATGCAGTCCATGAACACCTACCACATAGGTTGATATCTCTCATCACGTATCTATAGTATGTGATTTCTTCTCCCAGTGTGAAATACCAACCAACATTCTCAATACTATCTTTCACAAACTGCATGGGATGGACTTATGCACATTCCACCAAGCATTGCATTTTTATTCCATGTTTTTAACAATATTTCTTATATATCTACACTAGATATCTAATCATAATATGGAACACTTCTCTAGGTGTCCCCAAGAAGGGAATGTCAAGACCTCTTCAAACACATCTTCATATAAAAAATTAGGACTTGTACAATAGTAAAAATCCCTTTATCATGTCTTCCATTGATGAAATAAGGTTCCATGTTTCCATTCCATATATGTGAATCTATTGGGGGATAAATAATTGTGGATTCTATAACTAATGGGGGGTACTTATTAGGAATACACTAGAGCAGTCTCTCCTAGCAGAGTTATGGATTTCTTCTCAACCTAATTTTTCATAGAATATAAAATTGGGTAACCCATATATGAAAGCCAACAAAATTCATCCTAAAGGTCTATATTCTCTATAGAACATCGATGTAAGAACTTATACTCTCTAACAAAATCATGTAATCTTCCTACCACCATATCCCACCATACCTATAAATATGTATGAATTTGGAAGAATGGGATTCACATTTTGGTATAAGACCAATGATATTTCCTATTATTTAAATCATAGATAATCGTTGGTTTCTCAAAAGGGTTGAATCAGTGAATAATCTGCATTTAAATACAATAGTGCACAACAATACAAGGTTCTTAATCTATGGTTATCTCTTTAATCCCACAATAATCATGACATACGTAGTCTTAGATATCTAATTGGATCATGTCATTATAATAATTATAATTTTATCACATGTTCCTCCAATTAGTTGTATGCTCTAATGTTCAATTCCTTCACATATTTCTTGTATTGGGTTCAAAATTCCTTGGTATCCACAGATGTGTAAGACCCGATCAATCCTTTGTTTTCCCACATTTAACAAAAAAGGATTCCCCACAACACAATGATAAACTATATGTACAATTTATATGTTACACAACATAAAATTGCATGACAATGTCCTTTCTGCGGGACATTAAACTACATGGAATGATCCTTCCAAATGATATTAAACTATGCACCTTGAACTATTCAGGCATAGATTACTTTTCTGATGGGATCTATATAATGAAACTCTAAAAATCAATCCCAATATCATTAATTCACCATTTCTAACCAAATGGGGCCTCTTAAGATCATATATTTCGTCCCTTACCTCATTATATTCCCACAATCATGACAACCTACCTCACTGGTCTATATACCCTGTCAGACTTTTCATCCATTTATTAATTCCATATTCTCTATGTATCGAATTATCATTAGGACATATTTCTAATATTATCAAACACCAACTTAGAGGGAAATACTCCCTCCAGGTGACCATAATATCCTTCTTGTTGGGCCATATTTCAAAAGTGTCTATCCTCCACCTAGAGATCTATGTCCCTTAAGGTGTTCACCTGATCTAACCGCATTGGTCCATATTCCCTTTGAAAAATACCAGAAGGTATGTTCATGAAAATTATAATAAAAAAAATTCATGGAACCTTTTTCATAATCATAATTAACATAAAATGTTAAAATATAAATATTGGTCCTTGTTACAATACTATAAAATTTATAATGTGTTATATCATAGTATTTCTTTCTTATATAGAAATATCATTGTGTTTATTTTATTTTTTATTTGAAAGGAAATATAGAGGCACAATATTTCAACGAAATCATGGGAAAACTCCTATATAAAATGGATATATAGTTGGTACATCAGACAATTAGTGAGATAAATTGTCCCAATAGTGGGCATAGAAATGGATACTTCATTTCCTCAATAAACACTTGCTAGTGGGTGTAATTATTTCCCACCTATAGAGTCATGAGACATGAGCATAGTATGGTTAGGTATGTCATTTTTTATGGAACCACTATTTATATTTCATGTTCATCTCCCTTGATCCAATATTAATCCATCCAAACATCTAATGTACTATTTGGCTATTTTGACTATCCAAACTTTATTTCTTAGTGGATATATGTTTAATTTAATGTAGTGGATTCTAATTAGTAATTTTAAAACCTCAAGGACTTTTATAACCCTTCTTGGTCATGGTTAATTATTAATAATGAATTTATATTCCAAGGTATTCATTATATCTAACATTATTGGTTCGGTATTGTAGTTTTAGGAGAATTTTGTACTTATCTCAATATCTCATTCCCTTATTTGGGCGTTCACCATCAAATGAGACGAATATCAAATTTTTCATAGTTTGATGTTGAACATTATGTGGCATGTATTTTGATGTCTTTTCTTATTCATGGGAATTATGCATCAAATTAGTTATTTTAATAATTTACCTAAAAACATTAATCATTGTGTAAATATTTTAATTCATCAATAGTCCTTTCTAAATGAAAATTGTATTTTGGGTTTTTAGAGTAAAAATAACTGATTTTATGAAAATGGGTTGATTCATTAAAATTTATTTCCACATGGTTAAATGGGTGTTTCATTACAATATAATTTAGAATTATTTAAATAAAAACATGAAATGATTTTTTATTTGAGAGATTTGATGAAATGATTCTTTAAAAAATTTAAAGGTCTTGGAAAAAAAATTTATCTATTTTTTCTTAAATCCTTATTTGGATATTTTAAGACGTTATTATTCGAGTGGGTATATATATAAATTTTTACATGATAATTCAAAGTGATGTTTTATACATGATAAAGATTAATCTTTCTAATTGGTTTTAATTAAAAGCATGTTTGGATCATTACGAATTTAATTCATGTTGTGAAATTCTATAATGACCACATTATATAAATTTCCCCTAAAAATGATGCTTTGTTAACATGATTAGTTGAATTGAAATTAGGGGTTATTAGCTTAGAGGGATCTTGTATGTGAGGTTAATATGTGGAATTTTTATGTTATAAAATGTTTATTATACATGTTTATCATTACATAGATTCATGGTGTGGTCTTTATTATATTTTATCTCTGAAATTATCATTGGATTATTATTGTTGTGAAAATTTTAGGCCAAGAGTGATCATTTTTTGTTGTTGGGATATATTACCAAGAATGGAATATTACCAAAAAATGCCCATTGGAATGGGTTAATGTGTGAACATGGTGGCCTTGGTGTGTTGTTGTAGGTAGATATACTCAAGAGTGAACTCTTACCACTTATTCCATTTTCTCTATTATAATGTGCACATGAGATATCCTTCGATAATATAAACCATGAGATGATCCCAAGCACCCTAGACCTAATGTACCCTTGATATATGATCTATAACAAATGACTCTAGAAACATGATACAACACTTTTGTCACTTTATCTTTACTAAAATCTTGGGTTTCCTCATTTGGATTAATTTTTTATTATATATGTGTGTTCATATGAGGCACATTATTTACTTATGTATTACCATTTGGACATGTTGTATTTCTCTAGATAAATTGAATTAACTCATAGTCACATTATTCTTAGTTTTTTTATTGTAAAATGACCATAAAATATTTTTATAAACATGGTGTTTAAGTCCAAATTATTCAGAATATTTTCTCCTAATATTTCCATATTTCTTTTATAAAGGAACATTTATTGGTATGAGACTCTATGTATCCCAGAACATGATTTTAGGTATTTTTATATCTTTAAAAAAAATATTCCATATATTACATTATTTTTATGTATGGAAAACCTTGTTCTTTTCCAATTTTATATTTCAAACTCGCATATCAGAATTAATTTTAGAATTAATGGGATATGCACCTATATGAGATCATACTAGGTCGATAGTTTCTCACAAACTATATACACCACCTGGTGTATGTTGGATTTTAGATTCTTTAGTAGTAACTTGAGTTCACATTATCATACTTTTTTCTGTTTATTCATAGTTGGTAGATGGTAGGTGACTAGGGATACAGTGGTTGGTCATCGAGCATGGGGAGATCGGGTGTGATAGTATTGTTCATTTGTTATTTGTTCATGGATGTTTTTTTGTATGAATATATATTTATCTCTTGTTTTTTGTGAGATTTTTTTATTTATCTTCATGTGTAAGTGTTCTTGTCTAGTTTATGTGCTTTGAGTGGTGTTTATATTGTGTTCTTTTATTCAAATCATATTTTGATTGGGAAAAATAATTCCTAATAGTTCTTTCTTAATATTTTGGAACTTTTTTCCAACCTATGGGAATTGTGAATGACCTTTGGGTATTTCCATTGGTTGCCTATGGTAAAAAATTGTTCTATTCTTTTTTAGTTAATGAAAAATACTATTAAATCTGATGTTATTCCAAAATGGTCTTATATTATAAAACATTATTTTATTTCCTAATTTTATATGGGGAGGGTCAAAGTATAAAGGATGGTTGGAACATGTTGGGACACCATAGGAAATTGATGAATGGGTTCCCGATTACCATTCATTATTATGACACTAAAACCAAAAATGAATTTTGGGATTTGATTCGCTCTATTGATTTATTATATTAAAATTAGTGATTATGTTTAGATTCTCGATCAAATTATCATTCATTTTTGTAATATATTATGAGTTTTTAGGTTGATTAGAATGGTGTTCAGAGCTTCATGGTAAACTTAAAAAATTGAGTATTCTACGTAGAATCCACGTTGTTGACATAGAATCCAATTGAATAATGATCATATTATTTATCAGTGACTTACCATCCTATGAAACCAATTAATGAGTATTTTTACATTAACCATGAACATGATTCACTATTTCCTACTTCCATAATGACTTCATTTACATTGAGTTAGTATGGACTGTTTTTTATTTTGAATAAATGATAATTTTTTTAGGTTTTTTATTTCCATGTCCAATTGTTATAATTTAATTCTTGGAATTGGTTTTTAATACTTTAGAAAACTAGTTTTTTTATTTAAGAGTAGTTTCATTTTAATTCATAGATAACTATTCATTGTTACCAAATATGTGTATATAAAGAATTTTTTTGTAATTATATTTTTTTCAAAAGTTTTTATGTGATATTTTTCATGTAATGTTTGAAAATGGATATTGGTATAATATTATATTTAAATTTTTAATTGTTTTCAAATCAGGATTTGGGAGACAATTTTGAACTCATGGGAGGAGTTCCATGAGATGGTAAAATACATTATATTTTTATTTCAAAAAATAAATTTTTTTAAATAGAGTGGGAATGTTTTAAAAAATTAGAAATTTATATATTTTATGTTATTTGTGGTTTAATAAAAGTATGTTTTGGTTTTTTTATGTTTATAGTTTTTTCTATTCTATCTTATGTTTTTTATAATGAATTTTTTGACAATACGTAATATGTGTGATAAAATTTTGTTCTATTTTCATGATCTCTAAAATGTCACCAAGAAAATTTCCAATGATGACCAAACTTTATATTTTTTGGGATGATCTTTAGGATAATAGTTTGTGTCACATAGAATTAGTTTTTCTTATTTTGGACTCTACCCAAAAATTTAATGCAGTAAATGATAAAGATTATTCTTGGATTTTGGATCCTGTATAGGATATCTTGAATCATTTTTCCCTTATATACATAGGGGATCAGGTTTATCTAAAGTAAATGAGGTGTCCATAAGAAATTTAGGGAATCTATGATTCTCTTGAGACTCTTTAATGTCTTAAGGTTATTTATATTAATACCTTAGTTTAATGACCTAGTTAATAGTGGTGGGAAATCATGGTTCCTTTATACCTATATGAAATAACATCCTAGGAATTCCATCAGTCAGTCATTATTCAATGGCAGTATCCTGAGGATGTAATGAAAGGTAAATCGTTTGAACACATGTATATTTGCCAAGGTGATATATTGGTTGGGGATTATCCCAAGAAATTTTCATGTTTTTATTGTTTTTATCCAAATATATTTAATTATAATCACATCATGTATCATTGCATTAAAATTGGCCTTCTTTCAAACTTAAGAGCTTTTGTTTCCAAGTCCAGTATAGCTTTCCAAAAACTAGAACATGAAATGGGAATGATAGACAAAGAAGAACTATAGAATTATCATTGAAAATGGATATTTCTCTATTTTTGGTTTTATTATGAAATGATGTCTTTTCATGTGAGTAGAAGGATTTAGTTAAAAGGATTCAGTCTTCTCAAAAGAAGAAGATTCATCATGTGTCCTCATAGTGTGGGGAACCTAGTCATTCCTGTTCATCTTATTCAAAATATTTTAGGGCTTATATTTGGTATGGATTTTTAGTAATTATAAATAATTCACTTTTTTTACATGGTCATATTTATTAGTAGATATTCATTTTATGTTTGGAAATAATATTAGCAACATATGTTTCATCAATAAATTAATGGTAAATAACATTGTCTCTAAATTTTATTGCAACAAATAAAAATATTTTGTTGCAGTTATACTCATACCAACATAAAATATATGTGTTTGTGAAATATTTTAGCAACAGATTAATATTACTAATATGTCTGTTGATATTATTATTATCATTTATAAATAATAACAAAAATTAATATATGATTGTATGTTATAATTTAAATATTTGTATTCCAATATTTTTTGTTAATTTATTTTATAACAATTAATATAATTATATGTTTTATATTTTATAAATTTATTTTATCTAAAATATTATTATATTTAATATATAATAATTATACAATTATATTATATGCAACTCCATACATATAGATTTTATTTGAAAAAAAATACAAATGTAATTTAAATACCTATTAAAATGTCATGATAATATAACAATCTCCACGAAACATATTATAAACATGTTCACAAACTAATAGACATTACATGTAACTAAATGAAACTTTATCAGCAATATATTTCTCACAAACATCATACATCATTGTTGTGTAACCCCCTCCCCCCCTCAATCTAATAATGTACAACTTTTCCATCACCCCTTTGATTGCAGTGTACCACCCTACAATGTTTGAAGAAACACATGTCCGAGATCTGTTCACTAGAAGCACCAATTTGATTTATATCTGCACTAGCACATGGAATGTTCTAGTCACACAATCACAATAATTGGAAAATAGATTCAAGTTAAAATAATGATATAAAAATAATAAATATTGATAAAAAAATATTAACCAAAAACCACTATAATTATAAAATGATATAACTAGGGTCCACAGTGATAATATTATTAATAAAATTACTAAATCAATATATATAACCAATGACCTCAATAGAAACACATGACATGAAAACAAGTGAGAAAAAAAATTAAAAAATGACATGAAGAACTGGTGACTATAAAAAATATCTAAATATTCACCACAAACCATTTATAATTACACTAATCTCAAATAATAGTGATACATAACTCAAAATTCAATAATAATGTAAACCTATATTAAATACTATAATCTATTAATGTTTTTTAAATTTTTAATGGAAATTATATTCAATTGATAATGACACATAATTCAATAGCTGAAAATAATTTATTACAATAAAAACCCATGGTGTTTAAAGATAGAGTTACAAAGATAGTCTTGAATGAAATTTTAAAATTCCATGAACATCATGAGGAACTTATTTTCTCTTAATGGTTGGTTTGATTTAAAAGTAGACATGCGTGTGTATGATAGTGGATTAAATGATGATGTTACTTTTGATGAGGTTTTGGAATTTTTTTCCCAGAGCAAAATAATAAATGAGGACCCAGAAGAAAAATCTGAGAATAAAGATCTATGCTGACTTGGATACATGAATAAAAAATGGACATAAACATGTTACATATTTATAGGAACCTTAAGATGCTTTGAAAATATATATCATGGATGGAACACCTCTTTTATTTGGCTATAATACCCCCATGTCAGTAACCCATTTCAAATTTGAGAAAAAAGGTGCGAAATTGTTATAAAATCAAGTAGACAATTGAAAGAATAATTAACATGGCTGAACAGAAGCTACTTTGATGTGGAATCTATGGTGATTCACATCTATCAATTCCAACTACAATTATCCATCACCATATATTTACTACTAATAAATTGAGATCATATGTGAATATTCTTTCATAATTAATGCACATTAGGATGCATGATAAATAATGAAAATTATAAAAAAGTATGTATAATAGTGGTAATATCTCTAAGAGGTTTTCAATTAATCTCGCACATAAGAACAGGATTATCGAAAAACACCACAATTGAATACAATAAATAATAATTAAAGCATGATAAGTTCTCTAATCAGTTTTAATAGGAGTACTAACATGGGAATAAGTAGTTATTAGTATTGTGAAAAAGTTATTAGTATTTGTTATCATCAATTATTAGTAGGGGTAAGAACGTACACCAATGTTTTTTCATGAGTATTTATTAGAACTGGTAAGTGCTCTACAAAATTTTAATATATGGTTCCATTTAGGCCCTAAAAGCCATTATATTTATTTTGATTAAATAAATGAATGATATATGGTAAATATAATATAATGTTTAAATTGAAAATATTATTATTTAGTAGATTAAATTACAAATCAGGAGAAAAGAAACTTGCAGTTATATGTAATATTATCTTTGTTGAAAAATATTTGGGAATCATTGTTGAACACATTTTCAAAAGAAATTACACCAACATTACATAAAGTTATATGAAATATATTGTTCAAAAAAAATTCTCACATAAACATTTATAAATAAATTTTTATTATTTTATAGATGAATATAAAAAATCATTATAACTTGATTAATGGTGAATCAATATATGAAAAATTTAAGAGGGGTTTTCTACATGAATATATAAGGGATAGAAAAATATTAGTTTAAATATAAATATTTATTATTCAAATTATATTAGTGGAAATGAGATATAGTGTAAAACATGTGATTGCACTCTTGTATGGTTTATTGTATATATGAAAATTATGATCTATATTTTTTTGAATAAATATATTGTAAATTTTAGTAATATAAATTTGTTACTCCACTTGGTGAATTTGTATGGGTAATGTAAAAATTATGATATGTAATTTGACTATAAGAAATATAGTATAGAGTGGAGGCAAGTTGCCTCTGGTATTCCACTTGGAGATGGTGTATTGAATAAGTAAAATATTTGAATATTTTATTTGAAGTTTCACCAAAGACAGGTTCCTAGAAGCTGTATATAAATAATATAAAATTAAATATAAATAAAATTGAAGATAGTAGCAATGGAAAACAATAATATTAATGTATATGTGTATCTTTTTTTATAATTATAATCGACACCAACTTGTAAGAATCCGAAATAGATTTACTATTATTGTGTTGTAAAAATTTATAAAGAACCAATACCATATAGTTATATTAATGTCATGTTTGTTATATCATATCGAAATAATGGATGAGTGGTCACTAATGGAATCTTGGTGATGTAATATCCATAAATGTAAAATGTATCATGAGATACATTGAGAGATAGGGTGTACCATAATTTCATTAGCTGAACCACAGTCTTCTCAATTATATTAAATGTTTATTTCTTACACCTGAATTTGTAACAAAATTCTCTAAACATAACTCATCAATAATGTGTTGTTATACATTATTTTTTTTATGTAATTTATTTTTAAATTAATAATTATATAAAATCATTCATACTGATCACTCACACTTATGAAAAGTTAAATATTATCATACATACTTCAAACATACATGTAATGAAATTAAAATAATTAAATAAAAATATTTAACATTAATTAGAATAAAATTTGAAGAAAATAAATCTATGGAGTTTGATAAAGAAAATAAATAAACACTTAAGAAAATAATTAAAACCATATGAAAATTATATATTATACTCAATTTTTTGATAACTCATATTGATTATACATCATAATTTTTTTTAAATATTCATATTAATATAATAATGTTTTAGATAACTTAATTATGTTAATGTTTATTGGAATGTTTAAAATGGTATATTTTGATCTTTAAATAAGGCCTAATGTGATGTTATTAGAAAATTAGTTTTTCGAATCTGGAAAAAAAATGTAAAAAATATATACAATTAGGAATATATACTTGAATGTAATTATAAATAAATGTGTGTTTGTATAAATAAATTTTTATCAAATAGTATAAAAATAAATATATAAAAACATGTAGGTAATTTAAAGCTTCTCAATTAATAATATAAAAAACAAAAAATAGATAATTGAAAAATGTATATATATCAGAAATATTTAAATAATACATATAGAAACACACCCACATTAAATGTATATATAATAATATAATTTATTTAATAATCACATACCAGATTCTAGAAATTGACCAATTGAATATATCACTATATCAAAAATATGTCATGGTAAATTAATATTATATGTTGTGTCAGAAATATATAAAAGAGATTAATTGAGCCTAGGTTCTTGGACATCATAAATCAGCTAGTAGTGAATATATAAATGGAAGATAAAATAATATAAAATTATAAATTAATTAGTAGCTCAAAAATATAAATGATCAAATTATAGAAAAAATTAATCATAACTATAATATCCTATATTTTCCTATACAGTTCATCAATGTAATCCAGTGTAATATTATTATAGATCAAACATAAATTCAATTTTAGGACACATTCATGGAAATAAATTTCATCATACATTAAATAATGTTTGTATGTTTAAAACATTGGGTGAATGTTTTATTGAGGGATGTCAAATGCTTGAGTGTGGGATTTCGTCCACAATATATTCATTCAGTGTGACTGGAAAAGTTCAAAAAAAAGAACTATATGATATTGATGGATTGATTGATAGTAAGGAATTAAACCTATGATGGAGACTATTAATGGGGTGCCTAGTTGATTTGGATGTTATTCAAGGGGGATACTGACTGAATATGATCGCCAAAATTCCATGATGAATCCTAGATGTGTTGAATAGTACATAAACTAGATTGAAAGTGAGAATCAAATCTGGTATGAGGGACCAAAAAAATGTGGGGATGTTTATTGACTTATAGTGTGAGAACCCAATGGAAAAACACTAACTAAGACAAGAATAATTAACCCCTAGTTGTTGGTTTCAGAAATTGGATGATTAATGTAAGTGAATCCATGAAGAGTATGGTTGTTGTTAAGAGTCATTGAAAGTAAATGAGGGGAGGAAACCTGATTAAGGATTTGAAAAATTAGAGATATTCCAAACCCTAGTTGAATGGAATAAAATAATAAAACTAATGGGAAACTCAATTGAACAAAAATATATTAAATATTTGTAGAGAATGACAATAGAGGAATGGAGATAAATGGTCGTGGAGGAAGGAATCTAGGACTGTGGGGACGTAGAGGATGTGGAAGTTGGTAGTCGGGGAACTAAGGGATGGTTTTTTAGATAAAGCGAGGTGGAGTTTGGAGGGGAGATAAGGAGGTGAGAGTAGACACGTGTAATGGGAAAACCCAATGTTAGAATAGTAGTAGTTATTTAAATATATGAAATATAGTAATGATTTAAAAAAATTTATAAATATTATTAAAAGTTTTATTAATGGAGTAAAATTATAATATAAAAACACTGTTGATATTTAGTTAAAATTTAAAATCAAAATATGTTGATTTTTTATTTATAATAAATCTTGATGAAGTCGATACATACTTTTGAAGTAAAAATAATAATATATATAAAAACAAAGCTTCTCTTAGTTAATTATTGATAAAATATTCATTTAAATTAAATTGTTTATTGTAATAATATTTTATTAAAGGGATAATATTTGTTAATAATAGTTTATTTTTATTGAATATTATTTTTTTGGTAATTTTTTTGTATTTTTATTATTAAAAAATATATTAAACTATTTCTAAAATATAAATATTGGAATTGAACGATCAGTATTAGTAGATATATCTATTGGAAAAAATAAGTTTCAGATCTTGAAATTAATGCCAATAAAACATAATATCTATTGGTATTTATCTCTTTTACCAATATATATGTTATATATCAACAAATGTCTATATGAATAAGTCTTTTTTTGTAGCATAGGTAACCGTTGAAAATTTTTTAAGCTTGATTATCAAAATGTTAAATTTTTGGTGTAGTCGTTATTGTGATAACCTCTTTATTTGGGGATCTTTTGTGACTCTTTGGATATTTGGGGATTTTATATTGTGTATCATGATTGGCATCTTTTTTGAGATATTTTCTTTTCGGTGGATGTGTATTCTTGTGGTAACATTAATTACTCCATGCGGATGTTCTCTTGTGAAGGATGTTTGAATTAATTCTAGAACCTATTTTATTTTTTAGGATTATTTTCTCCATTATATAATGGAATATAATTTTGGCTGTTACATTAAGATTGAGGATATATCATTGGGAATACTTTTGATTTCCCTTTTATGCTTATATCACTATTTTTATTTTTAGCTCGTACTCCATTTGAAATTTTATCAGACTTTTTTGTTTAATGGTTATGTTGTTTTGAGATCTTCCGGATTGAACATGGATTGGCCTTGGGATTATATTTGTATGATTAAGGGAGAGTGTATTCTTATTGGGTCAGGTACATGAATGTGACATTATTTTATTTTATAATCTCACTAAATGGTGTGACTATGTGATTGAATATCCTATGGTTTTTGTAGTGTATTTATATAAGTTGGGAATCCTTATTAGTGTTCTCTATTTCGTGTGGATGGATAGAACATTTTTGGATCTTGATGGGGATGTAAATATTTGATTCATTAGAATATCTTAAAGGGGTTTTTAATTTTGGATGATGAGAATTGTTTTGTATCCATTAGTTTTTTATGGAACATATTCATTGTGTTTTTAGATATGTTTCTCTTAGTAAATTCAATATCCCTATCCCACAATTATTGAGATACATTAAATGGTGGGGAGATCTATTCCAGTTATCTCTACATTCTCTTTTGTTTTAGTAGTCATGTTGGTATGGTGTTGAATTTCATAGATTCTTTTAGTCTTGGATGATCTATCTTTTGGGCCTTATGATATTTATTACAACATTAATGGAGGTTGAGTCCATTTGTTTATCCTTTGGTGAGTCTTATTTTTTTATTTATTCTATCATTGATTTATGGGGGAATAAAAAATATAGTAGGGGGAATTGTCACATCTCTACATTACCTTCTTATATGGAAATGTATTCATGTTTTTGGTTTATATATGTTTATGTTTTTAAATAGTGGCTCAGAAGTTCCTAGAAGTCATGGACCCAAACCTAGAATAAGTGGAACTTCCTATAGTCTTCCACCTTGCTGGTTAGAGCCATCTTCTAGGATATATATTGGGTAGCACCTATAGAAATTTTACTATAGCCACTGTCCAGCCAGTGGGATACCACCAATTTAACAGGTGGGCCTGGTAGTGCCTATAACCTTTATACAGTAGCCACTAGCTAGTTAGATTCATTTCTGTTTGTGAGTTTAGTATTATAATTGCATCTTTTTCCAATAATTTCTCTATTGTTATTTATACTTATTCTCCACCAACAATAGGTTAACCCATACATACTTGGGGAGTCCTATTTTTTGAATTTGGATATGATAACTTCAATTCTTAGGGGATTAATGATTCATTAATTGGGGTGAATTTAGATTGGTATGCAGATCTCCTCATAGCCTTCAATGTAACATTAGCATATTTTAAAGGGAATGAGTATGTTCGATAGGGATCATGATAAACCACACCGAGCTTAAGGGAAAAACTAAATAATATTTAAATTTTAACATTAAAACCTTGTCATTGGAATAGGTTAGACTGAGTATTATAAACTGAATTATGAAAATATGGTTTACCCAGGTATATAAAATTAATTCCTTGAATAACACTTCATTATAAATAAATGTAGAACTCTCGTTAAAATAAAAGGAAATTGTTTTCCAAAAAAACTATTTAAATGTGAACAAGTGTATTTTATACCAATAAATTAATAAATCACTCTAGTGGATTATAAAATATATATATTTATAATATATTTAATTTAATTTTTAAAATCCATTTTAAATGTTTTATAACCAATATATATTAAAAATCCAATTTTATTAATAAAAGTAGTTTTTTTAATGGCTGGTATACTGCCTTTGGATGGAGAACTTGTTTTAAATATAATTTTGACACTTTAGTATATTATATATTAAAAAAATACTTCTTAATTGAAATAATAGTATCAAAATTGTCATTGGATGATTTTTTTTTTGTTTTTTGAAAAGTGACATTTTTTATGAAAAGAGAAAAATATAATGAATTTTAATTAAAAACGACTTTTAAATAAATTTATTTATAGTTTTAAATTAAATTTTTGAATGTTTTTTCATTTTAAATAAATAATTTTTTATTTATTTATCTGATTTAGGTCATTGGAATAAATTTCTCATTAAAATTGGATAAAAAACATAGTGAACTTTTGAACGATATTACTTTAAAAACTCGTTCTCTCAATCCATCAACGAGATTAATTTACAAATAATTTTAGAGAATTTTTTGTTTTTAATTTTAAAAAATGGACATAAACTATTGTAATCATTGTGATATTTATGATCTAATAGGATCAGATTAATTTTTCTAAAATATTAATAGTAACTTAATTATTTATTTTTATTCACATAGTTAATGGTAAATCGCTTGATTAAGGATAAAAAAATATAATAGAATAATATAAAATTACCCATAAACATGTAAAACATTTACTGTAAGAATTTATTTTTACCAAAATTATCCCCATGCCAATTTCTTGAACTTTGTGTGCCAAATGGATGAAATTGCGACATTTATAGTATTTTATTCATTGAGAAATCAATTTTAGCACCATTTTGATTTTAATAAGTGAAAAATATTTAATATGGGGTTATATAATGAATATAGTGAACAATAAATAGTATTTATAAAGATAAATAATTTTACTACATATTCATAATTAATTTTGATTTTTTAGTGGTAAAAACATTAACTTAAATTGTGACACAATGAGGATGGAGTAAGTGTTTTAGTAACGGAGAGTTAAATAAATGATATTTAAAATATTAAAATAAATACAATTTTTTATAATTAATTTCATTCATTAATTTCATGGATTTATGTGATGTGTTAGGTATGATTCAATAAATATTTTTCAAATATATCAAGTTGTTATGATATTTGAAAAAGTCAAATAATTAATAGTGTCAAAATTGACATAAATGATATTTTATAACAAATAATATTTTATTAAATGATAATAAATTAATTAAAAAATATAATATTTGGCGATATAGTTTGGATAAATCCTACCATATCATAAATGACTCATTTATTGGTCATTTTTTATATTATAGTAATTATTTTATCCCACAATGTCATAATTATATAATATCACGGTTAAAATTAAAAAGGTTAAATATGGGTTAAACTAAAAACATAAGGATTAAAAATTAGTTAATCCTTGTTGAATTTCCATTTTATGAATTTATTTACACCCATACTCATATTATATTTGAAATAACTATATTTGGTGCAATTGTTAATTGAAAATTATTTTTTATTAATTTAATTCTTTGAAAACATCTAAGAGTGTCCATCCCCTCTCTTATAAACGAGAACTACTCCATATCATTTATTCACACAGAAAAATATTTTTGGTTCATAAAAATTCATCCCAAATACCTTCTTATTATCCCTTAACATATTCAAGAGGCGTTATATCATGAAAACCCCCTCCTTAGTGGTGTTAGGGTGTTAATAAAAGAGATCATCCGAAGAAGAGGTATCGTTTTTAATTTTTTGTTTCTTTTTTTTATTCTCTCAGTTCCATAAAATATTATTCAAACATAATTAAATAAAAACTCAAATATCATAAATATACAATGATTTTATTATTTCAATATCATCACCTATACCCATATCCAATTTCATCAAATTAGAAATTAATTATCTGTTCATGAGTATGTATGCATTCTCACCTCTAAGAACAAACTATAATTTGTTTTATGTCACCATCTCATAATTTTGGTTATAGCGATGGATATAATGTTCATATATGAGATTATTTACATACCTATCATTATATGTAAATAATATATAAATTTTTTCCTTACTTTCAATGTCTATAAAAATGTTAATGTCGTTCATGCATACATATGAACAATAAACTCCATGAAGTGATGTGATTAATTTTTAATCACTACATATCATGGATAATATATATATATATATATAAACAATGTTATATTAACAATATTATTAACATTCATGGAAGACGAAATAATACTAACCTTCTTTTCACAATGTTCATTTGAAAATGGATATGTTTCTCATGCGTGCATACAGCTTACCGTCTCCATAATTATAACATAGTTCATTTTTGATATCTATATGTAATTTTAGTATTTAAATTTATAATTAATTTATATATATATATATGTTATTATTATTTAATTACTATTATTCTGAAAATGATATACATTTTACCACATTTACTATTAACAACATACCATGTTCATTTTCGACTCAAGTACCAAATATCGACAAAATGTCTGAAAGAAACTTAAATAATTATTAATTGTTATAAAATTATTCTATGTGATATAAAATGAATAATAAAAATAAAAAAGGATATAATGAAAATAAATAATTAACTTATGTTTTTTAATACAGATGATAAAGGAGATATGTTATAAATCAGACTCAAGGTAAGGGATTTAGTCTCAATCTCCTTTCATTGGGGAATTTATTGATGATATGAATATTTTTTATTTTATAAGGAATATATAAAGATACTATGACATTTAATTTTCAAATTATATATTTCTACATATTAGATAATAAATTGGTAATTTTATTCATTCATTTATATTGTAATTTAAATGTTCCGAGTGGTATGAGACCCTTTGAATGTTTAAATATTTAATTATAAAATATTTTTCTCCATCTAAATATTCTTGATAATATTTTAAATATTTATTTATATGTATATAAAAGTATAAAAAATGAATTTTAAATTAATTTCGTATTTCAGTCAACAGTTTTCCAAAAATTATCCCTTTTAAGGGTTTTTATATATAATATTTTTAAAAATGAAAAAAATTAATATTCAATTCTATCTTATATTATGACAATAAGATTCCTGCCACTATGGACAATATTTTATTTTAAATCATAATTTTTAGATTTCATGTTTCATTATATTCAAACCCATCATTATCATTTGAGGTATTTTGGTATTGAAAATGCCATTTCAAGGAAACTTTTGTCGTTGTATTCTAAATGGGTTCTTTAAAAAATTGAATTTTTATACAACAGTGTTTCTCATATGGGATTGAATGATATTTTCAAAGGATTTTATGATTAAATGTTTTATAATGATATGGTACTTGATAATTATAAAAATGGGTGTTCTTAATATAGCTTATACATGGGGTGGCCTAGATATCACTGAGAAAGCCTATTGTAGCATAAGATGGGGTGGCTGATATAACGTTGGGAAATCCCATTATAGATAAAAATGTGGTGTCCCATATAAAATTCTAAAATTACATTAATGATTAAAATGGGGTGGCCCACATAGTGTCGAGAAATCCAGTAATATCTTAATTTTAATTTGGCCTTATCGTTATTCCAATTGAAATGGTTTTGGAAGGTTTTTATCTATATGATTCTCTAAGTCACCTAAAAGAGTTTTAATTGCATGTTCTATGTTTTAATGAATTTATTTGAGAAAAATACGTGATTATTTTTCTTGTGAAAATGTTATATTTCATATTCTCTATGAAATTTGACAATAACTGTAAATTTTTTATGAGTTTTAATATTTGTACTGAACTAATAGTTTTCATTCTGTTTTATCCCATACTGATATTTTTTTATCATCCCATGTTCAAAAAAAATTTATGAGTCATAATATTTTAAAAATTAATAAGATCTCATGATGAATGTAT
This sequence comes from Viscum album, assembly GCA_963277665.1. Lineage (NCBI taxonomy): Eukaryota > Viridiplantae > Streptophyta > Magnoliopsida > Santalales > Viscaceae > Viscum > Viscum album. Next base: position 1,369,152,410 of record OY728134.1, read on the forward strand.
TGACGATTTTTCTTCAAAATAAATCATGTTTTATTTTAAAAGGGATTTCATTGGGTTGAAAAATGATACTCAGTATAAGTGTCCCTTTTTATGTATGTTTTACTTTATAAGATTTTATCATAAATATATACATATCTAAACTAAAAAGATCCTTGAATATGAATTGTAGTTCAAAAATAGAAGCATATATAATGTTTAATGTAGTTTCCTTACATTCAATTTCTATTCTTCCACTTGATTCATTTTTCCTAGAGGATAATAAATCAAAGCGATTAATTGAAAAAGAACTTCTTATTTAGGTTTTTTTTTCTAATCAATATTTTTATGTATTTCATGAGTTCATTATGTAATTAATTTATCAATTGTTAAGCATGGTTTTATCATTTTAATGCAACAATGTTAGTTTTTCCATGAAAATCACATTCGGCATGAATTGATTCATTTATTGATTGATTATATGTTTGAAATAAAATAGGTTTGTTTTCCAATATTCATGGTTTTTTGGGTTTTAAACTGAAAATCATTATTTTAATGAAAATTTATTGTTTTATTAATGTTAATTACACATAGTTAAATGTGTTTTTCTTATGAATGTTTTTTGTAATTATTTAAATAAAAAATACGATTATTATTTTATGTAATAATAGTTAAACGGATATTTCAAATCATTTAAATGGATTTGTTTGGATTTCTAGTTGTTTTTATTTAAGGTATATTGGGAAATTTTAAATGGTTTTTAGAAGGTTTAAGAGTGTGTTTCCATTTTTGAATGTATAATAAAATTTTATTCTTTTTACATTGTTAAATTCATGTGTTTTCAAAAATTATCCATAAAGGCATGATTATAACATTATAAATTTAACTCTTTTTTAGAGATTCTTCCATAAGACCCATATATGTAACACCCTTATATTTCATAGTACGTTATCTCTTTAAAGTAATTCAGTAGTTTGCGTTACATGCAACACTGAGTTCGAGCGCACCACGACTAACTAAACTGGCCATTCCAAAAGGAGTTATGAATAATATTAACTAAATTTTGAATTTTATATACTCCATATAATTTTAACATATATATTATCTATTTCTTAGACATTATATAAGAAACAATTAAATTTCATAGATAAAAAAAATATTTTTCAAAAAAAAAACAATTTTACCACATTTTAATGGAGAACCCTTTTTAAAATCCAACATTTGACACTTTTATATAATAAATTTTACAAAATCAACCTCTTTCTTCAGAAAGGGGAAAAAATATAGTTTGGATAATTTTTTTCTTGTTTTTATGATAACAATCATATGTTGATGAATAGTGAAATATTCTAAATTTTAATTGAAAACAACATTGTTATTAAAAATAATTTATAGTATTAAATTATATATTTGAATGGTTTTGAAGTTTAATTAGATTATATTTTTATCGTTTAATCCAATGTTGGTCCTTAGATGTAATTATACCTTTAAATTTCCAAAAACACATATCAATATTTTTTATAGTTTTTACTTCTCAAAAACCAGCTTTATGGGTTTGACAACGGTAATTAATTTTAAATTAATTAACTCAAATTCTATGTTATTAATTTGGTAAAATATTCATAATTTTTTAATTGTGAGTATCAAAATTTTCTTAGGTGAATTTTTATATTTTTTCGTAAAACATTCAATTTTTTATGAAAGGTGAGAAACACTACATTATTGTTTTAACCCGAATTTTTATTTAAATAATTATTTTTAATTTAAATTTATTTTAATCTCAAAAAATATATATAATACAAATATGATTCCAAAATAATTCATTTGATTCATTTTTTAAAAACTATAGATATAGAAAATTTTACTGAATTTTTTGAAGTCTTTTACCCATATTCTAGGAACATTTGAAAATTTGCATAAAACGTAATTTTACAAATTATGTGAATTGAATTTCAAAAATCTATGAGGCACGGATGGCATCATTAAGTAAAATATGGTTCAGCCGGATGAAAATAATTGTTTTTAAATTAACTTTTGAATTTAATTTACCACGGATAAATGTAAATAGGGTAATTAAAGGTAAAAATGATATTATAATTATCCTAACACATGTCCTAATTCTATTGGATAATTTTATTTCGGCAAAAATAAACCATAGGAATAATATATAATCATTTTTTTTCACTTGGAATAAATTGGGACATTTATTATAATATATATAAAGAAGAGTTAAAAATTTTAGATTCAAATTTTAATGACTAACACATTTTTAATATAGGGATTTAAATTAGATAAATTAGATTATAAATACTCATACAAAATATAAAAATATTTACTACATTATGGTATTTTATATATAATTTTTAGACATTAAATATTATAATTTAGTTGTGACATAATGATGATGGAGTAATAACTTTATTAATGAATGATTAAAATAATTGATATTATAAATATACAAATAAATGTAAATTGAGACTTTTTATGCATTCCACTAATTTAATAGGATAATATGACATCTTAGGATTGATCTAATATAATTTTTTCGAAGTAATGAACTTTTTTTGACTTTCACAAAAACTGAATACCGAATGAATTTTTAAAAACAAGTACTATATTATTAAAAAATATAATATTCCTAAAAATATAAGGTTCATACAAAGGACATAGATAAGGTTAGATATGTCAATAATGAACCACTTGGTTTTATCTTGTCTTTATATAGTATCTTTATAAAAATTTTATTATAATAATAGGAGAATACATAGTAAAGGTTAAACTATTTAACTAAGAGTTAAATATAAAAGATAAGGTTAATATGGTGACCTAAACATTTCTAAAACCTATTGGTTGAAAGGATTTCGACCCATCCCCACCTTATCCTAGAAATAAATCAATTTTAATCCATTATTAATCGAAAATTATTTTATAATAAAATAATATTTCATTCTTTTCTTAAAGTGCATGTATCCTCTTTTATAAAATGGTACTTCCCATTATCTTAATTTCACACCTCCAAAGACATTTGGATTGGCCAATCCTAGCACAATTATCTTCCAAAATACCCTCACTTCAACTTAGAGGCCTTTCATTGATCAAAAATAAACCTATGGATCCCTTTTGATCAAATCAAAAGGAAGCACCCGATAAAGAGGTAATAATTTCCTCACCTCTTTCAAATATCTTTTCTTTTTCCACTTCCTCTTTCTTTGTTGTTTCAATAAAAAATAATAAATCCAGTACCTTCTACATACTTTTATGTTATTATAAATATGGTTCAATGATATTCATTATTCTATCCATCCTATAAATGACAAAGTTACTATACGTGTGTTTGTATGACTTACTGTCTCCACATCATGGTGTAGTTTGTTATTCAACAATTCATTTATTTAATGGGTATAATAATGAGTATAACTAATGTAATTTGTAAGAACCCAGGTTTTTATAGCGGGTTAAATTTTCCAACCCTATTTGAAATTTATTCTTTTTCAATACAATTTTGGCTGATTCTTGAGAAGTCTTGAAAATATGGGATGTTTCTGGTGATTTCCAGACTACATGCCATGTATGTGAAGGCGAGTGTCCAGATGTGTGCTCAGCGAGTACTTGTCGTGTGGTAACCATGTGTAAATTTCCATCTACACGGCGTGTAGTGTTCCTTTGACATGTTGTGTAACCTCATCTGTGTAATGGTCGAGTCCCTGGCCGTGTGTTGACCGTGTACATGGTCCAAGCCGTGCACTGGACTCCGATTAAGTCAGAGTACAGAAAAGTAAACTACATTGAATGTATTCTTGAAATACATGCCGTGTACTTTTATTTTTATTTGAGCATCTGAGATTTCATCGCGTCTTACTTCCAGAACAGTCTTCTTCTTCCCTGATGGAAGAACAATGTGTCCGAGAACCTCCAAAAAATAGAAACCCTCCTAGATTATTCATACGAACTCCGTTCATCAATCCGTTGGTGGCAGTGGGGCCACATTGGAAAGGCTAACCCCATGCACTCCTCTTTTTCCTTGATTCCTTTCCTATTTCTACGCATTTTCTATCTAAGTGGAGTTTCTAGAATTTGACAGAAACAAATATCTACCGCAATTTAGATCGGTTTAGAGGCTGATATCGAAGAAGTATCATCATACGAGTAAGAGGTGGGTGTTGCATACCTTCTCTCATGTTTTCATTGACTTTTTGGGGTTGCGACCTATGGGCGCGACGTCAAGTATTGAGAGAAATATTTTTTTATTGTTTAATTATTTATCTGCAATGTAAGATGCCTCTAGGAATTCCCTGACATAGTTGTGATTGGGCGAGGATGGGTTAGAGGTCGTTACTAGTTTGGGGCATTTAGTTCAGGGGTGACGACATGGGTATAAATTGAACTGCTTAGTTTAAACTATTATGATTAATTTGTTAAAGCATTATTAAATTTTCATAAGGCATTCGAGACCTTAGGTTCTAGTATGGGACGACACACATGTGGTGTAACTTGACTGTTTAGTAATTTCCTGTTCAAAGTGATGCTTTCTAGTACATATATGAAATGTGTGATATGGACTGTGTTGAACTATTTAGTTATTTTGGGTGTATCCCAGATATTTTGTTGAGTGATATCGATCACAGGTTGGGTCTTTGATCGGGTCACTTCGGTGGTTCCTACCACGAGATTGGGCATCATGGACGTCGGTTGAGGCAGTTGGACTGTCGGTTGGGCTTGGCCCGAGCTACTTGGATGGTGAGACCACCAGACATGACCGACAGGTTCGCAGGGACATGAGGTGTCAGAAGTGTTGTGGATTGGGAAATTATTGAGGTGATTACCACTCACCGGGTACCTTCGAGTAGTGTGCACACATATAGACTCTGTGATGAGGTGGTACGACCACTCACTGGGAATAGGCCCCTCGATAGATACGGTTAGGTGTTACTAGTTTGATGGTGCTTTCCATAAGAATCCACGTGGGAGGTGAGGAGCCTTCGGGAGATAGATTTGAGGTTGTCAGTTTGGGGCCCAAGGCTCGCCCTGATTTGAGGGCAGATATCGATGTCCCTATGGGTATTATTTGAGGGAAGACATCGTTGTCCCTTCAGTTATTATTTGAGGACAGGTATCGCAATTCCTCTGAATGTTTTTCTGTGGGCAGGTTGAGCTTCCAAGATGGGTTTCGATTATTGGTTGTACCTTCAGGACAACTTTACTTGAGACACATGGTGTCAGGTGGCACGTGGTTCTGGGTTACTGACCAGAGATTCTGGTGTTGGCCGAAGCAGGTGACACTTCCTGGTGGCTGCTATGCACCAATGAAGTTTGTGTTTACTTTTTGGAATTGTACTATTTTCTATTTTTCTTATATAATCATGTCTGTTAAAAAACATATATTAGGTATGCACCATTGGGTGGTATCCTACTGAGACTCATCTCACGCCATTCACGGGCCCTTCAGGACATGTGTAGACATTATGAAATTGCGTGCCGGTAGAGGGTCACCCTCAGGAGCTGGACCTTGGTGTTGTTTTCATGGAGACTGGAATGGACCATGATGTCATGCCTTCCTAGAGTTACTTTGTTTGTTTCCTTATTGTATCAGCATGCTTACCTTATTTTGTAGTAACTATTTGTTATCATTTGGTGTCGTTATATATTGATATGTATGACTTTCTATGGATGCATGTTTTCTTCTATACAGTAGTTGTTGCAGTGATATTTAGCATGTTGTTCTGTTTACTTTCTACTGCTATTATTTCTATAATGCTTCCATGGTTTATTTTATTTTGGATATGCTTCCACTCTGTGGGTCTAGTTTGAGTCTGTTGAGTCATTGAATTTCCGCTTCTTAAATACATTATAATCGGAACAGTACCTTTTTTTCCTCCGAGAGGGTATAGCCTTCCCACTATACCTATTCAGACCCTCACTGCTAGGCTGAAACCTTTGGAATTCTGGGAAGGTTCACCTAAGGTAGTGACACTCTACCCGTTTGGCACTGTTCGGGTGGCTGGCCAGGTCCGGGTCGTTACAATGTGGTATCAAAGGACTTCTTGATAGGGATTTAGTAGAAGTGCCTTACTGAATACTAACGAGTTTGAGACTTCTTTATTTATTTATTCTAGTTTTACTATTTGTGTTATGGTAGATTGTAGATAGGTTGTTACTGGAATAAGGTTTCTAGATTGTTCTTGGTTGCTTGCAGCTCCAGGTATGAGGGATGGACCTAGTTGACATTGGTGGGAATTGTTATTTGCTTTTACTCAGATTAGATTTTATATGATTTCCACCTCGATGGCTCACTTTGTGTGTGATGTTATTGATTGTTATATGTAACCCTTGACTCGATGCGATAAGGGAGAATTGGACCATGACCCGGCATGGCGAGGCATGTTTTCTTGGCTCTTCATAGGCACATTTTAGGGTATTTCAATTTCATAATTTCACGTATGCTTTGTAAAGTGATAATTCCATGTGAATAAAAATCATTTTCCATGCTTGTATGCTCTGAAATGTGAATTGGTGAAAGTCAGGATACAATTGATTGGTTATTGTAATGTGTTCTTCCATGCTTTGTATATTTTTTGAATTGCATTTGTTAGGGCTTTTGGATCTGGCTCTTATGAGAGAAGGCATATACTATCAGTTGAGGTGATTTTGATCACCAGGATTGGGCGAATCCATCGTCGGTTTGAGGCAATGTTGGTTTTCAGGACGGTCATGACCCTAGAAACATTTGGTACATGGCTCTGTAAAGGGCGGGTAAGGACTCCATGATGCCGGGATTCCATGAGGAATGGGTTATGGTGGGGGAGACTAAGGGTATTAGTTATGCACTTCCTTTTACAAAATCCCTTAATTGCATAGGATATATATTGTTATATATATGTATATGGGATATCTGACCATTTATGGTATTCAGTGGGTTCCTCCTACACGTCTAAATAGAGCGTCAGGCAAGTGAGGATAAAGTACCACAGGTGCAAGATCAGGATTAGAATTCAATATAGGCAGAGGACGAGCCTTCGGTACAGTCTGAGGGACAGGATCAGGTTCAGGATCTAGTGCAGGCAGGACATCAGCTGGGTTTAGAAGCGTTAGGTCCATGGCTCGATGAGCATCTCCGAGCTAGCTTGGTAAATGTCTTGCATGGGATTAATAGAGGTGCGCAGTGTATAGATCTATCTATGGAGTATCTGACACGGGAGTTCCAGTCGCAACACTCGCCTCTTTTTGGGTGAGGTTGGTCCTTAGGCGGTAGAGAACTGGATAGAAAGTATGCAGATGATCTTCGAGCATCTTGATATTCCTCTAGGGTGGAGGGTCTAGCTGTTGACGTACATGCTGAGAGGATCAGCAAAACATTGGTGGGATGTACAGGTAAAGACTCATAATCAAAAGGTATTTTCTTGGAAGGACATCGAAGATAGGTTCATTGAGAACTTCGATACAATGACACTGAGGGAAAAGAGAGCTCGATAGTTCTTGAGTCTTCAGATGGGATATATGTCTGTCATGTACTACACATCTACCCTCACAAAGTTGTCTCTCTTTTCACCTGGTATGTTAAGCGATGACGCAGCTAAGGTGAGGCACTTTGAGGATGGCTTACGACGCGCCATTCAAGTCTAGGTGAAAATCTTCAGGCTGGGTTCCTTCTATGAGGTAGTGAAATAGGCACTTATAGCAAAGGCTAACCTGAGGGACAGGCCCCAGATTGGCAGGGCGACAACTTCAGGTGATGGTTCGAATAGCAGGAAGCGAGGTAGAGATGAGTTCCAGCATGGCGTTCAGGCCATGCACTCAGCTAGTCCACCTCGTGGCAGTTCAGCGGTGGTTTTCATTCAGTGTGGGAAGCCCGGAAATGTTCCGTATCATTGCGATAGGCCTCCAAAGGAGTGACGGGCGTGTGGATAGGTCGGGCATCTCGAGAGGTTTTCAGGCAGCCTTCTCACATAGCAAGTAGGCAGGGACTAGGACAGATTGTGGTGTCAGGTGTTGGTTATGGTTCTGTACCAAGAGAGGAGAGTCAAGGTTTAGCTGTGTGCGGAGGACGTGATAGATATGGTGGGACCTAGATGAGGGTTCATTGGCTGGTAACTGGAGTAGCACCGCAGGGAGGTCAGGCATCAGGCAGCCATACATTAGGCCACGTGCACGCTGTGGGGCTTCCAGTGACTGTGCAGGCTGGTGAGCAGACAAAAGTGGTAGGTACACCGCGGGTGTGGCCGTGATTTTCCTTGCTTTCGTTTGGCATGGCCTCTTGAGGAATGTCTGGTTGAGTGCACGAGTTGCACAGGATATTTGGGGACTGACTAGATACTAGTTAGTGGGATTGGCATCATATCGGATGTGTTAAATATTTTATTTATATATTTTAGATGTGTAGCATCAGGATCATCAAGGATGTTGGTTACGTGAGGTTCCATGGGAATCAGGGCATCGTGGATGCGGGTTTCTTGAGGTGAAAGGCACCGGGTTTTGATTGGGAATCTATGAGATGAAGGACCTCTTGGAGTTGAATACCGATGCAGTGAGGGATACGCTGGGTGTCAGAAGCAACATGTGGGCACTGAGAAGGTGCATGGGTGACGATGCGTCACGGGAGGAACCATGGGTCCAAGAAAAAGGTTGTTGGGTCCTCTTTGTTTATTATGATTTTTTTATCTTTGTTCGGGTTTATACTGAGTTGGAAATTCCTAAGGTGGAGAGCCCCTTAAGGAATTTAGCTGGGACCATTGAGACCGCAGATGTATGGGTTACTTGATTAGGGTGGTATGTTCGGTGCCATCTCCGGGTTTTGTCTAATATCACGAGGATGAGATATATTAAGGTGGGGAGTTTGTAAGAACTCTGGTTTTTAGAGGGGGTTAAATTTTCTGACCCTATTTGAAATTTCCACTTTTTCTGTAAATTTTTGTTTGATTCTTGAGATGTATGGAAAATTTGCGATGTTTATTGAAATTTAAAGACTACACGTCATGTATTCCCCAGTACACAACGTGTATGTGTAGGAGAGTAACGGGTTGTGTGCTTTTTGAGTACATGCTGTGTGGTACCCATGTGTGAATTCCCATCTACACGGTGTGTAGTCTTCCTTGACACGTCGGGTAACCTCGTTCTGTGTAATGGTTGACTACCTGGCCATGTGTTGACTGTGTACACAGTCCACGTCGTGCACTGGACTCTGCTTCAGTCGAAGAACGGAAAAGTAATCTACATGGCGTGTAGTCCTGAAATACACGTCGTGTAATTTTATTTTTATTTGAGCATCTGAGACGCCATTGTGTCTTAATTCCAAAATCGTCTTCTTCTTCCCCGTTGGAAGAACAGTTCATCTGAGAGCCTCTGAAAAATAGAAAACCCCCTAGATTCTTCATATGACCTCCGTTAATCAATCTTTTGGTGGAAGCGGGACCACATTAGAAAGGCTAACCGCACACACTCCTCTTCTTCCTTGATTCCTTGCATATTTTTCCATTGTTTCCATCTGAGTGGAGTTTCCAGAATTTGACAGAAATTCATATCTACCACGATTTAGACCGATTTAGAGGATGATATCGAAGGACTGTCATCGTAAGAGTATGAGGTGGGTGGTGCATACCTTCTATCGTGTTTTCGTAGAATTTTGGGGGTTTGGACCTTCGGGCACGACGCCAGGTATTGAGCGAATCCCAGTTTTATTGTTTATTTATTTATCTGCAATGTGGGATCCATCTTGGAATTCCCTGACCTAGTTGTGATCGAGCGAGGCTGGGTTAGAGGTCGTTGCTCATTTGGGGCATTTCGGTTAGGGTTGCTGAAATGGGTATAAATTGAACTGCTTAGTTTAAACTGTTGTGTTTAATTTGTTAATGCATGATTAAATTTTCATAAGGAATTTGTGACCTTAGGTGCTAGTATGGGACGACACACATTTGGTGAAACATTACTATTTAGTAATTGCCTGTTCAACGTGATGCTTTCCAGTATATATATGAAATGTGTGATGTGGCCTGTGTGGAACTGTTTAGTTATGTTGGGTGTGGCCCAGATATTTTGTTGAGTGATGCAGTTCATAGGATGCCGCATTGACCAGGTTACATGGGTGTTTTATAGCACGGGATTGGGCATCATGGATGTCAGTTGAGACATTTGGACTCTCATGTTGGGCTTAGCCCGGGATACTTGGATGGTGAGACCATCAGACATGAGTGACAGGTTCGCAGGTACACGAGGTGTCAGAAGTGTTGTGGCTTGGGAACTTATTTAGTTGATTATCGCTCACAGGGTACTTTTGAGTAGTGTTCACATAGATAGACTCTGTGATGAGGTGGTACGGCCACTCGCTGAGTAGAGGCCCCCAATAGATGTGGTTAGGTGTTACTGGTTTGGGGGTGCATGCCATAGGAAGCAATGTGGGAGGTGAGGAGCCTTCGTAAGATATCATTGAGGCTGTCTGGTTGGGGGCCGAGGTTCACCTGGATTTGAGGGAAGATATTGCTATCCCTCTGGGTCTTATTTGAGGGCAGACATCACTGCACCTCTGGTTATTATTTGAGGATAGGTATCACTGTTCCTTCGGATGTTGTTCCATGGGAAGGTTGAGCTTTCGAGATGGGTTATGATTATTGGGTGTACATTCAGGACGTCGGTACTTGAGACACATGGTGTCAGGTGGTCCATGGTGCCAGGTTATAGACCAAAGATTCTGGTGTTGGCCGAAGCAGGTGACACTTCCTGGTGGAAAAAGAGCACCCGTGACGTTTGTGTTTACTTTTGGGCATTATATTGTTAACTATTTTTCTTATATAATCACTTCTCTCGAAACACTTATATAAGGTACGCACCATTGGGTGGCATCCTACTGAGACTCAACCCACACCCAACACAGGCCCTTTGAGACGTGTGTAGACTTTATGAAATTGCGTGTAGGTAGAGGGTTAGCCTCAGGAGCTAGACCTTAGTGTTGTTGGCATGGAGACAGGTATGAACCTTGAGGTCGTGCCGTGATGGAGTTACTTTGTTTAGTTTCCTTTTTGTATCAGCATTCTTACCTTATTTTGTAGTAACTATTGGTTTGCCTTTGTCACCGTTATATATTGATATGTATGACCTTATATGGATGCATGTTTTTTTAATAGTAGTAGTTGCTGTGATATTTATCCTATTGTTCTGTTTACTTTCCACTGCTATTGATTCTATATTACTTTCGTATTTTATTTGATTTTGGATATGCTTCCGCTCTGCGGGTCTAGTTTGAGTCTGCTGAGTTATTTAATTTCCACTTATTATTGACATTATACTTGGACCAATACCTTTATTTCCTCTGAGAGGGTATAGCCTTCCCACTATACCTATTCAGACCCTCAATGCTAGTCGGCAGCCTTTTATGTTCAGGGAAGGTGCGCCTAAGGTAGTGACACCCGACCCGTTTGGCACTGTTCAGGTGGCTGGCCGGGTCAGGGTCATTACATAAATAATAAATATAATATGATAATAATTCATTATAAATAATATACCATCCAATTACATACTATTTCACCATCAATATGTTGATATTGTTGATCATGCGTACGTACAGATTACCGTCTCCTCGAACACATTGTGATTCATTCCCCATCGTAACCATTCAAGAATAATTTTCATTTAATTGATAAAAAATATGTTTTAAGAACGAAATATCATTCTGGATATGAATCAAATACATCAAATCCATAACAATCATGACATTCATAATAAAACATATAAAGGAAAATGAATCAGTTAACACCTGAAATGATGATACTATAGAAATATCATTAACTAAGCGATATTAGAATATCATATATGATATCATATTTCTATTTTTGGTTCATATATAATTTAATAACAATTATTTCACCATTATACAAGTGGTTTACCTACCCTCCAATAATGGAATGTACAAGGTAAGGGTTCATTTTACAATCTATTTATTATTGGAGGTTGTTTATAAGTTATAATCTATTGGGACCTCTTTATCATCCACATCCATGTTTCTTAAAAATGTATTACAAAACATTTTTACTCATTCCTAGAATTTGCGTTAAATTAATTTTTAACCTTTTTGAATTTTTATAAAAAAAATTGAAAGGAATATTTTTTTCGTTTTCCAAACAAAGTACTTTCTGAAAATTCTAATAAATTAATGTATGAATTTTTTTTTAACGTATACAGTGTGTGCAACTATTTTTATCCATTATAACACCTTTGAAGATTTCCTTAAAAGCTTATAAGAATATTTTCAAAATTATTTTTTTCTTTTATAATTATGTGACTTTCAAAAGATTTAAAAATAGAAAGAGATATTTCTCTCAAATAGGATTTATTTAATCTAGCTCAACATCCTTTGATGAATTTTACACTTGTTTGGAGTTGATTAATTATGATACAATCATCAAAACTGTATTGATGGTTTTGTGATATTTTTGACTATGGATGTGTAATTTTTATACAATTCATGGTTTATGGTTAATGTATTCACATTTGTTTCACGACCTGTCCCCCAGGGCCAGTGCCATGACTACCCCAAGTCCTCCTTCCATTGGCTAGGGGCTGGAGACTAGCACCAAAGGTGTATTACCTAAAACATGGAAGGATTTACCTTTATAACCGGTAAACACACGCAACCAAACAAATAGTAAGATACGAATTCAAGTCAGCCATATAGTAAAAAAGTGAGTACAATATGTAAAAAGGGGCTAGAATACAATCCCGTCTGGAATGTACAAGTACAACTACAATGCAATTCAACTGAAGAAAGAGAAAGGCATCTATTGGGTCCTCCTCAGGGTTCCTACCTAAAGGGTAGGTATAGATTGCCTCCTCAGCACTCCACATCCACCCATCTCCTCTACGTACTGACGCTCCATATGGTCAACCTCTGGGAACCGTCCAGTCCTGATATTCTTTGCATCAGTCAACATTGTTTGTCATCTATATCTAACAAAACAAGGTGCAAGCATTTCCCATGCAGGGGTGAGTATAATGGTACTCAGTAGGGGCCCCAAGACCCTCTAGTTCTCAAACAAACAATCAAGTATAAATATCTTTTTAATAAATCAATATATAACCGTACATAGGTATATTCCCCTACATATACCTATGTTATCAAGTAATCCATCTCAATCATGAGGAAAATCACAAAGGTACTGACTCAACTCTCACCAAGATTTATTCAAGGGTAGTCTATAGTAGCATTCGAAGTCACAATGTCGAACACCTCGGTTATGGGAGAACTCCTCTATCGAGTACAGTGTTCCTACCTCGTCACACAGAGGTGCCTCCCACTATCCTTGGACTTCTGAGGTACTCCTCATGTCAAGTACCGTGGGTCTGCCATGTCACCAAGGCACTCCCCACGGTGGGTATGTCAGGTCATCAAAGCACTCCCCACTGGGCCTAATGAGGTACTCCTCCTATTGAGAACCGTGGGTATGTCACGCCACCAAGGCACTCCCCACTCGACCTGTCACTCCACTCCGAGTTTAAACGGTCAGCAGTCGTCAAGTATAAGCTGGCCACTAGGTTCCTAGACTATGCTTTCTCATCTCTGAGAGGATCCGATCAATAAGCTACTGGTAAATACTCAAACTGCCATTAAGCCCAACGAAAAATTATCTCAATGGTCTTCCAAATCATTGGGGTCTCAACGAAATAGAAGGCGTATCAATCAGATGTCTGGTCTATTAGTTATTATCCTTTTAGTCCCGAGGGCCTGATTGGATTCGTGCTCGATCCAACCTGACTATTCCTCATCTTAATCCAAAACCCCAATGGGGTATACTCAAAGGGACCGTCAATCTCCCTTATTTCCAGTTCGCTGAGGGTTGTTCAAATGTACGTCTGGTTCCAATGTTGTGGCCAAAAGAACTAAATGGGTCATTGTTGGCCCCGGTCTGGACCGACCTGGTCTGGGTCATCCTAGCCCAACCCATTAGGTTTTGGCCTGGCTGGTAGTGCAGCTGGCCCGTAGGGTACTGCGAGGGAGCAGACCAGCCTCGGGTACCGCGATGTGCACGGACCGGCGACGGGTACTGTGAGGGTGCTGACCGGCTGTACGGGCGCGTACCAGCAGCAGGGGTGCGGACCGGCCACTAGGGCACAGACTGGCCGTTGGGGCGAGGGCCGATTTTGTTGGTGCAGACCGGCCACAGGAGCGCAGACCAGCTGCAAGGGTGCGAACCTACCTCGGGGGCACGGACCATCCATGAAGGCACGGACCGACCTTAGGGGCATGGACTGTCCATGAGGGAGACAGACCAGCCACGTGTCGGTGGTCTAGCCACGGGTCTACAGACTGGCCGCAGGATGGTGGTCCGGCCATGGGAGGGCTTCACGGCTGGCCACAGGGTGCGCCTCAACATCAGGGTGATGCCTTGGCTGTGGGGTGGCGCCTCAGCCGCGAGGTGGCTCGAAGCCGCGTACGGCGGTGACAGTGTCCGCGGGGCGGCTCCGTTGTGTCATCGCCTTCGTCGCAGCCAAAGGCGGTGACAGCCGTCATTATTGTGCCTCAAACATGGATGGTTTCCGTCCTCCTGCATCGCGAAGAACACCACAAGATTTTAAGAGGGTTTGGGCCATGTTGGTTTGGCCCGTACCCTCCGTATTAGAGTGGTAGCATGTGGCTCAACAATAAAGAAAAACATCAAGCTTACAACATCCCGCAATGTTTCATTCCCAACCTGCAAAAGAAACTACATTATGAATATGGGAAAAAGTAATATCATTCTAGTAAACCCCCTACCTCATTCACATGATGTCTTTGGAGCAAGATGGTAGTACAGTCTTCGATTCTCCGTGGATGAGGACATCCCGCATCGGAAGAAGTCCCATGGAAGAAGGTCAAAATAGGTCATCATTCATCATTGGCTGAGTGTTCTACATTGGAGAGCTTTCCTTGAATTTCTCTCAATCCTCATTTTCCAACACTTTGCCCAAAAATGAATATCCAACCAAATAAAATATTTTTAACAATTTAATTTTTCGGTAATCAAAGTCTTCTTAATTAATTGGCAACAATAAATGTGTGGATTTGGAAAAAAATTCAAATTGGAGGATACCAAGTGTTGGAACAATTAATGTGTAGAAAGTTCAAGAGGCTCCTCTACATTAATTAGGGAGTTGAAGAGGTTTCGAACATGGGTGGCCCCCACCACCATAACCGCTCATGGGAGGTTAAGGTCTGGTGAACCCCACTTTTCAACTTCCTCATGGTGGGTTGTTACAATAGAATAAAATAAAACGTGTGTTTATTTTATTTTATTATTTCCATGAAAACCCCAAAAATTTACTTTTAACCTCGACCAACTATCGTCGAGGTGAAAGTCTTCTTAAGGTGAATATTCACACTGCGAGTTCAACTGTGCCCTCAGATTTCAATTATGAGCACCGGTTAAAATGTTAGAAAACGTTTCTCGCACATTTACTTAATGTACCAGAAAAAAGTTCATAAATTCTGTTTGGGCACTCCGGGCCTCAGAATCATGCACCGTAAATTTTCACGGGCTTGTAATATTCCCATATATTAAAAAACTACATGTAAAATTCCAGGTCATTACATTGTCCCCACCTCAGGGAATTACTTCCTCGTAAGCTACAACTCAAACTAATGGAACAAGTGGGGGTACTGAGAATGCATGTAGGCCTCCCGCTCCCATGTTCTCTCTTGGAGGTTCACGTCTTACCAGAGAACACGCACCAGAGGCATAGTACATCCATGAAGGACCCACTCCCGTCGATCCTCAATCTCTACTAGAACCTCCGTAAATGTCGCCTCATCGTCGATGTCTATCTCACCATGGTCGATGATGTGAGAAGGGTCATGCGTGTCTCTCTTCATCTGGGATACATGGAAGACGTCGTGCACCCGGTGAAACTAAGGTGGAAGATCTAAGTGGTAAGCCACCTTGTAAACTCTACTGAGGACCTGAAAATGTCCGATTAATCTCACAATTTACTTGATGCCTCAGCCAAATCTCTACAAACCACATCGAGGTGAGACCCGTAGAAAGACGTGGTCACCATCCTCGAACTCCAGGGGTCTCCCTCCTGTGTTGGCATACGACTTATGCCTGCTCTGTGAAGTCTTCATCTGGTCCTGGATGATATAAAAATTCTATGTGGTAGCTTCTACCATTTCTGGTCCAACTAGTGCTGACTCCCCTAGGACAGTCCAGCACAATGGTGATCTGTAAGGTTTCTCGTACAATGCCTCAAAAGGTGCCATCCTAGTGGTGGAGATATTGATGTTGTTGTATGAAAACTCCACCAAAGTAGAGTGATCCTCCTAGATGCGACTGAAGTTGAGGACACAAGCACGAAACATGTCCTCGAAAGTCTCAATGGTCTGCTCAGTCTGGCCATTCGTCTAAGGATCGAAGACGGTGCACAAATAAAGTTGTCTACCAAAAGCCTCCTACAACCACTTCCATAGATGGGAAGCAAAATGTCCATCACAATCGGAGATAATAATCGAAGGTAATCCATGTATCCACACAATCTCTTACATATAGAGTCGTCCCAATCACTCTACTGAATGATGCTCTCTGATCGGTAGGAAGCGGGCTGACTTGGTGAGTCGGTCGATTATCACCCAGATATTGTCATGTCCCCTGGATGTACGTGGAATTCCTGTCACAAAGTCCATGGATATCCCGTATCACTTTCACTCTGGGAACTCTAAAGGATGAACCAAGCCAGCTGGTACCTGATCCTCTCCCTCTACTTACTGAAAAGTGAGGCACCGAGAAACAAACTCTACATATTCCTTCTTCATTCTCATCCCCCAGTGTTGTCGTCAGAGATCATAGTACATCTACTCCACTCCTGGATGTACCACTAGAGGGGATGTGTGGAACTCATTCAACACTTCCTACTGAAGTGATACTGTTACCATGGTACGTCCTCTGAAAAGGATGATGTGATCCCCACCTTCAGAAAATCCCTCAGGTGTTGTCCTGTGGATATCTGAGCACGTTGTGCCTTGTAGTCAGCATCCCCACTTTGTGCCTCCCTGACTCGCTGATGATGTGGGGGAGTGACTGTAAGAGACTTTAGAATGGCTGCTCTGTCTCTATCCACAAAGGATATCTACAAAGTGGCCATCTGCTCAGTCGCCTCAACTAGCAGTTGTATACCAGACCTACTACTGAGTGCATCTGCTACAACATTCCCATTCCAAAGAGTATAGAGTATCTCGAAGTTATAGTCCTGTAGGAACTCAAGAAAACATCGTTGTCTCAGGTCCAGGTCTTTCTGAGGGAAGATATACCTCATACTAATGTAAAACGTTCTCTTATTATATAGTGATGCCACATCTTCAAGGAGAAGACCACTGCCGCTAACTCCAGGTCATGGTTAGTGAAGTTCTTCTCATGTTATCTCAGCTTCCAAGAACCATATGTGATAACTGCTCGCTCCTCCATCATGAAACATCCAATCCTGGTTCATAATGTGTCGCTGTAAACTATGTACCCTACACACTCCTCTAGAAGCCTTAAGATGTGGGGCACTAGTTAGAATCTTCCTCAGCTCCTGAAAACACTAATGTCATCTCTCCGACCACACGATGGGTATCCCCTTCTTCGTCAAAGATGATAGTGGTGCTACAACTCTAGAGAATTCTACCACAAACCTCCAATAATATCCAGCCAATCCCAGGAAACTCCGTACCTCTGTCACACTCCTGGGTTGATCCCAAGAAAGTACCGTGTCAATCTTCGATGGATCTACTGCAACTCCAGCATCCAATATTACATGTCCCAGAAAATGAACCTCTCAGATCCAAAACTGGCACTTCTAGAGCTTAACATAAAAATGTTTATCTCAGTTTTTGTCTAGTACTACCTACCAATGATAGGCATACTCCTCCTAAGTAGTCGTGTAGATCAGAATGTCATCGATGTAGACCACTACAATGTGATCAATTTTTCGCTGAAATATTCTGCTCCTGAACCCATGAAGACTGATAGAGAATTGGTTACAACAAATTTCATAACCAAGAATTCATAATGGCCATACAGACATTTGATGTCCATCTTCTATACATCCTCGTCACGCACTTTGAGATGGTGATAGCTTGATCTGAGGTCTATCTTCAAGACCCACCGTGCTCCAATCAGTTGATCAAAGAGGTCGTCAAGCCTTGGGAGTGGGTACTTGTTCTTCACGGTCACCTGGTTCAGGCACCGATAGTCATAAAAAATCCTCAATCTATCATCTTCCTTCTGGTCGAATAGAATCAGGGATGCCCAAGGTGAATCACTGGACCAGATGAACCCCTTCCCCTATAAGTCCTGTAGCAATACACGCAGCTCTCAATGCTCCGTGGAAGCAATCTGATACACTGGTGTAGATATTGGTGATGTCATAGGGTACAAGTCAATGTTAAAGTACACATATCTCCGAGGAGGTAGACCCAGAACATAATCAGTGAAGACATCCGCGTACTGGAACACCACTACAAGAAAACATGGACTCTGCACGTCAACATCTATGAGTGTAAGGCTAGCCAACTGATGAGTGATCGGCTGCACTCTTCTCAGGGAAAGTCCATCATGTGCTGCAAAGGCTCCCTTCTCTCCACTGAAGTTAAACCTGGTCCCATCTATGCCAACCCACATCACTTTACGCCTAATATAGTCAATATGTGCATGGGATATAGATAACCGTTCCATACCAAAGATGATGCCGTAAGGCCTCTGCACCGCTACTAGGAGATCTCAGCCGAAGCTCTTGCCTCCTAGAGTAAGATCACACTACTGGCACCAGTGCGTAATCGTTTAATCCTCCCTCTTAAGAGTCTCTAGCCGTAAGGATCGAACCAACAACTCTGTCGAAATCTCCGACCTTCGATCGAGGGCAGTGGAAATGAAAGAATGACTGGAACCTGGGTCAATAAGTACTATAGCTATGGTGGAGTAGACACACATCATACCTCGAATCATATATGGAGTGCCATGATCATAAGTCTCTGTTGCCTATAGCTGAGATCTCCCTTTTCCACCTACTCCCTGCGGTCATGGTGGACTTCCTGGTGGTAGTGGCGGTAACATCTCGAAATGTCTCCCACCACCAGCTACACATCCAGCTCTTCTGCCATAGTCACCTCCTCCCTACGGACCTACTCAGTCGAACCTCTGTCTTTACCTTGGCAATCCTTCGACTGTGTGCTGATCATCCAATCGGTGGGTCAGACAGTCACGAGCCATGTGACCCTACCCACCGCATGTGAAACACTAACCACTTCTGGCATGTATGTCTTTGCCTCTGGTTCCCCACACAACCGACTCTTAATCCTGTAGTCATCCACCTGTATGTTTGGTCCTCTTGGACCTCTACGACATCTGTGTACTTCCAGCTGTAGAATTATCCACTACGTGACGTCTGGTGGTGGGTCTTGCTATTGGTGACTACTCAAAAAGGAATCTCTACACTAAAAGGGCTCTCTCTAACACCCCCTCATGCATAGTGATGCAGAGTGAGATCATCGAAGACCTGATCTCCTGCCCGAGCCCCTTCTCGAAGGTCTGGGCCCAGAATAATGGGTCTCATACCATATCATTGTAGTAGCGTGAGAGGTCAGTGAACATCACATTGTACTAAACAACAGTCATACTGCCCTGCTACAGATGATGTAGCTCTTAAATGTGCATTTTTCGAAGAGTCGCTGGGACAAAATCTACCTGAAACAGGCTCTCAAAGTCTCCCCAGAGAAGTTTCATCACATCATGAACCTGGAGCATCAAGCTCCACCATCTGTCTGCTGCTGCCTATAGAAGGCTCGTGGAAAGGATCACCATGATATCGGTTGGTGCCTCTAATAGTCCAATGAATCTCACTACAGCCTCCATACAATCCTCAGCCGCCTATGGTTCCGTATCTCCCCTAAACATGGGTGTCCTTTGGCACTGAAACTCGTGCAATGAACATAAGATGCGTTCACCATCTGTTGTGGGGCTGGTGGATTTGATAGACCAAAGGGAAATTGTACTGTTGGTTCCCCCTCTAGTGCCTGTACTGGATGAGGGCCCTGCACCGAGGCCTCGTCGCTCGGTGTGCTATCAGTGTGTATAACTCTCAGAACCCTATCTAGCTATCTTCATGGAGGAATCCTGAAATGAAATAGGTGCCCCATGTTTAATAAGTTATACTTGGAGAGATGAATCAAAGAGTTCATAAATAATACTCATGAAAACACAGATGCAATCAGTGTTTTTGTGCACTGAGTCAGAAATCAGAAGTCAGGGTCCAGGTGCATGGATACATCGCCCATCGCACCAACACTAGATTCCCTAAACTAATAACCACACTCACTAAAATTAATAGTATTACTATTAAAAATAAAAGAGTATTATGTTCTATTTTAGAACCAACTCCTATAATACCAATTTTCCACAACCCATCCCCCAGGTCCTTTCTTGTGACTACCCTATGCCAGCCTTCCATAGGCTAGGGGTTGGCGACTAGCACCAAAGGCATATTCCCAAAAACATGAAAGGTATTTCCTTTATAACCTATAAACACATGCAACCAAACACACAGAAAGATATGAATGCAAGTCAACTATATAGTAAACTAGTGAGTAAAGTATGTAAAAATGGGTGATAATACAAACCCATATGGAAAGTATAAGTACAACTAAAATTCCATGCAACTGAAGAAAGACAAAGGCAGATACTAGGTCCTCCTCCGGGTTCGTACTTAAAGGGTAGGTACAAATCGCCTCCTCAGCACTCCATGTACTCCCATCTTCTCTGTGTACCGACACGTCGTATGGTCAACCTTCAGGCACCGTCCAGTCCTGGTACTCTCTGCCCCATTCAGCACAGTCTGTCGTCTACATCCAACACAACAAGGTGGGGGCATATCTCGTACAGGGGTGAGTATAACGATACTCAATAGGGACCTCGAGACCCTCTAGGTATCAAAACATCCATCAAAGATAAATAAAAAAGTATGAAATCAACATATAACCATACATGGGTATATTCCCATACATATACCTATGTTATCAAATAATCCATCTTAATCATGAAAAAATTCACAGAGGTACTGACTCAGCCTACACCATGATTTATTCTAGGGTAGTATCAAGTAACATTAATAGTTACTACATCAAATGCCTAGGCTGATGTGGAACTCCTCCTCTATCGAGTATAGTGGGCTTGCCACATCACACAGTGGTGATCTCCACAAATCATGGATTGGTGAGGTACTCCACCTGTCGAGTACCATGTGTCTGCAATGACACCAAGGCGCTCCCCACTAGGCCTGCTGAGGTACATCTCTTGTCGAGTACAGTTATTCTACGGCATCAAAAAGGCACTCCCCACTATAGGTCTGCCACATCACCAATGCGCTCCCCACTGGGGCTATTGAGATACTCCAAGTCGAAACGGTCAGCATTTGTTATGTCTTAGCCAGCCATTGGGTTCCTGCACTATGCTTGCTCTTCTCTGGGTACATCCACTCGACAAGCTACTGGTAGAATCTCCAAGTCCCATGAAGTCCCATGAAGATGTATCTCTAAGGTTCTCTTTGTCATAGGGGTCTCAATTCAACAGACGACGCGTCAATCGAACTCCCGATCTGTGAGTTATTATCCTTTTAGTCCCGGGGGCCCGATTGGATTCGTGTGCCATCCAACCTGACCCTTCCCCATATCCACTATATTTACTAAACCTGTGTGTACCCATGCCTATGTTTCACCACCAAAAACAGCCACGTAACCACTTTTCCACTACCAATTACACTTATACCCACTACCTTCCTCACAAACACCCCTGGTGCCCTTCATTTCCTGACAACCAGCCATGGCTTCGCCGACTTACCCATTCGCGTTTAGGGTTCAGCTCATCGATCTTCATCCTCTCGCAGCTCGCATGCGACGATGGCCATATCTGTGACGCCTTCACTACCTTACGCCTTCGGCATTATCACCCATCGTGAACTACACTCCCCTGAAACCCTCGCCTCCATTGTCTTGGCTTTCACAGTCAACCCACAATTGGTCGACGTCCGTCTTCGACATCCTCCTTCTACCAGTTTATACTCTACTATCCTTCTTTTTCCTTACGTTGATCTTGATCGGGATTTTGTTCTTCGTATCCTTGGGTTCACGTAAAATCTCGACGTGGGAGTCGCCTAGGGTTCTCACTATTTCTTTATCCTCTCTCATTTCCGGGACTGCTCTTCGTCGGGTAAGGTTCTCACTCTCTGCAACTCCTCCCAGAAATCCCACCTCAATCTTCTTTGGCTATGTTCCCCCTTCCATTTTCTCCTCACGAAAAAAACCGTCGAACCATCCACTGTGTTTGATTCCTATAGATAACTGGGACATCCTTCCAATCTGCTTACTACCTTCATCAAGAGCTTTGATTTCAACACCGTTTTTGTCCTTCGGCTCCTCCGCTCGACCTATGCTGTAACACCTGAGACTTTTATGTTATATAAATCATCAAAGGAATCTTTTTCTACACAAAACATTCTTGGTTTTCTTTACTCGAAATCGCGACCATCCTCGATAGCTTACGTCGTACGCAACACCGAGTTTCACTAAACAATGATATGCTATTAAAATATTATTAAAACTAGCCATTATGAATAGTAATAACCACTTTTTGAAATTTTAAAAATTTTATTTTTCAAAATGGACTTCATTTTTGGATTCGAAATATCGAAATTAGCCTACGGTGAAATTTTGGAATTTTTATGAAAACTTTAAATTTTTGATGAATAGTGAAACCACTAAGTGGTAGTTAAAAAACTGAATTTTTCATAAAAATTAATTTCACCGCTTCTGTGAGTGGAATTTCAAAAATCCGAGAGACACGGTTGATGTCAGTAAGTAAAATGTGGTTCAATGAGATGAAAATAATTTTTTAGTGAATAGTAATTTTTTACTTTTTTTTACCACGGTTAAAAGTAAATAGGTTAATTAAGGGTAAAGATGATATTATTATTACCCTAACACATGTTCTAATTCTATTGGATAAGTTTAATTCGACCAAAAACAAACTTAGGAATAAAATATGACCCTTTAGGACCACTTGGATTAGATTAGGACATTTATTATTAATTTATTTAATGAAGGGTTAAAATAGTTACAATCAATGTTTAATAAGTAAATAATTTTTAATATAAGGTTTTACAGAAGATAAATTCGACTATAAATATTCCATAGAAAGCTAAAACGATTTCCTACATAATTATATTTTATTTGTAATTTTTAGAAATTAAATAATTTAATTTATTTAGGACACAATGATAATCGAGTAATTATCTTATTAATGAAATATTGACATAATTGATGTTATAAACACCAAAATAAATGTAATTTGAGACTTTTTATAAATTCCACTAATTATATAGGTTAATATGACATGTTAGTATTGATTTAATTAACTTTTTTGGAACTAATAATTATGTTATGATTTTTACAAAAATCAATTACTAAATAGTGTCAATATTGACATAAAATAGTTTTTTGAACAAATATTATATTAGTAATTGTTATTTTATTTTTAAAAATATATTTTTAGGCCAAATGACTTAGATAAGGTTATATATATTAATACTAAACAACTTGGGGTTCGTTTGGAAGCTTATAGTATGTTTATTAACCTTATAGTATAAGAACACAAGAAGACACGGTAAAAGTAAAATTATTTAACTTAATGTTAAATCTAAATGATAAGGTTAAAATAGGAACCTAAACATGTATAAATTAAATTGGATGAGAGGATTTATACCCATACCCACCTTAGCTTCGAAATATATCATTTTGGAGCTATTTAAAACCGAATTTGACTTTATAATATAATAATAGTTTTAGTTATTCCAAAGGTGCCCCTCTCCTCCCTTATAAAAGGACACCTCCTCCCCCTCTTGCTCACACCACTTTGAGCCTTCATGCTCGGCAAACCCCTGCCAATTCCTCCTCTCCACTTCCCTAGAGAAATCCTAGAGGTCCTGGTCTTCTTCAAAGACAAATTTTAGTGCCCTAAAGGAAGGTCTCAAAGAAGCACTTCAAAGAAGAGGTAATGTCAGTTACCGATTCTTTCATATTTATTTCTTTTTCCACTTCTTCTTATTTAGTTGTTTCATTATGAAGTAATAACATCAGTATCACTCAAATAATTATATGTTATTATAAGTATGAAACAACCATATTTCACCATCTATCCACCCTACGGAAAAAGAAATCACCGCGCGTGCGTACGTACGGAATACCGTCTCCACGCCGTGGTGTAATCTATTTTCCACCACAACCTTACTTGGATGGGTATAAAGGTGTAAATAATGACTATATATGACTATAATAAAGTTATACTAATTCTGAAATAGTATACATACACTCCAATACAATTCCACGATCATAGGAATGATATCATCACTCGTGCGTACGTACGGAATACCGTCTCCACGATTTGATGCGACTCGTTCTAAATGATCTTCATTTAATAATGATTATATAAATGAATTGAATGGATGAATTTGATATATATTACACTAATACCATTCTGGAAATGAGGTATCTATAACCTAAAGAGAAGAATAAGAATTTATTCGACAAAACACACATAAGAACAAAAAGTTATAAACACCCGAATAAAAAGTAGCAATGAAATATTACTTCTAAGAAGCTATGAATATGACAATATATGATATCATAAAAATAATTATGATTTTGTAATAAGTCAATAACATTATTTAAATCGTTATAAAGGTTGTTCAGACACGTACAAAGCATATCGGACCTAAGGCAAGGGAAATATCACAATCTCATTTTTATCCAAGATTGTTTATACTTTGGTATTTACTGGGGTGTATTTTATCATCCACACCCATGTTTCCTCAATATGTAATATTTATATCTTTCTACAATAGTTTATATCCAATTTTACCCTTCGGTGAGTTTTTAGTAAAAGATATGAAAGGAATCTTTTGTCATTTTTCGTACGAGGTACTTTTTGACTATTCCGACAAAAGTACGAGAAAAATGTTTTTTTAACTTATACGACATGAATGGATTTTTAAAACATTATTTCCAAGAAGCATCCTTTACAAGTTTCCAAGTTTATTTTTAATCAACTTATTTTAGTTTCAAGTTGTGTGACATGTTAAGAAAGGAAAGATATTTTTGAAGAAGAAAGGATATTTTCCTCAAGAATGGAGTTCAAGTGTTTTATCAAAATTAATTTCGATATAAGATAATAAAGGGTTCTGTTATTATCCCTATTATTACATTGATTTGATTATGTTGTGATGGAATTATTTTTATGAATTCCTTTATCTTATATGAATTGTTTTATGATGTCATGATGTTTAAGATTTCGATTTGTATTACATGGGTTATGCAATGATGTAAGATTTATGATTTTGTGGCACACATAATAATGGTATCATTATGAGATGGGTGGGACCTATATATCCCTCCAATGCATTGGGTAAAGATTTTATATCTCATGAGATAGACATGGCTGGAATGGTAGGTTATACCGGTTCTGTGAAACAGGACTGAAACGAGGAGTGAACTCGGTTCAGAAAGGGACTTTGTCCACTAAGATAGTCTTGTAAATGAGTCTTGACTAATAAGAAATGATTCTCTATGATTATGTGTGTATGCCCCAAAGTTTCATGTTTTATGTTATGATTATTGGGATCACATTTCACTACTATGATTTATCCCATGTTATTAAATTATGATCTCTTTTGTAGGTTATGATTTCCAAAATTTATGTGCTTATGTATATGATGTGATTGATATTTCTTTTGTTTACCCTTACTGAGCATTTGAGCTCACCCTTTTGTATGTTTTATTTCCCCAGGTCAAGAAGAAGGTTGTTAAGTAGAATATTCCAAAAAGGGACTCTAGATATGATGAAATAAATGGGAGGCAAAGTAGATGGTTTATGAACCAGTTGTTTATGTTTCCTAGTTCCTAAAGAAACTATACCTATACGGTCCTTTCTTGGTTTTGTTATATGTTGTAATAAGTCTACTTCAATTCTGAAGTAATAACAATGTTTGTAAAGTATGGGTCGTTATAGTTGGTATCCGAGGAAAGTTATAGTCAGCCATTGGAAACTAGGATGCGAAAGCCTTAGTGAGAACCCTTAGGATAAGTCTAAGAATATAACACAATATTAGTATTTTAGAAATGGCCATTAATAACCTAGGATATGACCTTAAGTGTGAAATCATATTCTTGATTATGTGGTTTTCCTATTATAATTAGTGTTGATCACACGATTATTCTTGGTTTTAGTCAATGGCTGGAACCCGAAGGAATCGTGTTAATGAGGAATGCGACGGGCAATGCAATGATTGTCCCCCTAAGCAACCAAACATTATGGGAGATGGAATGCAAAATCATGTAGCCATGCTCACACAACTTTCTGAAGCTATGAATCATGCAGGACTTCCAAACGAGCAAAGGAAGGAGCAACATTCTGTTGAATCCTTCATGAGACAGCTTCCACCTTCTTTCAGCGGGTCTACCGATCCATTAGTTGCTGAACAATGGATTAGTACTACTGAAAAGATATTTTTAGTTCTTCAATGTTCTGAGCATGATAATGTCATCTTAGCAGTGTATCGTTTGGACGGTGATGCTGATCAATGGTGGAATATTATTAAGAATACGAGGCAAAGGGATGAAATTGATTACATGGAATGGGACGAGTTCAAGAACTTATTTTCAATAAGTACTTCCCTCGTATTCTCCAAACAAAGATGGAGAAAGAGTTTCTTGAACTGAAGCAAAAGGATGATGAATCTGTTGGTACCTGTGAAGCAAATTTTACAAGACTTGCAAGGTACGCTTCTAGTATTATTATCCAACCTGATAGTAAGATCGATCGATTCTTTAGTGGCTTAAAACCAAGTCTTCGAAGGGCCTTATCCATTAGGGAATTAAATAGCTATGAGGAAATCGTTCGATGTGCTCTCAAAGATGAGATGGATATTGGAGTAACCCATCAGTCATATGGGCTTGATAAGAAGAGGAAAATGGAATTCAAAGGATAATCTAAAGAGGACACTGAAAAGAAGATGAGATTTACCTTATGCTCAAAGTGTGGAATGAAACATGGAGGGAGTTGTCTTAAAGGAACAAGTAAATGTTTCAAATGTGGAAAAGACGGTCATCGAGCATTCGAATGCCACGATGATGGGAAGAAGATGTCTAATGATGCAAACAAAGGAAGGGATACACAGAATGAACCTACTACACTTCAATGTTTCAAGTGCAAGGAGATGGGACATTATGCCAATAAATTCCCTAATCCAAGGGTTGATGATGATGGTCGGCGTCAACAAACTCTTAAGGCTAAGGAAAAAGGAAAGTCACATTCAATTTCTATCAGCGATGTGGAGAACGATAACGATGTGGTGAAAGGTACACTTACCATCCACTCTAAAGTAGAAAATATTTTATTTGATTCTGGATCCACCCACTCTTTTAATTCTGATTAATTTTATAAGGGTATCACCGTATTACCTCAACAATTAGATTTTGAGTTAGCTGTGACAACAACTAATGACACAACAGTCACATCAAAAGTTTATAATTCTTTTTCGATCGAAGTTTGTGGGAAATTGCTTCCTGCAAATCATGTGATCTTTCCTATAGTGAAATTTGATGTCATTCCTGGCATGGATTGGATTTTTATATGGAGATTATATCAATTTCCAAAGAAGGGAAGTCATATTTCATATTCCAGATCAATCTATCATCGTCTATCAATGCAAGGATGAACAAAACCTTCCAGTGGAAATTCCTTCTACCTTATGGGTATTGATTCCACTAAATGAAGGTTATTTATCTCAAATGGTTGGTGAGAAACTCACGATTAAGAATATTCCCATTGTACGGGAGTTTGATGATGTCTTTCCGGAGGAATTACTGGGTCTTCCACCAAATCGTGAAGTTGAGTTTTCAATAGAACTTGCACCGGGTGCTTTGCCTATTTCAAAGACACCTTATAGAATGGCCCCAATTGAGTTGCAGGAATTGAAGAAGAAACTCTAAGAGAATCTTGATAAGGGATTCATATGCCCTAGTGCATCACCTTGGGGAGCACCTATTCTATTTGTTAAGAAGAAAGATGGATCAATGATACTCTGCATTGATTATCGAGAACTTATCAAGATCACTATCAAGAACAAATATCCTCTCTCGCGCATTGATGACCAATTTGACCAACTACGCGGAGCTCAATTCTTTTCCAAGATTGATCTTCATTCAGGGTATCATCAATTAAGGGTCAAAAGGGAGGATATACCAAAGACGACTTTCCGTACAATGTATGGACACTATGAATTTATAGTGATTCCATTTGGTCTTACTAATGCCCCTGCTATCTTCATGGATCTGATGAATAGAATCTTTAGAGACTATCTTGATCAATTTGTGGTAGTCTTTATAGACGATATTCTTATCTATTCAAAGAGCAAGGAAGAACATGAAGATCACTTGAGAATTATATTGAAGACCCTGAGAAAGCATAAGCTTTATGCCAAATTTACCAAGTGTGAATTTTGGCATCAAAAAGTTGCATTTTTGGGTCACATAATCTCAAAAGGGGGGATATCTGTGGATCCAGCAAAAACAGAGGTTATCGAAAGATGGTCGAGACCGACAACAGTAACTGAGATCCGAAGTTTTCATGGTTTGGCTGGATATTATCGAAGTTTTGTGAAAGATTTTTCACGATTATCTAACCCACTCACCAAGTTGACTCGGAAAGGAGTTAAGTTTGTTTGGGCGGAAGAATGTGAAGAGAATTTCAAGGAGTTGAAAAGAAGGTTATCCAGTGCACCTGTTCTCACACTGTCTTGTAGTGGAGAAAGGTTTTTGATCTATAGTGATGCATCCAAGAAGGGATTGGGGTGTGCTCTTATTAAAAATGATATGGTGATAGCTTATGCCTCACGACAGTTGAAAATCCATGAGAAAAATTAACCAACACATGATTTGGAGTTAGCTGCGGTAATCTTTGCATTAACGATTTGGAGGCATTACCTTTATGGTAAAAGGTGTGATATTTATACTGATCATAAAATTTTAAAGTATATTTTCACAGAAAAGGAGCTGAATATGCGTCAAAGAAGATGGTTGGAGCTGATTAAGGATTATGACTTCTCAATCCATTACCACCCTAAGAAAGAAAACAAGGTGGCAGATGCAT
The DNA here is from genome assembly GCA_963277665.1 of Viscum album. NCBI lineage: Eukaryota > Viridiplantae > Streptophyta > Magnoliopsida > Santalales > Viscaceae > Viscum > Viscum album. Next base: position 1,369,181,569 of record OY728134.1, read on the forward strand.
TAAGTCGACAAGACCATGCTAGTATATCCATGATGAGGATCACAAAAGATCCAATATGTATGGATTTACAAAGGATGGATCTTGGAATTGTAATGGAAGGGGAAAATTCTTATCTTTCTCAAATGAATGTTCAACCATCTATACGTGTGAAGATTAAAAAGGCACACAAATAAGTTGTCGAGTTACAAAAGAAGGTGAGAAATGTTCATGAACTCAACCTTGATTGTGATGGGATAATAATGTTCTGGAATAGGGTTTGTGTTCCTCCCATCCCCGAATTAAAGAAGGAGCTACTGGATGAGGCTCATAGTTCTTCATTCTCTATTCATCCTGGAAGCACGAAGATGTATAGGGACCTGAAAGAGTACTTCTGGTGGGATGGCATGAAAAGAGATGTTGCTGAATATGTCTCTCGATGCTTGGTTTGTCAGCAAGTTAATGCTGAGGGACAGAAGTCTAAGGGGATGTTACAACCATTAACCATACCCGAATGGAAATGGGAAAACATCACAATGGACTTTGTCACAGGACTTCCTAAAACATCCAAAGGAAATAATGCTATCTGGGTCATAGTTGATCGTCTTACAAAGTCTGCACACTTCATTGCTATAAGAGATGATTTCTCTCTCGATCAGCTTGCTAGGATATATGTAAAGGAAGTGGTAAGATTTCATGGAGTACCAATTTCTATTATATCTGATCGGGATCCGAGAATTACCTCGATGTTCTTGTGAAGTCTTCAGCATACTCTAGATACATAGTTGAGTTTTAGCACTACTTATCATCCTCAGACAGACGGTCAGTCTGAGAGAACAATTCAAACTCTAGAAGATATGTTGAGAGCTTTCTCTATGGCTTTCAAAGGTGGTTGGGATCAACACCTAAAATTGGTGAAATTTTCTTATAATAATATCTTTCACTCCATTATTCAGATGGATCATTATGAATCTCTCTATGGAAATAAATGCAGGACTCCAACTTGCTGGGATGAAGTTGGGGAAAGAAAGCTATTAGGACCTGATCTCATTGATGAAATGGCAGAAAAGGTCAAATCTATTCAACAACTCATAAGAGCAGCTCCGAGTCGATAGAAAAGTTATGCCGACAACGGAAGAGAAGACCTAGAGTTTGAAGTGGGTGATAAAGTGTTCTTACGAATATCTCCCTGAAAGAGGGTCATGAGATTTGTAAAGAAGGGGAAGTTGAGCCCTAGATATATTAGTCCTTTCAAAATACTGGATCGTGTTGGGAAGGTAGCTTAACGATTGGCGCTTCCACCGAATCTCTCTTTAGTTCACGATGTGTTCCATGTATCTCTCCTGAGAAAGTACATACCTGATCCTTCCCAAGTACTTAGCTTAGAAGTTGTACCGCTGGAGCAAGATCTTTCGTATGAAGAACAACAGATAGAGATTCTGGATCGTAGTGAAAAAGTCATACAAAACAAGACCAATCGATTGGTGAAAGTTTTATAGAGGAACCACCAATTAGAAGAAGCTACATGGGAGCTTGAGGATATGATGAGGGAGAGGTATCCTCATCTGTTTGTTACAAAGTGATGAATTTCGAGGGAGAAATTCATTTTAAGGGGGGTAGAATGTAGCACCCGAGAATTTTATGTTATATAAATCATCAAAGGAATCTTTTTCTACACAACACATTCTTGGCTTGCTTTAAACGAAATCGCGACCTTCCTCGATAGCTTGCATCGTACGCAATACCGAGTTTCACTAGACAATGATATGCTATTAAAATATTATTAAAACTAGCAGTTATGAATAGTAATAACCACTTTTTGAAATTTTATAAATTTTATTTTTCAAAATGGACTTCATTTTTTGATTCGGAATATCGAAATTAGCCTAGGGTGAAATTTTGGTATTTTTATGAAAACATTCAATTTTTGATGAATAGTGAAACCACTAAGTGGTAGTTAAAAAACTGAATTTTTCATAAAACATAATTTTACCGCTTCTGTGAGTGGAATTTCAAAAATCTGAGAGACATGGTTGATGTGGGTAAGTAAAAATTTGGTTCAATGAGATGAAAATAATGTTTTGGTGAATAGTATCTTTTTACTTTTTTTTACCACGGTTAAAAGTAAATAGGTTAATTAAGGGTAAAGATGATATTATTATTACCCTAACACATGACCTAATTCTATTGGATAAATGTATTTCGACCAAAAACAAACTTACGAATAAAATTTGACCATTTAGGCCCACTTGGATTAGATTATGACATTTATTATTAATTTATTTAAAGAAGGGTTAAAATAGTTAAAATCAATGTTTAATAAGTAAATAATTTTTTATATAATGCTATACATAAGATAAATTCGACTATAAAAATTAATTAGAAAGATAAAACGATTTCATACATAATGATATTTTATTTGTAATTTTTAGACATTAAATAATTTAATTTATTTATGACAGAATGATGATACAGTAATTATCATATTAATGAAATATTGACATAATTGATGTTATAAACACCGAAATAAATGTAATTTGAGACTTTTTATGAATTTAACTAATTTTATAGGTTAATATGACATGTTATTATTGATTTAATTAACTCTTTTCGAACTAATAATTCTGTTATGATTTTCACAAAAATCAATTACTAAATAGTGTCAAAATTGACATAAAATAGTTTTTAAAAGAAATATTATATTAGTAATTTTTATTTTATTTCTAAAAATCTAAGGTTCAGCCAAATGACTTAGATAAGGTCATATATATTAATAATAAACAACTTGGGGTTCCTGTGGCTGCTTATAGTAAGTTTATTAACCATATAGTATAAGAACACAAGAAGACACGGTAAAAGTAAAATTATTTAACTTAATGTTAAATCTAAATGATAAGGTTAAAATAGGAAACTAAACTTGTCTAAATTCTATTGGATGAGAGGATTTAGACCCATCCCCACCTTAGCTTCGTAATATATCAATTTGGAGCTATTTAAAACCGAATTTTACTTTATAATATAATAATAGTTTTAGTTATTCCAAAGGTGCCCCTCTCCTCCCTTATAAAAGGACACCACCTCCCCCTCTTGCTCACACCATATTGAGCCTTCAATCTCGTCCAACCCCTGCCAATTCCTCCTCTCCAATTCCCTAGATACATCCTAGTGGTCCGGGGATTCTTCAAAGACCAATTTTAGTGCCCTAAAAGAAGGTCTCAAAGAAGCACTTCAAAGAAGCGGTAATGTCCGTTACCAATTCATTAATCTTTATTTCTTCTTCCACTTTGTCTTATTTAGTTGTTTTATTATGAAGTAATAACATAAGTATCACTCATATACTGATATGTTATTATAATTATGAAACAGACCTATTTAACCATCTATCCATCCTACGGAAAAAGAAATCACCGTGCATGCGTACGTACGGAATACCGTCTCCACGCCGTGGTGTAATCTATCTTCCACCACCACCTTACTTGGATGGGTATAATGTTGTAAATAATGACTATATATGAATATTATAAAGTGATACTGATTCTGAAATAGTATACATACACTCCAATACAATTCCACGATCATAGGAACGATATCATCACTCGTGCGTACGTACGGAATACCGTCTCCACGATGTGATGCGACTCGTTCTACCTGATCTTCATTTCATAATGATTATATAAATGAAATGAATGAATTAATATGATATATTTACACTAATACCATTCTGTAAATGAGGTATCTATAACCTAAAGAGAAGAATAAGAATTTATTCGACAAAACACGCATAAGAATAAAAAGTTATAAACACCCGAATAAAAGGTAGCAATGAAATATTACTACTAAGAAACTAAGAATATGACCATATATGATATCGTAAAAATAATTATGATTCTGTAATAAGTCAATAACATTATTTAAATCATTATAAATTAGGTTCAGACATGTACAAAGCATATCTGACCTAAGGTAAGGGAAATATCACAATCTCATTTTTATCCGAGATTGTTTATACTTTGGTATTTACTGGGGTGTATTTTATCATCCACAACCATGATTCCTCAATATGTAATATTTATATCTTTCTACAATAGTTTATTTCCAATTTTACCCTTCGGTGAGTTTTTAGTAAAAGATATGAAATGAATATTTTGTCGTTTTTCGTACGAGGTACTTTTTGACTTTTCCAAAAAAATACGAGAAGAATGTTTTTTTAACTTATACGACATGAATGGATTTTTAAAACATTATTTCCTAGAAGCATCCTTTACATGTTTCCAAGTTTGTTTTTAATCATCTTCTTTTATTTTAAAGTTTTATGACATGTTATGAAAGGAAAAATGTTTTTGAAGAAGAAAGGATATTTTTTTCAAGAATGGAGTTCAAGTGTTTTATCAAAATTATTATCCATCTAAGATAATAAAGAGTTCTGTTTGTATCCATATTATTACATTTATTTGATTATTTTGTGATGGAATTATTTCTATGAATTCCTTTATCTTATATGAATTTGTTTATAATGTCATGATGTTTAAGATTTCCATTTGTATTACATGGGTTATGAAATGATGTATGATTTATGATTTTGTGGCACACATAAGAATGGTATCATAATGAGATGGGTGAGACCTATATCTCCCTCCAATGCATTGGGTGAAGATTTTATATCTCATGAGATAGACATGGCTAGAACAGTAGGTTATACCAGTTCAGTGAAACTGGACTGAAACGAGGAGTGAAATCAGTTCAGAAAGGGACTTTGTCCACTAAGATAGTCTTGGAAATGAGTCTTGACTAATAAGAAATGATTATCTATGATTATGTCTGTATGACACAAAGTTTCATGTTTTAAGTTATGATTATTGGGATCAGATTTAACTATTATGATTTATCCCATGTTATTAAATTATGATCTCTTTTTCAGGTTAAGATTTCCAAAAGTTATGTGCTTATGTATATGATGTGATTGATATTTATTTTGTTTACCCTTACAGAGCATTTGAGCTCACCCTTTTGTATGTTTTATTTCCCCAGGTTAGGAAGAAGGTTGTTAAGTAGAATATGCCAAAAAGAGACTCTAGATATGATGAAATAAATGGGAGGCAAAGTAGATGCTTTATGAACAAGTCGTTTATGTTTCCCTCTTTCTAAATACACCATACCTATATGGTCCTTTATTGGTTTTGTTTTATGTTGTAATAAGTGTTCTTAAATTATGAATTAATAACAATGTATGTAAAGTATAGGTCGTTATATATGCTTCCCACAGAACCATGCCTACACCGTGATCCCGCTACAGGTTCTCGTAGAACAACGCAGGAATCAGGCTCCTGATCTTGGTTTCCCTCTGATTCTTCTCTAATTGTGTATTTTCTAGTAATAGTACTAATATTATTTCAATATTCTGTATGAAATTGAAATTATCTTTCGATTTTGGAAACATTAATTATCTGCAACTACTGATTCATCTGAGTTTCAAATACTATTTTATTTTTTGATTCTTTTGAGAAATGTATATTGAATTACGTCATTATTGTCCATGGAAATTTTGTTATATTATTCTTTAAATACCACCATTTTTAGCGATGTCATGGGGATATTCTTTTATTGTTGTGCTGCATGAGACATTCAATATATAACCACATCGATCAGCCTTTATTTACTCTATTGCACCAACGAAGTTGTTCTATAAGAGAAATCATGGACCAATCCCAATTGTTGATTATGCATGGATGTTCTAGCATAGAGGTAGTGAGTTATTTATAATGTCAGTGTCCCCCCTTAGTTGGACATCTAAATACTCTACATCAGTTTCTTGATCTGGAATTTTCATTAGGTACTAAAATAGTGACTACATCAATGAAGTGTCTTGTTCAGGGAATTTTTACTCATGGCCTCTTGAATTTGCATTAGTTACAATGACTACGTCCCCACTGACATCTCTATATAGTTCTTCCTACCATATAATTATATTACATGGATATATCACTTAGGTTCACCTGCATTCAGATATCCATGAAAATTACATAATTTTTTACACATTTTGAAAATCATAGTGTTTCGGGATTTTTTTTATGTAACTGTTTCCATATTAGTTGTACATAGATATTAATGAGATTCATTGCACCTGTTGTTTTCTCATATGTTGATGTCATTCATTTCCCATGTTGTATGGAATGAAACATGGAAACCTTTTTCAGAATATTTCTTATATGTACAATGAAGATAGTAACAAATAGAAGGTACATGAATGTTTACCCCTTATAGATGCATGCATGATAACAGAATATGCCATATTTTTATTATTTTTTTTTTTAGCATTGCTGATGTTTTAGGATATATTCGTTCTGTTTAAATCCCTTATGACGTCACATTTTGTCTTGGATACTCCTACGTCCCCACTTAATTCTCTATATAGTTCTACCTAAATTATCATTATATAACTTGGATATATCACTTAGGTGTACCTGCATTTAGATGGCCATGAATTTTACATAATTTCTTACACATTGTGAAAAACATAGTGTTTCAATATTTTTTATATGTAACTTTTTCCATATTCGTTGTACATAGTTATTTATGGATTGATTATTCAACTGATTCCAAATTTCCCACACATACTATTTTTACACATTACATATGCCTAACCATTTCCATGTTTCTTATGCACAGGTGTTTCCAGATTGCTTATGATCACCATTTTAGGTTCATATGGATAGTTTGATATTCAGCATTAGTATATACTGAATGAATATCAATAAGCTATGAGTTTTGACTACATAAATATTTCCCTGGTAATCTTCAAAAACCACGAGTTTCAATATTGGTGGACATTAGTTTTGATTATATATTTCTTCTTAATAAATTTTTCCATATTTCTTATGTAAAACTATTTCCAGATTTCATAAGAACACCATTGGAGGGTGATATGGATAGTTTAATATGTTGTATTAGTATGTACTGAATGAATCCCTATAGGATATGATCTTTGACTACATAATATGGCCAAGGTAATCTTTATTAGTATGTCTTCTTATTTTTAAACATTAATGTATCTATACGTAAACATTTTTGATGAATTTCTTGGTGTTGAAACTACTGGTTCATTACCTCTTATTCCACAAGCCAACAGTTTGGACTGAGGCATGGACTGGATGGTTTGTTTAGGGTTTTATTCCATGAGACCTTTACTTGAATTCTTATTTTTAGAGAATGGAATTCTGTTTATAAATATAAATGCTCTATTTTTAAATATAATCATCATGGATTTTTAGTTCTGTTTCAAAATATATGTTTCATGTCTCTACATATATTCCATATGCATTGCTTTTGAATTCATGCAAAATATAATTTCTTATTTACTCATCGAGTCTGACTAAAAATGACAATTCCAGCTATTACACCTATATTTATTTCTCACTAATGCTTTCTATAGTATGCACTTTATAACTTTTCAAAATAATCATCATTCATAAACTATGCATTGTATGTATAAATTTTATAAATCAATATGAAATTGTTCTATATGATCTTTACACACACACTTCTACATAAACATTTTTCCACTGAGTCATTATAACAGGTAGCCCATATGACCTTCCATAAGCCATAACATGCATTTCTACTCCAGCTTTTGAAGCATAATTTGTCTCTATCAATAGGAAATTTTGAGTGAATTATCATGTCAATGGACTCATCAATGAGTAGTGAGTAGAAAATTAACTGGGTCATCACTTCAAATTCCCCCATCAACATGAAATAGTAAAAGAGCATATCTAGCACAACAATTAGTCGGGATTTCTCTGGACCATCCTGTTTGCATCATGACAAGAAATGAATCCATATTCTCCATTAATGGTCAAGACTGATATTCTGACATGCTTGTAATGTTGATAAATGTGATTCTTGTCTATCCAGATTGCGAATTATTATGGGCATAATGAGAAAATATACGGAACAGCAGGTCATGATTACATGACATGGGCTCCCAGCATGGGTATTTAACAAAAAACTGGGGTTCCTTGGGTGATATGCAAGCAAGAAGATGCCCCATGTCCTATTGTAAGTAAATTTATGCCCTGACATAGAATCCTTGTGGTTCGATTATATATGATTTTGTGTCAGGGAACAATTGTAATTCACAGGATCCTTCTCAGCATTATTGGGTTGAGGGAAGGGTATATTTGTCATTGTTGGTTATGACCTTATGTTAATCTCTCCTAAACTTCCATTTAAGAATAGATTGTAAAAAAAATGTTTGAAGGATTAAATATCTAATTTTTGTACAAAGTCTTCTTCAATGATAAATATACCTTTCACAATGATCATTCTAAATGTCTTGGACTGCTACTTGATGATGGTGATAGATAAACATGTGCAATGGTTTTTATTATCACACATTCTCTCCAAACAAGCCTTACAAGCCAACAGTTTGGACTGAGGCATGGATTGGATGGTTTGTTTAGAGTATCCTTCCTTGAGACCTTTATTTGAATTCATATTTTTAGAGAATGCAATTCGGTTTCTAAATATAAATGATCTGTTTTTAAATATAAGCATCATGGATTTATAATTCTATTTCAAATTATATGTTTCATGTCTCTACGTATATTCCATATGCATTGCATTTGAATTCATGCAAAATATAATTTCTTATTTACTCATCGAGTCTGACCGAAAATGATAATTCCATCTATTACACCTATATTAATTTCTCACTACTGCTTTCTATAGTATGCATTTTATAACATTTCAAAATAATCATCAGTCATAAACTATGAATTTCATGTACAAATTTTATGAATCAATATGCAATTGTTCGATATAATTTGTACACACACACTTCTCCATAAAATTTTTTACACTGATTCATTATAACAGGTATCCCTTATAACCTTCCATAAGACATAACATGCACTTCTACTCCAACTTTTGAAGCATAATGTGGGCCTGTCAGTGGGAATTTTTAAGTGCATTATCATTTAAATAGACCCATCAATGATTAGTGAGTATCAAATTAACTGGGTCATCACTTCAAATGCCCCCTTCAACATGAAATAGTAAAGGAGAATATCTAGCACAACAATTAGTCAGGATTTCTATGGACCGTCATGTTTCCATCATGACAAGAAATGAATCCATCTTCTCCAGATATGATGATGTTTTTGGGTGAGTATGCTGGCATTTCATAAAATTCCTCGTAAAATTGATTTCATCTTATCTTCTGATCACCATCATTGCATGTCATTCATTCAAAGTATGTTCTTATTCCTGATTTTGGAATTAATTTTAAACATATTATAGATTTGGACAAGCATGGTTGTTTAATTTGTATAAAATAATTTTTTTTATCGTTATTTTATATAATGAGTAGATGTTTTTCGTTCTATGTTCTTAATTGTTTTAAATTTCATTGATGTTTTTTAGAAATTAGATAAAAAATTCATTTGTATTAGTAAAAATTGATTCAAATCTCTAAATAATAATTTTTATTGTGTTTCTACTGTGAAATGGATTTTTTTGAGTTAAATTGATCAGATTTGGTTTTTGTGTTGACTGTTGTTATTTATTAAATGGTAAGTTTAGTGTTTATATCAACATTTTATTCTTCAACTAAGTGAATGTGTTGATTAATAAAATAAATGGAAGAAAATTAACATTTTGTACTACAGGTTGGTGCGGCTTATGATTGGTTTATCTGCGGGTATAGTGGTGCACAACCCATCGGAAATGGGAACCATCCATTCGTTGTAATGGAGAATATGTATATGCGGTAGAACATCCATTTTTCTATGTTGTTTCTAATGTGATCTGTATTATGTTTATTGAGTTCTACTAACAGTCAGTTTTTGTATACGCATAGTATTTTTGTTCATTGTTAGCATGTTTCATGTGTTGGTCCATTTTTACGTTAAACTATTAAGATGTAGGAATTGTGGGTATTATCTATTCCAAAATTATGTTTTTATTAACCGAAAACATAAAATAGATGAAGGTTTTTTCTTTCATTCTTTCTAACTGTACATTTTACAGTATTTATATTTGAGGTACTATAAAAATAGTCCTGTTAGAAACTAATTTTCATTTATGTTTCCTGTAACTTTACTTCCAAAAAATTCCCTCTTTGTTAAACTATAAGAAATTGATAGAATAGTCAGTATAATTACATCTAGATGTATGATTATTTTGTATTTATTTTTTACTTTCCAGTCACAAAAATGTCTTCACATATGAATTAGGTCACATTTTTTTATATCCTATGATCTCTATACTATATATTTCTAGATCATTCATTCATATTACTGCAACCATATTCTATTTACATGTTACATTGGATTTTCATATTTAAATATTCATTACTATTTATTAATGTATATAATAGGATTTTCGTCAGTAGGATGCACTTCGTGGACAATAAAGAAGATGATGACATATTGAAACATCAATATGTTCATGCAGAAATTGTTACTATAGTTTTCTTCAACACTTCTTTAAACATTAACTTCATAAAATATTGTGCTATTAGAATACTGTCTTTTATCAATCTATCTTCAAATGAATCATCTTTTTTCACATTTTTTATTTTTGTAATCACTCGATCTTTTGGATTCACCAAAAAATATTAGAGGTTCAAGTTAAAGAGTATTGACATGCGGTTGAGCTTTTACAGATCTATTGTAGATGATCATATGCAGTTCCTAGTATCTTGATCATGTGCAGTTCTGTTGATCCTGTGCAACTCTGTTGTAGATCATTTGATCAAGTGCAGCTCTGGTGTAGATCATGGTAGATCATTTGATTTAGATGATGACGCAATGGAGGTAATTTAGGAGGTGCTTGGAACACTGTAACTGGGTATTTTACACTAACTACAAATATTTCTTCTACTCATGTATGTGTTTTCTATTTTCATTCACCACTATTTTTATAAAATCATCGGAACTAGCAATACTGAATTCTTTAATGTCATCTGTATTTCCTCTAACTATCATATATACTTCATTTCTTCTCTAATGGAAACTATTAGAATTTTTATTCAATAAATTCAATTGTTAATATTATTCGTTACTTATTTATTAAATTAATTTGTTCATGTAGGAAAATTAGTTTACTATATTTCATGCGGATGATGCAGTCCGAAGATATGTAAGAATGCTTCCAGGCTCCCCTTCTACAACAATCTATTCCATTGAACTAAAACTCGTAATGGAGGAAAGCTTAAACTAAAATAATGATCAAATAGACGGATATTTCATGATGTAATTGCATGGTAATTAAAAATCAAGCATTATTCAGTTATTTTCAACATGTTTTTTTAATTTTCATTTCAAATAATAATCTATACTGTTAATAGATTATACGGATATTCTTAACATGTTTTTTCACATTTTTTATGAAACCGTTGTTCCACTCAACGAATTATTTCCAATTAATTAAGGTTTCTAATTACTAGCCATTTTATAGTTAACATCTTTCGCACATTTTTTTTCCATAATAATGTTTTTCCTTCATAAAAGTAGTGAACCATATCTTCATGAGAACACATGAACTATGAATTTTGTTTTATCACCGTGCAAATAAATGTGCGGGTACTAGTTAATAAAAAACTCCAGTGGGGTATAATCAAAGCCACCATCACGTTCCAAGATTTCCAGTGTCGTTGACGGTTCATCAAACTGACATTTGGTGACAATGTTACGATGAAAAGAAGTAAATGTGAAGTAGTGGGCCCAGGTCTGGTCCGACCCGGTCTGACCGACCCGGCCCACAGGGTACCACGAGGGTGCGAACCTACCACGAGTACCACGGGGACATGGACTGGCCACAAGTACTGCAATGGCACAGACTAGTCGCCGGTACCATGAGAGCGCAAATGGGTCGTGGGTACCGCAAGCGCACAGACCGGACGCGAGGGCGCAAACATCTCACAGGGGTGCGGACCGGCCGGGGGGTGGCACACCCGCCGTGGGGGTAACAGACCTTCCACGGGTGGGTCAAAAGGCTCTGCAGGTGTGGACCGGCCGCATGGACATGGATTGGCCACAGGGACGTGGACAGGCAACGAGGGCGGCTTACCTGCCGCGAGACGACGGTCCGGCAACGGGTCGGCGGTCCGACCGTGTGTCGGCGGACCGGCCGCAAAAAGGAAGTCTGACCATGGGAGGATGTCTTGGTTGGCCGTGGGGTATCACCTCAGACGTGGGGTGGTGCCTCAACCATGGGTTGGCGCCTCGGCCACGGGGCAACGTGGATCCGCAAAAGATGGCGGCGGTGACTGCGGGGCAGCGCCGTTATGCCTTTGCCTTCGTCGAGGCCGACGGTGGGGCCGACCGCCGTTCTCATGCCCCAACCATGTATGGTTTCCGTCCTTCTCCTTCACAAATAACAACATAAGATATTCGGAATGGTTGGGCCAGTTTGGTTTGGCATGTACCCTCCACGTTAGGGTTGTAGCATATAGCTCAACAAGAAACAAGAACATCAAGCTTGCAATTACCCGCAACGTCTCATTCCCAAACCACAATAGAAACCAATATAAGAATATGGGAAAAGTATTATCATCCAAGTAAACCCCCTACCTAGTTCTCTTGATGACGTTGGCTCAAGAAGGTAGTAAGGTCATCGATTCTCCGTAGATGAGGATGTCCCACGTCGGAAGAAGTCCCAAGGAAAAATGACGAAAGAGGTCAGTGTTCTTCATTAGCAGAGGATACCAATGGCTGGAAATCAGAGGATACCAAGGGATGGAAAAATTAATTAATATTCAACAATAAATGGGTTGTGATGGCATAAAATTCAAATCAGAGGATACCAAGGGTTGGAAAAATTAATTAAGGTGGGTTGGAAAAATTAATGTCGAGGAAGATCAAGAGGCTCCTCAACATTAATGTGCGATTAGAAGAGGTTTAGACCTCTGGTGGACCCCACCTCCATACCCACTAATAAGATATTAAGGTCTGGGGGACCCCACATTTCAGCTTCCACATGGATGGTGGTTACAAAAAAACAAAATAAAATGTTTGTTTATTTTATGTTATTATTTCCATGAGAAACCCGAAAATTAACATTCACCATCGGCCAACTTTCATCGATGTGAAAGACTTATTAAGTGAATAATGGCGCTGCGAGTTCAACGGTGCCCTCAAATTTCAATTCTGAGCACCAGATAAAAAGTTATAAAAACCTGCTCACACATTTACTGAACATACCCGAAAAAAAGTTCAAAAATTCCTCCTGGGCACTTCGGGCCTCGGAATCACGCAGCGTCAATTTTCATAGACTCAAAAAATCTTTATATATTTAAAAAAATTACATGGAAAACTCTTGGACTTTATAATTTTGTATAATAGTTTTAATACATTTTTTTATGTTATAGTTCATCCTTTTAATATAACGAATGCATTGGACTTAGTATGTGATGGGTGGAGCCCGCTATAGCTTCTCAATTCATCGTTAGGTCTCATGAGAAAAAATAGTGTCTTGGCACAAGGCTATGACAAAATATTATTTTTAGTCTTGGAACAAGGCCGTGACTATGTGGTTATGATGTCTGACATTATGCATTCCATCGTTATGAAATTAGAAATTGATATTACATGTGATTATTCAACTAGTAAAATCACCATGTCAATAATTAAATGGATTTATTTGGTTCATCTTTTCCATTTTATGCTGATGTTTATCTTTAAATGTTGTTTTTTTAGTCTTATAAATTTTCTTCAATGTTTATGCATATTTATGAAGCATTCACCTATGTTGTTATCCTTACTAATAATCTTAACTCACCCATTTTTTATGATTTATTTTTCCTAGGATGTGAAGAAGTATACTATGATTGACCTGCAGGGATAACATGTTGGATATAAGTGTTTTCAATGGAGACACAATGATGTTTTTTTATTTAATAATGTAATTTCAAGCATATGTATGTTTGTAGTACTTCCAAGGATACCAAAATAATCATTATTTTGAGACATGATATCTTGTGATCATTCCAATGTTATTTAATAATGCACCGACTCTAGGTAACTAGGGTCAGGGAAAAATTGTTGGTGTTAGAGGAAGTATAATACAATTCATGAAAACAAAATTTTGAAAAACTCTGATTAGATAACATTACCCTAAGATAGACTTTGAGTATTAGTGTAGAAGAACATCATAAAATTTTGGCAATGTAGAGATTTTGTGTATTTTCCAAGGAATACATTGGTGTCTAGTTACGAGAAAGTAGATTCGCCTCTGGTATAAATGTACCTAAGAGTGAAAACTCTGATAAGAAGTTTCGAGCTTGACTCGGGGTATCCTAGTACACAATAATGGGCCTTGCTGTACTCATTTTTACGACATTCCTAGTGGATACAATTAGAATAATTCATATTTTCATTACAAAACCATTATGATGGATTTATGAGTAAATATGCTAGAAAAGAAACCATTTTTATGATTATGATACAAGATGTGTGAAAGTATTCAATTAATGTTGAGAATTTTTCTAATTTTTGGATTATACAATATGATATGATCTAACCTAGTGTATGTCGTCATTTAGAAACAGTGTCCAGTAGACGAATTGAGAACTCCAAAAATACGCGTGATCCAAAGGGTAATAAGGATCGTATCTTTAATGGTCATAAGACAACATTTAGAATGTAAATAGTCCCCCATGTATTCTAATCATATGAAGAAATAGTATAACATGTAAATAAGATAAGTAAATAATTCTATGAGTCCTATGGCTTTGAATGTAATCTAGAAAAGAAAAGGATGGTACAGAGAAAGATAGATGAAGGGAAGTAGGGAAAGAAGACTTTTCTCATTTGTGATAAAAATGGGAAGAATCACCATGGTAAGTGATTGAAGGTAATGTGAGTTTTTTTATAAGTGTGGTGAAAAAGGAAACCAATTAAGTGATTTCAAGGGTAGGAAAATGGTTTGACATGTACAATTCTTCATCTGAAAGAAATTGGGAAACTATGGAAATCAATGTCCCAATCATCATAGTATACCCCAAATGATGCTATTGGATAATAATCATGTTATGATACAATTGCAGATGAAGAGGAATAATTAGTGTTCTTATATTTTTATAAATGAACTATGTCATTTGAGTGTTGATTTGGATAAATTTTATTGGATATTCTTTTCTACCATGGGACTGTTTAATGGTTTGTTTATTTCATAATTGTTGGAGTATTCTAAATTTTTGGATATAAGGAATATATCTAGTATTATATATTGAATAATGGAGCATGAATTTATTCAATAAGGTTTTATAATAATTCTGGGTGTTCCCATGTTTTAATAGAATACATGATGAAGGTACTCACATGTCATTATGTGGAAAAAGAGATCTTCATTATGTTATGTTGACCTTCCTTAAATATTTTTGGAATTTTGGACACAAATATTTTGGATAATTCTAAATATTATAATGGTTAATGATGTAAATTGTATTCTATGGTTTAATGTTAAAACAATTCTTAAAATTGTTTTTGGATTTTTTATAAAAAGTAAAACCCGAAGATCGGGCAGCAACCTGTCGTGTCTGGGAAGGCCATGAGACTTGAACCTGTAACCAAAGGGAAACATGGGTGCATCACCTACCACTAGACTATGTGATGGCTCATTGTGTATAATGTAGTTTTCTTAATGGTATGATAGATAAATTATAAATTATTTTTTTGAAACCCTATACGATTAGGTTTAATAGAATTTTTTTAATTATATTATCTTTTAGAGGGAAAGATGAGTTTTTTGTAGTAACTAGTTAATGGATAGAACTCTAAATGTCAAATAGTATTTCTTTTATTCTATGAAAATTTTAATTATAAAACATTAGGTAATTGATCTCAAAACCAAAAATGTGATATCCTAATACATTAGGTTTTGTTTAACTGGCAATATTTATATGGCTTTGAGGCACTCATTTTTCCATTTATTGTTCAATTGTTTGTGACTGATGACCTCAATAACTTCGTATAAATATTTAGTTTTTCCCTCTAATTATGTGTCTATAATTTCCACCAATGTTATCTAAATCTAAACCCTAATTTTGTGGTGAATTTCTCATTTCCCTTTCTCTCTTTTCAAGACTAAATTTTGTCAACAATATTTTTCATACGGGTCTTCCACAATGATATATTATATTTTTAAAATTATATTTTTAAAGAACAATTTCAAATTTCCAGGATGCAATTAATTGAAGGAGGGGAAAATTTAACACCCCAAGATTTCATAGTATGCTATCTTTTTAATGTAATTCAATAGATTGTGCAACACACATCACCGTGTAAGAGCACACCATGACTTACCAAACTAGCCATTAAAAAAGTAGTTATGAATGGTATCAAATGAATTATGAATTTTATATACACCGTATAATTTTAACATCCATATTATTTGTTTCTTAGACATAATATAAGAACAAATTCAATTTTTTAGATAAAATAAGTATTTTTCAAAAATTAAATGAAATTTTACATCCTTTTAATGGAGAACCCTTTTTAAATAAAATATTTGAAAATTTTATATATTAAATTTGAAAATATAAACTTATTCTTTAGAAGCAAGAAATAAAAAATATTTTGATAAATTTTTGGTGTCTTATGATAACTTTCATATTTTGATGAATAGTAGAAGATACTAAATTTTAATTGACTATTTTTAATCAAAATAATTTTAAGTGTGAAATAATAAATTCGAATGATTTTGAAGTATAATTAAATTATATTTTGATCATTTAATCCATTTTTGGTAATTGGAAGTAATTTTACATTTAAATTATAGACAAACACATATCAATCTTTTGATAGTTTTTACTTCTCCAAAACATACATTCTGGTTTTGAAAATAGAAATATATTTTAAATTATTTAATAAAACGTCATTGATTTTAATTTGGTAAAATAGATATCATTTTTAAATTTGCAATATCTAAATTATCTTAGAGTAAATATTTGGTATTTTTCTGAAAATATTCAATTTTTTTTAAAATATTAGAAACATTGTGTTGTTGTTTAAAACAGACTTTTGATTTAAATTGTTATTTTTAATTTAAATTTATTTCATTGTAAAAATATATACATAATACCTATATTAGTCCAATTTAATTCATTGTAGTCATTTTATGATAAGATTATATATTTATAATTTTATTGAACTTTTTAACATTTTTACCCACCTTCTTGGCATATTTGAAATATTTTATAAAACGTAATTTTAAACATTCTGTTAATTGAATTTCAAAAATATGAGAGGCATGGTTGAAAACAGTAAGCAAAATTTGTTTCTATAGAATGAAAATAATTTTAAGAGATTAGTAAATTTAAATTTTATTTACCACGGTTAAAAGTAAATGGGGTAATTAAATGTAAAAATGATATTATAATTACCCTAACACATGTCCTCATTCTATTGGATAGTATTATTTCGACCAAAATAAAAAATAGGAATAAAATATAATACTTTTTTTCCAATTTTATTAAATTAAGACATTTTTTATATTTTATTTAAAAAAGAGATAAAATTTTAAATTTAAATTTTAATAACTAAAATTTTTTAATGTTGGTTTATACATAAGATAAATTCTACTATAAATATTCATAAGAAATATAAAAATATTCCCTACATAATGGTATTTATTTATAATTATTAGATATTAAATAATTAAAATTATTTCTGTCATAATGAAGATTCAGTAATTAACTTATTAATGAAAAATTAAAATAATTGATATTATAAATATACAAATAAATGTAAATTAGACTTTTGATGCATTCCACTAATTTTATAGATTAATATGACATGTTCGGATTGATTTAATTTATTTTTTTATAAGTAATAAACTTTTATTGACTTTCACAAAAACCAAATACCAGATAGATTCAAAATTGACCAAAATGAGTTTTGAAACAAATACTATATTATTAAATGATATAATATTTCTAAAAATCTACGGTTTGGAAAATGGACATAGATAAGGTTATATATTTCAGTAACAAACCATTGGGGGTTCTCTTAGATTTTCATAGTATGTTTATTAAACATTTATTATAATAATACAAGAATACATGGTAAAAGATTAACTATGTAACTATGAGTTAAATCTAAAAGATAAGGTTAATATGGTGATCTAAACTTGTCTAAAACCTATTGGTTCGGATGATTTAGACCCATAATAACCTTATCCTAAAAATAAATCCATTTTGTACCTTCAGAAACCGAATATTATTTTATAATTAAATAATATTTCAAACCTTTCTTAAAGTGCCCCTCACCTCTCTTATAAAAAGTTACTTGGACATCTCTTAATTTCACACCTCCAAATCCATTTGTATAGGCCAAAACCTTCTCAAATACCCTCCCAACTACCCTCAATTCAACCTAGAGGCCTTAAATTGATTATAAATCCAACATAAAGATCCCTTTTGATCAAATCAGAAAAGAAGCACCCTAAGAAGAGTTAATAATTGCATCACCTCTTTCGAAATTCTTTTCTTCTTCAATTTCTTCTTTCTATGTTGTTTCCATAAAAAAATAATAACTACAATACCTTATAAATTCTATTATGTTATTATAAATATGGTACAACCATATTCATTATTATATCCATCCTATGAATGAAAAAGTCACCATACGTGTGTACGTATGACATACCGTCTCCACGTCATGGTGATGTTTTTTATTCAAAAATTAATTAATTGGATGGGTATAATAATGAGTATAAATGATGTAAATAATAAATATATCATGTTAATGATTCTGTATGTATATAATATACCATCCAATTAAATATCTTTCCACCATCAAGGGGTTGATATTGTCTCTCGTGCATACATGTGGATTACCGTGTCCAGGAACGCAATGAGATTCATTCCCCATCATAACCATTCAAGAATAAATTTAATTTTATGGTTAAAAAATTTTGAATAAGAACTTAATATAATTCTAAAAATGAATGAAATACATCATATCCATAAAAATCATGACTTCCATAAAATACATATAAATTAAAAAAAATCATTTAACACCAGAAATGATGATACTATTGAAATATCATTAACAAAGTAATAATAGAATATCATATAGGATATCATATTTTTGTATGTGGTTATTGAATAATTTAATAACAGTGATTTAACTATTACATATGAGGTTAACCTATCCATGACTAAGGTAAAGTACAAGGTAAGGGTTAATTTTACAATCTCTCTATTATCTGAGGTTGTTTATACATGAGTATATATTAGGACCTCTATATCTGTAACAACCCGAGATTTTATGAAAAATATTATTTTGAATGTCTTGTGTTGAATGCTACACCAAAATTAGCTTGTGATATATGCAACACCATATTTTCTTGCAGTATACGCTACACTATTCTTGGCTCGCGTTACACAAAATTTCAAGTTCATTTTGTAGAAACTATTCTAAGTAACATTATGTATAGATTTTGTTTAACGTATTAATGAGTAATTTTTGATCATGTTATACGCAACACCAAACAGAGCTTTCACTACACGCAGCCCTGACTTGGATTGCATTACATGCAATAAAGACCTTCCTCGATAGCGTGTGTAGCATGCAATACTGGGTTTCACTAAATGAGTTATTATTATAATATTATTATGAACTATCCATTATGAATAGTAATACCCACTTTTTAAGATTTTATAAATTTTATCTTTCAAAATGGACTTCATTTTTGGATTAAGAATGTCGATATTAGCTTAGAGTGAAATTTTGTTACTTTTTGGATAACATTCATATTCTGATGAATATTGAAAATTACTAAATTTTAATTAAAAACAACTTTTTTAATCGAAATAATTATTAGTGATAAATTCTAAATTTGAGTTGTTTTAAAGTATACATAGAATATATTTTTACTATTTAATACAATTTTGGTCATTGGATATAATTTCACATTTAAACCAGACATAAACAAGTGTCAATCTTTTGATAGTTATTATCTCTTAAGAACACCATATTTGTTTTGACGACGAGTATTAATTTTTAAATTAATTAATACAACTGATATGTTTTGAATTTGGTAAAATAGACATAATTTTTGAATTCATAATATCAAATATAGCTTAGGCCTAATTTTTTGTATTTTTCTGGAAACTTTCATTTTTTGATGAATAGTGAAACCACTAAGTGGTAGTTAAAAAACTGAATTTTTCATAAAACATAATTTTACCGCTTCTGTGAGTGGAATTTCGAAAATCCGAGAGACACAATTATTATCAAGGACTAAAATTTGGTTAAATGAGATGAAAATAATTTTTGGTGAATAGTAACTTTTTACTTGTTTTTACCACGGTTAAAAGTAAATAGGGTAATTAAGGGTAAAAATGATATTATTATTACCCTAACAAATATCCTAATTCTATCGGATAAGTGCCATTCGGCCAAAAACAACCTTAGGAATAAAATATGACCATCTAGTCCCGCTTGGATTAGATTGGGACATTTATTATTAATTTATTTAAAGAAGGGTTAAAATAGTTAAAATCAATGTTTAATAAGTAAATCATTTTTAATATAGGGTTATACATAAGATAAATTAGACTATAAATATTCATTATAAATCTAAAAATATTTCCTACATAATGGTATTTTATTTATAGTTTTTAGACATTAAATAAGTTAATTTATTTATGACACAAAGATGATGCTGTAATTATCTTATTAATGAAATATTGACATAATTGATGTTATAAATACACAAATAAATGTAATTTGAGCCTTTTTTTGAATTAGACTAATTTTCTAGGTTAATATGACATGTTAGTATTTATGTAGTTAACTGTTTTCGAAGAAATCATTCTGTTATGAGTTTTACAAAAATCAATTACCAAATAGTGTCAAAATTGACATAAAATAGTGTTTAAAACAAATATTATATTATTAATTGTTATTATAATCCTAAAAATCTAACGGTTGTCCAAGATACTTATTTCATGATAGTTGTATCATTAAATAACCACTTGGGGGGTGTCTTGGATGTATATGGTATGTTTATTAACTATATAATATAAAAATACAAAGGGACATGGTAAATGTCAATCTAATTAACTAAGAGTTAAAACTTAATGATATGGTTAATATAATGACCTAAACTTGTCTAAATTCTATTGTATGAGAGTATTTAGACCCATCTCTACCTTATCTTTTAAATAAATCAATTTGGTGCTATTAAAAGTTGAATATGACTTTATAATAAAATAATATTTTTAGTTTTTCCAAAGGTGCCCCGCTTCTCCCTTATAAAAGGGCACCTCCTCCCTCTCTTCCTCACACCACTTTAAGCCTTCATTCTCGTCCAACCCCTACCACATTCTCTTCTAAACTTCCATAGACACATCCTAGAGGTTTTGGTCTTCATAAAAGACCAATTTTAGTGCCCTAAGAAGAGGTCTCAAATAGGCGCTTCAAAGAAGAGGTAATGTCTGTTACCGATTCTTTCAATTTTATTTCTTCTTCCACTTCTTATTCATTATTTGTTTCATTATGAAGTAATAACATAAGTATAACTAATATTCTGATATGTTATTATATGTATTAAACAACCATATTTCACCATCTATCTATCCTATAGAAAACAAAATCACCACGCGTGCTTACATACGAAATACCGTCTTCACGTCGTGGTGAAATCTGTTTTTCCGCCAGCACCTTACATGGATGGGTATAATGGTGTAAATAATATCTCTATATGGTTACTATAAAATCATAAAAATTATGATATATTATACCATCCACTCCAATTTTATTCAATAATTATGGGAACGATATCATCGCTCGTGCGTACGTACGGACTACCATCTCCACGATGCGATGTGATTCATTCTCCATGTTAACCATATATGAATGATCATAAAGTTTATATAATGAATAATAATGAAATATATGAAATAATAATGATACTGTATTTATGTATATGTATATGTATGTCATCTATTTAGTTTCATTCAATTCAATAAGGAAACGAAAACAGCGTTCATGCGTACGTATGACCTACCGTCTCCATGAACGGTGTATTTCATTCCTTTTATCGATCTATAATATATATATATGTATATGATAAATATATATTATATATAAATCATTTTTTACATGCTTGAATTATGTAAATCAGGATATAAGTAATAATATCAAGAACGACAAGTCGAAACACATACGATAAATTAAATGATTTCACCCAAAACGCTGCTTTAACATGTAATTCACAAATGAACGGGTAATATAAAGTCATAAGTGAAAAATATATGATATCATAACAACGAATATGATTCTATAATAAGTCAATTAAATTATTTAAATCATTATACAGGAGTTTCGGATAGGTACGAAGCATATAGGACCTAAGGTAAGGGATAACATTCCAGTCTCATTCTTATCCGAGATTGTTTATTCGTAAGTATTTACTGGGGTTATTGTTCTCATCCATGTCCATGTTTCCTAAAAATGGTTTCATGTGTTTTTAATGTCATTTTTACCCATTTATGAATTTTATTACATGGTGTTTTTGGAATCTTTCTTTTATAAGGTACTTTTTTACTTTTCCTGCAAAAGTACGATAAGAATGTTTTTTTAAACTTATACGGCATGAACTGATTTTTACGGTTTCATAACGCCTTATTTTCAAGAAACTTACTCTACAATATTTCATGATTATTTTCAAAAAAAATCTTTTTCTTTTAAAATTTCATGGAATTTTGTGAAAAGAAAATGATTTTGAATGAGAAAGGATATTTTCCTCAAGAATTCATTTCAAGTGTTTTATCACAAGCATTTTCCATCTAAGATGACATTATTTCATATGTGTATGTTTCAAGTATAAAGTATCTATGATTTACATGGTTTAAATTTTCTTATTATGAAATGATATCCACTTCTTTTATATGGATTATGTGATGATGTGGTGATGTTTATGAAAACCATTTTATTTGTTGGGTTATTTTGAATGATGTATGTGTATTTTGTGGCACAAGTAAGAATGATTTCATTATGAGATGGGTGGGACCTATATCTACCTCCAATTCATTGGGTAAAGATTTATATCTCATTATATAGACATGGCTGGAAGGGTAAGTTAATCCGGTTCAGTGTTACAGGACTGAAATGACGAGAGAACTCGATTTAGAAAGGGACTTTGTCCACTAAGATGGTCTTGGAAGCAATGCCTTGGGTAATATGGAAATAATAACAAGTGTTGAATGGTTTACAAAATTAAATGTTTTATTCCCATTCTATTTTATCATGATTTATGTTCCTTTATGATATATTCCCTACGTACTTCCATGATTTTTGTCTTTGCTCAATATGTTGATGTTTAAATTTCATGTTCATGTTTTTGCTTCCAAATGTTTATGGATTGTTTTATGTTATCTATGTTTTCCCTTTATGAGAATTTGAGCTCACCCTTTTTTTGTTTTATTTTCCCCAGGAAATAAAGAAAGGTTTTAGGTAAGAAAAAAAGGTGAAGATATTTATGGGAGATGTTGAAGATCTTTCACTAGGATTAGAAGATTATATTCTGAGTTTCCAAAGACACTAAACTATTACGGTTCTTGTGTGTGAGTTTTTGTTATGTATTAATTATTCCAAAACAGTAATGTAATGTCCATGTATGTCAAGCTTTGGGTCTCTACAGTTGGTATCATAGGAAAGGTTTAGTCAACCTTTGGAAACTAGGATGCGAGAATTTTAGTGAGATCCCTAGAGATATTTCTAAGGTATGTCTAGGGATGTCCCTAAGGTTAAGTATAAGTATAGGTTATAGTCCTAGAATTATGGTAACAATATTAGAATAAACCTAAGATGTTATATATTGAAGTTACTCCCCCTTTATTATGATTTTTTCATCTCACACTATTTTTTTGGGGTTTTAGAAAATGGATGGAAACAAGATGATTCATTCTAATGGAGGATATGATGGACAATGGAATAATATTCTTCATGAGAAACCAAATGAAATGGGATTTGGAATCCAAACATCATTATTATTCTGAATCAGAAATCTCATAATATGATCAATAATCTCAAATTTGCTATGTTTCCTGAGTCAGCTAATAAGAGAAAGATGGAGTTTCATAATGATCATAGAGGAAATAAAGTTCAATTTCCCCAATGTAAATCATGTAGGAAGAGGCATCAAAGAGAATGTTTCAAAGGAACTAAAAGATGATTTGGGTGTTGAAAAGAAGGACACAAAGCCAGTATGTGTAAAGGAAAAGGTTCAGTTAACACCATGGATAAGTATAATGGTATCTCTACGACATCAATAGTGGTTAAATGTTTTAAATGTGGAATGTACAAAAATTATGAAAACCAATTCCCTAAGTGAAAGTCTCATGAAGAGAATCGGTATGGTCGTATGGGTAGTATTTATGTTGATGATGATGAAGAGACTACAAATGATATGTGAGATGAAATAATTGTTGAAGCTCAGTCAATGGTTTAAGAAGGTAGTGGAATGATTACATGTTTATCATGTGTAATATTGTATAAGTGATCTCATAGTAATATCGAATAAAGAGACATCTATGGATTGTTACACTGTTGTATTTCCTTATGTTTTGAAAGTGTATGATGAATGGTACTAGTATCCATGAACGGTTATTCAGATATTTTTGGGAAGTAGATGATATTCACTCAATGAAGGGATAAGGAAAAAATTAAATGTTTTATAGTATTCACGAGATCATGACTGATATAAGGAGAAGGTTATATCATGGTATGAGTATATAGAATTTTTGTATTTTTGTATGTTGAAAGAGTTAGCTTTTGACGGCATTCATGTTTTCACTAAGGTTTAATGGGTATTCATTTTTCATGAGAATACATGACTAAGGTATTCAAATGATTGGAATGTGACCAACAAGATATATGGGGGATAAATGATGGTTGTTTGATGACATTTAATGTAATCGTTTTCTATATACTATGAGCTTGGACCGAAGTATTTTAGATAAATATTGGAATGGATTATATTGGACAAAAGTTAGTATTGTTTAAGGATAGAACTTTTTCGATATTATTGTTGGGATGTTATAGTAATGTAGTTTTAGAAAAAGGACAACCTGCAGGACGGGCGACAACCCATCGCGTCGAACAAGGCTGTGGGAATCGAACCCACAACCGAAGTGCGACTGTCCTTTATCACCTACCACTAGCATACATGAAGTCCTTGATTAGTAGAAACTAGTTTTATTATATTAAGAAGTATTATATATGAAGTATATGTCCATTTTAGGAACCATATATGACTAATCTCACTATAGATTGACTTATGTATATTTAATAACTTTTGCTAACCATTTGTTTGAGACAGGTGGAATGACCAGTCATTCTATCACATGATCTGATATCACTTCACGAATAAGAAATTCAACATCATTTATTTAAGAGATGAAGTGGAAATTGTTCAAGGAATGAACAATAGTGAGATTGTAGCAAAATAATGTAAGTATTTATGATAATTTAAATTCTTCAACATTAGGGAAATGATCTTGAGAACCAAAAATGTTGTCCTAGTGCCCTTATATATGATGAATCAGATGGTACCCTAGATCATCACAAATTTATGTCTTTGTGATTGTTGTATTTTTCATAGCCATGTTCTCTACCACTCTCCATCAGAACATGATGGTTAGATTTTTCTTCCATAACCATATTTTCACCTATGTTCTCCTACGTGAAAACACAGTGATGAGTTAATTTGGGTAATCGTTACATTTCATACATTAGTTTTTTAATCCAAGTTTTGGTATTCAATTTTTACGATGTGGGTTTATATGAAAGAAACTCTCGTGTAATAAACCATTTATAACCCCGATGAATTTCGAGGGCGAAATTAATTTTAAGGGGGGTAGAATGTAACACCCCGATATTTTATGAAAAATATTTTTTAATGTCTTGTGTTGTATGCTACACCAAAATTAGCTTGTGATATACACAACATCGTATTTTCTTGCAGTTTACACAACATTGTTCACGGCTAGCGTTATACACAATTTCATGTTTGTTTTGTAGATACTATTCTACGCAACATTATGTATATATTTTGTTTAATGTATAAATGAAATAATTTTTGATCATGTTATACAAAACAAAAAACAGAGAATTCATTACATGCATCCCTGACTTGGCTTGCATTACATGTAATAAAGACCATCCTTGATAGCGTGTGTAGCACGCAATACCGAGTTTCACTAAACGAGATATTATTATAATATTATTATGAAGTAGCCGTTATGAATAGTAATACCAACTTTTTAAGATTTTATAAATTTTATCATTCAAAATGGACTTCAGTGGTTGATTCGGAATATCAAAATTAGCATAGGGTGAAATTTTGGTACTTTTCGGATAACTTTCATATTCTGATGAATAGTTAAAATTACTAAATATTAATTAAAAACAACATTTAATTGAAATAATTAATAGTGATAAATTATTAATTTGAGTGGTTTTAAAGTATATTTAGAATTTATTTCTACCATTTAATAAAATTTTGTTCATTGGATGTAATTTCACATTTAAACCAGGCATAAACAAGTGTCAATCTTTTGATAGTTATTATCTCATAAGAACACGATGTTTGTTTTGACAATGGGAAATAATTTTTAAATTAGTTAATACAACTGATATGTTTTAAATTTGGTAAAATAGACATCATTTTTGAATTCATAATATCAAATATATCTTAGGCCTAATTTTTGTTATTTTTCTGGAAACATTCATTATTTGATTAATAGTGAAACCACTATGTGGTAGTTAAAAAACTGAATTTTTCATAAAACAAAATTTTACCGCTTATGTGGGTGGAATTTTTAAAATACAAGAGACATGGTTAATATCAAGGACTAAAATGTGGTTCAATGGGATGAAAATAATTTTTAGTGAATAGTAACTAAATAATGTTTTTACCACGGGTGAAAGTAAATAGGGTAATTAGGGGTAAAAATGATATTATTATTACCATAACACATGTCCTAAATATATTCGATAAGAGTAATTCGGCCAAAAACAACCTTAGGAATAAAATATGACCATTTAGGCCCACTTGGATTAGATTGGGACATTTATTATTAATTTATTTAAAGAAGGATTAAAATAGTTAAAATCAAAGGTTAATAAGTAGATCATTTTTAATATAGGGTTATACATAAGATAAATTAGACTATAAATATTCATTACAAATATAAAAATCTTTCCTAAATAATGGTATTTTATTTATAATTTTTAGAAATTAAATAATTTAATTTATTTATAACACAAAGATGATGTAGTAATTATCTTATTAATGAAATATTGACAAAATTTATGTTATAAATACCGAAATAAATGTAATTTGAGACTTTTTATGAATTCCAATAATTTTCTAGGTTACTATGACAAGTTATTATTGATTTAGTTAACTATTTTCGAACTAATCATTCTGTTATGAGTTTCACAAAAATCAATTACCAAATAGTGTCAAAATTGTCATAAAATAGTTTTTAAAAACACTTTAATATTCTTAATTGTTATTATATTCCTAAAAATCTAAGGTTAGGCCAGAAGACTTATATCATGATAGGTGTATCATTAAAGGAACACTTGGGGGTCTCTTGGATGTATATGGTAAGTTTATTAACTATATAATATAAAAATACAATGCGACATGGTAAATGTCAATCTAATTAACTAAGAGTTAAAACTAGAAGATAAGGTTTATATAATGACCTAAACTTATCTAAATTCTATTGGATGAGAGGAGTTCGACCCATATCCACCTTATATTCTATATAAATCAATTTGGATCTATTAATAACCAAATATGACTTTATAATAAAATAATATTTTTAGTTTTTCCAAAGGTGCCCCTCTCGTCCCTTATAAAAGGCCACCTCCTCCCTCTCTTCCTCACACCACTTTAAGCCATCACGCTCGGCCAACCAATTAAAAATTATATTTTCCACTTCCATAGAAACATCATAGAGGTTCTGGGATTCTTAAAAGACCGATTTTAGTGCCCTAATAGGAGGTCTCAAAGAGGCACTTCAAAGAAGAGGTAATGTCCGTTACCGATTATTTCAACTTTATTTTTTCTTCCACTTCTTATTATTTATTTGTTTCATTATGAAGTAATAACATAAGTATAACTCATATACGGATAAGTTATTATATGTGTTAAATAACCCTATTTCACCAACTATCCATCCTACGGAAAACGAAATCACCACAATTGCATACGTACGGAATACTGTCTCCACGCCGTGGTGAAATCTGTTTTTCCACCAACACCTTACATGGATGGGTATAATGGTGTAAAGAATAAATATATATGGTTATCATAACATCATACTGATTCTTATATATTATACCATCCTCTCCAATTTTATTCAATAATTATGGGAATGATATCATCGCTCGTGTGTAGGTACGGACTACCGTCTCCACGACGTGATGAGATTCATTCTCCATGTTAACCATACATGAATGATCATAAAGTTAATATAAGGAATAATAATGAAATATATGAAATAATAATTCTAATTGATTTATGTATATATATATATATGTATGTCATCTATTTAGTTTCATTCAATTCAACAAGGAAACGAAAACAGCGTTCATGCGTACGTACGACCTACCGTCTCCATGAACGGTGTATTTCATTCCTTTTATCGATCTATAATATATGTATATATATATGTATATGAGGAATATATATTATATATAAATCATTTTTTACATTCTGGAATTATTTAAATCATGATATAAGTAATAATATCCTGAATGACAAGTCGAAGCACATACGATAAATGAAATGATTTTATCCAAAACGCTGCTTTATCATGGAATTTACAAAAGAACGGGTAATATAAAGTCATAAGTGAAACATATATGATATCATAACAATGAATATAATTCTTTAATAAGTCAATGAAATTATTTAAATCATTATACAAGAGTTTTGGATACGTATGAAGCATATCCGACCTAAGGAAAGGGATAACTTTTCCAATCTCGTTCTTATCCGAGATTGTTTATTCATAAATATTTACTGGGGTTGTTGTTCTCATCCATGTCCATGTTTCCTAAAAATGGTTTCATGTATGTTTAATGTCCTTTTTACCCATTTCTGACTTTTATTACATGGTATGTATGGAATCATTATTTATGAGGTACTTTATGACTTTTCTGGCAAAAGTACGAGAAGAATTTTTTTTAAACTTATACGTCACGAATGGATTTTTATGGTTTCATAACGCCTTATATTCAAGAATCTTACTCTACAATATTTAATGATTATTTTCAAAAAAATATTTTTCTTTTAAAATTTCATTGCATTTTGTGAAAAGAAAATGATTTTGAATAAGAAATGATATTTCCCTCAAGAATTCATTTCAAGTGTTTTATCAAAACCATTTTCCATCTAAGATGACATTATTTCATATGTGTATGTTTCAAGTATAAAGTCTCTATGATTTACATTGTTTCACTTTTCTTATTATGAAATGATATCCATTTCTTTTATATAGATTATGTGATGATGGGATGATGTTTATGAAACCCATTTTATTTGTTTGGTTATTTTGATTGACGTATGTGTATTTTGTGGAACAAGTAAGAATGATTTCATTATGAGATGGGTGGGACCTATATCTACCTCCAATGCATTGGGTAATGATTTATATCTCATGAGATAGACATGGCCGAAATGGTAAGTTAATCTGGTTCAGTGTTACAGGACTGAAATGAGGAGGGAACTCGATTCAGAAAGGGAATTTGTCCACTAAGATGGAATTGGAAGCAATGCCTTGGCTACTATGGAAATCCTAACAAGTGATTAATGGTTTCCACAATTAAATGTGTTATTACCTTTCTATTTTATCATTATTGATGTTCCTTTATGATATATTCCTTACATACTTCCACGATTTTTGTCTTTGCTCAAGATTTTGATGTTCAAATTTCATGTTCAAGTTTTTTCTTCCAAATATTTATGGATTGTTTTATGTTATCTATGTTTTCCATTACTGAGCATTGCAGCTCACCCTTTTTTTTATTTTCCCCAGAAAATAAAGAAAGGTTTTAGGTAAGGAAACAAAAATGGGAAGATATTTATGGGAGATGTTGAAGATCTTTCACCACGATTAGATGATTATATTCCGAGCTTCCAAAGACACTAAACTATTACGGTCCTTATGTGTCTGTATTTGTTATGTATTAATTATTCCGAAAAAGTAATGTAATGTCCATGTACGTCAAGCTTTGGGTCTCTATATTATCATCCACATCCATGTTTCTTAAAAATTTATTTCAGAACTTTTTTACTATTTCCTAAAATTGGGGTTAAAGTAATTTATACCCTTGTTTGAATTTTTATAAAATGTTTTAAACGCAATTATTATATCATTTTTCAAACATGGTACTTTATGACCATTTCATAATATTAAGGTAAGAATTATTTTTAATGTATACGTCGGGTGCAGCTATTTACATACATTATAAAACCTTTGAATCTTTCCATAAAATATTATAAGAATATTTTCAAAATAAATGATTAATTTATAATTATTTTACTTTTGAATGATTTCAAAATAAAAAGAAATATTTCTGTCAAATAGTTTTCATTTCATCGTTGTCAACATCCTTTGATGAATTTTACACTTGTTTGATGTTGATTTATTATGATACAATCTTCCATATTTTATTAAAGGTTTTCTGATATGTTTGAATGTGGATGTGTAATTTTTATACAATCCATGGTTTATGGTTAAATTATTATCATTTCTTATGCTAGTTTTAATACGAGTTTTTATGTTTGGTTGCATCTTTTTCATATGAGAAATTAATTGGACATAGTAAGTTATGGGTGGCGCCCACTATATCTCGTCAATGCTTCGATAGGTCTCATGAGACAAACTAGTGTTTTGGAATAAGGCCTTGACAAAATATTATTTTTAGCCTTGGAATTAAGCCTTGAATATGTAGCTATGATGTTCGACATTATGAATTCCTTCAATATGAAATTAACTATTGATATTCCATGTGATTATTTGACTAGTAAAATCTCCATGTGAATAAGTTAATGGAATAAGTATCTTTTCTATATTATATTGAAATGTAATTTTAAAAGGGTTGTGTTTTAGTATTATACATTTCCTTCAATGTTTATTCTTATTTATGAAAGTTTCATCTATATTGTTATCTTTACTGAGCATCTGATCTGACCCATTTCATATGTTTTATTTTTCCAAGGATGTGAAGATGTATATTATTATTGACCTGTAAGGATAGGCTATGGTATATGAGTCTGTTAAAAGGAGAAAAAATGATGTTTCATTATTTCGAAATGTATTTTAAAACATATTTAGGTATCTAGTACTTCCAAGGATACTAAAATAATAATTCTTTGAAGACTTTATCTATAATGATCATTCTAGGGTTGTGTAATAATGCACCGACACTTAGTAACTAGGTTGGGTTGTTATATTATATGATATTACTCTTGATGAATGGTGCATTGTGTACATGATATTTAGTGATTATGTACGTTTTTTTATCTTATTGGGAGCATTGTGGTGAGGGTGAGGTGTAGAATATATATTCTATGAAATTTTGATCATTAATATTGATGTTGAGGTGATTTCATGACAAGATCATTGGATCTTGTTGGTTTACTTTTTAAATTTTCATTGAATGATATTTTTCTAAAAATGGTTATCCATGTGGGATCATTATTGAGGCAGGGTTCAATTCCATAGAATCAGTTCATACCCCAAAGGCTTATAGTTCTATGGTAATGTGCACTCGAGGTGGTTGGAGGTTTTTTTGGAAAAGAAAAACTCTCGGAGTGAACTCTTAACCCCTAGGCACATTGTTCACGGGGGATGTCTGCACTAAGTATTCCTTGATCAAAAAAATCATAATAACATCCTCAATAACCGAAACCTAACATAATCATGACATATGACCCATGAAATGTGACTCTTAACACTTGATACATGAACATGGTCGCTTGACCGTCTCTTTGAACTGCAGATTCCATGTTTGACTTCCTTTATTATTATATATTCTTATTTATATGAGATAAATTATTTACACTTGTGTTTAACTTTTTATATGTTGGATTAATCCTTATATATGTTGATTCCTAATGGTTCTATTATCCTCAGTTTAATTTTAATTATGAAAGGAAGTTCAAACATTTTTCTAAAATTTATTCTTTATTTAAAAGTTTCTAGTAGTTTTCTATTGATATTTCTAAATGAAATTTAAATTGAAAAAATTAATGGGTTAAAACTATATATTAACCATAACAAAAATTCATAGATTTTTTTATATTTTAAAAATTCAGAATATATTACCATCCTTCAATGTGTGAAATACATTTTTTTCTCATAATTGTATTTCCCTCGAGTATATTTGAATTTCTTATGGAAGTAATTGAATAGGTTCTTTAATATGATCATAATGAGATTTATTTTTTTACACCGTAAATACATCACGTGTTTTATAATGTCTTAATGATTCATTAATTGGTAAACAAATTCCCCTCGTTGACTTTTTTTGGTTCATGCATGGATGGTCAATGGAAAGACATGTGGGATATGGTTTGTGGTCTTGGATCACCAAGAGATGGGTTGTGATAGTCTTGTTCAATACTTCATGGTTCATGGATGTTTTTATATTACCTCATTATATCTGGATATCATGGTCTTGTGAGTTTCTATTTCTTTATCTTGTTGACTTTTTGTGCTTGTCTATTTTTGGTTTTATAATGTTATAACTATGTTACACGATTTATGTTATCTTTTTTTGGGTGAAATCATTCCCAATGGTCGTTTCATGGTGAGTGGGAACACACACTAGCATGTGGGGATCAGGAACACTCATCCGGATTTTTCTACGGGCAAGATTGAAATTATATTGTGGTATTCTATGGTGGTTCATCGCATTACATGTCTCTTTATTGGAACTGAATTAAAAGGTTTTAGATTTCATTTATATGGATACTTATAAAAAATATCACATAGACTAAATGTCTACACCACTAAAATCTACCACTTACTTAGATATACATAAATTCTATAGTATGTCGTTATGTTAAATTAAAATATATGCCTGCAAAACTAAAGAATCAATAAAAACAAAACAAAGTATGGATTATCTATAATACATATCGATTTTCAAATCAATGCATGTTAACTACAATATAATATCATAGAGGTAAACATTCATATATTGGGATTTGGATGGATTCATGAAATATGTGTTAAATCAATAATAAATTCCAATATTTGTATATAATACCCTTAAATATATATGATTATCCATACATACCACCCACTAAACCAATGTGAATTATGAAGTGTCATTGATAATACCAACATTGTGATCTCATTCCTTTGTAAAGAACGTCTGGATTGTTTTTCATATCGAACCACTATAGACAGGGGATTCATTGGGTTCTTCTAGTTCCAAAAACAAATTACCCACAAATATCTATCAAAAAAATATGAACATGATTTGATGTTTTTAACTGTTCTATAATTTCACAACCAAACATAATTAATTTTATTTCATATGTTAGATTTAAAAAAATATTGAACCTAATGTGAAACATTTAACTATTAATGAAATGGGATGAAAATTACTTTTATTTTTAATTACACATCAACTGGTAATTTTTTCAATATTTTTATGCCTTTTTCATGGATTATAAATTAAAAAATACATTAAATCTAAACTCATGAATTCACCATGAATATAGTCATATGCCATAGCAAATGCGGATGGTTTGGCCTCTTCAAATTGAAAAAATTGTATCAGTCACAAAAAACTACCAAATAAAGTGATGAATGCATTGGTGACAGAGTAAAATCTCAACAGTACTATTATTATTGAGGAGGTTTCAAGAGAATCACTCCTCCACATGAATCCCCATTGACTGTCCACCCAGTTATGGATTGAAAAGGAGTGTGTGGTCCTCATTTCCACCATAAACCATTTCAAGATCCTCTATTTAGAAAATAGAAAATGATCATCCCATGGCATATTGAGGTCTATTTTGATGTTGAAATTGGATTTACCTATTTTCAAGAGTTTCTTAGGATGCTTCCTATTGAAAACCATCACCACTAACTCAATGTAGTATTAATTATATGATAGCCTATTGAGGACATCACCACAGGGGTCCCTAAAATTCTCACCTAGAACTGAGTATCCAAAATATATCACCATTGGTAGTGAGATACTATAAATTGGGAGAAGAACAGTATCCCTTCTTACACTAAAAAGGCCAGTCATTATATATTGGCATCCAAGGATGAGTAGGGAAACATTATTATTCATACTCTGCAAGTCTATCAGTATACTCTAGCATCACAGATTAAGCATTTCGGCGTATCCTAATAGAAATAATGGGAAATAAAATAATCCCACCCCAAAAACCAAATATTTTTAGAACTTCTCAGTGAAAACTAGAAGAAAAGTCCTGAATTTAATACCCACTGCCATCAAGTTATAAAAAAATATTCACATTCTTGTTGTATATGATCATTGAAATTTTTTGAAGAAAAACATATGGGTGAGAATATATTCCTTCCAAAAATTTAAAAAACTACTAATATATCTTCGACGTTGTAGTAGAAAAAAATCATCAACATGTCCCAATAACCATAATGGTCTGGTAACATATTTCTACTCCCACCACTAGAGAAACTATTTAACATATTTCAAGATCTACGATGGAGAGTTTATGCATTGCTTCTCACATTCAGGAGAATCATCAATACATCCCGATGATGAATGTGAAATGGGATCCTAAACATATTTACATTCCAACATGAGTTTATAAGTTTTTCACAATGGTCAATTTAGGGAGGAAATGTATTCCTTCAATTTATATATGGTTTTGTCATCATATTCTTATATTCACTCCAAATAATGTTCATATTTCTACTCCCCATTGATGCATGGATGATTGTTAGCATATCATGAATGTGTCGAATAAGATGGACCATGTTATCACTCATTCTGAAAAAAGAAATTATTAAATTAAAATTTAATAATGGGATTCACCTAATA
The DNA here is from genome assembly GCA_963277665.1 of Viscum album. Taxonomy (NCBI): domain Eukaryota; kingdom Viridiplantae; phylum Streptophyta; class Magnoliopsida; order Santalales; family Viscaceae; genus Viscum; species Viscum album. Next base: position 1,369,216,629 of record OY728134.1, read on the forward strand.
AGACTCTCATATATTAAATTTTTTGTGCACAACTCATGACCCCCTCCACCCAATGGAGAGATAAAAAGAGGAAGTACCTCAAGGATAAATCCATTGTTCAAAGGTAGATGGATATATCTACCATATACAATGATGGAGTTCTCGAGGACCTAAATCATATTTCAATAATGAACCAAGAATATTTGGACTCATTTTTAGATAGATTATATGTTGTAGTTATGAATTTAATCCTATCAATATTTCTACCAACTACTATAGAGGTCCCCCTAGTGCACCCATCAAGAATTTCCTCCTCGTAGAAATGTCCAGATTGATCATGGGAACTCTTCACATGGAGAGTTCTGTAGAATTACACCTGAATGACATAATATTAAAGGTTAATATGTTACTACCCTTACTCCAAGACCCCTCTGAAGGTCCTCCTTAGGATATATTTTATAGGAATCCTCCACGACATTGGACATTGAGTCGTGATGGTTGTCATCCCCTTGATAGAATTACTAGTGAAGGTCCTATCCATAATAATATTTTATATTAACCGTATGGTCCTCCCCTTATTGAATAGGGATTGATAAATACAATAAATCATGAGTTTCTTGATAGATTGAGGTCATTTTCACAAATTTCATATCATTCTAGAGTGATTTCCATTCTAAATAGAATGAAAATGTTATCATTTTATGTACAACCTTTGGACCACTAAGCTTCCAACAATGAAAAGAAGATTCTGATTGGTCTCACCTTATTAATAAGGTAGTTGGGAAATGACCAATCTTTTCAAATCAGGTAAAGGAATATGTCACTAAATATGATAACAATTCTATGGTAAAGGGAAAATAAATGGATAAAGATAATATACTATTAATATTTTGGCCCTATTCCACTCCTCTCTATGAAATTCATTGGAATTTGACTATGAAACTAAAATACCATCCCAATACGAATCCATAAATGACTCTTCATAATATAAAGGTGAAATATCATCCTTACATAAAATATGAAAATCATTTTATTGAAACATAGGAACATCATAGTCATGTTTTCTAAGACTCTCATTTAATTGAATTACTCATAAAATTGAAAAATATACATGGAGATATAAAATAGAAATATAATAATTATTTTAGGAATATACATTAATATATTTAAAACACTACATTATAGGTTCGTATCAAGTGATAGTGAGAATATGGAGCATTGGATTTCTATAAAATAACTAATTTGCAGAGTCCACTAAGAATGACATCATGTTGTTTAATCACCTTAGGCTAGTCATGTTCCCTGAAAATTTTAGGATCGAAATATGAATTTAGATGCTAAATTACAAGAGGGGGTGAATTGTAAGTTTAAATACATTCTTTTTTAAACTTAAGGAAAAATATATTTATCAATGTTAAGCAAGGTAAATTCACATGACCTCTTTTAGTTATACAGACTTTCTAGGTTATGAAAATATGATTTCAGAAATGAAACATAAGAAAAGTTTACAAAAAAACGATTCTACCTTAAAACATTTAGAATATTATTTATCAGATTATACAAAATAAATAGAAATTATAAGAAGGTTATACATTCTTCCATTATCAAAGAACAACATAAATAATCTTGAAACAAAACAACTAACAATTATGATGTATTTTAACCAAAAGAGTAGGGTATCCAACAACCTTTGATAAAGGTACCTTCATTTATACTTTCAAGAAAATCTATATTACCCACACCAGGGTGAGGAATCAATTGGAATATCAGAATCAGTCTTGATATCCCTGAAAGACCTTGATCTTTAAGATAGTCGGCACCTCTGTCTTCCTATCCACGGAAGTCCTCGAACAAAAACGTAGTCGGTACCTCTATCTTCCTATCCTCGGAATCCCTCAATTGTACTCAGTAAAAATCAGAGTCACACGAAGCAAGATGAATAGGATGTTCAATATACACAAATCATGAGAGTCTCTCTCTCTATATAAATCACTTCAACAAAATGAAATCTCTAGAGTGATCAACATGTTAATGAGCTTGTTCAAATGCACTCCTATTTATAGGCATTTCCCCAATTGTCGGATCCCTCCTCCAACGGTCATAATTTTTCTAAAATCTTAGAGGGACTTGTACACATGTCACTCAAACAATGGTTAGTTAGAAACAGATTTTACGACTTCATTTCATAATTATAACAAGGGTAAAAAAATCTATTAAACAAATCCAATTTTCAAATTCGAGAGAAAAAATAAAGTTTAGAGTCTAGGAAAATAAACACTTGGATACTATAAATCATGGAAACTCAGATTATGTTTTTCAAGAAATTAGGATCCTGAATTCAATATATTTTAGAGTCTGAATTAAAATGAATTAAAAATATGAATTCTAAATAATTTGGAGAAATAATTCTGATAAATTCAGTGTTTGAATTTTATAGAATTGTGGTCTAAATGTTGGAGAATTCAGAGTCTGAATTCTTGGGAATTCGAAGTCTGAATTTTAGTGAATTCATAGTCTGAATTTCAGAAAATTCGGTGTGTGATAACAGAATACTGTATAACCAAATATTTAGAGTATTATATAGATTTATATTTGAAACCTATTTTTATACATTATAAATAAGATTAGATAGAATTAAAGAAACTATGAAATAAAAAATAAAAAAATAGGTAGGTATTAAATTTCCTTGGGGAAGGAAAATTTTCCTCATTAAGATATTTTTTAGGAAAAATAAAATTTTCCTTAAGATAGGGTGTTTGTGATTTTAAAAAAGTGGTGGAATTGAAATGTCATAAGGAAACCATATTGACTCAAAAATATCTTCCTTTTTGGAGAGCAGAAACATCCTTATGAAAAAAATATAAAGACTTCGAATTTTTATGGACATGAAAATAAAAACTTATCTCTCTTTACATTTGAATTGCAGTGAATACAACTAACCCTATACCAAGGTTTTTAAATCCAAAAGTATAATATTATTGATTTCCTAAAAGATATTTTACAATTTATTGCATACAAAAATCTTCTTTGATAAGAACATCCACTAAGAATAACTCACCCTTACATAGGAAAATATATTCTTTACTTAGTATTCATTTTATCATTCCTTTCTCCCCCTGTATGATTTTCAAAAAGGAATAAATAGAATCAAAAAAATATGGTACATGAAAAATTATTACTAAACAAACAAATATATGAAGAACAACCAAAATTCAATTATGATTGAAATAATTTGTACATTAAAGGAAATAAAACAAAATATTGGATTTAGAAAACTTATTCTTCTTTATCCTTCGACATTATCTTCTTTGAAATCATTTTCAGCTTCTTATGCTCCTTGTGATCTTCTTCAAAATGACTTAGTAGTTGATCCTGTTCTTTGCTTTTCATTCCAATCCTTTAATTTTTTCTTCTTGAGCCTTAAGATATTCTTCTTGAGAATTCAAAACATCTTCCAACTTGACAATATTTTCTTCAAACTTAATATTGAGATCCCTTTCCCTCTTCCAATTCATAGAAACTAAATTATGCTTCCCATTCAAGTCCATCACTTCTTGCTTCCGAGTTGTTTGTTCAAGAGTCATATTTTTCTCAAAACTCATTGTAAGATCTTTAAACTTCCCATATTCGGTGTCGAAATAATCCTTCACTTTATCTTGAAATTCATCAAATACTCTCTTATCTTCAATTGTCTTCCTTGAAAAATTTTCAATATTATTCCAAGATCATTTATGAGCATCATATTCAATGAATAATTTTTTGAAATCGGTCTCAAGATTTAAAAACATATCCATAAGCATGGTGAATCAATATTCTATCTGATTAAATGAATTCCAAAGCATCTGGTATCTATAATATACTCGGATATAAGGGAATTCTATCAACTAACTTTTTCAAAGACTCCACCACAAATTGATGTCCAAGAGAGAATGATTATGAATCAGAGTGTTTGGTTAGTGAGAATTATTTTTCTATATCTTTAGCTTTCCTCTTCTACAATGCACCAACATATTTATTTTTTAATATAGATGTCATAGGTGTATCAACCAACACCTAATTTCCCTTATCATGTCTTGAAATTATCAATTCTGATTTTAGTTACTCATGGTCACTATTTGTAGCTTTAAAATATCGTATTCCTCAACATTTTCATTCTCAGCACCTACCACAAGATCCTCGGGATGAATAAATCATGATTTCTACTCTCTTCTTCAGATATATTATTCAATTCTTCCTGAACCTTTTCATTATTTACTAGTGTAGAATGTTCTGAAGATTCTGCTTCATAAGTTCAGATTGATTGTTTCTTATAAGGAATCCCTTTCTCCTGATAATCCTCTACTTACCATATCATGTCTTCAGTATCCCCACTTCCTTCTTCTTCATATTCTTTCACTTCCTCCTCTTGAACTTTTTCTTCTTGTTGATCTGGTTCCTGAGTCACCAATCCCGAAGACATTGGAAGTTATTCATTGAAAAATGATATTGGAATCTGAATTTGTTTAATGGATTTCCCAGAAGCCTTAAGAAGGGATTGAACTATCTAAGTTTTAGACGTCTTCTTCTACTGCCTCTTTTCATTTTTCCTTATTCTCATGATCTTCAGCAAATTTCAAATTCGAGTATTATTCATCAGTAGGGTCCAATCGCATCGTAGGCTTCCCATCCTTCTTAATTTTCATATCTTCTCTTCACATAGATATGACATGATTAGGGTATGTCATTTTTTTCTTTGGTTTTGGGGGTGATGAATGAGTTTCCTTAGACGTAGGTATTTTTCATTTCTCTTCTAGTTCCTATGCCTTCATCTTCTTTCCACCCTTCATGGAAGTTTCATCCACTTCTGTTTTCTTCAATAGAGATTCTATTTCAGCTTCAGACAAGTCATATAATTCTTCTGTTTCACTAGAAAACCCAACTTCATTCTCCTAAGAATATCATCACATAGTAACATTACTTTTAAATTCATTGTCTTATAACTACAAGGGATTTTAAATGAATCAAGGAAAATAACTATATTAATCGAGAGAATAGATGGAAAGATGATGATTTGAGACTTCAAACATCCATTATTCATATTCTCAATTGTAATCAAGATATACTTTACCAAATTTATCTTCATAATGATTACTATGAAATCCAGAATATATATGTAAATTTTCTTCAATGTATCCTTATCCACTTTTCTCAGAATAATTAACCCTTGAACCAATAATTCTAGAATCCGGAATTTTGTAGATAGATGAAAAATATTAGGAGTCTTTGCGGCTGAAATACCATGACAATCTATAGGATTTTACTTATCAACAGATCATGATACATCTGGTACCTTGTGGGTATATAATTCTACATCTCTTTTATAGGTAATTCCAATCAAGATTGCAGCCTTGGTGTAAGAAAGGGAGTAGCTCTTTCCATATCTCTTGAATGAAAACTTGTCTCTCCCTCTTTCGTTTAAGAAAGCTACTATCTCAGTGAATTTGACCAACAATTACAGGTAAACCAGATCATGTACCTTTTGATTTGATACAGAGAGCCCCCCATCCATTCATCTTGATATTCTTTTAAAAAATAGAATCAAACTTATAAAAGAATTTCAAATCGAATAACCTCTCCCTATATATTTTCCATTCAGAGATTTCTTTTAGAGATGAAATTTCTTTTTGAGGAGTGTCTTGCACAGACATTTGGAATTAATGAAACCTTGATGATTCAGAATTTCCTTAAGTAGAGTAGTAGGTAATCAGCACGCCAGAGCATTGAAGATAGATGTGGGACAAACATCAGGGGGGGTCCTTATGTAGGAGTTCGAGATGATGGTTCATCTTCCTTGATTGATCCAATGGTTGAAAAACTCTTGATCAGATCTGATGGTTGAGATGATAGACAAAGAAAGAATTTGGTAGGTTCTGATCTTTGAGGTTTTAATATAAATATTTTGAATTAATAAAATGTGAATATGAAAATGATTATTAAACAAGATAAAAATACCATCACATAGAAAGTTGATTACAAAAATTTAATAATGAAAACATACCTTTTTGAATGCTAGGGAAATTATTCGTAATTACGAAAATTGTCCTTGAAGAACATTAGATTCTGGAAACGTTTCCAAAGGAAATTTTTTAAATGAGTAGAATTTGACTGCAAAGAAATTGAATAACAAGAACATGTACCCACCCTGTGGAAAGGAGTCACTTACTACAAGGAGATAAGTATCAATAATAGGTTAATATGGGAGATTAACTTATGGTTCTCATTCCTAAATTCTATTTATTGTATTCAAATATATCACAGGGTAATGTTTTTGTGAAAATATTCGTAACTTGATCATGAATTCCGATAAATTGAAGAATGATATATCCTATTTGTGTGTGATCCCTAAGAAAGTGATGCATAATATCTATATGTTTTTCACGTGAGTTATCTGAAGGTTTTTTACTAAGGTAAATGGTACTTTTATTATCACACATTATTTTTGTTTTGGTAAAACTCATACTATAGTATATGTGTGTGTGTTGCATCCACCAAACATGAGCACAAAAACATCCAGCTGCTACATATTCAGCTTCAGCAGTGGGAATTTTTACTGAATGTTGCTTCATTCATGACCAAGAAATTAATTAATATCCTAATAAATGACAAGTTTCATATGTACTATTCATATCCATTCTACATCCACCAATGTCAGCATCTGAAAAACTTTTTAAAACAAAATCATTTCCAGAAGTATAAAAGAGTCTTAAATCCACGGTTCCCTTTAATTAGCGAAAAATTACATTCAATGTCTTTAAATGATATTCCTTTGGATTAGATTGATATCTTGCACATAAGCATACTCAATACATTATATCTGGATGAATAGTTTTCAAGTATAGTAAACTTCTTATCATATTTCTAAATGATGTTTGATCTACTAGTTTCCCAACATCATCATGATCAAGTGAATATGAGGTTTCTATGAGAGTACTTATACTCTTAGTGTTTTCATATCCATAATTTTTTAGAAGATCATTGATATACATATGTTGGGATATATAAGTCCTTTCTAGTTATTTAGAAATTTAAAAACGTAGGAAAAGTTTTAACTCACCCATCATACTCATTTCAAACTCATATTTCATTTGATTTGAAAATTAATCAGTTATGGATTTCTGAGTTGAACCAAATATAATGTCATCAACATAAATTTTAACAGTCAAAAAATGTTTCATATCATTCTCTATAATTATGGTTGGATCAGAATTTCCCTTATCATACTTTTTTGTAACCAAATTCATGTAATTATATCTGTTGGCGCCGAAAATACGGCCCGAAAGGAAGGAACGAAAAAGACAGCCGGCGCGCTGCCTCGCGAAGCTCAGCCGCGAAGCCCGGCCGCGGAGCCCGGCCGCGAAGCGTCCCAAACTTGGCGGCCCCGCGAAGCTCCGGAGGCGGTAATCCTCCGCGAACCCGTGTGACGTTCGCGAGCCTTCGCGAAGCTCCGGAGGCGGTAAATCCTCCGCGAACCCGTGTGACGTTCGCGAGCCGCCGCGAAGCTCCGGAGGCGGTAATCCTCCGCGAACCCGTGTGACGTTCGCGAGCCGCCGCGAAGCCCCGAAGGCGGCGTGCGAGCCCTGCTTCGCGGCGCCCCTCCCCTATAAATACTCGACTCCCCCTGAGTCCCCAGGAAGGACAATCCGACCCTTCGGCTTCTCCTCTCCCGAATCGCGAAGCACACTTTGCCCCGGGAATCATGAGCTCCGTGAGGTATTTCTACTTCGCGAGACGACTCTGATTTGTTTCGTTTTGAGCCCCTCTTCCGAGAGGGATGCCCTTCGCGAAGCTCAAGGGCATTCGTAAAGTAAGGGGATTCCCAAGGGAACCCGGGAAGCCGCGGAGCACTTGTGCTTCGCGAAACACCCAACCCATGCTAGTAATCCCTATGCCAAGGCAGGATAACTATGCATCGCGAAGCACATTGCTTGGCAGGACCCTGCTTCGCGAACCACTCCTTCTTCGCGAGGCAGTTCTCCATGAACACCGTTCCACTTCGCGAAGCACCTCCCACTCCCACCTATGCCCCATGCTAAGGCCAAGGCACCCCACCTCGCAAAGCACACTCCTCTGCTTAGCGATTACTCTTTCCGTGCGACCCTCCAGGTTTTCACGATGTGATTTCAAAGTCCCATGGACAACACCTCTCGTAGCGTTTCTTCGCCTAATGATTCTTCGCATAGGTACGCTAATGGCTATTGCTTCTTCGCATAGCCACGCTAACGTGGACCCCTCGATGGTTCCTCCCGCGACCCCCCTTTACCATGGCCTTACCGACACCTTCCCTTCCCCAAGGACCAGAGGGTACCGGTTATGTAAGCCCTAGGGGTGTGGAGTGAACCCACCTCGTCCGAGCTGCAGGACATTAAACTGCCAAGCACCACGTCCTCAACACATGACGTTAAACTATGACCCAACCTCGTCTCCCTCACGAGGGGTTTCCCCAGGTCGAACATTTTTTACACCACTCGTCTCCACGGGAATGGAACTCTTCCGCACATGGAATGAGATCCTCCTTGTCGGAGTGGCGTATGTTCGCAGAGGAAGGGTCGCCTTAGAGCGTAAATCCCTAACCTTTGGTACGGATGATTGCACCTGTGCATCTTGGTACTTCCCCACTACCAAGGTCAGTGGAGGACGTGATAGGGAACGAGGCACCTCCCATCGTCGGACCAAGGTCCACCTTTCCCGCGCTTTGTCGTGCCATGGGCCTCCATCCTGGAGTAAGTCCCAACACCATGGTCCGCCCAACGCGTAAGCCCCCTTTTCGCTTCTCACGGACGCACCCTTCGCGACGTGATCGTCAGGTCCTTGCAACCTCTTGTTTCTCACACCGAGCTTGACTCACGTGGGCTTAGAGTGAGCACCGACCCTGACAAACCCATCCGAACTACGGGGACTTTGATCCGTGTCAAGGCATGGTACGTAGGAAGCCTCCATGAGGTTCAATCCACATTGCTCGGTCGTTCATTCACATCGAGTTTCGCCCCCGTCCAGTACGACGTTAAACTGCACCCCGGTCTAGTGGTAAGCTATTGTGACCCATCCCATCCGAACTACAGGGACATTGATCCGTGTCAAGGCATGGTACGTAGGAAGCCTCCATGAGGTTCAATCCACATTTCTCGGTCGTTCATTCACGTCGAGTTTCGCCCCCGTCCAGCACGACGTTAAACTGCACCCCGGTCCAGTGGTAAGCCATTGTGACCCATCCCATCCGAACTACGGGGACATTGATCCGTGTTAAGGCATGGTACATAGGAAGCCTCCACGAGGTTCAAGCCCACCAATAGTGGACCAAGGTCTACTTTCACGTCGGTTCGCCGACAAATCCCCATCCGAACTACGGGGACTTTGATCCATGTCAAGGCATGGTACGTAGGAAGCCTCCACGAGGTTCAAGCCCACCAATGGTGGACCAAGGTTCGCTTTCACGTCGGTTTACCGGCGAAACCCACCCGTCATTTCACGTCGGGTCCCATCCCGGTCCAGTGGTAAGCCGCTGCGACCCATTCCCTTTTGAACTACGTGGTCTTTGATCCATGTCAAGGCATGGTACATAGGAAGCCTCCACGAGGTTCAAGCCCACCCATCACCCAATTCACGTCGTGTTCTATCTTCGTCCATCATGACGTTAAACTACATTCTGGTCCAGTGGTAAGCCATTGTGACCTAACCCCGTCCGAACTACGAGGACATTGATCCATGTCAAGGCATGGTACGTAGGAAGCCTCCATGAGGTTCAAGCCCACCCGTCGTTTATTCACGTCAGGGTTCACTATCATCCCGCATGACGTTAAACTCTATCACCTGAACTACGAAGTATTTGATCCATGTCAAGGCATGGTACGTAGGAATCCTCCCAGAGGTTCAAGCCCAACTCCCATCGGACCAAGGTCCGCTTTCACGTCGGTACGCCGACGACATTCATCGGGCCAAGGTCCAGCTTCACGTCGGTTTACCGGCACCACCCGAACTACGCGGACTTTGATTCCCTGCCACATGGATACGTAGGAAGCCTCCTCAAGGCTCAAGCCCAACTTCACTGTCACCCCTTCGATGGTCCCATTTCATCCTCCTCCACTTCACTCATCCATCCACCACCCATCCTGATTCTCACCCGGGCCGCCACATCCCGGTGGAGTCATGTCATCCACCTCCTCGCTGCTCCTAGCGGCGCCTGGGACACTTTCCATGTGTAAGTCCCATCATATCTCCGGGTCGCTGTCCTCTGTGTACACCCCGATTCATCACCCTTTTCCCCTATAGGGAGTGCACCACCTCGGATCCATCCTCATTGGGCGTTCTGATCCGTCTCTATGGGACCATAGCCGTCTCTATGCGATACACCAATCTGATCCGTCTCTATGGGACGTTCTGATCACCCTCATCCGTCTCCGCTGGACGTTAAACTCGTGGCATACCCTGTGTTGAACACGGGAAGCTGAGGAAAACCTCAGATACGTGTCTATGACATGTAATTCCCCGCGCTCGATGTGGGATGCCTCGGGCTTCCACGCCCTCGAGAAGCCTTGTGATCAAGGATAACGGACAGACACGCCAGGTACCCCAGCATCCAGACACGCTACTGATGTCTCAACGTGACTACTCCCCTGACCGAAGGTTGTTGCCCTGACTGGACCCTTTGGAATGTCCCGACAGGAGCAGCGTAATTAACCGGCACCCATGGAAACAAGGCACTGGGAAGAGTTTCACGAACTACGTATTAAATCTATAAGGGAGACCCGGACTAGGTGACGACTTCTGAGGAGGAATCCACAGGAGGAAGAACCGACATCCCATCATCCCGTTTCGATCAAGGAGCAGACATCCCTGAATAAGGAATGAATGCCGCCCGCCTTTGGAAAGCGGGAATGCGGGGCAACAAAGCCGCGCGTCCCCCCCCCCTGACGGACGGATGCGCGTGCGCCCCGGCGAAAGCGTCGGAAACAGAAATGGTGAAACCGACGTGAAATTCTTCTCCTCAGCATGGAGATTAGTAGCGTTCGAGACACCAGTAGATTGACGTGTCACTGGATTCAGATATCCGTTGCCTGGTCCCGCCAAGTAAATGGAGGGCCTGTCGTGAAACTCACCGGCGGTCGGGGTAGTAGAACGTGGGGCACTCCACTCTGCAGCGTGTTGGCGTGGATCCTTCTCACAGACAAGGGGGATGGAAGAGCGCTGGGGCACTGACCGTCGATCCTTTTCCTCTCAGTACTGATGAATTGATCCCCTTGCTTGCCAAGAACTAGGTTGCTACTTCAGAGATGCGGTCACCATCCGCCCCTCGCCCGCGCAGGGGCAGGGGTAGCACCACGACGGCCACTTCACATGGAGCCACCACCGCCACGACGGCTGCCACATCACGGAATACGGGACGTCCACGTCCCCTTTCCCCATCAGAGGTCATCCAACGAAGGGTGATCAAGAGCCTCGTGCGCAGGTACGAGGAGGAAGGGGTCATCCCGACTAGGGATATGGCCCGCTTGGACCTGGAGGCCTCCAGGCCCCGCCGTCAACGCCGCCCTAACAGGCCGCGCAGGGAGCCCCTGCTCCCCACCTCGACATTCAACCGTTTCGGGAGCCTATCCCCGGAACGCCTTGACGACTCTTCGCCTTACGCCGAAGAGGCAGGCGCGGTCCGGCTCAGCCCGCTCAGGGCCCCGACCCAAGACCCCCAGGCGAGGGCTCCCGTCCGGCCACGTCAGCGCCGCCGTCCGGCCCCGTAGGAAGAGAAGGCAGACTACGTCCCTGCACCACCTGCACCGGCCCGCCTGACCCGACGTCAGCACCGGGCCCGGGCTGAGGACGCTCGCCTAGCCGCGTCCACGTCAACAGCTACAGTGGCCCGAGCCACTACCGACGTACATTATGAAGCCCCCGCCTACATTGAGCAGGGGCACCCCTTCGCCCAACCAGGATCGAGACCCCAACCGCCCCGCGGGCAGGCTGGGTTGACTCTTCGGGTTGCAGGCACAAGTAGTGATCGCTGCGAGCTAACCCGCGGTGATGCCACCCTGTACGGAGGTCCTCCCCGTACCACTACTCCACAGAGCGTGGGCCTTCCCCGCTCCGAGGTTCGCCATGGAGGCATGCCTCGTGCTGCCCCCATCCTACAGGAAGACCTGCCCCGTGGCAGTGATGCTCCGTGCGGAAACATTTCCCGCGCCCGCTGTACAGGGTATGGAGTCCATCCTTCTGAGGGCACCGTCCATCCGGTCCCTCTTCAATGTGGGGGTCCCCCCTATGTCCTCTCCGCGACTGGCGAAGGTCCTCCTCGCCCCAGCAACTCAAGGAGTGAAGGTCAGCCTCGCTCCACTCGCATCGACCATGGAGGTCTTCCCCATGCTCCTGCCAGTTCCAACAGAGGCCCCGCCCACACGGGTACTGTTCATGGAGGTCCTCCCCATGTACCCTTCGACATTTGCCCTGGTGCCCCTCGCACCCCGGCTGTCTCAAGTGGGGGCCCTCTCCGCCACGGCGCCAGCGCCGCCCCAAGGCTGCCTGATAGGGGTCAACCCTGTCCCGAAGATCCACCCAGGGGCAGAAGAGCGGGTCGTCGCCACCACAAGAAGAATCCTGGGAAGGCCCAGGGGGAAATCAAACCTTCCCGTTTCTCCGATTCGGAAGCGGAATACGATTCAGCGATGGAACCTTCTCACACCTCCTCCGTATCAAGGACTGGGGCAGGAACCAGACGCGTCAGCCTCGTTCTCCCAGAATTTGAGGTCCACCAGATTCCCATCTCTCTCCGCAAGTACATTCAGGAGGAAGAGATTCTGAGAACTTCGCAGGTTTTGACCGCGCAGTCACCGCCATCGTCACCCGAAGCGCCCTCTACCTCTACTTGAGATCATGAGGAGTTGTTTTGGGGGTCAACGGTGGTAGAGTCACGACATGACCGGACACCGGTAACGGCAATTCCCGTACCCGAAGCAGTGGCTGTTAGCCCGTCCTATCGTGACATTGTGGTCAGGTCACCTCGCTCTTCAGAGGAAGGCCCAGAATTCGGTGGCCAGTCTGCTCGCGCACCGTATTCTCCACCGTCGAGTTTGCTATCCCAGAGGTCCGCCTCGGTACCGCTACCGGTCCCTCAGCTGCCCCCGGTTGATGAGTGGGGAAATGTAGGGCCGAATCCCGAGGACGAACCCAGGAGCTTCTGGAGTATTCTTGCAGCGGACTACTTCCCAGAGAAGTTCTGGCCCACGGCGGCACTGAATTTCCGTGTACCCGAGTCGCTTACCCCTGAAAAAGTGGGGTGCTTTTGTCGAACCCTGTGGGCGACGCACTTCCGCCTCCGCTGGGAACGGGTAGTGTACCCCCGGAGTCGAGAGCACTTCGAGGAGATTGGCAAACAGTTCCGCCTGATTGACGCAGCGGCGCTCCTTGTGGCCCAGCACCCCGAGTCGCCCGGTCACCAGAGTGCCCTCCAGCGAAAATGCGTTCAGAGTTTCAAGGAACTATGCAAGATCGTCAGGGAAGCCACCCTCCATGTGCAAGTCCGTGGCTGGGGATGCTATGCCGCTCTCCTCTTTGACCCTATCCGACGACAGCCTGATTCGCTATTCCACATCGAGGATATGCCCTCAAGAGGGGTCACAGTCCACATGGCCGACGTTGTGGATAAGGGAGATGAGCATGAGTTCCTTGATGGGGACTTACCATCCGAGGGCGTACCACCACTACTCGACCCATCAGGGAGAGTCACCCGTCAGCAGAGGAACCTGCTAGGCCTCCCCGTACCCACCGAGTCACTGGCACTCGGTCGAAGCACTGGCAAGGGTAAGGAGCATGTCGGAATAGTCAAGCACTCTGACCCGTCCGCCTATGTGCAGAAAACAGACGAGGATCCTGAGAAGGCCACGTTGCGCCAGCTGCTTGCTGAGAAGAAGAGGCTGGTTGATGAACTATTGGCTGAGCGCGCCGCAGAGCGGCGACCCGACTATGGTAATCCCAGGCCGGGGCAGCAGGGGCAGGAACAATTTCCCCCCGGTGAGATGCCTCCGGGCAACCCTGATCATGCTACTGTCGCGGACAGGGCGGAAGCCGGAACATACGGCAAGAGGGCGCGATACATCTCGCCAAACCCCCCTGAGCGATGGGGCAATCTGAAGAATCCAACCCGGGCCCCCCCAGTCGCCCAGCAGGTCGTCCAGCCAGTTGACCCGCGAGCGGCCGAAGCCGTCTACCGTGTTGAAGAACCTGGCAATGCGCTTGTGGTTAGGGATCCCCGTCAAGACAGGGACCCCCACCCGGAGGACCTTATTGCGGCACTCACAGCCCGCTTCGAGGCGTTGGAAACACGGCAGGTGGCGGTCCCACCAGATGGCAAGCCTTATCCCGCATGGGTGGATGATATGTCCGCGCCTCCGGGTTTTGGGAACCCCACTTTCTCACCGTTTAACGGGACAGGGGACCCACCCCAGCACTTGGATCACTTCTCTTCCAGGTGTGGCCCCATGCTGGGGACCCCGGCTCAGCAAGAAGCCGCTAAGCTCCAATGTTTTGTACAGACATTGGAAGGTCCGACATTCGTCTGGTACAGCCAGCTCCCCATCGGATCAGTGACTGGTTGGGAGGATCTTCGCCGGCAGTTCTTATACCAGTTCAACTCCACCACGCGAAAGACCATCATTGCGGACCTCTTCAAGTGCAAACAGAGGCCTGATGAGCAAGTCGCAGACTTCATCGCCCGGTGGAATGGACTTACGTATTCCCTCGATATGCCACTGACTCAGGAGCAATTACTGACGATGTGTGTGGGGAACGTCAAGACAGAGCTGGTACCCTCCTTGATTACCCAAAACTACCCTGGAGGGTTCAGAGATTTCTCGGATAAGGCCCAGCGCCTCGAGGAGGCCCTGCAACAGGCTAGTCAGGCACGTTTGCTGCCCCCTATGATCCCAGCCAGGAGGGCCTCCAGGGCTGAACCCACCGCGGTTGCTCAAATAGAAGCCCCGAGGAAGCTGGAATTGCTACCGGCGGCACCACCCCCACAACCCCGCAGAGGTCCTCCACCTCAAGCGCAGGCTCCTGCCCAGTAGAGACCGCCTCAAAACCGACAGGTTCCCCCGCGCAATGCGCCACCGCCACCTAGGCGAGACAACCAGGCGCTGCCTCCTCGGCAAGCCCCTCCGGTCCCTCGATAGGGCCAGGCCCCCAGGGCTCCTTACCCGGAAAGAAAGTACCATACCTATTCGTTCAACGAAAATCAGGTCCCTGGCTACTTCTGAAGTGCTCTAGAGCAAGGGATCGTGCGTCTGCCTGAGTGCAGGAGGCCGGCAGAGGCGCATCTCACCGACCACCCCAACTACTGCCCTTATCATCGATTCCTGGGGCACACCCTCAAGCGATGCTATGTGTTTAAAGACTGGCTTCAGGACCAGGTCAACAACAACATAGTTAAGTTGGGCCCAGCGCCAGCGCAAGTGGTAGGCGTCTGTGCGGGATCAGAAATCGGCAGCGACGACGAAGGTGAGTGGCAGCAGGTCCCTAGCCGCGGGTCCCAGAAATACGACGACTGGATGGCTCGAAAAACTGTCGTCCGTGCCCAGGGTATCATCCGGGCACGCCTGAAGCAGTCGGAACCTTCAGAAGAAGTAGTTGGTGCCTCAACATCGTCTTCACAGTCGACCTCTGCCCAAAAGGTCAAGCAGCGGCGACGTAAGAAGAAGCAACGTGCACCGCCAGTGCCGTCGTCATCCCGCACTCTCGGCGACATTATGCCTCCCGAAATGGGCATTCCCCCCAGAATCCGCCCAGCGGTGGATGACTCTTCGAGTGACAGTCAAGGGTACGCTTCGGTTAACACCGTGGAGCTGGTAAAGCCCTATATGACCCCGACGAGGGGGAACCCCAGGCAGACCTCCCCAACGTTTCCAGCCGACGTCAACGTCGGCGGAATCGCAACCGCGCCGGTCATCGAGGTACGTCAGCCGGCATTTGCGGCCAAGCCGTGCACGCTACCGAGACCAGGCAGCAGGCTCAGCGCAGATCTCAGCACGCGCATACCCATCCAGCACCCTCGGCTCTACCTCCACCGCTGTTCGTGTTGCTGGATCAGGGAGAGCCGCCTCGTTCATATCACAGCCAATCTTGCCCGGCAACAGGCCAGCCTCTGCTTTCCGATCCTAGCCCGGCGACTACTCTTCAGGCTTCTACTGGTAGGCAGCAAGATGTACCCAGTACTAGTTACTCGCCAGTTCAGCCAGCCGGACCCGTTGTGCATCCAAATGCCGAACGACCTCCTGTAAGAAGAGGTTTGCGTTTGGCACGAAAGTACGATGTTCTGAAGCATCTGGCCGGCATCCTGGCGAGGCTTTCCATCCTCGAGGACCTCCGCCTATCATCTGAAATGTGCGAGGCACTTTCCGAGGCCCTAAGGAGCCCCCTCCAGTTCGAGACAGAATTGGCGGCTGCGGAAGCCTTCCATACCGAGACGATTGAAGGCGCCGAATGTCAGGCGGTTATCTCGTTCTCCGGTGAAGATGAAGACCCTCCTATACAGGGGCACATTCGCCCGCTGTATATCACTGGCCACTTCAACGGTGTGGAAGTCCGCCGATGCCTCGTTGACACGGGTTCTGGAATCAATCTAATTCTGACCCGGACGCTGCGAAAGCTGGGTCTGTCCGAAGGTGATTTGACTCCCTCTGACCTCAGGATCCAGGGGTACGACAGGACAGAGCAAACCCCAGTCGGCAAGATCCGTCTGAAGACCCAGTTCGGTGGCTTAATTGCCAGCACCGAGTTTATGGTTGTTTCTAAGGATACCGCCTACAATGCATTGATGGGCAGGCCATGGCTCCATCTTCATGCAGCAGTTCCCTCGTCGTATCACCAGTGCCTTAAGTACTCGCTCAACGGTCGAGTAGGCGTGCTCCAAGGAGACGCGTCCCCTTTCGCTTCTTGTGAGGCCCGCTATCTGGATGCGGGTTATTACAAAAGTAAGGACAAGAAAATCCTGGTAAGCGAGGATGAGCCCGCCCCGATCACAAGTGATCCTTGGGCAAACATGGACGACGCCTACATCCTCCCGATCCACCGGTTGGAGGCCACAACTCCCGACATGGGACAATGTTTTGTTGTTTCGGGTATGCAAGGAAGGCATGTTCCCATGTCCAAGCGACGGCGGAAAATCACCTCGTACTCCTACATCAACCAGGCTCGGGTCATCCCGGAACCTCCTACCCATGTACGGTACCGGGACGTCATGCTGATGGCAACGACGGTGCGCCATACGTGTCTCTTTCGCCGGGCTGGAATTAACTGACTCAGGCCGACATGTCACCACTGCTTTGATATCATCAAGCGTGGCCCCTTAGGCCGAAGGCCAGATGGGATCAGATCAAATGCATTTATTGCTATGGTCTCAACGACAAGTGAGTCTCCTGACATGATGACCGCTGCTGCCCAAGCCGGCACCAGTTGCCCCTAGGGTTTTAAGAACCCAGAAGTATCTTCCGTCGTGGGAAGTTCCCCCACGGCTAGGGAGGAAGACTTGGAGGATGCTCCCCCAGCCTTTGAAGAAGGCGTCTCTACCACGGTTGATGAACTGGTACAGGTGAACCTTGGTAGCGAGGCAGATCCAAGAACCACATTGATCAGTGCAGCCATGTCCCTCGAGGAGCGGCAACGGTATGTAGACTTCCTCAAACAGCACCGCGATGTGTTTGCCTGGAGTTACGATGAGATGCCAGGGCTGGATCCCCAAGTGGCCGTCCACCATCTGGGTCTCCCGGCAAAACACCGTGGGTTCAAGCAGCCTCCCAGGAAAATGCACCCTTCTCATAGTGCTATGGTCGAGGCCGAAGTTGACAAGCTTATCAAAGCCAACATCATTAAGGAGGTCCAGTACCCCAAATGGCTCACCAACATTGTGCCGGTCAGGAAGAAGAATGGGCAGATCAGAGTCTGCATCGACTTCCGCGATCTCAATCGCCACTGCCCAAAGGATGACTTCCCACTCCTAGTGACGGAGCTGTTGATTGACGCCACGGCCGGGTTCCAAGCCCTCTCTTTCATGGAAGGGTATTCCGGGTATAACCAGATCCGGATGGCCCCCGAAGACGAGGAGTCCACTGCCTTCAGGGCTCCCCAGGGTACCTTTTGTTACCGGGTAATGCCATTCGGTTTGAAAAATGCAGGTGCCACTTATCAGAGGGCCATGCATCGCATATTCAAACCGATCCTCGGAACATTGGTGGAATGCTACGTGGATGACCTTGTAGTCAAATCGCGCCAGCGCCAGGACCATCTCAAAGACCTTGAGAAAGTGTTCGGTTTCCTCCGTTCCCGTCACCTGAAGATGAACCCGCTGAAGTGTGCCTTCGGAGTCACCTCCGGGAAGTTTCTGGGCTTCGTTGTCAGATACCGAGGTATGAAGATCGACCCGGAGAAGGTCAAGGCCATCAGCCAAATGCCTCCCCCGAGCAACATTCGAGAGCTACGAGGCCTGCAAGGCCACTTAGCCTATATACGCCGATTCATTGCGAATCTGGCCGGCAGGTGTAAGCCCTTTTCCCGGCTCATGAAGAAAGACGCTGCCTACGAATGGGATGAAGAGTGTCGGGCCGCCTTCGAGGAAATCAAGCAGTATCTGCTCCAACCTCCGGTCTTGATGCCACCCGTCTCCGGAATGCCGCTGGTCCTTTATGTGACCGCCCTGGAGAGATCCCTCGGTGCGCTGCTTGCCCAGAAGAATAATGAGGGCACTGAGAATAGTCTCTACTATCTCAGCCGCATGCTTCTCGATACGGAGGTCAGATACTCCCCCATCGAAAAGAGCTGCCTTGCGCTCGTCTTCGCTGTGCAGAAGTTGCGGCACTACCTGCAACACCACGAGGTACAATTGATCTCTCGGGTAGATCTGATGAAGTACATCCTGAACCGCCCCATGCTGACTGGCCGACTAGCACGGTGGGTGGTGATTCTCCAGCAATTTGATATCAGGTTCGTGCCTCAGAAGGCCATTAAGGGACAGGCGTTGGCAGACTTTTTAGCTGCCCATCCAACCTCCGCGGATCAATCCCTGGACCTGGATTTTTCCGACGAGACGATCTTCTCAGTCGATCATGCTGCCCCATGTTGGCAAATGCATTTCGACGGTGCCTCCCGGAGCCCCACCGGTAGAAGGCTCAACGACCCCAAGCTCAACAGAGTGGGTCTGGGCATTGTTTTCATTACCCCGGCGCAAGCCGTCCTGCCGTACTCGTTCCTGCTGTCAGAAGGTTGTACGAACAACGAGGCAGAGTACCAGGCTCTCATCACCGGCCTCGAGTTGGCCCTTGAGATCCATGTTCCCCATCTACATGTGAAGGGAGATTCCGAGCTGGTGATCAAACAGGTTAATGGCGACTACGTCGTCAGGAAGCCAGAGCTTGCACCGTTACTGGAGTACACCCTCCTCCTAATGGCCCAGTTCTCTCTTCGGCCAGAGGTTACCCATGTCCCAAGATCGCAGAACAGACAAGCGGACGCCCTGGCTGGATTAGCCGCGTCGCTCGCAGAACCCGAGCAAGATGATTTGGTAATACACGTGGCCCACCGGAGAGTCGTTGCTCCCGTCACCCAAGAGGACCGTGATAGCCTGCGGGTATGTCATCTCACTGCCGGACCCTCCACATCGGGAGTCTCGGGTTCGTCAGACGCAGTGGTTGAAACCACCCCCGACTGGAGAGCACCTTTTGTCGAGTATCTCCAAAATGGTCGGCTCCCAGACGACTGGGCTGAACGCGAGCGAATACGACGCCGCACGTTGCAATTCACCCTCCAGAGCGGCCCCAGTCTTGAGCAGGCCCTCTATAAACGGAGTTTCGATGGTGTCCTCCTCCGTTGCATCCAAGGAGTAGAGATACCTCAAGTTATGCAAGAGGTTCATGCCGGTTCCTGTGGCGCTCATCAAGCCGGGCCGAAACTGTCCCAGCAAATCCGGAGGTTAGGGTACTTCTGGCCCTCCATGATCCACGATTGTATTGGGTACGCCAAGAGATGCCACGCGTGCCAAGTACACGCCAACTTCTTGCATCGGCCGCCAGAACCCCTCCACCCCACCAAGTACTCTTGGCCGTTTGAGGTATGGGGACTCGATGTAGTGGGACCGTATCCACCGGCAACAGCCCGCCAGTGTAGGTTCATCCTGACTGCTACAGATTTCGTCTCCAAGTGGGCAGAAGCAGTTCCGCTCAAAGAGGTCAAGGCCCGTTCCATCGTTGACTTTGTGAGCTCCAACATTATCCACCGGTTTGGAGTCCCTCATGCTGCCCTCACCGATAACGGCACCAACTTCCGAGCAGCTGAATTGAAGAAATTGTACGCTAAGTACGACATCCGGTCGAACCATACCTCCCGCTACCACGCACAGGCAAATGGGCAGATCGAGGCGTTCAACAAGACCCTCTCTAACATTCTGCAGAAGATGGTTGGTCAGAACAAGAAGATTTGGCCGGACAAGCTCCCCAACGCCCTTTGGGCTTACCGGACGACGACTCGCAACTCTACCCAGGTGACCCCATATTCCCTGGTGTATGGAGCTGAAGCCGTCCTACCCATTGAGATCCATCTGCCGTCACTACGCACTGCAGTTTATGATCACCAGACACCAGATGAGGTAGCCGAGATCCGTTTAGCTGAGTTAGAGGCACTGGACGAGAACCGGCTCCGTGCCCTGCACAATCTGGAAAGGCATCAGGACAAGATAGCGAGAGCTTTTGACAAGAAGGTTCGTATCCGCTCTTTTCTACAGGGTGACCTGGTACTGGCCCTTCGAGCGCCAATGATCCCCGGTAGGAAACCACCCAAGTTAGAACCCAAATGGGAAGGGCCTTACATCATCCATAAGGTTTACCCCAACGGAGCATACTCCTTGGTGACCACGGATGGAGAGCGTGTAACCCCTCCCACCAATGCCAAATTCCTCAAGCGATACTTTGCCTAGGGCAAAAAGTGGTCCTGCACGACCCTAAACTGCGAGAGAGTCCCGCACGACATTAAACTGCAGTGGTCCTGCACGACCCTAAACTGCGAGAGAGTCCCGCACGACATTAAACTGCAGTGGTCCTTCATGACCCTAAACTGCGAGAGGGTCCCGCACGACATTAAACTGCAGTGGTCCTGCATGACCCTAAACTGCGAGAGGGTCCTGCATGACTCTAAACTGCGACTTGGTCCCGCATGACCTTAAATTGTCTCTTCGTCCTCACTGCAAGACGTTAAACTGCAAGCCAGTCAGGTCTTCCTGACCAAGGCCCGGCCTCAGGCCTCTTGGCCTCCTTGGGCCCCTGGCCCCGTCTCCACCGCGGCTTGGCCTCGCCCCCCCCCCCCCCTTGGTCTTTCCCCGACTTTCCCTTCTTACCCGGATTGTACGACATGGTGTGGGACTATGTCCCCGTTCACGTCGGATTACTTGTCGTACCATACATATCCCCAAAGGAGGTGCTTTTCATCGTCCCGCATGACGTTAAACTGCATGCCATGAACTACGTATGGCTTGATTCCCATCTTCATGGGATACGTAGGAACGCTCGGACGCCTCTTCTTGAGCCCAGCCCCAAGCTTTTCTCTTCCGCTATTCCCCCTGGGATAGTCTCCTTGGAGGATCTTTGTGTAGCAGGGAGTAGGCTTCCTTGGCCTCGCTTATGCAACCCCAATCGCGCAAAGATTGTAAAGGTCGCACCATGCGCCCACTCCCGTTCTTCTCCCCTCCCACGTCCTCACCGCATGACGCTAAACTGCATGGATTTCAAGAACTACGTATGGCTTGATTCTCATCCTCATGAGATACGTAGGAACGCCCGGACATTTTGTCCGTTGGCCCAGCCCAAAAGCCAAAATCTTCCCCTCGGGTCAAGACATGGAAGGGTGCACACTTTTGCCCCGACCCACGTCGAGCATGCCTCGACCCGGCTGCACATTCCCCCTGGAGGTGTTTTCCCCTTTTGTGGATGAACGCAACTGAGCTTCACCCGCTCCTTGACTGGGATTCTGTCCCAAGGTGACAAAATTCCCCCAAGCGGTGCTAGCGATCCGGGCCACGACCCAGGATCCCCCATAAGGGTGTACGGTGTGATGTGGGACTACGTCCTCATTCACATAGGGATCATGTACCATGCCGTACGTCCTCCCTTTACGAGGCTTAGCCTCAGGCCCTTTGGACTCCTTGGGCCCCTGGCCCCCCGTCCTCATGTAAGACGTTAAACGGCAATCCAGTCAGGTCTTCCTGACCGAGGCTCAGCCCCAGGACCCTTGGCCTTTCCGTGCTGCGGCCCGGGACCTCTCTTATAGGATCGTATGGTGTGACGTAGGACTACGTCCTCATTCACGACGGCTTCTTTACCATGCCATACACCTCCCGTGTTTAGGGGTATATTACTCGCCTCCTCGTCCAGTATGACGTTAAACTGCATTTCAAGAACTACGTGTGTCTTGATTCCCATCCTAATGGGATACGTAGGATCACCAGAATGTCTATGCTTCGGGTCCAGCCCCATCTCTCGGGAATCCCCATCACATCTTGGCCCCTTGGCCCATTCTTCCTCCATGAGGGGATCATATGGTGCGGTGTGGGATCATGTCCTCATTCACGACGATCTCGTAATGACTACACCATGCTCCCACCCCCCCTACTGAGTTGTTTCGTTGATCTTTTTTCTTCGGCGGTTCACCAATGTGCTTAAGAGTACTCTGGTTTATTACCTGGAATGCCAAGCTTTACTCGGACACGTCCGCATCCGCTTTCCAGGCTTTGCGTATCCCCCGCATCAGGGCTTTCATCATCTTTCACACCCAGAGGGACCCCCAAGAACGGCCTGGATACTATGCCCAAGGGCTCTCCTACCGATACGGGCCAATTCCCTCCAGGGTTTCGGATAACAAATCGATAAAATCCCGCGTTGCGAATATGGTCAGCGGTCGATGCTCTTTTGTTGCTCCCACCTCAGGCTAACGCGATACAGACGCTGTGTTTCCGTCATGGATAACAGTTTTCCTCTGTCGTCATGCCAACCCATTAAGCCCAAATGTCGGGTACACAATTCACACCCTTCATCACTTCCTCGTGTCCAAGTAGAGTCTCGGGAATCTTGGTACTTTTCCCCCGTACACGTTTGCGCGTTCGAGGAACAAGCTACGTCAAAAGTGTCCTTCGAAATTCTCTGTTGACTCCCCTTTGATGGATGCCCCAAGTATTGCGATGAGGATACCCCCCTTGTTTCCCACACCGAGTTTATCTCATGTGGGCTTAGGGATTGGGTTGACATCTGTGCTTACCCGGGAGTTGTCACCATCCTGGTCCGAGCTCTAAGTCCATAAACTAAGATTCTCATCTGGAACTACGTTCAAGACCCCTTGTCTTCGAACCCAGCTTGAGTTCAGCGAATTTACCTCTCTAATCCTGCCTACAGGACCCTGATCACAGGGCTGCATGGCGCAGTGTGGGACTACGTCCCCATTCACCTCGGGTTTCCAATAGCTGCACCACGCACGCCCCATTCTGAGGTTCAGTCCTCCTGATTTCTTGTCCTGCATGACGTTAAAAGGCACCTTCCAGAACTACGTGTGGCTTGATTCCCATCCTAATGGGATATGTAGGACCACCTGAATGTCTAAGATTCGGGTCCAGCCCCACCTCTGGGAGATCTCCTGATTTCCCGGTCACCTAGGCCACTTGGTCCATCCCTCTCCAGCGGGGGGGGGGGTGTAGGTATGATACAAGGTTTTGGGCACTATGCCCCCTTCTCCTGGGAATCTGCCATCTCTCGATCACCCTCAAGGTTGAGTGCCTTGGCTCACTGCAGTGGTTCACCCATGTTTTAAGAGCACTCTAGTCTAGCACCAAGAGTGTCAGATTCAACTTGATCAAGTTCCTTCCACTTTTCAAGCTTCGTGTTCCCCTCTATTCGGAATTTCATCATCTTTCACACCCAGAGGGACCCCCAAGAACGGCCTGGATACTACGCCCAAGGGCTCTCCTACCGATACGGGCCAATGCCCTCCAGGGTTACGGACAACAAATCGATAAAATCCCGCGTTGCGAATATGGTCAGCGGTCGATGCTCGTTTTGTTAGTCCTCATTTCAGGCTAACACGACAGGATGCTGTGTTGCGAACATGGTCAGCAGTAATCCCCTGTCGTCACGCCAGCCCCTTCAGTCCTTGAATGTTGGTTGCATGATTCACATCATTTTCCACCCCATCATGTCCATGTGGAATCTCGACACTTTTGGCGCTATCCCTCAGTGCACCTTTGCATGCTAGGGGGACAAAGCTGCAACCCGGCGCCCTTTGGGGCTCCCATGGTCCGAGCTCTAAGACCATAAACTAAGATCCATTCGGGACTACGTTCAACTTGATTCCCATCCTCATGGGATACGTAGGACCGCCCAGACGCCCTGTCTCCGGGTACAACCCATTTAGGAAGCCAGTCTCTCTCCCTGTTTCACCTCTTTATAGGCCCCTCGGCCTATGGTTTCCCCCTCCAAATGGCGTGTAATCCGATGTGGGATCATGTCTCCGTCAATTGTGTTTTATAACACTGCGCACATTTCCCGCCTAGCATCGTCTCTACTACGTCTGCGCTGCATGACGATAAAATGAATGCTTGGTCCTATCATACGACCCTAAACTGTGACATTATCGTCCTGGCCGCACGACGAAAAACGGCACCGCATTGTGGTGACCTCGCTGTAGAGGACATCACGTTGGGTACTGGCCACGCGCCATGCCATTAGTCAACGCCCATCACGGCTTGATTCTTGTGGCGACATCACGACCTACAGTTCTAGGCCTGTCGCTTCACAAAAAAAAACCATTCACCTCAAAGAACAAACAAGATACATCAAATTCGACTTCTTTTAGTGCAAGGGCCACATCCGCACTTCCCCTTTCCCCTGGCACTGGTACCTTACCGTGCCACCTTCCAGAACTACGTATGGCTTGATTCTCATCCTTATGAGATACGTAGGAGCGCCCGGGTACTTCCCCGCGGGCCCAGCCTAACCCTGGTGTTCGATCCCTCGACTCGGGCACTTCCCCAGAGAATGCATGGTAAGCGGGACTATGTCCTCATTCACGTCAGGTTGTGATGTCATGCGTCCCCTGATCCCTTTTTTTCAATCCATGGTCTGAATTCTATGACCATAAACTAAGATCTCCCCAAGGGAAAGGAATCTGCTCCCTCTCTCTAATGCGTTTCGTTGACGTATTCAGATGTGTTTTGACAAAAAGCCCGAAGCATGGGATTTTCACAGGGACATTCCCCTCATCCCATGACCAAGCTTCGTGAGCTCACTATTGGGATCCTCATCCTCTTCCACATCCAAAAGGACCCTCGGACTACGTGGATACTAAGCTTAAGGGCTCTCCATGAATGCTGGACCTAAGGGCCCTACAATAGTTTCGGGCCAACGTCCCTACGGATATTTGACAACATTTGTGACACGGTCCCGTGTTTCGAACATGGTCAACGGTCGACCCTCATTTGTTTGTCCCCATTTCAGGCTAACACGATAGGATGCTGTGTTGCGAATATGGTCAACAGTAGTCCTCCATCGCCACGCCGCCACCATCGTGATCCGAATCTCGAGTGTCATGATTCACACATTTCCACTCCCTCATGTTCAAGTGGAACTCCACCATACTCGGCTCCTTCTCTTCGCGCATCTAGGTGCGCTGAATGATCGTGTTAGTGTCATCGGGCCGGTAGTCACCGAGCATCCCTTTGCCCCAACCTGCCCCTCTCTGCGTCGGGAAATTCCCACCACTACTGCTTGTTTCCCACACCGATCACGACTCACGTGGGCTTAGTAGTTTTGGCTGGATGTGTACCAACACGGTTAGGCTGCTCCTCGTCTAGTACGACGTTAAACTGCGCTTCCAGAACTACGTGCGGCTTGATTCCCATCATCACGTGGGATACGTAGAGACGCCCAGGCATTTCGCCTAGGGTTCAGCCCCAGGAATCACAAGATCCTGTTCCTCCCCATTTCCATCCCTCTGGCCTGACCCCTCGGGGAGAACTATGTAGCTATGATTTTACCCTGAACAAGTTCAGGATGCCCCAAGATCTCATTGGGAAGCGATAGATCCCCTCGCTAGAGAGGCCCTGTCCCAAAAAGGAATGATCCATGATCAGACCGAGGCGCCCATCTGGCGTACTCCCGCCACGGTGGTGAAACTACCGAAGTGTTGGATTCTGTTTGAACAAACCACCATTCCATGTTCCACGCTTTGCGTGTCTCTTATTCGGACCCTCGTCCTCTTTCATGTCCGAAGGAACCCCCAAGAACGGCCTGGTCTTGTGCCGCATCGGCTCACCTACCGTCCTGGGCCAACGTTCCGGAAGACTGGTCATGTCTGGAAGGACCCCCTAACAGTATGGATGTCTGACCTATGGTCCACCAACTGTCCTGGGCCAACGTCCTGAAAGATTGATCGACAACAAATTGATAAAATCCCGTATTGCGAATATGGTCAGCGGTTGATGCTCATTTGTTGTCCCCATTTCAGGCTAACGCAGTCAGGATACCGTTTTTCCGCCACGATTAGCGGTTGTCCTTTATTTTCACGCCATCCCCACAGTGTTCCGAATTTGGGCATCGTGATTCACACTTCCCATTTTCATCTATTTGAACCGATTTCAGTGCCCCTGGTGTTGCCCCGTTCGTGCATAAGATCACGTTGGAAAAACGGTAATTCGGCTATCCTGGAAGTTCCTCCTCCGATCAAGCCTTCCCCATCTTTCGGGAATCCGGACTGGTTTGAGGGAATTGTCGTCAAACGTCCCGCAAACATTGTAGGTATGCAACAAGGCAATTCAACAGTGGAAATCGTGCGTGCTGCGGAACTCAAAACAAAGGAGAAAGAAAGATTTGGAGCACAAAAGTGTTAATAAAAGTTTCTCTCAAGTTCGCTACAATACTCGGGGGTTGACTTCCCCCATGGATGGGTTGACTCCGTCAAAAGAGCGTTGCAGCTCCGCCACCCGTTGACTTGCGGCGTCCAGAGCCTGTTGCCGCTGATTTAACTCCCGCTCCTCTTCAGCAGCGGCGGGGCGAAATCCGCCAACCCTGGCCCGGGCCCTTTCCACCTCAGACCCCCTGGTCCCACCAGACGCAGAATTGGACGCAGCCTTTGGCGCGGGTTCTGAAGGTCCCGCATCGTCACCCGCCAAGGAGCGAGAACGAGGCCTACGAACAAGTTCCTCCTGCATGACCCAAACATTGGTGAGAAGGCCGTAGGGATCCAAGAACAGATCGTAAGAAGAGAAGTTCGGAATGTACCTCGAGAGCCTCCGCGAAGTCGTCAGATTCTGAGCTTCGGTCTCCGACCTCTCCCTCCTCCAGCGGGCTCCCCCCTCCAGCCTCATCCTCCCGAGAAGAATCCCCTGATTCCTTCGGCAAGGGGAAGCGCTCCCTCAGATCGGCAGCCGATAGCTGTGGATGGACCGTCTGATTCAACAGTACCCTCACCCGGTCTGTCATCGGGCGAGGGACACCACTGGAGTGGATGTAATCTTCCAGCTCGTTCAAGTATTGCTCCGCCTCCGCCGGAGACACCATGAATCCAGCCCGGACTCGGCCTATGCCCGGCAGTCTCATCCCGAGGCGATTCTGGTGGGACCACATCTCAGATGGGCTGAGGAATTGCCGGTTGACATCCCAGATGTCCCAAGCTTCCGGAAAGACAGCATCTTCTGCCATGTCAATGTGACGCAGCCGCTTCCCCGGAGCCTGAGCGGATATCTGACGGAATCCCCTCGGTGGCCGCCCCTCCGGATGACCCTACTCTCCCGGAACCACCGGATCCGCCGCTGCCACCATACACTCGGCCGGTGCGGGTCTCTCTGCCATGGCAGCCCCGCTGCCGCGGGCGGCCCTAGCTGCCCTCCGACCCCGACCTCGTGATAAAGGAGGCCCACCGTCACCAACCCAGATCGATGGCTTCTTCAGCATCTCCCCGGGATAAGCGGCCTCCCAGCTGATGGCGTACTCCTTCACTAAGCCGAAGGCGGCGGTGGATGGAGGCAATGTGATCTGCATCTTTCCTTCCTCATGTGTGAACATGAGCCACAGCTGCCTCATCACACACGGGTGCTCCTCGTGACGCACCTCCCAGTATACCTGCGGGGTCAGCCGCTGGAGGCACCGGAACTGCCTCGCAAAACGGTGCGGGGTGTACGGTTCACAGATTGGCTCACGATCTATCCGAGCCACCAAAACGCCACCTCGGAAGGCCAGGAGGTAAGCCCGATGCTCTTCCGTTCCCCGTCCATCATCAGTAAGCCTCCCCGTCGGTAGTGGAAAGGGATGAATATTGAACTCGTCCGCCCTCCACTCCCTATTTAGCACCATCGGAACGGCCAGTTTGAATGGGAAGCTCCCAACTGCGTTCAGAATGGAAGGGCGAAAGTCTGATCCCGACGGCGAAATGGGGTTTGGATACTCGTAAATCCCCATGATATGCGCCGCGATCCACCCATACAGGAGGTGGAAGGGCCCGCATATTCTTGGCGGCTTCTTGCCCTTGCTAATGCGCCGCAGCATTCTGTATAGTTTGGCGAGCATCGGGATCCCCATGTTGATCCGCTGCCCCATGGCCAGCATCGATGCCATGATGAACGAACTGGGCCGTACCCCCATGCTTGTATCTCTCACCGGTAGGATCCACCCACAGATGAGAGCCGCGATGAACGCCGCCAGCCTGACTATTGGCTGTTGTTCGGTGCTGACGCTGAAACCCCAAGTCTTCCATTGGCTGTCCTCCAAAACCCGCCAATACGAGTGCCCCTTGCCCCGCTGGGCTGCCCTTGGACAAGTTCGAGGCCTTGGAGGGGACGCTCGATTTTCTGGAAAGTTCAGGAAACACTTGAACCACCTCTTGAAGTGGACGTCCCTCACGACCTCCTTGTCCTCTCCAGGGACAAGCGCCATCAGCGCTGAGGCGAGCCGTGGCATTTTCTCAGCATCCCCCCACGCACTGATGACGGGGAGGAACTCGTCATACATGGCCCCCAAGATCGGGACCCCAGAAACCTGGTGGACATCCCACAGGCTGATGCCCACCTCCCCGTGATGCAGGTGAAATGTGTTGGTCCTGGACGACCATCTACTCAGCAGTTCCGGCATCAGCTGCTTTGGCTGGTAAATGTGGAACTGGGAGGCCCATGCTACCTCATACAATCCCACTCTCCTCAGCTCGGCCTCGAACTCCTCGCACGAGGCGCCTACCCAGTAGGCCCAGGCCCAGTCATCGGTAAAATTGCCGCCCTGGCGCAGGTCCCACTCATCGGACCATCCCTTCTTCGGATCCTGCAGAGCCGTCTTCAGCATAGTACGGTAGAGAGGAGGGGACGTCTCCGGTTGCAGTGGCCTCCCATCAATGTCGTTCACATGATTGTAGAGACAATCGGCGGTGACGGGTGTGAAATCCTCCCGCGCGTGACCATCGGCCGCCCTGAACCATTGGTGCTGGCACGGTGTGCTCCTGAACCAGCAAGCTGGTTCATCCCTTCCCGCCTCAGGGATGAAGACGTCATCCCTCAGCCCGAAGCCGTACAACGGCAGCTTTTTGCACTGCGGGTAATCCTTCTGACCTTCCGACAGCAGGTCTGTCAGGGAAGTGTGGTCCGAGTGGTTCCGAATCATCTCCCCCAAACCCGGACGGTTGACCATCTCATCTCGACGAGCAGCGTCTGCAAGGACCCCCAAGGCAGCTTCTTGATGGGCCATTTTAACTTTGGCCCACAGAAAAGAATTCTTTCTGACGGATCGCGAAGCTCGGCCGCGAAGCTCGACCGCGAAGTCGGAACGCGAAGATCGGTCGCGAGACCAAGCCGCGAAGTCTGGCCAAGGCAGACAGAGGTTCGCTTAGCGCGGACGCGGAGTCGGAGACTCGCGGTTCGCCGCGAAGCTCGATTCGCGGAGTGCTGTCGCGGAGTACGCGGAGCGTCGCGAAATCGAGATCACAAAAGGACAAGGAAGGCGCGTAAAGACAAAAGAACGCGGACCCCCTATTTATAGGCGACAACCCTGGAGCATCGCGGCGCGCCTCACCCGCGCGAAGCATCGCGGCGCATTCGGACCCGCGGCCCCGGCGAGCAGCGCGGGTCCCCCTTCGCGATGACACATCGCGAACCACCGACAGTTTTTGGCGATTGTCCCTCAGACTTTGACCCTTTGCCCTCCGCGGCTCCAAGTATGAGGGGGGCATTTGTTGGCGCCAAAAATATGGCCCGAAAGGAAGGGACGAAAAAGACAGCCGGCGCGCTGCCTCGCGAAGCTCAGCCGCGAAGCCCGGCCGAGGAGACCGGCAGCGAAGCGTCCCAACCTTGGCGGCCCCGCGAAGCTCCGGAGGCGGTAATCCTCCGCGAACCCGTGTGACGTTCGCGAGCCGCCGCGAAGCTCCGGAGGCGGTAAATCCTCCGCGAACCCGTGTGACGTTCGCGAGCCGCCGCGAAGCTCCGGAGCCGGTAATCCTCCGCGAACCCGTGTGACGTTCGCGAGCCGCCGCGAAGCCCCGAAGGCGGCACGCGAGCCCTGCTTCACGGCGCCCCTCCCCTATAAATACTCGACTCCCCCTGAGTCCCCAGGACGGACAATCAGACCCTTCGGCTTCTCCTCTCCCGAATCGCGAAGCACGCTTTGCCCCGGGAATCATGAGCTCCGCGAGGTATTTCTACTTCGCGAGACGACTCTGATTTGTTTCGTTTTGAGCCCCTCTTCCGAGAGGGATGCCCTTCGCGAAGCTCAAGGGCGTTCGCAAAGTAAGGGGATTCCCAAGGGAACCCGGGCAGCCGCGGAGCACTTGTGCTTCGCGAAACACCCAACCCATGCTAGTAATCCCTATGCCAAGGCAGGATAACTATGCATCGCGAAGCACATTTCTTGGCAGGACCCTGCTTCGCGAACCACTCCTTCTTCGCGAGGCAGTGCTCCGCGAACACCGTTCCACTTCGCGAAGCACCTCCCACTCCCACCTATGCCCCATGCTAAGGCCAAGGCACCCCACCTCGCAAAGCACACTCCTCTGCTTAGCGATTCCTCTTTCCGTGCGACCCTCCAGGTTTGCACGATGTGATTTCAAAGTCCCATGGACAACACCTCTCGTAGCGTTGCTTCGCCTAATGCTTCTTCGCATAGGTACGCTAATGGCTATTGCTTCTTCGCATAGCCACGCTAACGTGGACCCCTCGATGGTTCCTCCCGCGACCCCCCTTTACCATGGCCTTACCGACACCTTCCCTTCCCCAAGGACCAGAGGGTACCGGTTATTTAAGCCCTAGGGGTGTGGAGTGAACCCACCTCGTCCGAGCTGCAGGACGTTAAACTGCCAAGCACCACGTCCTCAACACATGACGTTAAACTGTGACCCAACCTCGTCTCCCTCACGAGGGGTTTCCCCAGGTCGAACATTTTTTACACCACTCGTCTCCACGGGAATGGAACTCTTCCGCACATGGAATGAGATCCTCCTTGTCGGAGTGGCGTATGTTCGCAGAGGAAGGGTCGCCTCAGAGCGTAAATCCCTAACCTTTGGTACGGATGATTGCACCCGTGCATCTCGGTACTTCCCCACTACCAAGGTCAGTGGAGGACGTGATAGGGAACGAGGCACCTCCCATCGTCGGACCAAGGTCCACCTTTCCCCTGCTTTGTCGCGCCATGGGCCTCCATCCTAGAGTAAGTCCCAACACCATGGGCCGCCCAACGCGTAATCCCCCTTTTCGCTTCTCACAGACGCACCCTTCGCGACGTGATCGTCAGGTCCTTGCACCCTCTTGTTTCTAACACCGAGCATGACTCACGTGGGCTTAGAGTGAGCACCGACCCTGACAAACCCATCCGAACTACGGGGACTTTGATCTGTGTCAAGGCATGGTACGTAGGAAGCCTCCATGAGGTTCAATCCACATTGCTCGGTCGTTCATTCACGTCGAGTTTCGCCCCCGTCCAGCACGACGTTAAACTGCACCCCGGTCCAGTGGTAAGCCATTGTGACCCATCCCATCCGAACTACGAGGACTTTGATCCGTGTCAAGGCATGGTACGTAGGAAGCCTCCATGAGGTTCAATCCACATTGCTCGGTCGTTCATTCACGTCGAGTTTCTCCCCCGTCCAGCACGACGTTAAACTGCACCCCGGTCCAGTGGTAAGCCATTGTGACCCATCCCATCCGAACTACGGGGACTTTGATCCGTGTTAAGGCATGGTACGTAGGAAGCCTCCACGAGGTTCAAGCCCACCAATAGTGGACCAAGGTCTACTTTCACGTCGGTTCGCCGACAAATCCCCATCCGAACTATGGGGACTTTGATCTGTGTCAAGGCATGGTACGTAGGAAGCCTCCACGAGGTTCAAGCCCACCAATGGTAGACCAAGGTCCGCTTTCACGTCGGTTTACCAGCGAAACCCACCCGTCATTTCACGTCGGGTCCCATCCCGGTCCAGTGGTAAGCCGCTGCGACCCATTCCCTTTTGAACTATGTGGTCTTTGATCCATGTCAAGGCGTGGTACGTAGGAAGCCTCCACGAGGTTCAAGCCCACCCATCACCCAATTCACGTCGTGTTCTATCTTCGTCCAGCATGACGTTAAACTACATTCTGGTCCAGTGGTAAGCCATTGTGACCTAACCCCATCCGAACTACGAGGACTTTGATCCATGTCAAGGCATGGTACGTAGGAAGCCTCCATGAGGTTCAAGCCCACCCGTCGTTTATTCACGTCAGGGTTAACTATCGTCCCGCATGACGTTAAACTGTATCACCTGAACTACGAAGTCTTTGATCCATGTCAAGGCATGGTACGTAGGAATCCTCCCAGAGTTTCAAGACCACCTCCCATCGGACCAAGGTCCGCTTTCACGTCGGTACGCCGACGACATTCATCGGGCCAAGGTCCAGCTTCACGTCGGTTTACCGGCACCACCCGAACTACGCGGACTTTGATTCCCTGCCACAGGGATACGTAGGAAGCATCCTCAAGGATCAAGCCCAACTTCACCGTCGCCCCTGCGATGGTCCCATTTCATCCTCCTCCACTTCACTCATCCATCCATCACTCATCCTGATTCTCACCCAGGCCGCCACATCCCGGTGGAGTCATGTCATCCACCTCCTCGCTGCTCCTAGCGGCGCCAGGGCCACTTTCCATGTGTAAGTCCCATCATATCTCCGGGTCGCTGTCCTCTGTGTACACCCCGATTCATCACCCTTTTCCCCTATAGGGAGTGCACCAACTCGGATCCGTCCTCATTGGGCGTTCTGATCCGTCTCTATGGGACCATAGCCGTCTCTATGCGATACACCAATCTGATAAGTCTCTATGGGACGTTCTAATCACCCTCATCCGTCTCCGCTGGACGTTAAACTCGCGGCATACCCTGTGTTGAACACGAGAAGCTGAGGAAAACCTCAGATACGTGTCTATGACATGTAATTCCCCGCGCTCGATGTGGGATGCCTCGGGCTTCCACGCCCTCGAGAAGCCTTGTGATCAAGGATAACGGACAGACACGCCAGGTACCCCATCATCCAGACACGCTACTGATGTCTCAACGTGACTACTCCCCTGACCGAAGGTTGTTGCCCTGACTGGACCCTTTGGAATGTCCCGACAGGAGCAGCGTAATTAACCGGCACCCATGGAAACATGGCACTGGGAAGAGTTTCACGAACTACGTATTAAATCTATAAGGGAGACCCGGACTAGGTGACGACTTCTGAGGAGGAATCCATAGGAGGAAGAACCGACATCCCATCATCCCATTTCGATCAAGGAGCAGACGTCCCTGAATAAGGAATGAATGCCGCCCGCCTTTGGAAAGTGGGAATGCGGGGCAACAAAGCCGCGCATCCCCCCCCTGACGGACGGATGCGCGCGCGCCCCGGCGAAAGCGTCGGAAACAATATCATACCAGGCTCTAGGTGATTGATTATGTCCATATAAAGCATTGATAAGTTTGAAAACATGTTCAAGATGTTATGTATCTTCAAAACCAGGAAGTTTTCCAACAAAAACATACTATTCAACATAACTATTAAGGAAATCACATTAAATATTCATTTTAAATAGATTAAAATTAATGAATGTTGTAGTGGAAAGTAAAATATGAATAGATTCAAGTATAACTACTAGAGCTTAGGTTTCATCATAATCTATTCCTTCTTGTTGATTATAGACTTTAGCAACTAATCTAGCCTTATTTTTTACAATGATTCCATTTTCACCACACTTATTTTTGAAGACCCATTTTACTCAAACAATATAGGTTTTCTTTGGTCTTTCATACAAGGTCCATACTTTATTACTTTCGAATTAATTTAGCTCATCTTGCATGGATTTAATCCAATTGTCATCACGTAAAGATTCATCAATGCTTTTTTGTTCTAATTGGGAAAGGAATGCTTGATTTTTTACTTCATTTCTTAATAATCATCTAGTCCTTATAATTTGATTTACATCCCCAATGGTACTATCACTATGATGATTCTAAATAAACAACTTATTTGGGTTTTGTAGAACTAGTACATCAACATATGGTAGGAAATATATTGGGGTAAATACATCTGAATTGTTTTCTTGAATATTTTCTTTTTCATAAGGATATTCTATCAAAGGTTGAAAATATGTTTTTGAAAACACACCCGACGATGTAGATTGATGGTATTTAAAACCAAAAGGATTTTTTTCATCAAATTTAACATGTACTGTTTCTTCAACAGTACAAGTGTTATTATTGAAAACCCAATATGCCTTAGAAGTTGTTCAGTTGCCTAAGAAAATTCCTTCATCAGATATGGGTGTGAATTTATGTAAATTATCTTCAGTATTTAGAATGAATAATTTCAATCCAAATACCATGAAGTAGGAAAGTCTAGGTTTTAAACCATTCCATAACTCATAGGGGGTTTTATGAAGAAAATGTCTAATCAAAACATGATTTATAATATAAATAGAAGTACTTAAAACATCATCCCAAAAATTATTATCTATCGAATATTCCCTCATTATGGTTCAAGTCATCTCTTCAATAATTAGATTTCGTATTTCAACAAAATTATTTTATTGAGGAGTTCTTGGTGCTGAGAAGTTATGAGTAATTCTTTTTCTACTATAAAAAGCTTCAAAATCAGAATTTTGAAATTCTACTCCATGATCACTATGAATAGTTATCAATGGAAGGTTTTTCTCATTTTTAACTTAGGCTCTAAAAATTCTGAAATAGGAAAAATATTTATATTTCTTTGCTAGAAAATTAATCCATCTAAATCTAGTGTAATCATAACCAATTACAAACACATAGTATATGACTCCAATGCTACTAGTTAGTGTTGGACCAAAAAGAACCATATGCACCAATTGTAATTCATCAAAATTTAAGACTTCACCAATTGATTTAAATCTTGATTTATGTTTCCTTCCATAATGAAAAGGACCACAAACTTTTGAAAAATCAAATCTAAGCTCTGATATATCATTAACAAGTCTTTTATTAGAGAGTTTACAAATGTTCCTAAGGTTACAGTGTCCTATCCTTCTATTCCAGAACCATGATTGGTCTTCTATTACACTATGGAAAGGTAGCTATTGGATCCTAAGGTATTCTATACTTATTGTGTAAGAATTCTATTTCCTTTGGGAATAAATAATAAACTCTTCCTTGGAATTTTGTACTAAGAATATGTCACTCCTAAAATTCACAAGTCAATCTTCATCAAATAATTGATATATGATAATGAGGTTGTGCTTAAGACCCATAACAAATAAAACATTTGAAATCAAGGTTTTTCCAAGAAGTACAATATTACCTATACCAATAATTTCTCCCTGAGCATTATTGATGAAAGTTATTTTCCTCCTTTCCTCGTGATAATGTTTTCAAAGAAATTTTTGTTTCTAGTCATATGACGGCAACATACAATATCCATGTACCATTTTGTTGTAATTAAATTATTTATTTTTCCTAAAATGAAATGATTTAGACTTTAAGAATCCATACATTCTTGGATCGAGAAATTTCAGAAAGCAAAATATAAGTTATCCACATTTTCTTTAAAAATATGCTTTATGAAAACCTAAAGAATGGGTTTTTTAAATCAAAATATTTCACCCTATGTTCATTACACTAACATTTATTAAAGAATGGATCACTTTTAGGAACAAAATAATTGTTACTAAAAAATGGTTTAGAATGATTATAACCATATCCAGCACTATTCATTAGAGGATGAATTTGAGATTACATCTTGTCCAAATTTTCCATACCAAATGTAATGATTGAAAAACACTTCCTCAAGGTTAATATTTATGACATCTGTTTAATAGAAATGTTTTTATCATCAAAAAAATTAGTTTTATCACTAGAGTTAGACTCTATGATATTTTTCATTTAAATTACGTTTTGTAGATCCTTATAAATCTTATTCTTCTCAGAATTAACTTCCTCATGGTTTTTTGAACAATATTCTAAATAATATGTTTTCTTATCAAGATCTTAAGAAATATATCATTCTTTAGTAAAAATAGAAATTCAATAGTTTTTCTAATCATTTTTATTCTTGAGTTTATAATTTTCATTCTCACGATGTTTACAAATCCTAGAAACTTCTTTAAAATAAGGTAACATATTATCTTCATTAGAAGAAGATTATTCATCTAAATATTAATAATATTTATTATCACTATAATTTTAATTTAAGGATATATTAGTGATAGATTTAGAATTGTGTGTCTTAGCCATTAGACAATGATTTTCAATAAGTAATCTAGCTAGTATACCAAGATTCTTCTGCTAGAAGAGTAACACTCTAAGGATTCAATAGAAGAGTCACAACCACTGTCACTCAAGGATTCATTGGATTTAAAAACATTCTTAAGTTTAGTCTTGTAGTACTTCTTTATATTCCTTTCAAAATGCTTTTCCTTTATATCATTTTTCTTAAGCATAGGAAAATATGGCTTTATATGCCCTGCTCTATTTTCTTTCATAACAAGTGACTTCAGAGTCTTTTATTCTTTTTTTTCTTTCTTATTATATCTATAATGAAATTATTTCTTCACAACTATCTTGGTCATAATTTGAGCAAGATTATCCTGTTCATTCTAACTATGTTCACTTCCACTGGATTCAGATAAAATGGTGACTTTCTTAGAATTAGATCTTGTAACCCTTTTGGGAGTCTTAGACTTAGTAGTATTAAATTATACACATTCATTTCCATTATTATTCTTAATCATATCATCATTTCTTTTCATTCTTGTCTCATGTTGAAGAAGAGTTCCAAAAATCTCATCAACAGTAATTTGGGATACTATTCTATTGTTCTCAATATATTTTCACTTAGATTTTAATTCATTAAGAATTATATCTATAATCTTGTCCACAAGTGCTTCATCATCAAGAACTTTTTCACCCATAGATAGTAAACTGTAAACAATTTTCATAAACCATAGTTGCAACTTGCATACCAGTTCTCCATAAGGAAAAATAAATCCTGGATATTCTTCTCTAAGCATAGCTCTTCTGGTTTCTATGACTTTGGATGTTCCAAAATGTGTAACTTTTAATTTCTTCCAGATATGGAAAGAATCATCACATGAAGAAATATGAGAATATATATTCTTGGTTATAGAACACAACTATAAAAATCCATACTTTACATAAATTGTTATTAATTCATAATTGAAGCATACTTATTACAACATATAACAAAACCATGATAGGACGATATAGGTATAGTGTCATTAGAAACTGGGAAACATAAACAACTGGTTCATAAAGCATCTACATTGTCTCCCATTTATTTCATCATTTCTAGAGTCCCTTTTAGAATATCCTTCTTAATATCCTTCTTCCTGACTTGGGGAAAACAAAACATACAAAATGGTGAGGTCAAATGATCAGTAAGGGTAAACAAAGGAAATATCAATCATATCATATTTATAAGAACATAACATTTTGAAAATCTTAATCTGAAAAAGAGATCATAATATCATAACATGGGTTAAATCATAGTAGTTAAAGTGAAATCCCAAAAATCATTACATATAACATGAATCTTTTTTTCATAAACACATAATCATAAAGAATAATTTCTTATCAGACAAGACTCATTTCAAAGACTATCTTAGCGGACAAAGTCCATTTTTGAACCGAGTTCACTCCTTGTTCCAGTCTTGTTTCACTAAACCGTTTTAACTTTTCGTTCCAGCCATGTCTATATCATGAGATATAAATCTTTAACCCATGAATTGGAGGGATATATATGTCACACCCATCTCATAATGAAACCATTCTTATGTATCCCACAAAATCATAAATCCTACATCAAAACATAACCCATGTTAAAAAAATGGGATTCTTAAACATCATGTCATCATAAAACAATCCATATAAGATAAAAGAATTCATAAAAATAATTCCATCATAACATAATCTAATCAATGTAATAATAGGGATATAAAAAGAACCCTATATTATCATAGATGGAAAATAATTTTGATAAAACACTTGAACTCCATTCTTGAGGAAAATATCCTTTCTACTTAATAAATTTTTTTCCTTTCTTAACATGTCATAAAATTTAAAACTAAAAGAAGTTAATTAAAAATAAACTTGAAAACATGTAAAGGAATATTAATTGAAATAATGTTTTATGAAATCATAAAAATCCATTCATGAAAAATAAGTTAAAAGAAACATTCTTCTCATACTTTTGCTGGAAAAGTCAAAAAGTACCTCGTACTAAAACGACAAAATATTCCATTCATATCTTTTACAAAAAACTCACCAGTGTGTAAAATTAGATTTAAAAAATTTTATGACGAAAGAAATAGTATTACATATTGAGTAAACATGGATGTGGATGATAAATATGACCCTGTAAATTCTGAAGTATAGTCAATCTTGGATAAAAATGAGATTTTGAGTTTTTCCCTTACCTTAGGTCCGATAAGCTTTGTACATGTCCAAACTTCCTGTATAATTATTTTAATAATGTTATTGACTTGTTACAGAATCATACTCATTCTTATGATATCATATATGGTCATCTTCTTAGCTTCTTATTAGTAATATTTCATTGATACTTGTTATTCGGGTGTTCATTACTTTATGTTATTATGCGTGTTTTGTCCAATAAATTCATATTACATTTTTGTATTATAGATATTTTATTTTAATAATGGTATTAGTATAATATATATATCATATATATTCATTCAATTAATTTATATAATAATTATTCAATGATGATCATGTAGATCAAGTCGCATCACATCGTGGAGACGGTAGGCCGTACGTACGCACGAGTGATGATATCATTCCCATAATTATATGAATGGAATTGGAGTTGATGATATAATATTTCAGAATCAGTATCATGTTATATTAATCATATATAGTTACTCTTTAGGCCATTATACCCATCCAAGCAATGTTGTGGTGGAAAACCGATTACACCACGGCGTGGAGAGGGTATTCTGAACGTACGCATGCAGGGTGCTTTCATTTTCTATAGGAGGGATAAAAAGTGAAATAGGGTTGTTTTATATTTATAATAACATATCAGTATACTAGTGATACTTATGTTATTAATTTATGATGAATCAAATAAAAAAGAAAAACTAGAAGAAGAAATAAATTGGAAATAATCGGTAAAGGATATTACCTCTTCTTCAACACACCTCATCTTAACCTCCTCTTATGGCACAAAAGATGGTCTTTGAAGAATACCAGGACCTCTAGGATGTACCTAGGGAAGTGTAGAAGACATATTGGCAGGGTTTGGCAGAGCGTGAAGGCTAAATGTTGTGTAAAGTGGAGAGGGAGGATGTGCCCTTTTATAATAGAGGAGACGGGCACCTTTGGAAACCTCACAAATATTAATTTATAATAAACCAAAACCCACTTAAAAACCTCAAAAAATAACTCATATTCGAATATTAGATGTGATATGGTTTTAATATCATTATCCAATAAAATTTAGACATGTAGGAAATTTATTTTAAACCTTATCAACTTGATTTATCCTTATTTAATCTATCTAAATTTATTTGTGGTAATAAGATTCTAAATTTTAAATTGTTATAAATAATAACTTATGTGTTGTGAATTATCCATAATTGGATAAAATATGAAATGTTAGACCATATAAATTTTAAAATATAATTTGTAAATATTTTTTTTATTTTTAAACAATTTTATATTATGTTACTTTTATAAAATAACAATAGTGTCAATTTTGACACTATTCATTTATTTGAATTTAAATAAACTCCGCATAGAAGAAATGTTCTAAATAAAAGCTTTAATATATTCATAACATGTCATATTTATCTAGAAAAGTATTAGAGAACAATAAATAGTTCATATAATATTTATTTTAATATTTTTAACATAATTTATTTGATATTTAAATCAATAAAATAATTTCAACATCACTATTGTGTCACCTTTAATGATAATTATTTAATCCCTAAAAATTCTAAATAAATTAAAATGATTTATATAATTTTATTATATTTCAGGAGAATATTTATGTTCTAAGTTTCATTAGGTTTATCACTAATGTAAAATTATTATACTTATAATATTTAAGAGAGTGACATGTTGTCAATTTATTTGGTTTTAATAATAATTAAATTATTTTCATGGTCAAAAGTCCATAAAATTAATCAATTATGACCCTTAGATGATATGGGTCGACTTTTAGTCAACCCATAAAATTTTGGCAGGTGTTAGGATAATTTTATAATATTATTTTTACCATTAATTACCAAATTTACC
Source organism: Viscum album (assembly GCA_963277665.1). Classification (NCBI taxonomy): domain Eukaryota; kingdom Viridiplantae; phylum Streptophyta; class Magnoliopsida; order Santalales; family Viscaceae; genus Viscum; species Viscum album. The sequence goes on from OY728134.1 coordinate 1,369,257,429, forward strand.
TATAACTATAGTAAATAAAAATTACTGTAGTTACTATTCAGTGTATCAAAAAGATTAAAGTAACCTATTAAAAAAAAATTGGGCCCACTATATTCAAATATGGAATCCATTTATCAAAATTTAAAACACATAAGTTGCAGTAATAAATTTAAAATTAATTCCGTTGTTAAGAAAATGGGTTTTAAAAGTTAAAACAATGCCAAAGATTGAAATTTTTTACCTATGAATTCAATGTAAAATTAATGGTAATGACATAAATTATATTAACTGGTAAAAATATATTCTATTTATACTTTAAAACCATTCAATATTATAATTTATCCATATAAATTATTACGATGAAAAAAGATGTTTTTAATTAAAATATAGCGTGTTTTTAATAATCATTAAAATATGAAAGTTATCAGAATAATATGAAAGATTTACCGAAAGTAAATTTTTATATCCTGATGCCAAAGAAGAATTCAATCTTTTCAAATTGAACTTATAAACCTTTCAGAACTAGATTTAATGTGGGTGTTCCATCAAAAGGTGGCATAACTGCAATTTTTTGAAAAAAAATACTTATTTTACCCGAAAAAATTATTTTGTTCACATGCCATGTTTTATAAAATGTGTAAGATTAATAATAATTTTATAAAACTAAAAATTTAGTTAATACTATTTCTAACGGTTATTTTATATAATATTTTAATAACATATCATTGTTTAGATAAATTCGTAATTGTGTACAATGCAAGCTATCGAGGAAGGTTTCTCTTGCGTGTAACACAAACCAATACAGTGTTGTGTGTAGTGAATGATTCCTTTGCATATAACATAATTCATAAAATCAAAAAAAAATTTCATAAAATCTCCTGGTGTTACATTCTACCCAAATTAAAAAGAATTTCTCCCTCGAAATTCTTCACATTGTAACAAACAATAGTTGATACCTCTCACTCATCATATCCTCAAGTTCCCATGTAGCTTTTTGTAATTGGTGGTTCCTCCATAATACTTTAAACAAGTGAGTGGTTTTGTTTTGTATAACTATTTCTCTATGATATAGAATATCTATTGGTTTTTCTTCATAATAATGATATTGCTCAAGCCGTACAACTTCTGAGATTATTACTTGTGATAGATCAGTTATGTTCTTTCTCAGGAGAGTTACATGGAACACATAATGAACTTGGGAGAGATTCGGTGGATGCACCAATCGGTAAGCTACCTTCCAAACATGATACAGTATTATGAAAGGACCAATATACCTAGGGTTCAGCTTGCCCTTATTTCCAAATCTCATTACTCTCTTCTAGGGATATATTCTTAAGAACACTTTATCACCCACATCATACTCTAGGTCTTTTCTTTAGTTGTTGACATAAATTTTTTGTCGACTTTGAGCTTCTCTTATGTGTTGATAAATAGATCGGACCTTTTCTTCCATCTCATCAATAAGATCAGGTCCTAATAGATTTCGTTCCCCAACTTCATCTCAGAAAGTTGGAGTTATGCAGTTTTTTCTATATGGATCTTCATAAGTATCCATCTGAATACTAGAGTGAAAACTATTATTATAAGAAAATTCCCCCAAAGGTAGGTGATGATCCCAACCACCTTTGAAATCCATAGAGCAGGTTCTCAAAATTTCATCTAGATTTTCAATTGTCCTCTCAGACTGACTTTCTGTCTGAGGATGATAAGCAGTGTTGAAACTCAACTCTGTATCTATATTATGTTGTAGACTTCGCAAAAACGTCGAGGTAAACCTTAGATCCCGATCAGATATAATGGAAAGTGGTACTCCATGTAATCTTACCACTTCATTCACATATATCCTGGCATGATGATCAAGAGATACATCCTCTCTAATAGAAATTAAGTGTTCTGACTTTGTAAGATGATCAACTATAACCCAGATAGCATTATTACCTTTGTATGTTTTTTAAGTCCAGTGACAAAATCCATAGTGATGTTTTCCCATTTCCGTTATACTATAGGTAATGATTGTAACATCCCATTAGAATTCTATCTCTCAATTTTTACTTGCTGAAAAACATGCATCGAAATACATATTCAGAAACATCTCTTTTCATGCCATCCCACCAGAAGTACACCTTCAGTTCCCTATTCATATTCGTGCTTCCAGGGTGAATAGAGAATGAAGAAGTATGAGCTTTATTAAATATTTCCTTCATTAATTCTGGGATGGGAGGAACAGAAACCTGATTCTTGAACCTTATTATTTCATCACAATCAAAATGAAATTCCAGAACATTTCTCACCTTCTTTTGTAACTCTACATCTTCTTTCTGTCCCACTTTAATCTTTACATGTATAGATGGTTGATCATTAATTTGAGAAAGATAAGATTTTCCCCTTCCATTATAATTCCAATATCCATCCTTTTTAAATCCATAAATATTGGTTCTTTTGAGATCCTCATCATGGATAAGATATCATGGTCTTGTCGACTTAATGCATCTTCCACCTTGTTTGATTTCCTAGGGTTGTAATGAATTGAGAATTTGTAATCCTTAATCAGCTCCAACCATCTTCTTTGGCGCATATTCCGCTCCTTTTATGTGAAAATATACTTCAATAATTTATGTTCAGTATAAATATCACACCTTTCACCATAAAGATAATTCCTCCAAATCATTAATTCAAAGATTACCGCAGCTAACTCCAAATCATGAGTTGGGTAATTTTTCTCATGGATTTTCAATTGTCATGAGGCATAAGCTATCACCATATCATTTTTCATGACAACACACCCCAATATATTCTTGTATACATCACTATAGATCACAAGCCTTTCTCCACTACAAGGCAGTGTGAGCACAGGTGCACTGGATAACCTTCTTTTTAACTCCTTGAAAATATCTTCACATTCCTTTCTCCAAACGAACTTAACTCATTTTTGAGTCAACCTGGTGATTGGATTAGATAATCGTGAAACAAATTTCACAAAACATCGATAATATCCAGCCAAAACAAGAATGCTTCGGATCTCAGTTACTGTTGTTGGTCTTGACCATCTTTCGATAACCCCTATTTTTGCTGGATCCACAGATATCCCCTATTTTGAGATTATTTGACCCAAAAATGAAACTTTTTGAAGCCAAAATTCAGACTTTTTAAATTTAGCATAAAGCTTCTCCTATCTTAGGGTCTTTAATACAATTCTCAAATGATCTTCATGTTCTTCCTTGATCATTTAGTAGACAAGAATATCGTCTATAAATATTACCACAAACTGATCATGATAGAATCAAAATAATCTATTCATTAGATCCATGAAGATAACAGGGGAATTAGTATGACCAAATGGAATCACTATAAATTCATAGCATCCATACCTTGTATGGAACGCCGTCTTTGGTATATCCTCTCTTTTGACCCTTAATGGATGATAACCTAAACGAAGAGAAATCTTGGAAAAGTATTGAGCTCCACGAAGATTGTAAAATAAGTCATCAATGCGTGGGAGGGGATATTTGTTCTTGATAGTGATCTTGTTAAGTTCACGATAATGAATGCAGCCTCTCATTGACCCATATTTCTTCTTAACAAACATAATAGGTGCTCCCCAAGGTGATTCACTAGGGCATATGAATCCCATATCAGTATTCTATTGGAGTTGCTTCTTCAATTCATGCAACTCGATTGGGGCCATTCTATAAGATGCCGTTGAAATGGGAATAGCACCCGGTATGAGTTCTATTGAAAAAACAACTTCATGATTTGGTGGAAGAGCTGAAAATTCCTCCAGTAAGACATCATCAAACTCTCGTACAATGGGTGTATTCTTAATCGTGAGTTTCTCTTCAACCATTTGAGATAAATAACCTTCATCTATTGGAATATAGAGCCATAGGATGGATGAAATATCCACTGGAAGGTTATATTGATCTTTGCATCGATAGGTGATCATAGATTGATCAGGAATATGAAATGTGACTTCCCTTCTTTGGCAATCGATATGAGATCCATATATGGAAATACAATCTAGGCCAAGAATCACATCACATTACACTATAGGAAGGATCACAAGATTTGCAGGAAGCAATTTCCCAAATATGTCAATTGGAGAATAATTATAAACTTTTGATGCAACCGTTGTGCCATTAGGATTTTTCACAGCTAACTCAAAATTTAATTGTTGAGTTAGTACAACGATACCCTTAGAAAAATATTCATAAATTAAAGAGTGGGTGGATCTAGAATAAAATAAAACATTTTCTACTCTAGAGTGGATGGTAAGTATACCTTTCACCACTTCGTTATCGTACTCTACATCTCCAATAAGAATTGCATGTGACTTTCCGTTGTCTCTGGCCTTAAGAGTTTTTTGACATCGATCATCATAAATAATCCTTGGATTAGGGAATTGATTAGCATAATGCCCCATTTCCTTGCACATGTATCATTGAATTGTTGGAGGTTCATTCTATGTATCCTTTTCATTGTTCGCATCACTAGACATCATTTTCCCGTAATAAAGGTAGTCAAATGCCTAGTGACCTTATTTTGCACATTTGAAACATTTACATGTCCTTCTAAGACAATTCCCTACATGTTTCTTTCCACACATTGAGCATAAGGTAAAATCATCTTCTTTTCAGGGTGGTCTTTAGATTTCCCATTGTATTCCATTTTCCTCTTCTTATCAAACCCATATGACTGATGGGTTACTCTAATATCCATCTCAACCTTGACAGCTAATCGAAAAATTTCCTCATAGCTATTGAAGTCCCTTATGGCTAACTCCCTTCGATGACTTGGTTTTAAGCCACTAAAGAATCAATCGATCTTACTATCAGGTTGGATAATTATTCTGGATGCATACCGTGCATGTCTTGTAAAATTTGATTCGTAGGTACCAACATATTCATCATCCTTCAGCTTTATTTCAAGAAACTCTTTCTCCATCTTTGTTCGAAGAATACAAGGAAAGTACTTATTGAAAAATATTTTCTTGAACTCGTCACATTCCATGGACTCAATTTCGTATCTTTGCCTCGTAGTCTTGATAAGATTCCACCACTGATCAGCATCACCTTCCAAATGATATACTTATAAGATGACTTTATCATGTTTAGAACATTGAAGAAATGAAAATATCTTTTCAGTGGAAATGATCCATTGTTCACCCACTAATGTATCAGTAGACCCGCTGAATGAGGGTGGACGCTGCCTCATTAAGGATTCAATAGAATGTTGCTCCTTCCTTTGCTCTTTTGGAAATCCTACATGATTCACAGCTTGAGAATGTTGTGTGATCACGGATACAAGATTTTCCACTCCATCTTTAATAACATTTGGTTTCTCGGGGGGACAATCATTGCATTTCTCGTTGCATTCAGCATTAAAACGGTTGCTTCGGGTTCCATCCATTGAGTAAAACAAATAATCATAGTGTGAGAAATCCTAATAGTAAAACCACATAATAAAGAATTAAATTTCAAACTTAAGGTTTTATCAGAGGTTATTCCTGGCCATTTCTAAAACACTAATATTTTGTTCTATGCATAGACATATCCTTAGGGTTCTTACTAAGGATTTCACACCCTAGGTTCCAAAGGATGACTATACCTTTCCTCTGATACCAACTATAACAACCCATACATTACATATATTGTTATTAATTCATAATTGAAGATTAAATATTAAAACATATAACAACACCATTATAAGACCATATAGGTATAATTTCTTTAGAAACTGGGAAACATAATCAACTGGTTCATAAAGCATCTAGATTATCTCCCATTTATTTCATCATATCTAGAGTCCCTTTTAGCATATCCTACATAATATCATTCCTCCTGGCCTAGGGAAAAGAAAATATACAAAAGGGTGATCTAAAATTCATAGTAAGGGTAAACAATGTAAATATCAATCATATCATATTCATAAGAACAAAACATTTTGAAAATCTTATTATGAAAAAGAGATCATAATATCATAACATGGGATATATAATAGTAGTGAAAGTGAAATCCCAATAATCATAAAATATTACATGAATCATTGTGTCATACACACATAATCATGGATAATAATTTCTTATTTGTCAAGACTCATTTCCAATACTATCTTAGCGGACAATGTCCATTTCTGAACCGAGTTCACTCCTCGTTCTGGTCCTGTATCACCGAACCAGTTTAACTTTCTGTTCCAACCATGTCAATCTCATTAGATATAAATCATTACCCAATGCATTGGAGGGAGATATAGTTCCACCCATCTCATAATGAAACCATTCTTATGTGTTCCATAAAATCATAAATCATACATCAAAACATAACCCATGTAATAAAAATGGGATTCTTAAACATCATGTAATCATAAAACAATCCATATAAGATAATGGACTTCATAAAAATAATTCCATCCTAACATAATCAAATCAATGTAAGAATATGGATTGAAATATAACCCTATGTTATATTAGATGGAAAATAATTTTGATAAAACACTTGAACTCCATTCTTACAGAAAATATCCTTTCTACTTCAAAAAAACAATATTATTTTCTTAACATGTAATAGAATTTTAATCTAATAGAAGTTAATTAATAAAAAACATGAAAACATGTAAATGAAGAATAATTGAAATAATGGTTTACAAATCATAAAAATCTATTCATGCTGTATAAGTTAAAATAAACAATCCTCTCGTACATTTGGCCGGAAAAGTCCAAAAGTACCTCGTAATAAAATAACAAAAGATTCCTTTCATATATTTTCATAAAAACTCACCAATGGGTAAAATTGATTTATAATATTATCGGAGGATAGAAATATTCTTATATATTGAGGAATCATGGATGTGGATGACAAATATGCCCTAGTAAATTCTGAAGTATAGACAATATCAGATAAAATGAGATTGTGAGGTTTTTCCTTACCTTAGGTCCGATAAGCATTGTACGTGTCCAAACCTCCTGTATAATGATTAAAATAATTTTATTGAGATATTAAAGAATCATAATCATTGTTATGATATCATATATGGTAATATTCTTAGCTTCTTATTAGTAATATTTCTTTTCCACTTGTTATTCGGGTGTTCATTGCTTTATGTTCTTATGCGTGTTTTGTCGAATAAATTCTTATTCCATTTTTTTATTAGAGATATTTCATTTATAGAATGGTATTAGTATAATATATATATCACATATATTCATTCAATTCATTTATATAACCATTATTTAATGAAGATCATGTTGAACGAGTCGCATCACAGCGTGGAGACGGTAGGCCGTACGTACGCACTAGTGATGATATTGTTCCCATAATTATATGAATTGAATTTGGAGTTGATGAAATAATATTTCAGAATCAGTATAGTTTTATAATAATCATATATAGTTATTATTTACACCATTATACTCATCCAAGGAAGGGGGTGGTGGAAAACCCATTACACCACGGCATGGAGACGGTATTCCGTACCTACGCACGCGTGGTGATTTCATTTTCCGTAGGATGGATAGAAGGTGAAATAGGGTTGTTACATATTTATAATAATATATCAGGATATTATTGATACTTATGTTATTAATTTATGATGAAACAAATAAATAATAAGTGGAAGAAGAAGTAAATTTGAACGAATCGGTAAAGGATATTATCTCTTTTTTGACGCGCCTCTTCTTATCCTCCTCTTAGGGCACTAAAGATGGTCTTTGAAGAAGACCAGGACCTCTAGTATGTTTATAGTAAAGTGGAGAAGATAAATAGGTAGGGGTTTCCCAAGCATGAAGGCTCAATGTTTTGTAAATAAGAGAGGGAGGAGGTGCCCTTTTATAAGGGAGGAGAGGAGCACCTTTGAAAAACTTAAAAATATTAATTTATAAAATAACAAACCCCACTTAAAAGCTCCAAAAATGACTCATATTCGAATATTAGATGGGATAGGGTTGTCATATCATCATCCAAAAAAATTTAGACATGTTGGAAATTTAGTTTAAACCTTATCAACCTGATTTATCCTTATTTAATCTATTTAATATTATTTGTGGTAATAAGATTATAAATTTAAAATTGTTATAAATAATTACTTATGTGTTGTGAATTATCTATAATTGGATAATATATGTCATTTTAGACCTTATAAAGTTTAATTTATAATTTGTAAATATTTTTGTGATATTTAAACAATTTTATATTATGTTACTATTATAAAATAACAATAGTGTAAATTTTCACAGTATTCATTTATTTGAATTTAAATAAAATCCTCACAGAAGATATCTTCAAAATAAAAACTTTAATAGATTCATAACATGTCATATTTATCTTGAAAATTAGTGTAGCACATTAAATAGTTCATATAATGTTTAATTTAATATTTTTAAAACCATTTATTTGATATTTCAATCAATAAAATAATTTCAACATCACTATTTTGTCACATTTAATGATAATTATTTAATCCTAAAAATTCTTAATAAATTAACATGATGTAGATAATTTTATTATATTTTTGTATACTATTCATTTTGGACAGTTCATGATGTTTTTCACTAAGGTAAAATTATTATACTTATAAGATTTAAGAGAGTGACATGTGGTCACTTTCTTTGGTTTTAATAATAATTATATTATTTTCATGGTCAAAAGTATCTAAAATTTATATATTCTGACCGTTATGTGATATGGGTCGACTTTTATTCATCCAGTAAAATTTATGCAGGTGTTAGGGTAATTTAATAATCTTTTGTTTATGCTTAATTACCCGATTTATCTATAACTGCAGTAAATAAAAATTATCGTAGGTACTATTCATAGTATCAAAATAATTAAATTAACCTATTAACATAATTTGGACCCAATGAATTCAACTACGAAATCCATTTTTCAAAATTCAAAACATCGATGTTTTAGAAATTAATTTAAAATTAATCTCGTTGTTAAGAAAATGGGGTTTAAAAGTTAAAACATTGCCAAAGATTGAAATGTTTTTACCTATGAATTCAATGTAATATTAATGGTAGTGACATAAATTATATTAAATGGTAGAAATATATTCTATTTATACATTAAAACCATTCAATATTAAAATTTAACCATATAAATTATCACGATGAAAATTTTTGTTTTTAATTAAAATATAGTGTGTTTTGACTATTCATTAAAATATGAAAGTTTTCAGAATAATAGGAAAAATTTATCCAAAGTAACTTTTTATATCTTGATTCAAAATAAGAATTAAATTTTGTCAAATTTAACTTATAATCCTTTCAAAAAATAGATTTAATTTTGGTGTGCCATCAAAAGGCGGCATAACTGCAATTTTTTGAAAAAAATATTATTTTACCCAAAATATTTATTTTGTTCACATAACATGTTTTATAAAATGTGTAAGATGAATAATAATGTTATAAAATAAAAAATGTAGTTAATACTATTCATAATGGCTAGTTTATATAATATTTTAAAAACATATTGTTGTTTAGCAAAGCACGGTATTGCGTACAATGCAAGCTATCGAGGAAGGTTTCTCTTGCGTGTAACGCAATCCAAGACAGTGTTGTGTGTAGTGAAAGATTCTTTTGCGTATAACATAATTCATAAAAACAATGTATTTTTTTATAAAATTTTCGGGTGTTACAACAACAATGTATTGCGTACCTTCTAGTTTAGTTGATATTCTTACTTTTCTTGATTAGTAAAAGTTATCACATCCTTATCAGGAATCTTGTAATCTCCATGGAGCATGAAAAAGTGGTCAACTCCCATATTAATAACAAAAGTATTCTAATGATCTCTCCAATATTCATAATCATTACCATCAAATATAGGTGGCCTTGTAGGATTTAAATTATCAATCAAACCTACATTCATTCCTTCCATTATAGAAGAAAAATATCCTTCTACAAAAACTTGTTAATAGTAAATGTTTTTAATAAAAGAAAAATTCTTAAGAAAGGAGAAATTAGAACAATGAAAACAGAAGCTAGAAAACCATATATGAAAATATAAGAATTTTTGAGACCTCATTTGATAGCAATTTTAGGATAGAAGTATGAATGTAGATGCTCAATTACAAGAGGGGGGTGAATTGTAGGTTTAGAAACATTCATTTTTAACCTTAAGGAAAACTATGTTTAACAAAGTTAAAAAAGGTTAAATTCACATGACCTATATTAGTTCTACATAATGTTTGGTTCTGATAATATGATTCCAGAAATGAAAACTAAGAAAATTTTACATGAAAAAGATAGTACCCTAAAGAATATATAATATTACATATCAGAGTATACAAAATAATAATAATTTATAAGAAGGCTATTATTTCTTCCTTTATCAAATAATAGTGGAATTAAACATGAAACAAAACATGTAACAAGTAAGAAGTCTTTTAACCCAATGACTACGTTATCCAACAACCATGGATAAAGGTCCATTGATTTATAAATTCATGGAATTATGTCTCACCCACACCAGGTTAAGCCCTTGATATGAATATCAGAATCTATCTTGTTATCCCCGAAAGCCCTCGAACTTTAAGGTAGTCAGAAACTCTATCTTCCTATCCAGATAATTCCTTGAACATTAAGGTAGTAATTACCTCTGTCTTCTTATCTGCGTAAAACCTCGATTGTACTCCGAAGCAATTTGAGTCGAATGAAGAAAGCTGAACAAGTTGATCAGTACACACAAATCATGAATTTCTCTCTCTAGAAATCACTTTAACAGCATGAAATCTCTAGAGTGATCAATGTGTTAATGAGCTCATTCAAATAAACTCATATTTATATAAATTCCTCTATTGGTTTTCTCCCTCCTCCAAAGGTCATATTTTTCAATGAGTCTCTGAGGGACGTGTACTCATGTCACTTAAACAATGGAAAGTTAGAAACAGATTGTTTGTCATTGTTTCAAAACTTTAACAAGGGTAAGAAAAAAATATTTTCTTAACCAAATCTATTTTTCAGAGTCTTGGGAAAAATAAAGATCTGATTCTAGAAAAATAAACAAAAAGAGACTATAAATCATGGAAATTGGGATTCTGTTTGTCAAGGAATTAGGATCCTGAATTCCGAAGATTTCAGAGTCCGAATTCAAATGAATTTGGAATATTAAGTCTAAATAATTACGACTCTGAATAATGAGGAATTCAGAGTTAGAATTTAATGTTATTCGGAGTTTCAATTTTGAGAAATTCAGACTCCAAATTCTGATGAATTTTGAGTCTGAATTTCAAAGAATTCAGAGTCTAAATTTCAGAGAATTCAGAGTATGAATTATGGGGATTCATGATTCTGAATTTCATAGAATTCAGAGTCTGAATTTCCAGGAATTCGTATTTTGAAAACATAATACTCTATAACCAAGGATTTATAGGATTATGAGGTTTTAGATTTGAAACTTATTTTTAGACATTAGAAATAATATATGTTATAATTAAAGAAACTATAAAATGAATAATGAAATAATAGGTAAGGATAAAATTTCCAAAGGGAAGGAATATTTTCTTTATTAAGATCATTTTTAGGGAAAATAAAATTTCTCTTGAGATAGGTTGTTCGTGATTTTCAAAACATGATGAAATGGAAACTTTCTAAGGAAAATTTATTTACTCAAAATAAATTTATATGTTCAATGTCTTATCCATCAGGATCCCATTATTTTGGAATCTCGTAAATTTAAAATATTCTGGAAACGATCTATCAAGATGCCCTTGCATAATTCCTCTTAACATGATAATCATCCTTCCCATTTATGAAAAGAAAAATCATTGTCCAGTGAACTGACCTCAATAGGTTGAATCTTGTATTCTAATCAAGAATTACACTGAGGCCATCCGAGAACTAAATCTAGAAAAATTAGAATGGTATATTTTGTTCCATTAGTCATAGTAATATCATAATAAAACAAGACAATAGTTTTAGGTAATGTTTACTACCTATTCTACCCTTAAAGACATCAAATCCTTCATGGGGTCAAGATTACAAAGTAGCATAACCAGGTCAGCCTCACCTTATAGGATTGGGGGAATTTGTTATTACAACATTGATGATTTTATTAAATACATACATTTTTCACTTAAATTATATTATGTTATGAAATAAATTGACTAACATTACCTGTTTTCCATTTATTAAACTTCTAATTGATGTTAATTAACATTTTAATATTGATGTTTATGATGGAAATGAAGCGGAATTTAATTCATATTTTTATTGATTAAATTTGATGGTTTTTTTGTAATGTATCTTGTTAAAAATTTGAAAATTAAATGAAGGTATTAGGGAAAAAATTGGATAAAATATTTTCTCCATCTACTAATGGGAGAAATCCACATAAAGAGAAGATATGGGGTAGACGATCGTGTATCCCACATTGATGGAAAGAAACATGAGACTTAGAGGAGAACGTGAAGCACATGGGAATAAGAGTGCACTGTCTCATGGAAGTAAGGACATTGTGAGTGAGGTATGTGGGTCACCCTAATGTGGTATCTACACGGTAGTGTGAGGTGTACTCTGATACCCGTCTGTCTTGATGCCACGTGATGAAACTTGATCTTTTTTATTATTGTTGAAAACTATTCGATTATTCAATGTGGTCCACTCTATCTCTTGAGAACTGTTCAATTTAACCATAACACTATTAATTCACTAAATATCATGTGTCACCTTCCTCAGACACACCCACCATGTTTTTGCTATCATGGTTACTCCATATTGAAACCATGGATATCAAAAATTGAAGATCTATTCCTATGGAGTGTAGATCATCACTATGAACTAAAAAAAGATAAATTGTTTACATTAACATTTTTTTTAAACATACTGAATCCATTTAATTTTTTTAAAAAAAATCAAAATTATTCTTTCAATAATATTTAATGTTTATAAATGTCTCTAATTTTCCAATTACTAATGTTTCTTGAAATTAATTTAATTTTATTGTATTCTGTAATGTTTTCTAAATAATTGGTAAATTTGGTGTCCTTAATTAGTGAAATATATAAACATCTCTAATTATCTACTTTTAAATTTTTCTAGAAATGTAGGTAATTATATGTTATTTCCCAATGTTTTAATAAATTTTGGTAATGATGAATTTTCCCAACATTTTTTAAATGTTGGGAATTTTTTAATTTAGAATTAAACGCTTCTTGTATCTCACCTCTACAGACAACTAGGGACCCACACAATCCTTCTCCCTCATTCCTTCAATGCCAAATAGTGACCCACCCCCTCAACTCTTCCTTTCATACCACCCTGCGGTCTCCTGCCTCCCCATCCAGTGACACACACAACCCCCACTACTCAACCATACATGTTACCTTGACCACTCAAATTTTTACCTTCTCCCTCCCACCTCATGCGCCGACTAGAATCCCACTAATACTCACTACCATCTTGCTTGACCAACCCCCGACTGCTCACCCTTTCATGCCTCTCTATGACCACAAACCACTTTTTTTCCTCCGACCGGCCCCAGTGACTCCCATCCACAGGGCCCCATTTTCATAATTCATTCCCCTCTATTTCCTTAATAAATGTACTCCAATCCTAATTTAGATTCCATGTGGGACTTACCCAACATAATTATTAATATATTATATTATTAATATATATTTTTAATAATATATTAATATGTTATATTACTGATATATATTTATAAATATATATATAAAAATATTTATAATATATTAATATATTCCATTATTAATATGTATTGTTAATAATATATATATATATACGAATAAATATTAATAATATATTATAAACACATATAAAAAATTTATTGTTAATAATAATAAATAAATAATATTAATTAATATTTTATGTACAATATGTATTTATATATATTAATATCATATTAAAACCCTTAGATATACATTATATATTATTAATATATATAATATATATTGTTAATAATATTAATTAAAAATATATTATTAATATATTATAAACATACATACATATATATTTATAAATATTATTGACAAATAAAATGTAAATTGTATAGGTATATATAAAAATATATTTAATATAAAAATATATATATATATATATATTTTAAACATATATTATATATATATATAATATTATAATAATACATATAATATATTATTATTAATATATAATATATAATGAATACAAATATAAGTATATATAATATATATATTTTTTTAATACAATATAAATAATATACAATATTTGTACAATATTGTTTCTCCCGAAAATGAGAATCTATTTATAAATGTTTTTCCATGAGGTGTCCATTAGATTTACCTATTGTAATTGAAAAATCCAATGGTTCTATATCCAAAGGGACCTGTTTTCCCAAGGAAGGAATTCATCGGGAAGTTTAGATGACAATTCTTAAGAACATGCATTGATCGAGATAATGGGAGGTCAGGTGAATCACAACCTTATGAGGGGAATTGTTTCCCACTCTGGGACCCTAATATTGATTTAATATATGTTCACAAATAGTTAATAATTCCTCAAAAATGATAAATGTTTCCCTTGGGTTGGAAATGAGTTTATTTTTCATGTGCGAATGTTTAGAATCATATATATGTATCTGATGGTCTTCATCAATGGAGGCATCAATATGTATATGAGGTTCTCCATCTATGTTATCCTATAATATAATAAATATAGATTCTTGGTCATTTATTTAGACAATTATTGTTTTAATGCCACACATTTGGACACTCTGGAATTTATTTGGATCTAGGTATACAAAAAGTAACTATGGAGTTTATCTTCATCCTAGGATATGGAAGGGGTTTTGATGTTTGGATCGTATCCATAACTAGGCTACCTAAGTATCATTATGAAAGGAATCATAACCCATCTAGTTCTGCATCACACAATGTACCCATAATAACTTTTAAGTTCATGTGACAAGGACCTAAACATTCAATTTATCATTTTATGGTAAGGAAATCAAGACAGAAAGTGCCCAGTCAATGCATTGTGTGGGACATATACCGAAGCATCCCAGGTCACCTAAGAGAAGTATGGGTTTCCATGTTGAATTATACCTTTTTTGGAATATGACCCAGAAAATATGGGGTTTGATTTGGGACGTTGGTATTGATCCTTAGGTAGGCTTCCTACGAATCCCATTTTGATGGGAATCAAGGCCCTCGTAGTTCGAGAAGTCTCATATGAGGGTGTGGTCCATTGAGAGAAATGAGTTCGAAAATTCTCTTGAAATGTTTTCCTTTGATACTTAGGGGGTTATATTAGTGGATTACTACTAAGGAGGATGACCATTTATGGATTAAATGATATGGAGTTTGGGCCTTAGGATGTCTTCCAATGTATCCATGTTTTTATGGGAATCAGTGTTTTCATAATTCATTCTAGGGGGTGAGCTTGAAAATGATTTGATCATAAAAAATCTCTAATACCATGTGAATCATGCTTGATGTGATAAGAAATAGGATATTAAATATTCAACAAACGCACACATACTTTTCCACTTCCTCTAGTGGAATAGGAAGTGGTTATGGAGGCGACGGTGGACAAGGGCGCAGAGAAATAAAGCTCTCAATGTCAAATGAAGGTCATTGGGTTTGACCCAAAATTTCTAATACATACCTCATGATGTTTTCCCTAGAAAATAGTTACCCTGTAGAACAATGGAGACGTCTACTTTGGTTTAATGGAAAACAAAGTGTGATCCTAACTCTTCATACTAGGGACCTGTGGCTCTGGGATTCAAATTAGAGGAGGGAAGGGCATAGTCCTATCCCTAAAATCATGAGACTAAGAAATTCCCATCACAGTTCATGGGGTAGGGGACCATGTGACTATTGGAATACATACTCACATGGTCCCTGAGGTAATTGATCTACCAACTGATGAAGTGAGAGAAACCTATCAATATTGGAATCTATACTCAAATAAGTGACACGTTGTTTTAAAAAGTCATGAGGCCTTAGAGGACGTGTCAACATGCTCCATCTTAGAAACGAGATCCAATGAATGGGAATCTATTTCATAAATGGATTTTATTAAGTCTTGATGAAAGGATCTAAGAGGCTGAATAAGTGATGTGAATCAAAGAGGGGTTCCCAAGTATGTGGTTGGCGCACAATTATGGGGTGTGTAAGTAGACAAGGGGACCTATTGTTTACTTAAGTGAAAAATATCCTATATCATAAGTCCCAGGCGAGACTTGACTCAAGACTTCAAGAGTATTCCCTGGTGTTCCCAGAAGAGGGGCTCTCAAGTTCCATTCAAGGGAATAGGTGGTGTGCAAGTATTTTTTATTTAGGGAGTTTGGGTGCTTTAGGCATTCAAGAGTTATGAATATCAAACACTAAAGGGAATTATTTACATTGATCCTCTTTTAATTCCTCCCACATAGGTGTTAAAAACTACCATTATGGTTTTGGAGGACTTGGGCGAAGCAATAGGGTGACCATAGAATCAATTAGGATTCAGGTACATTTATCCATACAAATAAATACCCCAGGGGTCTATTTATAGGCAAATAGGAGACCCTGGAAAAATTATGTTTCGGGAGCACATGTGGATTGCATTACAGAATGGTGGTGCACAAGTACCTTTCATGCAGACAGTTTTTGAGTTAACTTAGGGAAATTTCAAACTTGAACCTTTACACGTCTTGAAATTCTCCAAGAATTTTTTTAAGGAATTTATCTTTTTCTCATTTTTGTCCATGTATTCTAATTGATTTTCAACAAAATTCCCCCCTCTGAATTTGATCCAAAGGAAATGAGGGTCCTATAATTAGGTAAAATGATGAAAAATTTCAAAATAGGCTGATGGGGCATGGAAACTGATGGCATACAGGGTATGGGGACACAATTTCATGTTTCATAGGGTAGTCATAATTTCTTATATATAGTGGCTTCATATCACAAAAAATTAAATAGGATTCTAAAAATGCACCTCTCGGTGCACAAGTGGTTTAGACACTCCTGTTAAAAATATCAGTATTACTTCTTCTATAGGTTTTTAATTTGGGCACCACAAGTTGGGATCCATAATTTCATTTTAGATTTATACTTTCACACTGAACCCATACTTGTGCTCCTTAATACCTTTGCCAAATTTTCATTATTTGTTTTGAAATTTTGTCAAATGATCTCAATTTATGATTAATTTTGATCCCTTTTGCAGGTTCATTGGATCCCAATAGAGATGTATGTTCTGAAGAATAATCTAATAAGAGAATTGATGACATGATGAGGATTATCGATCATGATTAATTTTATGTCTATGATACTAATATCTTAGATTTAGAAAATCATTTGAGGAAATAACACCTTGATTTTCCAAGGTGTATTTATTTGCCTCTATATGGTTATGGCTATCTGTCGGATGCGAAAATATCAGATACAAAGAATGATGCTCCACATTCATGATTTCAAGACCAAACCAATTTATCATTTATAATTTTTTCGGTCGCGGGAAAATATATCAATTCTAGAATGTCAAATAAATCCCACTTCATACATCATAGCCTAGGTGCTCCAGATTTGAAATCACATAAACCCATGCTATAGTCATACTACAATTCATCCATTTTTTATATTCTCTGAATGATCAATCTAAGGGAGAGAAGAAGGTTTGGGAATTTCACCTAGGAGGGGGTGTTAAACCCGCATGGATTTAGCTGTATTGGGTGAGAAAGAAATGTAAAGAGTTTAGGGATGACTTAAAATGAATCATAATTTATGAGGCTATGTGGGTTGGAAAAACCTATGTATATAAGAACGGCGATTTTTGTGACAGAGCTACTAAGAAGATGGATTTCAGAGAAAAAATATTTCCCTTTGACACATAGTGAAGTAGGCATCAAAATAAGGGATTTTTATAAGATATCTTGAGATCCAATCCTTATAGATATATATGATGAATTTATTCATCCAAAGGTGAAATAGAATGACTCAGAAAATACACTAGACTTATTACATGAGTTATTGAAGATATTTTATAATCTCAAGAATACCAACAAAACAAATTCACACACAATGAGTGATATTCACACAGATATGTGGATGAAAATATTCGACATAAAGAATAAAGAGAATGTTCCCACCTGCATTCATCCAACATGTTCTCCAAAGGTAGAAAAGAGAGGTATGGAAAACACTTTCTTGCTAATATTAGAGAATGGATATTTTAAAAAGTTGAGGAATGATGTCAAATCTAAAATTACAATGAAATAACTTCTTGTAGGTTTCCTGGTAATGTGGATTAGTGTATATTTATTGCATGTCCTTGATTTTAATGGTGGTGTAAGGCTAGGAACATTTGTTATAATAGCCATGCTGGAAGAGAAGAGGGTGGTAGGGTTGGATAACCCTATTCTATCGAAGATCCATAGGAGGTTATTTCATATATATAGAGGGAAGTTTCCTTCTAGAATAGAAAGGGCATTCTAGGTTTCATTGGGGTGGATCACCAGTCTTCTCAGAACATATGTTGCTCAGAGTGGGGTTCAGGTTCATAGATGCTCAATCTAACCAGTTATTCATGATTTTTCTGGTATTTCACCTCTTCCCTTGAATGATTATGATAATGAGACTAGGTTGAGTAATTACCAGGAATTTCATCTTTTCCCTTATGGGAATCCACCTATGGGGAGATTTGTTGATGACAGGCCCACCAGGTAAGAGATAAGGGCTTATATGTCAGCTTAAATGGATGGCTTATTGGACAATTGTATTGATGGAAAAATCATTTGAAAAGACTATGCCCTTTTAAAATTCAAACCTCAATTAAAATGTCTATAAAAAATTAATGTATCTACTATAGTGTATATATTATTATAGGGACATCTGATGGTGTCCCAACAACTATGGTTTCCGATTAATTTAGAGAAGACTGAAGCAATAATCAAATTATGTTTTGTTGATTCTATGAGAATATTGACTCTCTAGTATGTTGAGAGTTGGTTTGTATCATACCCTGACGGGGTGAAAAACCATGTTTTCCCATGGGTCAGGTAAAAGAGAAGAAGTAGAATGAAACCCTCTCATTTGGAAGGTAATTCCTCATAATCAATGTTTGATTGATTAGAGACATAGGCTAAGGGTGACAAGGCTCCAAGTTCACCGAGGAGTCCTCATGAAATATACGATCCACCAGTCAAAGTCAAGAAAGATAAACCATCAGTGCCAACAAAAAATGTACCAATGCGGTCTAGTTTCCATTATTCGTAAGAGTATTGGGTCCCATTTTCTAATCCACCATCTATGACAAAATGAATTGGGAAGAAACTGAAATCTAAAATTGTGGGATAACATTCAAAACTAATTGGAAAGTACTCTGAATATATATGATCAATGGAACTTAAAACAAGTAAAACATTCCTTTATGATACTGAAACTACATGGATACATTTATGTGAAGGGTTTCATATTCCGGTAATACGGGATAGATGAGCCTTAACTAATATTCTACTTTATAAAAAAACTCTAATGAATTATGAATTTATATCAATGAACTGGAGAAGCTCATATGTGAAACTGATGAATAAATTCACACCACAAAATGGGTGAAGGAGATGATAGATTGTGGTGCCACATAAGGGATTGAACTTTCATTTGATGAATAATTTTTTGATTTTTATGATTTGGAATATGAATATTTTCCACCATTATTTTCTGATTTTCTAATTGAATTTATTCAAAGAATTATTTCTAAAGAGAAACACAATTTTAACATGAATTTGACTAAGGGAAAATCTACTACAGTTCCATCACCAAAGCATATCCCTGCTAGTATTCAACATTGAGATTTTGGATCACCCCATAAACTAGGACAGATATCTCCTTTCTGACAGGTTGTGGAGGATTAAATGGCTGGAGGATTAATGTTTCCAATAACTATTTTTGGATATGATATTGCAATTACTCCAAAGAAGTCAAAGAAATAGAAACATCGAAGAATGAAAACTAGGGTTAAACATTTTCTCAACAGTGGAAGGCATTCCTGAGAGCATGAATTTTAGACTTATTCATAGAAATTGATTAATCTTCGTGAAATTAAAGGAACTTCTTCAATATTTTCTCTTAATGAAATTACTAATTAGCCTTGGGGAACCAAGGAGGGTGCTTCTGAACAGTCATAGATTCCTGCCAACCAAGCATCTTCGTTGACTGAAAGAGTATCAATGACATAAGAGAAACATTTTTTCCTCGCACTACACATGTTCCTACTACTATGAGAGATGAGAACTCCAGTATGTCTGAAGTGCATCATGAGAAATTTTGTGTAATAGAAACTAACTTCCACTTTCTAATACTTCAGGTTCATCACATGCACTAGAATATCCTGTAACAACTTATGATTACCCTACAGTAGTAACTCTGGATTTTTTGAAGGGTCAAAAGTTGTCAGAGGAGGGTCAAAAAACAAATGATCCAAGTGTTCCCATGGGTGAAAATAAGGTGAGGTTTTGGATATCATTGAATCTTATGATGAATTATGGAATGTCTTTTGAAAAATTATTAGAACACGTTAATATAAAAAATACATTATATGATTGTTGAGTTCCTTGTATAGAACAAAATGGATGTGTTTTTTTATTTTTCATCCCATCAATCTTCTTATGATTAATCTTCTAACCAATAACATTTGAAATGTGCATCTCTATCTATAGAAATTGTTACAGTGATGATGCATATTTGAAGTTTCAATACCAATTTCAAACCCACTATTGGGGAGATGTTGGCGTAGGTGAACCATGAAACATAAAATCATCCTAAGGTTCATTTGGAGAACTATGAGAAGTTTCAAGAAAGAATTATCGGCCAAGAAATATCCAACAAAACAACTGAATTTTAGAAATATTGGGGAGGAGTCTTCTCAAGATGTTGACCTATTGTTAGGTAATGGTTTCCAATATTGTGATTGTGACCACTCTTGTTATTATTTTGAGGATAACCATAATTTTAATTCACCATATAAGATTATCAAATTCAACGGATAAGTATGGAGGTGATTCTTTTTCATCTTCTCCAATATCAATAGGATGAAAGAGACTACTATTGATGAAGGAGAATAAGAGGGAACTTCTTTAATTGAATAAATCTCATAATACATTCCCACTTAGACAAAACTTATGAATTTGATTTTAACCTATAGAAGAATCTCCTCCTTTCACATAAAAAGGTATCTAATAACATATGGAATATAATATCTGAAATAAACCTTGAGGAATTGTCCTTACGAATTCCACAGCGTTCACCTATGTTCAATATGTTGGGATTTGGCAGTTTTAAATAATGTGAAATCCATACTGCAGTTTGAGGGATCATCTGCAAATGGGTTCAAGAGCAGAAACACCACAAATATCTGATAAAATCTATTCCGATGTCTAATATTGATGAATTCTAAGCAGAATAATCCCGATATGAGGCTAATCATACTACAAAGATGACAAGAATCAATTATCAAGCTAAAAAAATCCTATTAAACTGTTTCATCTACAATAAGAGTTGTATATTGATACAGAGGAGCCTGAAAAACATCATGGTTCAATTGAATAAGTGTAGAAATATGGTTCAAAGGACATTGCAGATACTAAGGATACACTTCATCGTATTGAAGAGAATGATACTATTTGGTTAACTTAACTTCAACAGGTTGTTTATAGAGCTCAAGAAGTCATAAAGATAATGAGAAGTTATGTATAAACCTGTTACTGATCTATAACCGAGATACTAGAGTTTGTGGATGTTCCTATTGGGAATTTTTACTCTCAAATGAAAAGAATTTTTTCTCTAATCATCTATGTCTTCATCATTATTTACTTTTATTTGTAATGTTAATGTTTATTTCCATCAGATGATATTTCCATAATAGATGATCATAATAAAAATGATATGGATTGAATTTCCTCTATTTTTTTACCTGAGCCAGTAGGCCTAGTGAGTGTAGTTTGATTTTTACTTGGGTTATGTAAACAACCCCACAAACATTGTATCTTTTGTGTCATTACCCAAATTGTTTTCCTATTCTTAATATTAAGGGGATATAGTGAGTAAGATTTGGATTTTTTCTTAGAACATAAATAGTATAGATCTTGCGAGCTGAGAATCGACTTTTGTCCAAAGTGCCCTTTGTTGGTTTTCAGCATGGTGAGTTATAGTTTTCTTAATATTGATAGTTTCAAGTAATCCATGTCAGACTAATAATTCTAGTTTTTATGGTCAAATATCATTGACCATGTATTTGGAAATTAGATCCCAGACGAAGCCTAATGGCTAAGATGGTCATGATATTTCATAGATACTTCCATGGGGATTCTTGAGTCATGATTTTTTTAAATGGTAACCAAATATGAAATTTGAACTATAGGAATAGTGGAGGTCTCTTCCAAAAATTGGTATATCATTATTTGAAAACCCCTTATGGGGGCTGTGTTATGCAGGGCCAACTGGGGCATGTAATGCATATCCAAACAATGGCATCCATTGGTTGACATTCCCTTTATGTAGGATAATTTTTTCTCATGGCCTCTTGGGGAATGTACTATATTGTCAGGAAAAAATATCTCTTAATAATTATAATCTTCTATTGCTTATAGAAAAATCAGAACAAGAATGTGATGTCCCAGGACCATAGTGGGTGGATCTTCCAAGGAATGTTTTCTGAGAATAATGTTCCATCTATTTTGATATAGTCCATAAAAGGGGAAAACACCTAGATGAATCTGGTGTGTGAAGAATGGATAAAATATTTTAGAAAGGGGGGTTTCTTATATCTTGCAATGCAGTTTCAAGTCATACAACACATACATTAAGGGACTTTAATTTAAGGTCTTTAGATCAGACCAATGATTTATGAATATCTTATATCATGGGAATTTGTCTGGAAATGTGCTAACATATTCAAGTATGGGAAGGGAGAATTGTAAATTATGATTTGGGAATTTTAGAATCCAAAGAATGGCATGGGAAATGGTCTAATAGAATTAAAATAAGTATTCTTCCAAGAATGAAGTTACCACTTATGGACAAACCTTGTATGTGGCGATATTATACAGGGCTAATTGGTGCATATGTTTCATAGACGAATAGTAGTATCCTCTGACTGAAAGGAACATTATGTAAGATTAGTTTATGCAAGGCCACCTAAGTCCACATACTGCATACTTATGAAAACGAGCTCTCAAGAACTTGACATTTTATTGCTAAATGTCGATGAAAGTTTATGAAGATTTATATTTCTCAGGCATAGATTTTTTTCTTGGGGAAAATTACATGAATACAGAAAGAGTATTTCCAATCACTATTTCAAAATAATAAGAGGAATAATATTTCTATGAAGTTATAACCCAAATGTAGGTTGTATGTTGTCTGTAATTAAGGACATATGACTCAAACCAAAATATTATGGAATCATTGGATGATGTCTGGTCAAAATATCCAAGGTTGGCTCAATATTATTCTAACATATGGAGTGGGTAAATTTGTAAACCATATTATAAAAAAATTCAGGATAGAAGAAATCATATGTGACATGTATACGAAGGATGATCTCTTTCAATTAACGTTTCATGCACACCGTTATTAATTTTTAAAGTGATAGAAGGTGCTTCTCCTAAAAAAAATGTTACTACTATTTGATAAACCTTTTATGGGGGTCATATTCTATAGGGCCGACTGGGGAATGTGCTGCATCATCAAACAGTTGTATCATTTGACTGAATGGCCCATTTTTTAGGAAACATTTATGCAAGGCTACCTAAGGTCACATACAACATAGTCTGGAAAAAGAGATCTAGGGTATTTGACATTCTATCAACATAAACCGAAGTAAGATTATAAAGTTATGGAAGTATTCATGATTAAGATTATGAAATGTGAAATGGGTAATGTCCTATACACAAGGGAAGTATTTTTAATGATATTGGCTATAATTTTGGAGTCCCTTACATAGATCTGACTCAAATGTAAAATGGGGACATTTCTTGTTTCCATGGTGAGATTTCTAAAGAGAGTTCCCAACATAAGATCTCATGCAAATATATTAAATTGTATATAGGATATGGATAAATTATATTTTATCCCATGGATGGGACTAGGGTTTAAGACCCAGTCTTCACTTTTATCTCAATTGGATGAGAATCAATCCATACATAGTTCTATAAGTACCGTGCAGTTGAAATCCATGTAGCAAGGACATTATATTTTACAGCTCAGATTCCTTCATCACATATATTAAGGGATTTAATGTGAAGATAAATTGAATCTCCTCATGTATATCTAACTCGTACATGGGGGGAAAGTGTTTTTTCATATAATTCAGCAATTGGGCACACGATTGGAATGTTGTAAGTCATTATGTATCTCATATAGATGATAATCAAGCCACAAATATTCTTTTTTGGTCCATGAAATTTATCATCATGTGGTTAGGATGAAGGGTAATTGACTTTTAATTGAATAAATATCTCATGAAAATAAGAATTGTATGACACATGTGTTTTTTTAGAAGCTTGTGCAGTTTATCATCTTGCAATGAATAAATTTGTTGTGTATTTTAATGTCTTATAAACAGAACCATTGACAAACACAAATTGGAATTGATATACCTTATTTATGTAGAGAATATATTTACCCAACTCCTATTCATGTGTGATATATAATCGGTGTGAGGAAAAAGGGGTGGTAAAAGAATCTTTTTCAACATAAATGTGACACAGGTGACAAATAAGGATATGAAGATTGAATGGTTGGTGGGCCAATATATAAGATCTAGGCATCATTGTGTATCATACTAGGTGAAATTATCAAGTCACACATAGTTCATACAGTTATTACCCATATCATCATGTTTTGACATAGAAAAGAGGGCTTTTTAGAATTTACAGTCTAATGGTCAGATTTAAAATAGGATATCTATCCATAATTATGAATTTCATTGAAATGAGAATCAATATAAAAATACTAGAAGGGGTCCTCATGAAAATTTTATTTGTGAATATGTAAAAAGAAAGAGTTTTTTCTTTTATGAAATTGTGGTTGTACCATAGATAGGAAATTTGGTTGTCACTACATATCTCAAAAAATTGATAATCATGCTGCACGTAGTTCATGATTGTTTTCTCACACCAACTATTTTTGGATTTGAGGAAGGGTTTTTTTAATAGTGGTTGGACCATGATATTTGATTTGGGAATCACTGTGTATCTTGTTGTGGAAAGAGTCAAGCCCCTCATAGTTCTGGAGATGATATTCCCTATGTAGATCTGAATCATACAAACAATGAATAAGGGGAGTTTCTTATGGTTGGGCCCAATATTGCAGTTCATGGAATCACTATATATATCATTAAAATGGGAATCAATCCATATGTAGTTCTGGAAGAGACTACTCCCCCCCACCAATTGAGTTTGATGTGACAAACAAGGGATTTTAAAACATTCTAGAGTGAAGGTTGTGATCAAGACACAAGATGGTATGAGAATTAAACCCTATATTCTAGAGGTGTTTTCTATATAGGTTCAACTCATATACCGAAAATTGGGAGAATGGTTTTCCTTATGGTTGTGTCTGGGAAAAAATTAAGGGCTACAGGCTTCTATACATATCTTATTAGAGTGAGAATAAAGCAATAAATAGTTAATTGAAGTACTTCCCCCATATCAAATGAGTTTAAATGTGGGAGAATAGGTTTTTTTAGTTGCAGCTGGACCTAAGATTAGAGGTTTTTTCATCGCTACATATCTCATTAAAATGGTTATCAAAACACACGTAGTTCATTGAAAGGGAAATCTCTATCAAATGAGTTTTTGATAGTGGACACGGGTCTTGTAATATATTCCATGATTTTAAGACATGAAATGGTTTGAGAATTAAACCATTATGACTGGGAGAATACACTATATAGATTTAGTTCATATATAGTAAAAGGATAAATAACTTGTTAATGGTTGTGGTTGGCCCCATGAGTAGATATTTGGGTGTCTCTACATATCTCATTGGGATGAGAATCAAGCCATACGTAGTTCTTAAAAATGGTTACACATTAATATATGACTCAAAGTAGGGAGAAATGATGTTTATTGGTCACTAAAGAGTGACAAAAAATAGATATTTTCACTTGTATGAAACTCATCTCTTGAAATACCATAAGGAATGTGCACCATTATTATCTTTTATGGTTTAATGTATAATTAAGGAGACAATAACCATATAGATTAATGTCATGTGGTAATAAAAAATGTTTTTTTGATGTTTAAAGTCACGCAACAAGGATGATATATAGTGCTATGTAGTTTAATTTCATTCATCCAAAATGAAGATTCTACATACCCTAATGTCATATGGCATAAAAATGGATGTTATGTCGTTTATTGTCATACTATTTTGTTCACATTATATATGATTATACAAAGTACATCATTAGGAAAATTTCATTGGTTGGAGTTGTTATGAGTTCTCAATCCACTAAAATTATGGAATGAGCTCCATTGAAGTGAGACATATGTAAAGAATAAGGTCCTTATCACATTGGATTGAGTTTTGGAGGATTCTTTCTTAGTTTCAATGGAGATTAACGAATGAATATGAATTATCCATACAGGAATGAATGAGAGTGAACATTCATGTGGAGGGCTCTTGATATTCTATTCAAATAGACATAAAAAGGATGCAATGTTTGCAATCTATTTTTGTTTAACCTCTCTAACTCATCCAATCATTTCTGGTGTTGTTCATATGTAGATAACTGTTAGAAAAGGAAATTTTATGAGATGGAAACTAAATTTCAATGGGAAAAACTACTTATGTTTCGTATTCTAATGAGTGGTGAGTTGATCATGTTGCACTATGAGTATTAGACTGATAAGCCCACAAGACATGTAAGAGTTTATAAGGCCATGTATTTTTATCATTATCCACCATCTTTTGGATTATGTTTGATAATGTTTTTATGAAATCCACTATCATTCCATTTGATAATGCATGACAGTGGGATGAATGGTTGGATTTAATATTGTATTCTTGATACAATTTCCTATCCTCGTCAAAACAAATGTTGGTGCCAATATCTATTTGTATGGTATGAGGTACCCCAAATCTGGTAATGATATTAGAATTGAAAAAGATAAATTTTTTTTTCCCCTAATTCATTGAGGGGTATTTCATCAACACATTTAAAGAATAAATCGGTATAATTAGGGATTTACTAGAACAACATAGCTGTAGCAGGAGGACAAGGTCCTACCATATCCATTCCCCATGTAGAAAATGGCCAAAAGTATTTAGTTATATGTAAAACCTTCTAGAGATGATGAATGAAGTTTTAATGTACCATTAAAGGATGAATCTTCTTAGTCCAATTAGTGAAATCTTGTGACATTGAATGGTATAATTATCCAAGACTTTAGATTTGATCAGAATGCCTATACCCAAATTGGTGGGCACTAAATGCTCATGTATGTACATCCTTCACAAAAACTGATGTTTATTCCCCATTAATGCATCTGAAAAAAATTCAATTGATGCATCATTTATATACGATCTTATAGTTATTTAGACCATAATAATGATTATAATTGATCAATAATCTCTGATATTTCCCCCTTCTAGATCGATCTGGTGGAAATATCCAATTTTAGAGATATTACAGAATAGGTTTCATCCAACCCATGATATGACCATATGGTTATGAAATTGGGTTGATTTCACTGATTTCATATATTATAATTTGAAATTAAAATGTGAAACCACACTATGATGAGAAATTTTCATGAATGTCTCATTCAGATTTCAATCTACCTGGGCTTTGGCTACATTTTCTAATACATTATCCTGGCCATTTTGTTCATCTAGAGCATAAGACAATGTTGGCTTTGGGCACTACTAGAAAAACAGGTATTTGTGACGGGGCATTTGCGACGGGATCCCGTCGCAAATGGCTTTTTGCGACCGGGGCCCGTTGCAAATGACCTGTTACTGAAAACGGTGTCACAATAACAATTTTTTTGCGACGGGCTCATCGCTAAAGCCTTTTTCCGCAACGGGGAGAATCCCCGTCGCAACTAGTACTCCGTATATTTGTAAAAAACTATTTGCGACGGGGCCCGTCGCAAAAACTATTTTTCAAAAAATAAAAATATAATAATACTATTTGCGACGGGAATAGTATCCCGTCGCAAATACTATAAAAAAATAAAAAAAATAAATTGTTAATAAATTATTTTTATTAATATAATAATAATCCAATTATAATTCAAAAATAAAAAATAATAAAATATTAATAAATGATTTTATTTAATATAATAATAGAATTATAATTCACAAATAAAAATAATAAATTATTTTAATTAATATAATAATAATAGAATTATAACTCAAAAATAAAAAATAATAGAATATTAATAAATATTTTATAATCAGACAGAAACTACGAATAGAAAAAAAATCATATTTTGATTTCACAAATTTTATAACATAAATACATACTCTAATCTGAAGGAGGGGGGAGGGGGGATCTGCAGATGGTGGTGGAAGAAACTCCATCCCTAAAGCATGAGTGAGTCGGCACATGTACTCCATCTGCTCCTGATGCTGCTGCTGCCACCGACACGTCTTCTCCTCGTACAGGTGCTGCTGGCGTCGACGCTCCTCCTCATGCTGCTGACGCATCTACTCCTGCTCCTGTCAGAGACTCTCTATCAGTGCAGTCTGAGTTCGCAACTGATCCTCATAATGTGTAGCAGAAGAAGATGCACGAGCTCCTCTCGAGCTGGATACCGACATCGCAGCACAACCATAATAATCTCCGGGAGTCAGTCGAGAGCTGATACCAACTACCCGGCCCTTCTCGAAGGCATACTGGGTGGCCTGCATCCATGTTGCCTCATCAAACTGACGGCCAGTGGTCTGATCTGATGACTCGACCTGACTCTTAGGCCGGGCCTGTGACGCTGCGGGCTCATATGACTCCTGTAGTTGCAATTTAAAATTAAAATTGTGAATATATTATATACAGTTAATTTTTAAACTTGAAAACAAATAATACTAACCACGATGTGATGCTGACGATCGCCTCTGAGCCCCCCAGTAGCAGGATCACAATACATCCTCCGATATACGTCGTACTGCGTAATATCGGGGTGCTCGACAGCCTATAAGAATAAAAAATAAACTGATAATATTTATAGTTATATAAAATATTTATAAATAATGTACGTACCAGATTTTGTCTATGAGTACTGAAAGAACGACTCCCAGCTCGATGAGTCACCTCCTGTCTCCCCCGATTCTGCCTCCCCACCGATGATCTCCTCTGAAAGGCACCACTCAACCAGTGCGCACATAATCCATCCAATACATGGGATGAAATGTACTCTGGTCAGTGTGCTCTACATGACTCGTCAAAATCTGACACTCCTGCTTTCTTCGTCGCAGCTTTTCTTAAATTGTGCTAAAACTGACGAAGGCGATCACGCATGGCCACCTCCCATGCCTCGTGGATGGCATCACGCATGGTATCCTCGATTGGATACCATAAACCCTACAAATAAATAAAAATATCAAGTTAGAAAAGAAATAATTTTCAGAATAAAAATTATTTATTTACGTACATACCAACCAAAGGCCGAACATGGCCTGCTGCACATCAATGGGAATCTGCTCCCATGTGGTCCACGGCTGAGAGAAAAAGTAGTGCAAAATAGCACTGCCCTGTCCGTCTGCTATATGCGGAAAACTGTAAAAATAATAAACATTTATTATGTGAATAGATTAATGAAATCTTAGTCAAATCAATAGGTTATCACACAGGTTATCACACCTCTGTGTGCGTGGATCAAACCCAAGACGTGGACGTCGCTCGGGGATGGGGTCAGGAATCATCAATCGTGCAAGACCGCGCCCCCTCCGCGTACTCCCTTGAGCGCCTGCAGGCTGAGGGTCATCTGGCAGCAACTCATCCGCATCGAAAGTCAGTTCAGCATCTGCCAACTCCTGAAATTTGGCGTCGTCCATCTGAAACAGAAAATGTTAATGTTGTTAGCAAATAATTGATAATTACTATTATATATACATATATACATATTATGATTGTATATAAATACCATGGAATTCTATCAGTGTTCATCTTTATCATCATTTTCATATATGTCAATGTCATCTTCATATTCCTCCTCAACATCATCGATATCCATTCGAGTTACAGTTGCTTCATCTCTTACCATTTCCTATTCATATGTGACATCATTAACATCATCGTCATCACCGACTCTTAAATGTGGGGTGTCGTCATCGATACTCATGTCTCTTTGTAAAAAAGATTGATTTTGAGTACTCTCTTGAAAAACTTCAATTCTTTGCACATCAGTGAAAGCACATTCACTTTGACTAAACTGATTGTCTCGAATTTTTATTTTTATTACACTCCACCAATCAGTCAAGTCTCTTGATGTAGCATAGTACTTTGCGTAATAAACTTGATGTGCATGTTGATCCAATAAGAATGGTTCATTTACTGCGAGAACACTTTTAAATTTAATATCGATGATTCCATGAGTCGGATGAACACGCACGCCTCTCTCTGTATCCAACCACCGACATTTGAACATGGTTATGTAATGTTGTCCAAGATAATAGAGTTCAATGATTTCATCAAGTATGCCATAAAATTCAACTTCATTTTCTCGATGATGAGATCCTCTCAAACTAACTCCACTGTTCATTGTTTTTTTCGATTCCCCATATGCATGCGTGTGAAATCGAAATCCATTAACCACATATGCATTATATGTTTTATCAAGTTTGGAAGGTGGGTTACTCAATACACATAGCCATTTGTCAATTTTATCAGCATGTCGAGACACCTGAAAATTTGTGAAATAATTATCAATATAGTAAACTATACATTGAATGAGTTGCTAAAAGATAAAGAATTTATGTTACCAGTTTTTGAAACCACTGAGAGAAATTTTTCAGTCGACGTTCTTCGAGAGAAGCTGCTGTAATTTGTGGAATTTGTTTCTTGATATGATTATCATACAACCTATAAAAACCAAATTTATTTACTGTAACATAAATAAAAGAATAATTGATATAAACACTTACAGTAAAACTGATGTCATCTCTTCACAGTTGAGAAGAACATACGTATGAGCTCTATGATGTTCATCATCTGAAAGCCAACATTCATAAATTCCACCAAAACCAAGCTCTGACTGGTTGAAAACAGATAATTGATTGTCGATTTAATCAATATTCCTCTTGTTCCATCCCAGTCGGTTGTGTTTTGAAGGATACTCAGATTAAAAATAATGGGAGCAGAAAAAAGATATTTCATCTTGCAAATAAGCTTCTGCAATAGATCCTTCAACAGATTCTTTGTTACGTACTTTTCATTTCAATTTTTGCATGCATCTTTAAAATGGGTACATCCATCGAAACTGTACTGGACCTCCACATTTGGCTTCATATGGAAAATGTAACATCAAATGTTCCATTGAGTCAAAGAAAGACGGCGGAAATATTTTTTCCAGTTTACATATATTTACAACAACATCTTTTTCAAGTTTTCCTAGAGCATCATAATCTGCTGTAGTGGCACAAATTTCCCGAAAAAAATGAGACATGTCTGTTATGGAATCCCAAATCACAGAATTCAACAGACCTCTTAATCCATTGTGTAGCAGTCTTTCCATTATAACATAACAATCATGACTTTTTAATCCAGTAATATGACCATTCTTTACACATCTACCCAAATTGGAAGCACATCCATCTGGAAGTCTCAAATCTACAATCCACTGACAAAATAATAAACGGTTTTTTTTAGACAGTGTATAAGCTTCTTTTGGGTTTAGTAACCTTTCTGTTCTGACATTCTCAAACAGTTCCAATTCTGGATGCCTGCAAATTTGGGCAAGATCTAAACGTGGATTTACATTGTCTTTTCTCTTTCCTGGAGTATCCAAAACTGTATGAAAGAAATTATCAAAATAGTTCTTCTCAATATTCATGAAATATAACATGTGTCGGACCAACAAATCAGACCAATATGGCAAATCCCAAAATATACTATGTTAAATCCAATTGTGTTCTTTCCCAAAACCAGAAATTTTCTGTTGGTTTATTGTGGGACCAAAAGTGATGGGAGGTAATGAAAATAAAACTGATTTTAACTCCAAACCTGATAGCATTTTTGGAGGTCCTTCCCTTTCAAATGTTCCTTTTTCTGAAATGAGATCTGTTTCTCCGAAAAAGATGATCAGCTGGAAGAAACCTGCGATGGCAGTCAAAATAACAAGGTTTCTTTCCATGAATGAGCATAAATGCTTTGTTATCTCCCATACAGTAAGGACATGATTTCTGACCATGTGTACTCCAGCTAGATAACATCCCATAAACCGGGAAGTCACTTATTATCCACATCAATGCTGCTCTCAGTATGAAATTTTGTTTCGTTGCAACATCATATGTACTGACACCAGTACTCCACAATAAATTTAATTCATCAATCAATGGTTTCAAATAAACATCAATATTTTTCTTCGGATGTCCTCGAATTATTAAAGTCAAAAAGATATATGGCTCCATCATCAATATCCATGGAGGTAAATTGTACAGAGTTAAAAAATCAGGCCAACATGAATATTGACTACCATAAGATCCAAACGGACCGAAACCATCAGTGTAAAGGCCCAGTCGAACATTTCTAGCTTCTAAAGCAAAGGATGGATGCACTCTATCAAAATGTTTCCATGAATCACCATCGGTAGGATGATTCAAGCTTTTATCGGTTGAAATATTCTCTTTATGCCATGGCATCATTTTCGCTGTATTCTTAGACATGAATAAACGATGGAGTCTGGATGTAAGCGGCAATTATCTCAACTGTTTTACAGGAATCAAACCAGACTTCCCGTGTTGTCCTTCTTTATATCTCAGTTTCCCACATGTGGGATAACTATCCAACGACTCATTTTCCCCAGAATATAAAATTCAGTCATTTGAACATGCATGAATCTTCTGACAAGTAAGTCCCAAATTTCGAACCAGCCACTTACTCTCATAGTAATTTGCAGGTAAAACATTTCCTTCGGGTAACAGTGTTTTAAGCAAAGAAAATATCTGGTCAAAACAGGTGTTTGACATTCCGTTATCTGATTTGATAGCCATAAATTTTGCAACTGCTTCTAATTCGCTCATTTTGTAGCCAGGATATAATGCATCTTCAGCAGACCTCAACAACTCATAAAATTCAGATGGTGCCAACTCAGGTTTTGAAGCTATATCAGCCGGAGTGTCTGTATGTTGAACAGATTAACCTGCATCATCATGTAATAAATCTTGAAACCGGGATGGATCCGGAATCAAGTTGGTATCACCTGCTCTGGAACTGCGTTCACCGTGTTGATACCAAAAAACAAAATCTGGTTGAAAACCAAAATGCAAGAGATGTTCTCCCACTTTGTCAAACGTGTCAAACGTTCTCAATGCACATTTTCTGCAAGGGAATTTTATTTTTCCTTCTGAAACAAATTCTGGATTTGATGCCGCAAATGATAAAAAAGTCTCCACACCCTCTACATATATTGTATTTAAACCAGAACCATTTGGATTTCTATGTTGATTTATCCATATGCGGTCACCTAATAATGATTGTTGACGACCTCGTTCTTCCATATTTCTCTATAAAATATAAAATCATTACTGGTATTGAATAATTTGTTAGAAAAAACACTCAAGCTAGGATAATTATAGAGTTTAAATCATACACGACTGACGCAAACTTTTTATTGAGATAGACCTAAAAATTGACCCTTTAAGAATTAAATATGTTTCGAATAAAGCAAAACATGTTACAAATATTGATAATTTTAATATTATATAAATTTTTTATTATTTTCATAGTACTAATATTATTGGTAATTATTACTAATTATTACTAATTATTACTAATTATTGGTAATTATTACTAATTATTACCAATTATTGGTAATTATTACTAATTAATGCTAATTATTGGTAATTATTACTAATTACTGGTAATTATCAGTAATTATTGGTAATTATCGGTAATTATTACTAATTATTGGTAATTATTACTAATTATTTGTAATTATTATTAATTATTAATAATTATTACTAATTATTACTAATTATTACTAATTATTACTAATTATTACTAATTATCACTATTTACCAGTAATTATTCCTAATTATTGGTAAGTATTACTAATTATTGTTAAGTATTACTATTTATTGGTAATTATTACT
This sequence comes from Viscum album, assembly GCA_963277665.1. Lineage (NCBI taxonomy): Eukaryota > Viridiplantae > Streptophyta > Magnoliopsida > Santalales > Viscaceae > Viscum > Viscum album. The sequence goes on from OY728134.1 coordinate 1,369,291,644, forward strand.
AATTATTGGTAATTTTTATTAATTATTACTAATTATTACTAATTATTATTAATTATTACTAATTATTGGTAATTATTACTAATTATTGGTAATTATTACTAATTATTGGTAATTATTACTAATTATTACTAATTATTACTAATTATTGGTAATTATTACTAATTATTACTAATTATTACTAAATATTAATAATTACTGGTAATTATTGGTAATTATTACTAATTATTGGTAATTATTGGTAATTATTACTAATTATTGGTAATTATTACTAATTATTGTTAATTATTGGTAATTATTGGAAATTATTACTAATTATTACTAATTATTACTAATTATTGGTAATTATTACTAATTATTACTAATTACTTGTAATTATTACTAATTATTACTAATTATTACTAATTATTACTAATTATTGGTAATTATTGGTAATTATTACTAATTATTACTAATTATTACTAATTATTGGTAATTATTGGTAATTATTACTAATTATTGGTAATTAATACTAATTATTGGTAATTATTACTAATTATTGGTAATTATTACTTATTATTGGTAAGTATTACTAATTATTGTTAAGTATTACTAATTATTGGTAATTATTACTAATTATTGGTAATTATTTCTAATTATTACTAATTATTACTAATTATTGTTAATTATTACTAATTATTGTTAATTATTACTAATTATTGTTAATTATTACTAATTATTGGTAATTATTACTAATTATTACTAATTATTACTAATTATTTTTAATTATTACTAATTATTTGTAATTATTACTAATTATTGGTAATTATTAGTAATTATTGGTAATTATTGGTAATTATTACTAATTATTGGTAATTATTACTAATTACTGGTAATTATTACTAATTATTGGTAATTATTACTAATTATTGGTAATTATTACTAATTATTGGTAATTATTACTAATTATTACTAATTTTTACTATTTACCGGTAATTATTACTATTTACCGGTAATTATTACTATTTATCGGTAATTATTACTAATTATTACTAATTATGTGTAATTATTACTAATTATTGGTAATTATTACTATTTAGTACTAATTAGTAATAATTAGAATTATTACTAATTAATGATAATTATTACTAATTATTGGTAATTATTACTAATTATTACTAATTATTACTAATTATTACTAATTATTACTAATTATTACTAATTATTGGCAATTAATACTAATTATTGGTAATTATTACTAATTATTGGTAATTATTACTAATTATTGGAAAGTATTTCTAATTATTGTTAAGTATTACTAATTATTGGTAATTATTACTAATTATTGGTAATTATTTCTAATTATTACTAATTATTACTAATTATTGTTAATTATTACTAATTATTGGTAATTATTACTAATTATTGGTAATTATTACTAATTATTACTAATTATTACTAATTATTATTAATTATTGGTAATTATTACTAATTATTGGTAATTATTACTAATTATTGGTAATTATTACTAATTATTGGTAATTATTACTAATTATTGGTAATTATTACTAATTATTACTAATTATTACTATTTACTGGTAATTATTACTATTTACCGGTAATTATTACTATTTACCGGTAATTATTACTAATTATTACTAATTATGGGTAATTATTACTAATTATTGGTAATTATTACTAATTAGTACTAATTAGTAATAATTAGAATTATTAGTAATTATTGATAATTATTACTAATTATTGGTAATTATTACTAATTATTACTAATTATTACTAATTATTACTAATTATTACTAATTATTGGTAATTATTGGTAATTATAACTAATTATTGGTAATTACTACTAATTATTGGTAATTATTACTAATTATTTGTAATTATTACTAATTATTGGTAATTATTACTAATTATTACTAATTATTACTATTTACCGGTAATTATTACTATTTACCGGTAATTATTACTATTTACCAGAAATTATTACTAATTATTACTAATTATGGGTAATTATTACTAATTATTGGTAATTATTACTAATTATTACTAATTAGTACTAATTAGTAATAATTAGAATTATTACTAATTATTGATAATTATTACTTATTATTGGTAATTATTACTAATTATTATTAATTATTACTAATTATTACTAATTATTACTAATTATTACTAATTATTGGTAATTATTGGTAATTATTACTAATTATTGGTAATTATTACTAATAATTGGTAATTATTACTAATTATTGGTAATTATTACTAATTATTACTAATTATTACTATTTACCGGTAATTATTACTATTTACCGGTAATTATTACTATTCACCGATAATTATTATTAATTATTACTAATTATTGGTAATTATTACTAATTATTGGTAATTATTACTAATTATTACTAATTAATACTAATTATTACTAATTATTACTAATTATTCCTAATTATTGGTAATTATTGGTAATTATTGGTAATTATTGGTAATTATTCCTAATTATTACTAATTAGTGGTAATTATTAGTAATTATTACTAATTATTACTAATTATTGATAATTATTAATAATTATTATTTATTATTGGTAATTATTATTAATTATTGGTAAGTATTACTAATTATTGGAAAGTATTACTAATTATTGGTAATTATTACTAATTATTGGTAATTATTACTAATTATTTGTAATTATTACTAATTATTAATAATTATTCCTAATTATTGATAATTATTGGTAATTGTTCCTAATTATGAGTAATTAAATGAATAATTACCAATAATTAGGAATAATTACCAATAATTAGGAATAATAACATTATTAGTATATTTTATTATTAATATTAAAATAATATAATTTTTTAATTTATATACAATTCTCCCTTCATCTGTGTGTTTTCTATCTTCATATACAAATAATATATGTGAAGACAGCAAACACACAGATGAAAAGAGAATTGTATATATATAAAAAATTATATTATTTTAATATTAATAATAAAATATACTAATAATTAAATAATGTTATTATTTCTAATTATTGGTATTTATTACTAATTATTAAGTAATAAAACAATGTAAACATAATTAAATTACAACTAATTAAGATTAATTGAAACTAATAAAACATTAAAAATAAATATTAAATTAAAATAAATATAAATACCTTGAAAATTGATCTGAGGTTGATCTCTGATCGTTCTTCAAAACTTCAATATCAACTCCGGAGGAAAAAATTAAACTTGAGAAAAAACTGAACTTTAGAAATAAAATTTTGAGAGAAGAAGAAGATGGAATTTGAGAATGATTTGAAAAAAAACGGATGGGGGTATTTATAGGTTTGATTATTTGCGACGGGCCCATTTGCGACGGGTACCGTCCCAAATACCTTAGCCATCATTTATTACGGTCAACGGTTAAATAGTTATTTGCGACGGGTCCCGTCGCAAATAACCGCCTGCCGACATACTATTTGCGACGGGGGAATATTCCCGTCGCAAATACCTTTTACCGCCGCCGGTTATTTGCGACGGGAATATTCCCCCGTCGCAAATACCTTTCCCGCGATTTGGCGTGCAAAGCGCGCCAGTCCTTTTGCGACGGGGAAAGCTATCCCGTCACAAAAGGCTAATTATTTGCGACGGGAAAATACCCCCATCGCAAATAAGTTTTTAACAGGGTTATTTGCGACGAGAATAAATCCCGTCGCAAATAACCCGTCTCAAATACCCATTTTTCCCATAGTGGGGGTAAATTCTTCCATTATCCCTTGAACATAATCATATAGAGGAATTAGATCTTCTTTTATAATAGCATATTCCCCATTGATATGTTTGATTACTAATTTGAAATCACACTTGATGTTCCAATTCCATGTCTGCAATGATAGCATGATATTTGGCCTCATTGTTAGTACCACCTTCTAATAATTGGAATGAATATGAAAATATATCTTTTTCTGGGGAGACAAGCACAATTCCAAATCACACATTGTTGAGTTTAGTTTCTTATATTCTCTTTCCTATTGGACTCTTAGAAGTGCCGTCAAAATAAATTTCCCATATTTGATGGTTATCCTGAATAGGTAAAATTTCCTGACAAGGAAATTCAGTATTTAATGACATTTCAATCGCATATGGATGCTCAACATGGAATTCTACCAATGGAAGACCTTTTATATTCTTTTTAGGAACAAACTATATATCAAATTCTTATAGGATAATTGCCCACCATGGTAAAAACCCTATCAACATAGGGTGGAAAAAGATAAACTAGAGTGTGTTATTACGGGAAACCAGTTGAATCACATGATGATGTAGATAGTGCCTTAATTTCAGGACTCCAAACATTAACACCAAGAATCTTATCTCAATATTTGAATATTGTGTATCTATATTGATCATGGTTCGATAGTGATAATAATGTCTATTTTCATTCTCAGTGTCATTATTTTGTTCAGGGAAGGATCCAAATGATTTCTTTAAAGATGTTACATAAATAATGAGTAGATTTCCTTCTACAAGTGTAATTAATTCTGATACACTCAGGAGATATTTCGTGATGGTATAAAATGCTTTTTGGAAACCATTGGTCTGTTGATATGTTACCCCCTTCTTAATTAATTTGCTTAAGGGTAAACACATACCTACTAGATTAGCTATGAAACGTTGAATGTAGTTCAAGTGTCCTTAAAGTCATCTTAATTCATTCAAATTTTGTGTAATTGGCATACCAAGGATTGCTTTAGACATTTACGGGTCGACTTTGATACTGTTATGGCATACAAAAAGGTCCATAAATTTTACCGAGGCAACCCCAAAAACACATTTTATATTATTCATCTTTAAATTTTGTTGTTGAAGATTTCAGAAAAAATATCAAAATTTTACAGGTGCTCAGAACATTGTTTAGACATAACTACTAAATGATCAACATAGAATTCAAAAAAATTCCATAAACGGGTTTGAAGATATTATGCATAGCAGGTTGGTAGGTTGCACTAGCATTATTCAAGTGAAAGGACATTACCCGATAGAAAAATACACCTTTAGGGGATCTGAAGGTTATATCTTATTAATCTTATAAGGAAATTTGGTTTTTATTGTACCCTGAATAGCCATCCATGAAGGAGAGTGCCTCATATCCAGCTATTGCATCAATTACGAGTTCTTTGATCAGAACTGGGAAGTCATCATTGAAACAATTCTATTTAAGATCTCTAAAATCAATGGAAACTATGATTTACCCATTCATTGTCATTACTAGACCATTATTGGCTATCCAACTTGGAAATTTCACCTCCGGAATGACATTTTCTTAAATAATCTTGTCGACTTCAACCACAATTTTAGTGGTATATGTTGGGTGTACTCAATGTGATGCTTGCTTGTATCCCCAATATTCTTCAGGTTGACCCAAATTATGGGTGGGTACTTTGGGGTTCAATAAAGACATTTCAATATAATTCCAATCTATCATATCTTGATTCTAATTTAAAAAGGAAATATACAATTATTTTTCTTCAAAATTCAATATTATAGTAGATAAAGTGAATCATAGTTATTTTTCTGTACCCAACATTATTTAATTGAGTTCATACAAAGTAGTAGAGAAACCTTACTCATAAGATGGAGGATCATCTTTGAGGATTTTCTCTTCCTCTTATTCTTCATGTGTTACATCTTCTACCTTTGCATAATTGACAACTTGGAGGATACCAGATGAAAAAATATTTTCTGGATTATTGGAGGAGTCAGTATTAGGACATCCTAAAAAGTGGAAATTATTCCAGATTTAATTAATGATAGAGGATCCTCCTTAATTTATGAGGGGAAAATAATGGATTGAGAGTCAGTGTATCGATCTTTTTCCATAAGTGTGATTTATTCTTCCAATTCGACTGATGAAGTAGAAACTTGCTGAAGATTAGGAGATGGAATGAAGTGTCTTTAATCCATGTTTTCATCATTACATAGAGAATTAATATCATTTTCTGTAATATTATATTAGATTTCAAAGATTGAAATTATGTAATCCACTGAAAGAGTGCTTTGTGGATTTGGGTCTACCAATTCCATTTTATTGATGGGTTGTACGTAATAATCACTGTGAGGGTTGAATGGGTTAGCTGGAATCTTTTCTATAACATTCAGAGCATTGATCCTGGTTTTATAATTTTTTTTGGACCACTTTTTCCATGTGTGATAAAATTATGCATCAATGTACAGAGATTCACAGGTTTTCAATAGGGTTTTATCACAATGAAATGATCCAATTTTACCATTGAAAAAGTACTTTAAGAAATTGATGATATGTTGAAGGGATAGAAACATGATGATGTAACCAAATTCTTATCAAACAGATAAATATATTTGTATCATGGTCTAAAACCATGAATTATGAATTAGAAACAATATTTTTGAATTGTGTTCTGATCACAATTTCACTAAGAGGTTCTCGTTCCTTCTTTTCATAACATTACAAATTCAATGTGGAAGGAGAAAATGTGATTCAGTGAGGCCCAACCGGCAAAGATTCCAAATGGGAATGAGATTGACCAATGAGTCATATCAATGATGTCTCATCAAATATCATTACCGTTAATCATTTTAGATAAGTACAGGGGCCTAATGTGTCATTAGATGACATCATCATTATCTTGATTAGTGAAAAAAATAACTACCTAACATTATATGAGATCAATCTCTACATGATAGACCTAAGCAGCAGCAAATTCAGTTTCAAATTCTTCAAGGCATGATAGATCCTGAATGAGTTCTTCTAGGATATCTATTAACAAATTTAAAAAATATAGGATTGATAATAAGGCCAGAACATGGTCCAATTACTTCAAAACGTCATACTTCTATTCCATAGGTCTATTCTTCCCCATATAAAGATTATATTTTGCAGGTGTCTTGGGATCTGATGTCCCTAATGTAGATGGACCTTCATTTGTAGTAGGATTTTGAAGTGTTTATGCTTTCAGTAGATTAGGTTGACTAGGCCTGCCCACCTGCCGATGTGGTTGTGGCGTAGATTTTAACTGATCATCCAAGGTAATTATTTTAGGAAAGGATTTTTCATGTGTGGTAGAGTTCATTTGTTATTTATAAGCATGTTGGAGGGCTTCCCCATATGTTTCTACTATATAAAGGATTTGAAAAGGGTTGTGGTTGATGTAATTACTAATAGCATTTCCAAACCATCCATTGTATCCTCAACCCCGACAACTCTGTCATTCAGTTTTCCAATAATATGTTGGGAAATCGGGTTCACAATCATAATATTCATTAGAGAGGGTATATATTAAGTAAATAACATTAATGGAACCAGAAAATTTTTCATCCTCTGATGAAGATCCTTGTTGATAATTCAATTCATATTGCATCATTTTGTGGGTAGATGGATGTGATTTGGAAATAGTTGGCATGAAATTATCCAAAGTCAAGGAAAACATCAGCCTTGACACATACAAATATTCATCTGAATTTTATTTATCCATTTGGTCATGTTACATTATTTATGATTGGATTTTTTAGGATTGAGTCTTTGAGGAAGATGGTTTTTCTGTAACAAAAATGGGAGGAGTCACAGCTGGATGCTTCAACTATGTTTGTAGAATGGCATGAGTTTTGTTTACTGTTCTTATAACCATCCATTAATCAAAATTTTGTTTATTCATACTTTTAACTTCATGACATTAACCTTCCTCTTCCATATCAATAGTAGAGACAGATGCAACCTAGGCTGATGAAACATTCAGGATCACTTTCCTGGATTCCACCATCTTTTGCAGACGTTCTATGAAAAAAATACTACTAAATGGGGTGTCCCAACATCTAATGAAATGGGAATCAGTTTGAGAGGACTTCCTCTCCTTCCTTGTTTGGAATCTTAGGTATTGGAAACTAAACAATATTTTCTCAATAACTGTGATGAATTAGTCGAGAAAGTTTTCATTCTGGAAAGGCAATATTTTGTTCTTTAACTCCTCAAAATATTTTCACATCTGATATTTTGGTTCATCTTGATGAGGCGGTCATTTTTGATCATGCTCGAGATGTGGAAAACTACTGTATGATGAGGGCCTTGATGTTGTACCGAGTACTGAAACATGTTTGAGTGTAACTGTAGAAGCCTTTAATTTCCCAGTTATCCTTCCCATAGCTGATGGAATTACTCTATATTTATTGTTAGTCTTTGTAATGGAATTTTCAACTTGTTGAGAAATTAAAGCCAAGTCCCGAAACCCACCTGTGTATATCATAGGGATCAATGGTATTTATAACTCATCCTGAAGATTGGTGACACAAATGTGAAGCAACTATTTTTGAGGGGGTAGTAGATTTAAGGAATCATTCAGTCCCATCCACTAAAAATTTAAACTAGAGACTCATTCATTATCCCTTTGTTTTGAATTTATATGATTAGAGACTATTTCATTTTCCATCAATGAGATAAACTAGAAGAGAAACCTTTGATAGAGATCTTCAAATATAGTGATTGATCGAGATTTCAAACATGTATATTAGACAACGGTCGACCCTTGTAGTAATTTCACAGAGCATCCGAGTTTCACTACTTCTTTTTGTTCTAGGGTTCCCATAATTGGGTAACAATGAGAGACAAAATGGGTCAAGGGTAAATCTAGATCCCCTAATCCATTGAATATTGGAAATTTGATATTCAAAAAAATTGGAAGGGGAGGAGTTATATCAACCAATTTAGAGTATTCCTTCTTTTATGGATGTACCGGTGTGCGCCATCCTTCTATAGCTTCAAATGAATCCATTAATGATTCAATGGTGGTCATATGTTCTTATGAAACATCTTTCTAGGTTGGGACCTGGGTAGGTGTACTGGATGAAGCCTAGATGGGTGCAGCAACCCATAATACCACTGGTGGGGGCATTGTCAGAATCTGTTTAATGTAACCCACAAGTTTAGGAATATAAGGGTGTTCCTGTAATTGAAGGAAATCCTAATTTACCTCATTTGTAGCATCAAATTATCTTGATTTATGTGATCCAACTAGAATTCCATGTTGGGGATTTTCTTGTGAAACATATATTGTAGGGAGACTGACTCAGAGTAATTTTTCATTAAGTCTTCTTAACTCCTTCATTTCTTCCTCCTGTTGTGAAAATATATCTTCCAACAAAAGGGACTGACATTATTAAGAGGGAATATGAGACATAGTCTGAATATTACATTTTCTATAGTTGGGTGCCTTTTGAATTGGTAGAGGTGGACATTTTGAGGGGGTTCCATGATTATCGGCAAGCCTCTTGTTTCTGGTATGCACTGGTTCTTCATTTATTTCATTGTGGACCATATCATAGACATGAAATTCTTATTCTGATTCCCCAGAACAAGTCTTGGGTTGTTTAAGATTAGTTGAAATAGCATTGATGACATTTATTAACGCGTAATGCATAGATGGTATTTTGTTAGCATTTTTGAAATAATGTCTTATTTGGTGTTGTCTTTTAAACATTATCGACCTATTTCCAGGTTCATTAGTTATTTTTCAGTGAAAAGACACATGAAGGAAGTCCTATGATAATTCATTCATGCATTTGTTTTGAATTTCTTCCCTAATTGGGGGAAAACTGACTTTCACATAGGAACAGATTGTGAATATAAAAAATCCCCTAGCCTTGCAGGCTGGGGTTACCCATTTTCTTTCTACCCAGCTCACTAGGCTCTATTTTTTGGCTTCATTGGTTGGGTTAAAAGAGTCCCCATCTTAGAGAGATATGGGGTCTCTAACATTTATAGATAAAATTTCCATAGCTAATGTTCTAATATTGTGGATTTTGGTCCAAACATTGGATGGGTGATTCATCTGACATCCACAAAAATCACCTGTTTCATATGACTATTGGGTAATTTCATATATCTCTATAATCTGATGATGTAATTCCTCTAAACTAGAATCTTGCTCGATATTCTTAGATTCTAGATGCAAAAGTAAATCAACATCCTTCTCTCTTTGGCCCTAACATTGATGAGAGCTAGTCAAGCCATATTTTTTAGCACATATTTTATTACACACAAAATCTGTTTGTTGTAGCCGACCATGTGCAATAACATTTCTTGATACCATTTTTGTGGGATTTTTCAACTGAATATTGAAGTGAAATGCAATTCTCTAGGTACACACCCTCCTATAATATGAACACTAGATTGTATATGAGTAATTAATGGATGTATCCTTTTTAATGAACCATGGCATTCATGTTGAAAGGATCCCTGATGCAATTAGACATTTGGATGTCAGGAAATTAAGAGATATTAAAAATTGATTTGGTGTTATAACCATTCTATTACCATTACATGACATTTATATTCATCATATGGTAATAATTTTGACATTAGATGTTGCAGAGAATTAAATATGTTTATGCGGATATCTTTGTTACAATCTTCATCCAATGTCTTTGGAATACTATACTAAGGAGTGGCCAGTGGACAGAACCCGATTGGTATTTCATTTTTTTCTAGTATTTTTCTCATATTCAACAATTCTTTCTCATTTTTTCTAGAGGATCTTCTACCAGATCAGAAAAAGGTTGGTGTTTCTCTACTATTTTATCAAAATCAGCAATATTGGTAAATAATTACTCTATTGTATTGGAATATAAGTGAACCAAAGGTGGTTTGGAGAATGAATAATGCCCTGGATATCTTATCAGTTAGAAAATATTTCATTTTCAAGTGATAAAGAATGAAACATTTCTGGATTTTTATTTGATATCACCTCAAGATAAGAGTGATTTCCCTTTACAACACTGTCCATTGATGAATTCTCCAAGAAAAGAGAATTACTACTATCCAGAGAACATTAATACCTAATTTCATAATCAGGGGGAGGATGACCATGGTTTTTTATAGCTATGGGTGGACCATTTTTCTCTTTGGTCTTATGGCCACATGGAGGGTTATCGTGCCTCTCATCTACAGATGGTTTCTCGAGATTTGCCGAATTATCATGAAGGAATACATCATGAAGAAGTTTCCAATGAGGACCTTCAAAAATACTAATACTTCTCCCATAATTTGGTAATGTGATCATATGATGTTGAGCTGTAATAGATAAATGGCTAATTAATTCATGAACTCCAGCATTGAGTGGAGATAGATCACAGATCAACTCTTGATATTTCAACGATGTTTGATGGGTCTTCTTCTGGGACCCTGTTCTAAAAACAATTGGAAAAAACTTCTAGGATAAGTGGTTATTATGGGAATGTATATGTGACTGTCTTGGAGTGTCTATAAGGGTGAGGCTGATTACCTCTAGTTGGATCGGGTGTATGTGCTCTATCTGATTGCTCTTATGATATGGGGGAGTATTCCCCAAAACCCTCTTGGATTTGAATAGAGTTGTGCATCTACTCTGTGGGGACATATTGATGAGAGATCCCACTTATGGGAATAATGATATGTTTTATCCCCTCAGTTATTGATTAATTATCTATTATGATATTATGGAAAGTGTCAATAATATGGGAAGAAATTTTCATATGTACATTCACCATTTTCAAAATTCTCTTGGTGGCTTCAGTGGCCAGAAAAGGAATATATGTCAATTCCATTTATGGAGTAGGTTTATGTACCATTCCCTATCCTCCCTTTCCTGTTAGTGGATTTCCGATAGAACTCATGTGCTTGTGTAGATAGTCGAGTCTGCCTCTTTCTTGCCATCAGGGATTTCTTATTGACTTCTCCATATGCATCAAAACAAGACTGTTAGCAGGATTGAAGAATTTTATTAGGTATATATGCCTACTAGCTGTTTTCCCCCATATTTAGTTGATGGTATTCGAAAAATGTATCCAGATGAGACTACTTCTTGGATGAATGGTTGTAAGAAGGTGTATGTGCCTGCTCACGAGACTCCACCTGGTTTGGGTGGCGGGATTGAGTGGGCCCCGCCAGGGGATTCTGTTGACTTGTGAAATTAATGTGGGCTGGTGTATGTTCCTGGTTAGATTTTTTCACCAAGATGGGATGGTGGGATTTTTCGTAGGTGGGAATGGTAGGAACCTGATCCTTGTTGGATGGGAATTTCACCATTGGTCCATCTTCCACATCTGGGTTTGAGGAATCTGGACTAGACAATTGAAGGGATCATCTACATCATATTGAGGGTTCACTTCCACCTAATTCTATTTTCGGCGATTGTTTACGGGATCCCTTGGGAAGTACCAATGTTTATTTGAGGTGATTCCATGATTGATCTCTTGATCTATCTCCCTAAAGTATTGGAGGGACTGATTATTTCATTCTGGGGATAATGACCAAAAAGGGTTTAAGGAAGTTATTGGCATTGTCTTATTCTTGTTCATTGGTCATCGCAATCTATACTACCAAGGTTTTTTGTTGACTTGGATAACATTTAGGGAATACTCTAGGGTTGCAATAAGACCATGTTGATAATATTCCCTAACTAATCTATTTGATACCAATCATTTAATCCACTAATTCAAATACATCATCCTCTAAGACGACGAGGATCTTTTCTTATTGGCTTCCAGAGCATTCACAGATGTATACCTTAAAGAATCCATTTGGATTGTATGGAAATCTCAGAAAAGAGTTCATGTTGATATATGAATAAAATAATCATTAAAACCAAACTAAAGATGTATCTTTTGGATAAGAAAATGTGTTATTGATTTCTTTGTCAGCCCTCTTATCAATTGATAGGGGCCTAACAAATAGATAAATATCATTAACATAGTTAAGGATTCACGTCGAGTTCACCGTAATTTTTTTGTCTCAAAAAAATAGGAATTTATTTAGAATTCGTTATTTCCAAATGGTGTTCATCAAATTTATTTAAGGAAATGAAAACATCCAATGGTTCTGTATCCAAAGGTCCATGTATTCTAAATTCATGCGTTCATTAGGAAGTTTAGTTGATTATTCTTATGAACATGCATTGGTCGAGAGGATGGGTGATTAGTCTCATCACATAATTTTGTGGGGAATTGTATCATAATTTGTGAATTTATCATATATCTAAGATATGTTCACAAATCCTTATTAATTTTCCATGAATCAGATAACATTCCCTTGATTGGGTAATAAATTTATTTGTATAGTGAGAAATATTAGAATAACATGTATGTATCTGAGGTTCTTAACCAATGGATACATATGTATGTATCTGAGGATATCCATCAATAGTATCCTATAATTTACTACTTAGATATTCTTGGTCATTTATTATAAAAATACTCTTTTTAAATCCATATAGTAGGGAACTATAGAATATATTTTCATCCAGGTAAACTAAATGTCACTATGGAGTTTGTCATCATCCAGGGAGAAAAATGGTGTTTTCATGTTTGGATCATACCTGAAAATAAGATACATATCTGTCTTTGTGATAATAATCAGAACCCACGTAGTTTATTGTCACTTAATGGGACACATCAAACTTTTTATGTTCATTTGACATTGACCTAACTATAATGTTTAACGTCATTTGGAATGGACTTCTAGACAGAAGGTTCCTCGTCAAAGTTTATTGTGGGAATTTTACCGAAGTAGCCCAAGTAACCTAGAATAAGTGTGGGTAACCAAGTTGAATTAGAACATACCAATAATATGAACAAAAAATAATCGGGTTTGATTTGGGCTGTGTGGTTTGAATGTTGTAGAGGATTCCTACATATCCTATTTGGATGGGAATCAAATCCAATGTAGTTTGATAAGTCTCATAGGAGGGTGTTGAACTTTTATAGAAATGATTTCAGACATACTCCTGAAAAGGATTCCTTCATGATTTTGGGGATTAATTTGGGGCTTACTCCTAAGGAGTATTCCTATTTATGGATAATATGATATGGAGTGCAGGCCTTTGGAAGGCTTCCTACGTATCCCAATTTTGATTTGAATTAGAGTTCCCATAGTTCAATCAATGGGGTGAGTCTCAAAAATGTTTAGATCATCACAAATATATAATCCCACATGAGTCATACTCAATGTGAAAAACAAGATGATATGAAAGATTAAACAAATCCACACACACTTTTTCTCCTCCACTGGTGGAAGAGTTGATGGATACGGTGGAAATGTGTGTCAAGGGCACAGAGAAATAAACCATTCAATGTGAAATACAGGTCGTTGGGTCCATCCCAAAAGGCTAGGGGCTTACCATAGGATGAGTTCCCTATAAAATATTTCCCCATTAGAAGTGGGAGACATCTTCATTTGTTGAATGGAAAAGAATTATTGATCCTCACTCTTCCAACTGGGGACATGAGGCTTCGTGTCCTAGTGATGGGAAGGGCATGAAATGGTAATATCCCAAAAATCATGTGGCTGGGAACATCCAAACACTTCTCAAGTGGTTGGGGCATGTGACTATTGGAATCCATATTCACATATACCCTTAGTACATTTACCGGCCATCCGGAGAAGTTTGAGAAACCTATGACTATTGGAATATATGCTCAAATGAGTGCAATAGTGATTCTATAAGTCAGGAGGGCTTGGAAGAGGTATCAAAATGATCCCTCTTAGAAAAAGGAGCCAATGATGAGGAATCCTTTCAATAAATTTATTCGAAGAAGGCTTGATGAATGGATCGAAGAGGCTGAAGAGGTGAGGTGATTCCAATATGGGCACCCATGTATATGGATAGTGCACATGTGTGGGGTGAGAAAGTAGACATGGGCGACCTAATGTTTATATAAGCAATGAACATCTATAATGATAAGACATGGGTGAGACCTGACTCATTCCATAAAGAGTATTCACAAGTATTCTTAAATTTGCGGTGCTCAGGTTCCTTTGAGATGAATAGGCAGCACAGAAGTGTTATTGATTTAGGGTGGTTGGACACTTTAGGTGCACAAGTTTTATTGATTTCAAACACTGATGGGAGTTATGTCATATGATCATCCTTTAATTCCTCCTCCCTATGTGTTAACGAACTACCTTTATGGTTTTTGAGGACTTGGGAGAAGCACTTGGGAGACCAGAGAAGCAATTAGGGTTGAGGGAAATTCTTCCATACAAATGAAGTGACCAAGGGTCTATTTATAGGAAAATAGAAGACCCTGGGCGAATTGAGTTTTTTGAACACAAGCATATTTCACACCGGAATGATGGAAATGAGTGTCAAAAAATATATACATACAAAATACAATTTATTGTATAAAATATTTACGAAAATATTATTTATATACAAAAAATTGAATATATATATATATATAATACATACAATATACAATTTATATTGTATAAGATATACAATACATATTGTATACGATATAAAAAACATATTGTATATGATATACAATACATATTGTATATGATATACAATATATATTATATATGATATAAAATATATATTTTGTACAACATAAAATATAAAATATATATTATATAAAATATTATTTCTAACATATACATTATACAATATATATATATACAATATGTATATTTAATATACAATATATATTGTATACAATATGAAATAAAATATATATAATATACATTATATATATATACAATATATACATACAATATAGAATATATATTGTATACAATACATAGTATATATTGTATACAATATACAATATGTATATTATTATTTTTGACATATAAAATATCCAATTTAAATATATTGTATATTATTGTACATATAATATGTTATTTTATATTATTGTCTTTATATATAATATATTATTGCATATTTATATAATATATTATTGTTATATTTATTAATACGTACACTATATATATATATATTGATAATAATAATAAATATAAATACATATTAATAAAATATAATCACAGTCACAAATATATATATATATATATATATTAGCCATGATTTATTAAAATGTGACTATAGAAGTGATGTTTCTGGGAAAACTGTGGTGAATAAAAAACTAGAAACATTTTAAAATGTTACTAAAGATCCTTGATAATTCATCAATGTTTCCTAGAAACATTTCTAAATTCAACATTAGAAACGTTTTGTGAAAATATCACTATGAAACATTGCCAAATGTTTTTTTGTAGTGATCCCACATTCATGGTTATGCGGAGTACTCAACCCTAGAGGATGACCTAAATAAGAGGAGTCCACACCATGGCCCTTTCAGTGCCTCATGGCCACTATTTACCAAGGTTAGCGGAAATGAAATTGTGTCATCATGTGCAATGATACACAATGCATAGAATAATGAAGAGGAGGATGCAGCATGAAGGTTCTGTCTACACCATTGACTGGAGATGGGATTCAGATGAATATAAAGTTGTGACATGATGGTTTTTTCTATGATGTGGGGAGACAAAAAATTGAAGCAGTGATAATTTTATAAAGGAGAGGAGTTTTTGTTGTCACATAAAGTATACACTGTATCGATCCATGACATGCACTATGAGGGGTTCACCATAACACACTAGTTAACATAATTGAATAATAGGGGTTGGCTACACCATAGTTACTATGTCCACACAACTTGGTTTTATCCATTTTGGGTACAAAATACTAACATCATTTGGGTACACACATGATACGTGTCGGTTTTTGGGGTGGTTAAATGTTTTTTATGAATATGGATTAGTGATTATCTCTAAAGGAGATCAAGTGAAGATTAAAATAATCCAGACTTACCCAAACCCTTACCTATGATGAAAATATTTGAGAAGGATCACGTGTTGGTTTCTAAATTCTTCAGAATGTGAGGAAAACCCCAGGAGAGGAATAGAGATTCCAAATTAAAGATAAATGTGATGTTTAATATTAGATTTATTATGATAAATAGGAAATGTTTCTACTGTATATAGAGGGTTGTCTATAGATATCAGACCTAGTTCATGGATATTGGTGTGATGCTGCTTTCATGGAGTGTTACTACCTTAGGTGTTGGTTTATTTAGAAACCCACTCATGAATCTAATGAAGGCATAATTATTATGTACCAATAAATGTATTTATAGGGGAATTTATAAAGTTTATGGAATTATTTGTGATTAAATTAAATAACTAATTGTATATTTTTAATATCATTTTATTATAACCCTCATCTCTCATTCAGAAATATTGCTGTGAGAGGAGGGTATTCATTTAAAATTCATCCAATGAGTGGGTTTGGTTTAGATATGTTAAAATATGGTTTTTAATACATATCTATAAGATAAATTGAGTAACTAAGAGTGGAAATTTGAATTCATAAAATTGTGGGTGAATAAACTGATAGTATGATCATAAGAGTTTGACTCCAACAACAAATACATTAAAATCACATGAATTTTGTTTAACTATGTGCATGATCATATATATATAGAAGTTTGGTATGCTCATTTTTTTAATCATAAAATAAAATTTATTTCAAATATTTTTTCTTCTTTTAATTTTTTTGAAAATAATATAGGTTATTTATACTCATTCTCTATGGGATTGACCTAGACATAAATTTTAATACATTTAAAAGTATGTTATTGATTTTGATGTTTATAAATTTTTTATTTGATTTCACAAGATAATTAAATATGCATTTAAATTAATCAAAATTGGAATAATTTTAGTGAATAGTGAAAATAAATAGTATGGATTTCTATAAATTTACAAAAAAACCACCTTTTCCCCTTTTAAAACTCGTTCTGTTCCAGTTTCAGGTACCACACTATGGAATGAAAACTGGAATTGTATAAAAAAGTAGATGAAAAACTAAAATTTAATCACAATATTTAAAATAAACTAAGATAATATAAGAAGAAAACACAATAAAAATTTATCTATGAGATATAATTAAGACAATAATTTACAATAGGATGACACTATGAGTCCCATTAACAGAACCCAAGAATGAAATCCTATAAAAACTATGAAAAACCCTCAAACATTGATATAAATTTGAATATGATTATCCCACCTATTTCTACATTACATTTATTGATTATGAAAATCAATATAAAAATGATAACCCACACCATTAAATTTTCTAGGATACTGCAAAAAGGATTAAAATCTCACCTTGGGAGTTTCATTGAGTTGAGATACACATTGTAGTTCATCAATGTAACAAGCTATAAGGTAATGTTGTTTCTATTTGTATTATTTCTCAAAGAAAAATATCATTCATAAATCCAAAGTCTAACCCCACATTCAATAACAAATTATTATGATTTAGTGAGGAGATTGATGACCATATTTACCATCCTTCAATTACAATGGATTAATGTGTATGTATACTAGATTTCAAACAAAAAAACAAGGAATCAATTTATAATGAATGGGAATGATTTAAAATATTGATTATAATGATTCCTTATCCAATAATAGAGTCCTGGATAATAATTTAAATTTTTTATAAAGGTTAATCAGAGTGTAATATGTCGATTCTTGATGATTCCACAAGAGGAACACAAATTAGTAATTTATAAAAATATTTCTATTAATATCTATATTAAATGTGAACCAATTTTATCCAATTGAAGATAAATTGAGGAAAAATAAAAGTTTGTAAACATGTTAGACCATAGTCGGGTGGATACATAGATAAATGCGATGTCATGGAAATAAAACACTACTATATCCAATAAATATACAAAATGTTTGCACTATACTTTAATTAAATATATTTTTTATGGCCACAAAAATTATACACATGTATAGAGACCATAGAAACAATAACAAAAAAATCATTAGAAAAAAATCAGTTGATGCCATAGGGTTTTAGACCATTGAACCATCCCTTGTCTCTCATTTGTCATGTACACTCATTAAAAGACTCTAGGTAACTTCATGAAATCTATAGGTATTTTACTCAAGTAGTTTATATCTTAATATAATGATCAATGGGATTAAATATGATAATTAAAAGATTATTCTCAAAGGAAAAAATATTGTATGGGGAATCTGGAAATTCAACTAGGATATGTTACAACACAATTTATGGAGAGGCCACGGGTAATCCATCTAAGATATTCTGTAGTTACAATATTTGGATAATTTAAACCCATCATTTTGAGGTGTTACATCGAAAAAAATATAGTGATAAAAATTCAGAATAAATATTGATGAAACTAATTTGAAAGAGAGAGAAGATGAGAAAGGAAGTATGAAAAAAAAGAAAAATAAAATAATAAGTTCATTATAGAGGAAACACAACTACCATACCATCTACCACTATCATTTCTAGAGAGTGAAAGGAAAGAAAAATTTTATTAATAAATATATATATTTCTTGATATTTTATAAAAAGGTTATATCAGTATACCACTTCCGGAGGAAATAGAAAACATGCCCACCTACATAAATACAATAACATTATTTCACTTAAAAATATAATCTCTATGTAATGGTAACCATATGAATTTTAGGATATTGTAAAATTGTTGTATCTGGAATCCTACCTAATAGGAAATTTTATCCATATAGTTTTTCAATTCTGATTGATATTTATTTTAATGAGTTTTGAAAATATTTATGCGTTTTAAGGGGATTGTAAATCTAATATCATACTCAAATTTAAAAACCATAATATTTAGATATATTAATCAAACATGATTTATAATTATTCTTGAGTATTCAATAGTTATATTTACCTGAGGACCACAATATTATTTCATAGTTGTGGTTGAAAAGTTCTACATTATGGTGGAATTACTTGTGATGGAAATAGATGAAGAGAATACTATAGTATTGTTTGGAAAACAATTAATTGTTATGAAAATAGAACTAGATTGTTTTCAATTTGGGGAATAATTCTTAAGAGTTGTGGGAGAATGGGCTATCTTAAATATACACCAGGGTGATATAGAATCTATATGAAATGGGAAATGTGTTGAGAGAAAATATCTTACAAGGAGTTGATGAAACAATTATCCATTGGAATTTATGTGACATAGAGATTTTACAGAAGAAAAAAGAATCTGAATCAAAGGTATGAAGAGGTAATAGTTTTCTATAAAATTTTGGAGAACAAATAATGATTGTTGTACATGAAGAATTCAGTGAAGGACATTAGGTTGGATGTCCAAGAACTACACTTATATTTTTAAAAATCGTCCAAAAGTCATTAGGTTAACCTCATGGAGGTGGATAAAGTGTTACTAAATGTAAGAATGAATTTTGTTTCTATAAAATTAAGAGTTCCCATATATATAGAGGAATAATAGCTTCGACCGTTTTTAGTTCGAGCCTGGGTAACTTCTTTACTACCCTTAATCACATAACTTCTAGAGGTAAGGTCGAGATTAAGGATCATAAACAAAGATATTTTAGGAGGAAATCCACGTTTTTTTATTCTTTATCTACCACCCAATTATTTTAAATGAAAACCATTATATTTTATAGAATATACGACATCCAACATCGAGCTTAAATAACAAGTGAATTGTAGTATTTTAAATATAACCATTATAAACTAGTATTCAAATTGGAAGGTATGAATATGATTAATTTATTTATAATATTCATATATATAGTCCCATATGAATGTAAATATTTTTATAATACCCAATCAATTTTTATTTACTTCATATAATTTTTTAAAAAATATTTTTTCATCAAAAAATGATTTTGACAAATTTTGCTGGAAACTAAAATAAATAAGTTTTACCAATTATAGAAATTTTTTTTAATAAAATTAAACTCATTTTTTAAATAATAATATCAAAATTATTCAAGTATTTACTTCTTGGGGTTTTTTGAAAATAGTGATTTTTGATGAATAGTGAAAATTATAGCTTTTTATAAACTGCCACATCATTTTGATAAATTGGTAAATTTTAAAGTCCCATTATGCTTCAAATTTAATCTCAAATTAAAAAAATTATATTTAAAATAATAAATGAAATTTTTTTTCTTCTTCAAACCATATTTTGGTAATGTTTATTTTTATTATTAAAATGATATTTTATGAAGACAATTATTAAATACATAATGTTCCTCAATTTTAATTAATATTTACAACAAATAAGAGATAAATATTTGAATGAAATTTATAGACTAATTATTTAACTATATTAATATAAATACATATATATATGATCACTAATCATATAGTTAATTATTGATAAACTTACTCTTGAAAAATTATTTTCTTGAAAACATGTCTTTCAACCAGTTTTAAGGGATTGTTTTAAATTAAAATTTTGCACATATATGAGTTTAGTTTGGTAAAATGGAATCCATATTTGGAATCATAATATGTAATATTATTTAATATTTGCAACTTAATATTTGGGAAAAATGAACAGTGAAAATAGTAAAAATTAATTACCTCAGTTATGGTTGAAATGGTTTTACAGGTGATTTAACCAAACTATTAGTGCGTATTTTCCATTTAAACTTGTAAATTTTTTTTTATAGATATAATATCACCTAATCCATCCCAAAAAAATATAAGGTCATTTGGATGTATTTTTTTGGGAATTATGTTTCCATTTAGGATTCTTTTGGGGAATTTCCAACTGGTTTCGAAAAACATCCCATTTCCCCATTATTAAAATGTCTTCTCTCTACTTCACATATTAATACCTCTAAAGCCCTATTTAATGAAAATTTACAACCAAAATATATCCCCATCATCCTTATCCATCATTATATAGGTTTTTTTCTTCCAAGAAAACCATCCCTATGGTTCTTAATAAGATATCCAAAAGAGGTTCTTTAAAGTGAATGTAATTGTCTTCACTACACTCTTTCATTTTTTCTTATTTGTGTACCACCTTCAATTAGGACATAAAAATTATAATATAATAACACTATTATATATGATATTATAATAATTTATTATGTTTATATCATAATATTTATACATCTCCTTCTCCATCATATGGAAATAATTCAATCACCCATGTGTACGATGGGCTATCGCCTCACAAAAAGATGCAATTTATTTCCATAACCAAATCACATGGATAGACATAATCATGTATATATTTAAAAAATATAATAATAATGACATTATATTTATTATTTAAAATTAATATGTCATATACTTCGTTACCCACCCATCCATTAAGGGAATAATATCATCAGTTGTGCGAACGTACGACCTATCGTCTCTACAGGCTGATGTGATTAATTATCCTTGTACAAAATTCAAGAACAATTACAAAAGCTTATAGAAGGATTAAATATGATATTTAAAACAATAATATAGTTATTTATATTATGGACATATATTGTATTCACAAGAACCGAAACTCCGTTGACAAAACACACATGAGAAAATAAGGAAATTAACACCTAATGTAATGGTAATAATGAAATATTTTAAATGAACGGGTAATAAATGATATAATATGATCATATATTATATTATAAATATGAATATTGATTAGGTATAAATTAATAACATATTTAAAAACATTATACAGGTTGTTAAATAATGTTCAACTAAAGGGAAATGTGAGGTAAAGAACTTCATATCAATTTTCCTTGATTGAGGATTATTTTAATGTTTTCCACCTAATATGTTTTATATTTTTTTATAATGACCCTTTTACATGTAAAATAATTAATATATCAATATTCATTGTATTTTATGATTCTATTTTAATTAGTTCATCCAAAGGTACTTGACATGAAGTTTTCCAAAGTGCCATTGAATTTCATAACTAATTTTCTTTTCGTTTTGTTATATTGTTTCTTCATTATATTTAATATTAACTATGTAATTACTATGGATTATTTTATTTTATATTTATAATTTTATTATGTGTATTTAAATTTGATACAGAAAATAAATTTTTTATTGATTCTTAAATCAATTGTATGATACTTATAAAGGTATTTGTCTAAATTTTTATACCATTGATATACATATATTAATTTGAATGAAATAAATTTTATGTAGAATATATAATAAAATTTTATTTATTTAATATGAGAAATAATTGTTCATTGTGTTTAATTTTTTAATTCAATTTTATTCTTTTAATGGGTTATAATTTGAATGTTTCCAAATAGGTAAGATTCTATTTAGCCTTCTCACCTTCCTTGGGATTACTTTTAATCTCGTTGAAGGAATCTTATCATATATCCTTCACAAGATCCAATAATTTACCAAATCCACTAGATATACATGGATTTTGTTTATTTTATTCCAACATATCCTATATTTGGTATGGTAATCGATAATAGAGTTGCATAAATTAGAAACATATTTTATTTCTATTCAAATTGTATATATTTTCCTTTCAGGTCCCGGTTTTTCAAAATCAATTTTCAAAAGTACATTTACTTACTCAAATTATTTAGTATTGACATTTTATGTTATAAATGACTTTTAAAAATGGATTAAAATTAATATATACACTATTAATCAAAAGTAAATTTATCGATAAAATGTGAAATTGATTTTTGTAACGTATATAAAGAAAATGGACATCCCCAAAACTATAACTATTTTTCATAATTTATCTTATTTTTTAAAAAAATAACTGTTTTAAAAACTAAATTTTTTTATGAAATATTATATTATTATTTCAATCATATTCCCCTTATCATTCAAAAAGAAAATATTTTATTATAAAAACCTATATTCTTAAAGAACCACTGGTCACCTCTCATTTCTAGATTAATTTTTTGACTGATAAATTTCTCTTGAGAAAATAACTTCCTTGTGATCATTTATCATTGGGAATTAGTTATCTATTAAATATAAATATTATTTATATCATTTAAAAGATTATTTTTTAAACCATATACCATTTGTACATACATTTTTTACTATAAAAGTTATAAAAATTTATGAGTAAATATTGAAGAATATATATTCTTACTCAATAAATACATTTTTTTAAAAGGTATATTATTCAAGAATTGAATCTACAATTCCAAATACATGGAATTTTATAGACCTTAAGTTATTGGTGGTGCCCACAATAATATATCGCCTTGATGCATCAGTAGTCTCAGGAGAGGAATCAATTTGTTATCCTTCTTTAAATGGTTTTTTAATTTATACATACCCATTTATGAAATTGACTTAGCACTTGGTCATTATGGTGTTGAAAACATGTTTATTGAGATCATAATGTTCAATATTATGAATTTCCTTCATTGAGAATTTATCAATTATTTTATATGAAATTATCTCATTGATATTATCCACGGATGAATTTGGTTATCAAGAACTGATTAAATTACTTGTGATTTCAATTATTTACATATCCATATTGATAATGACTTATATAATCAGGATAGTTGAGTTATTGATTAAATGGAATCAATTTTCCATTATTTACCTTTTTATATTGATTATTCCTTATTTATTTAGGATATATTTCAATTTATGTAACCATTACCGAGAATAATAACTAACTTATAATTTTCTTCCTTTCCCCATTATATTATGAAGGGATAATTGAAGGAGTCCATTGATGAGGTATTATTAATTTTAGTATGTTGTATTTCATTATTTTAATGTTTAATGTAAAATTATAGTATGTATCTACTTTTAAAAAATTACTAAAATATTAAATCATTCTAGAAGTGATCACATAGATCTTATCCCAAAGCATTAATGTAACCATTGGCTCTAGGATACCGGGGTTTGGGTCTTTACAGTTGGTAGAAGAGGATTATTAATAGAATCCAAGGGAGCTAGATTATGGAAAAGGTAATTTTGGGAACAAAACACTATGATATAAATTATGGATATCACTAATTGAGGAATAATATCTTGATTTTTTTTAAGATAGATATTGTGAATTTTATCCTATAAACACAGCTATTTCTGGATACTACAAGTGAATGTGGTTCTGGAATAGTTTTTTCTTGGGTAAATAGATTTGAAGATGGAATATTGTTTTTTGATTAATTTATTACATAGCGTATGATAATAGGCCTAGCTACGAACTTGTTTTGACACTCTGTGGGGATATTATTAGGATAATTCACATTTTCATTAAAACCCATTAAAATGGAATTAAAAATAAATATTTCTCGAAAGCCACTGTTTATGATTCTGATGAGGATAATTTTTTTTAGTCACATCACTCGTTGTTATGTCGACATTTGATTATAATTTTAAAGGCACAAATACCCTTTATGAGATTTTATATTATAGAAGTACATTGGATATATTTATTTAATTTTAATATACGGTTAATGTATATATAATCATATGGTTTAAAATGAATAAATATTTAATGAATAATTATACGTTTATAATTTTAATGGTATTGATAACCATTATGTTTAAAATTATCATTTATTATGAGGTCATAATATTAAATTAAGCCTATTTGATTCAAAAAACAAGTTGTTCAGAAAACCATAATGTAAAAATGCCTAACACTAACCTACAATATTTACAATCTACTGTAAAAAAGTTTTTTCTTAAATAGTTTGATAGGTAAATATTATTTTAATTTTGGGAAACATATTATAGGATAAATTATTTTGAATTTATAGGTAATTAATGATATTTTGGAATATTATATATTAGGTTGAGTTATATAAAACAAATAGTTTTAGAGTGAATTACTGATTATAAAGAAGGAAATTAATGTTTTAGAGATAAAAGATAAAATGTATGATATTACCATTGATGTTAACACATTGTTTAATTATGATAACATTATGGTTAATTGGGATGTATGGGTACTTTTTATGTATAATCTATGATAAACCTTTGTTAACATTTTTGAACTCAAATGTATTATTTCTCCATATGAAGGATCATACATTTTTTCTTATTATCTTACCTTTGGATAAAAAATTCAGGTTTCATTTATATTTAATGAAAATGAAAATATAATATTTTTATTTTATGGATATAGTGGATAGTTTAAATCTATTTTTAGTGCTTCATGAATAAAATAATCATCTTTGATATTCATTTGTTGAAGTAATAAATTAAATGTAATTGACTGAATCAAAACCAATGGATGAAATTATTCTTATAAAAATATTATTATTTTGAGTAATTATATTATTCAATGTATCATGATATTATTATAATCTATAAACACAAGGAAACGACCTTGAGATAAAAAAACTGATCAAATTACTTTTATATCTTATGAATCAATGGTATTTTAACTCATCAGAAATTTATGGTTTTGTGGTCGTTAACCTTCTCTTAATCATTCAAATTCATATGATCAATAGTCTCTATCACTCTCAAAAATTATTTATGTTTTCCTTCCAATCCCCAAAAATTTTCTCTTACATGTAAACCTAGATATGTTTCTTAAAGATGGTATTCATATTACCATTTCCATATTTTAAGAAGAAATTTTATAAACCCTTATTATGAAGTGGGTTTTCAAAAAAGGTATTTTCAAATAAAATACCTTATTTCAAGTGAATGTTCAAATCTCAATGTTATAATTAATTGATTTGGGGGAGAATATAAAACCTTGAGATTTAAAAATAAAAATATTGTGTTTGAATTCATAAATGACACACAACACCAAGTATAAATGACTCAAGAAATATATCATTTGAATATAACCATTATAACCAAGACATTTAATAGGAATGTATAAATATAATTATCATAATTATTATATATATATATGTGTAAATAAATAAAAAATTACTGATAATATTCACTAAATTATTTTTAAAGTCAATTGATTCTTTAAAAATTGGTTTTCATCCCAAATGATTTTTACTACGTTTTTTGGAAAATCATATTACTAATTTTTACCACTTTTGGTAATTTAATATATAATATTTAATTTATATTTTTAATTAATCAAAAAAATTATTATATGATTAAATATTGGGAATTTTTTTTAAAATTGATTTTTGGTGCAATAATGAAAAATAAGAGTTGTTATAAAAATGTCATTTCTATTCAATAAATTAGATAATTTAAAAGTATCATTATGATTTAATTTTATTTTCAAATAATAAATTTATTATTTAGAAATATTTAAAATATTTAATCACATTTGAATCATATTCAAACCTTATTATGGTATTATTTTATTTAAAGATAAAAAGGAAATTACCTGAAAACTACTTTTAAATGCATAATGTTCCTCCATTTTAATTAAATAAAATAATAATTATTAATCAAATATTTAAATTTATATTTTAAGTTATAAGTCTAAATATTATAATTTAATTCCATGTAATTATTATCACCATTCATATAGTTAATGTATGATCAACATATGCCTAAAATGCATTTTTTGAAAACATGTTTTTCGACATGATTTTTTGGTCAATTTTAAATTTACATTGTCCAATTTTATGTGTTAAATTTATAAAAATTAATTAAATAAACGGAATTAAAATATTTAATATTATTTAATAATTTAAAAACAATTATTTATCATAATGAATAGTGAAATCATTAAAAATTATTCACCCCATTTAATGTTAAAGTGGTTCCACGAGGTGAAAACCAAATGATAATGGTATGTTTTCCAATTAAACATTTCAAAATATTATTGGTTGCATATATTCCATACATAAAAATCCCATTTTTTAATTTAATTTTATTTTTAATCAATATTATTTGGAGTGACTTTATTAGTTTGGATTCATTTGGGGAATTTCTATATAGTTTCCAGAAGGTCCTCCTTACCGACTTATAAATGGGCACCACAATAACTCACATATTCACACATATGAATACATATATACAAAACAAAACCTACCAAAATATATACCCAACTTACTTATCCACATTCTATAGTTTTTAATCTTTCCAAAATGAGCAACCCTAGTGTTCTGAAAAAGATATCAAAAGATGTTTCTTCAAGTCATGGGTAATTATTTCTAGTAATCTCTTTATTTTTACCTCATTATTTAACACATTAAAATTTTTATTGAATCTTAAAATACAATAAAATATTATCTACAATATACAAGGATGATATTATGTTGATGTAATAATTTTATCCATATCATTCTCCAGAAAATGGGAAACAAATTTGTTGCTCGTGTATACAACAGACTAAAACATCATGATCTAATGCAAATTTTTACATAACTAAGTCACA
Source organism: Viscum album (assembly GCA_963277665.1). Lineage (NCBI taxonomy): Eukaryota > Viridiplantae > Streptophyta > Magnoliopsida > Santalales > Viscaceae > Viscum > Viscum album. The sequence goes on from OY728134.1 coordinate 1,369,319,589, forward strand.
TGAATGGTAGTAATTAATTAAATAATGAATATATATAATACATATTGCATGATACAAAATTTTTAAAATTAATATATCATCCACTTTCTTACCCTATCACACATTATGTGAATGATATCATAGATCATGTGTATTTATGACTTACCATCTCCATGAAGGGAAGCAATTCATTTTCCATGTCTAAAATTCAAGAATTGTTTCAAAAATTTATCTTATTAGTTAAAATGATATTTAAAATAGAAATATATTCTTTTAAATGATTTACCTATGTTCTATTCGAAATAAATGGAACTTCTATGATAAAACACGCATGAGAAAACAAGGCATCTTGCACTCGAAAAAATGATAATAATGAAATATTATTAATTAGTGGGTAAAAATATGATATAGAAATACCATATATGTAATTTTAAATTAAAATATGTTTTTTATAAATTAATAAAATGTTAAAAACAATTATACATGATATTACCTCATGTTCAACTAAAAGAAAATGTGAGGTAAGAAACTTCGTCACAATTTTGAATCATTGCGGTATATTTTAATTTTATGCACCTAATCTATTTTATATGGTGTATATAGTGCCCATTTTAAATTAATAGAAAAATAATTAAATCTTCATGGTGTTTTATATTTCAATTTAACTTATTTATACAATGGGTATTTTATATGAATTTTTCCAAGTTGTAAATAATTTCATAATGGAATTTCTTTTCATTTGATTATATTACCACATATATATATTTAAGAATATTTTTTTAATGAATTTTGATTATTTCTTATGATTTTAAAATTATTTTAGGTGGAATTACATTTGATACCAATAATACATTTATTAATTTATTCTTACTTCAATGCTAATAACATTGTTAGGGATTTCATCTCAATTTTCATTCCTTTGAGACATATTTGGTAATATGAATATATTCACTTTTTTATGTTTTATATACTACCCCATTGATGTATTTAAAATTAATAATAACGTACTAATTATTATTAGTCTTTCAAACCGTGTTTATTATTACAGGGTTAAATTTTTAATGTTACCAAAGTGGTAAGAATATACTTTGCAATCTGACATTCTTTGTGATTAGTTTTTTTTATGTTAACATAATTTTGTCATTTATACTTAAATTGCTAAATTATTTTTATTATCCTATGAAAATTTAAGTAATTTATGTATTTTCATCCAATAGTTTCCCTATTTGGTACTATAATAAAATAATAATGTTTTTAAATGAAAATACTATCTTATTTCTCTTTAAATATGATATATTTTTCTTCCATGCCCATGCATTTAAAAATAATTTTACAAATGTCATTTTCGTTAATCAAATGATTTATTAAGGAAGGTTTAATTTATCCATGAAATTTATATGTTTTTTAAGAGGAATATTTCTATAGTTTTTATAATGGGTATTTCATTGGTAAAAAATTGAAAGGAATTTTTATTATTTTATTCATTGATAATGCACTTCCCCGCTTATATATCCATTTTAAAAAGAGTAGAATATTCTATAAATTTGCATTGGTTCTCCAATTAAAACTATTTTATTAAATATTATTTTAATATTTTACTTCAATTCCCTTTATCCTCCAAAAGTACAAGATTTTGTTGTATATATTTATATTCTTGATGAACTGATGGTCCCCTCCATTATCTATAATAATTTTTTGATTATTAACATTATATTGATACCACCACTTACTTGTGATCATTAATAATATGAAATAAATTTTCTCTTAAATATACATATTGTTTGTTTCAGGGATTTGGTTATTTCTAAAAATTTATTCCATTTTTTTATGTGGTGATGAATTTGAATTATATATGATTAAAAAGGGAAATATTGATAAATCTATATTATATAATCAGTAAGGATATTTTTTGATAAGGAAGATTATTCATTAATTAAATTTATCTTTCCATAAATTAGAAATTCTTTGGGCTTGAACTAATGGGTAGAGCATGAATATATATATCTTCTTGATTGATCATAATTCTTTTATGTTGAATAAATTTTTTATCCTTATTTAAATGGGTTGTTTGGGGTATACCAACCCATAGATTAAATTTCATTAAAAAAAGGAATTGATAGTATATATATATACATATTTTTGAGATCATCAAATCTATTAATAATCATTTACTTCCTTGATAATTCAATTAGTATTATCTATTTGTTTGTTTAATTTATATTACCCATGGATTCTTTTTGTGGCCAATTTATGATTAAATGAATTGTACTTTCAGTTATATACATTACCATAATTATTATGCCTTATCTAATAATGATAGATGGGTTGTTTCATAAATTTCATGTTATTTTCATTTTTTAACTTGTGGTATTGATTATTCATTATTGATTCATTATAAATACTATTGTATGTAACCCTTAATCACCATCTGAGATCAGCCTTATTTAATTTCTCGTCTATAGGATATGAATAAGGAATATTTGAATGAATTTAATGATTCTTAATTTTTTCTATCATTGTGTTATATTTCATTTTGTCAAATTGTATGGTGAAATTACAGTTTGTAACGAGTTTACCAAGACTAATAAACAATTCAGTCCTTTGTGATGCAATCAAATTTGTTATATGTCAATGTTAAAAAGTACTCACTGACTATAGGATACTAGGGTAAGGTAATTTATACTTAGGGATTTATAATTTTTCAATTCCGTTTAGGAACTCGCTTTGGATTGTATCCCACAATATTTTTGAACATTCATGAAAATGGGACTAAAAATTAACTATTTAAACATGGTTTTCAGGACCATGATGGTTTAATTCACAATGTCCTAAGGCAGACAGAATGGAAAAAAATAATAGATTCATGAGAAATGTTATTAATCCTTAAATACAGAATTAATTTTTACTCCCGTATACTCGAAATCCATTTTAGTGTTTAGTAGAAATATACAAACCCTTATATACATTAATGGTATTATTTTTACCAATAACACTTATAATTTTCGTGATCACCATAACCCTAGGATTAAAATTTCAAGATTACGAAATTGTGTAAGTAATATAGTGGGACTGAATGATCATAGTGAATCATTGGGGTTTGGATTAAATGAATCATGATTTATCTTTTTAGTCAAATATAGATGAAATATACCCTTTTATTTTTAATTTTTTGAATTTGATATGTTTTAGTGGACTAATTTATTATTATTACATATTTTATGGTCTATTATATTCCAAAAAATATTATCTCATCCCAAATTGGTTTCTAGACCAATATTTTTCCATCATTATTAATAAAATTGTTGAGAGAACATGAGATAGGTTACCTACTAGGAGTTGTATTTGATCTTTCCAAATGATGATTGAAAACATTCACTATGAAAACGATTTAAAAATATTTAAGGATATAGAAATTATCCATTGACCCTCCATTAACATTAATCCTACTTTTATTCCTTAAAATCTATAAATGGACATTGTTAGGAATGCTCCACATTACAACTAAATTTTTTCCACTCCTACCCTTACATTGGAGTTTTCTATTATTATCAATATTGAATTCTGGGGGATGGGAATTCATGGTAAAAAAGTGACATTAGTTATTGAAATTAAAATGTATTAGTTGTTTCCTTGATTATTAGGTAAGCATAATTTCAGTATTCATTGTATTCATTAGTAACTCTATATGAGACAAATATGTCCGGTTTTAGAGGGTCAAAATCACCATCACATGACCAAAACATTTATCATTTGGGGTTGGTTAGTGGATCAGAGGATATTCATAGATCAATATTCAAAAAATATAAAAACAAAATTGGAAAAAAATAAATAATTAATTATAAATGGTGTGTTCATTCATTTTATTCATTTTTCACTACCTTTACCTTAAGATTGGGAAGTCTGGAAGATGTTATCATTAATAATAAAGTGTCCTAGAACATTAATTTGAATATCATTCACTATTCATAGATATAATCCTGCTTTTAGATATAACTTATTAATTAAATAATTATCTATCATCATTAACCTCAGATTTTTATGCTATAAATTTCTAAATCCATATTTATTTTTAGTTATTTGTTTCTCTATATAGTAGATAATATCTATAATTTTCATGTACATAACTATGTTACATGTACTTATGGTGTGAGAAAAACTCTATTTAATTGGCAAAATTAGTGATGGGAAAATAAAAGGGATGAGGTAGATCATGAAATTTCTTTTTTAGTAATAATAAATTATATAATATACTGTATGATAGGATAAGTTTAATTGTTTTTCTTATTAATAATAAAATACATTATTCTATAGTTTGTAGTTGGTTTAATTATTTATATGCAACACTTGAAATTAATATATCCCCTATTGATAATTATTTCTTTTATTAACTTTGTGTTTTAAATATTCATATCATTGGGGGTTTATTTTTTATTCATTTTAGAGATATGGGATTGAGGAAAATCATTATTTAGGTGTGGGGAATTTCATGAGTTCATTAAATGTGTGAATTTTGTTTAATAAAATGATAATATGTTAACAATTTAATTTTCATAGATTACCCATTTTCATTAATATATCATCTAACTGATCATAATTAACACTTTGATTTTTATTTATAGAAATTAATAGAAAAAAATTAAATTTATATTTCTTGGGATTTAATCTCATGCGTGTTTTGTGTGATTTTCTATGTATATAAATAGAAAAGAAAATGAGGGTCTTAGGATAACTGTTTTCCAACATATGACATATGTAAACTAATGGAAGCATGCTACAGGGTTAACCCATGAGTGGAAGTCAGTAGTGAGGTGCACATGCATAACATGGGCATAAGTGCACATTGGTGTGATGGAGGAAGTTCCATGAAGTGGTGAGTGGACAGTCACCCCAACACTAGGTTGTGCATAGGTGTGTAATGGGTCATAGACCACAATTTTTATTAATTCCTAGTAATTAAACCAAATAATTTTTATAGCATTGGAAATTCACTGTATTTTTTGATATGGGATATGGTCTCTCTAAATAACTACTCAATTTCCCAAAAATGATTTCATTTAACTCCATCCCGTATATCATCTTCCTTAAAAATAGCCTCTATATCGACACCATCATCACTATGGAATAGGGACACCATTGATGGATATAATTTATGCTCATTAAAATCGTATTTTAGATCATCGTTATGCTATAGACATCATTATGTGTTGTACACGTCCTCAGATATTTTTCTGTTGAATATGAGGTTGTTCCATGGACATTCCAATTAACCATATCCTATGTTTCTTGAGGTTGATAGAAATAAAGTTGCATTGTCATGTGTCACACTACACCTTTTATAGAATGATCAAATGGTGGATATCGCATGAAAGGATTGAATATATCATTTAGTAGATATGGGTTTTAGAGGAAGAATATTAGTGTATTAAAGGGATTCTAGACATCAAATTGAGTCCAAAAATGGTTGTAATTAGGATTATAAAAAGAAGATGAGGTTACACCATATCAAACATGTAATTTTATAACTATGCATTTTTTGTGCACTTTGATGAGTTTTACATGCCACATGGGTTTGGAAGAGTAACTAGGAAGTAATTTTTTCATCCAAGTGACTATGTCCACATTGTACGGTTTTATTGACTATAGATTCAAAATCCCAACATATTTTAGATACTCATGTGATACATTCCATTTTTTGGGGGTGGATTGAAGTCATATAATATTATGGGTTTGTGCCTACTTCTAAATATGATTTAGTCTAGCACAAAATATGTAATCGATTAAACCATTTCCTAATATGGATATATTTTTATAGAATCACATTTAGATTTATGACCATATATAATGGGAGAAAAATAAAAGAAAATTAAATTCAAAACTAAATAAAACCAGCATATTTTTCTATGGTTCCAAACTAAAAATAGATATTTATTTTGTTGCATGGATTGGGACTATTTAGACGAGAAAAATATAGAGTCTTGACTTTAGATTGTTTCTATTCATTAGGTGTGTATTTATTTTCATATTCACTCAGGATTATGTTCGAGGTGTATTTATTTTATACCACTAAATATAATTACGATGGAATATAATTAGTGTATGGAATTTTTTGTGATTAAAATCTTTGATGGGATATGAATTTTTAATTTCCTTTCAATCTTGTACTACTCACTCATGTATTTATATTATTTTGATAGGGGGATATTCTTTTAAAAATCATCAACTAGCTACAGCGTCCTCATAGAAAAACATACATTTTATCTTGATTATTGTATTTAATTTCTTTTGAATAACTATCTACAAACTAAATTGAGTAAGTGAGAGAGGAAAGTGGTGTTTATAAAATATAGTTTCAATACTCTGAGAGGAGTCTCACTAGAGTTTCATTCTAAGGAAAAATAGTCTAAAATAAAATCACCTTTTCATAACTATGTGTATCAACCTAGATTTACACAATCATGGAATGCCCATTTTTTTAATCTAAAAAACCAAAACCAATTTAAAATATCTTGTTTTTGTTTAATGATTTTCCAAAATTTTCTATTTTATTTTTATTTATTCTCTATAGAATCAACATTTACATCAACTTTATAGAATTTTTAAGTTATGTTTTGATATTTGAGTTAATATGTTTCCAATTTTATTTCATGCAAGATGTAGTGATAAATTTTCGGTGCTTAGTCCTCCTCCAACTCAAGAGAGGATAGTCTTCTCCTGGATAGGAGACGTATCACAAGAGAGACCTTCATAATTTCTCTCCCCATTGGACCCACCTCTATATTTTGGGTTGTTCTCAGAAACTGTTTCTCGACACTCTATCAATATCATTGTGTATAAATTAGTCCCAATGTTGCATTGGAAAAAGAAGACAATGACTCGCAGTGGTTATAAATTGAAGCTAACCTCCATAAAAATAAGGACCAATGAGTTTTTTGACAAACCTATTGATGAATATTCAAATGTTTACTAACACCCTAATAATTATAATGAGTTCATGGATCTATAATCAAACTACACTTTGATGAATTTCATCTACATTCCTACCACCAATGATAAAGACCATGATTCTAACGCATAATAGGATGATGAGGAATCAATATAAAATTGAAATCCATTCTAAGATACATGAAATGTTCATATAAACTCATAAATAAAGAAAAAACTAAATATTTTAAGGATCTATTAAAAAACTATTTCCCACATATCTAGTGTGTCTCAACTTATGAAAATGATAAGGGTATATCTTTATTCTAACCATTACTTGAGAAATTTTAACCTCTTACCATTAAAGAGGGATTTTCTGAATATAATGAGGAGATAAATGATTTAAAAAAGCTCATTGTTGAACTAATCATGGAAAATATTCCAATCATGTGAAAGTCTAAATAATATACTTTCATTCCCCCTAGTAATTCTCCCTCATTATCGATATGTTTCTCTACTAATGACAGAAAAATCCATGTATTAGACATACTATGGATGAAAACATATAGTCTATGTGGAATTGATGAATAGAGAATATAATAAGTTTATTACACTATGGAATAAACCATAATCATGTCTGGTATGTTTCTCCATATAGACCGATGTCTATTATTCACAATATACACAAACAAGTCAACTATATTACGCTCCACCTATTACTTCTAAAAAAATTGTCTAACCGACTAACATTCCCATTAGATATTCATGAATCTATAGAACCTATATAAAATTTAATGGAAACCTTCTATCAGTTGAAGAATCCAGTGCAACCAAAAATATATCCATCAACTAAATTGTTGGGTAAAAATCCTCCACCACCTACCTTTATAAATCCAACTATTTTTACAATCGGCTTAATTAGGGAACCAAAACTGAATTTTACACACTTTATATCTTGATGTGGTCCGAGGATGGTAAACATGAACCAGTAAGAGATATCTAATCTCAAATTATTTATATAGACCCTACACATATTGATGTTTTTAGGGGAAAAAATATATAATCAATATCAGTCATTGGATGGGAATACCTCCAATGGAATTGGAATTGGGAATTTATCTCAATGCTGAGAAACGAAATATTTATTGAGCTCTAAAAAAATAATAATATGAGAATAATAGGGTCTGAAATATTATTTCTATATAGAAATGTTTCACCTACTCTATGAACTTAAATCACCCCCAATAAGAGTTCCTCGGAATCATAAAGACCTTAAAATTTAATTCATTCAAGAAACATATCTAGGTTTATACAGTAGGATTTCAATAATTTCATATAGGTTTAGAGATTCCATTTGAAGAACTAGGTCCGTGTTGTATCCAATTCTAAAACACTATGAAAGAGTATGGGTAATTTGGAAGCAACATCCATTATGTGTAAACCAACTGAAGCACCTATTCCAACACTCATATCCTTGAAATATCACATGGTGTCTCAACCAAAATAGAAAAAAACATAATATGGGTCCTTTTAGGAAGAAGTAAAACAGAATAGGTGAAAACTAATAAATATTTGAAGAAAAAAGTGTATTATTTCTAAAATTAGAATGTTTTTGGTTACTTAAAAAAATAATGAAAACAATTTCTAAATATTCCATATCCTAGACATTCTTATCATGTTTACCTTGGTGACATGTCAAATTATTTCCCTTTCCCCAGAATTTTTGGGTATACCATCCCACATTGATTTACCATAAGAAGAATGTTAGTGGAAGTAAGTTATAAAAAAAAATTCATTTACTTTTTATGATTATATAACATCAAATATGGTCAACCGAGTGAATTTTATCCTCATGGAATAGCCGAGTTAATAAGCTGTGTCACGAACCCACTATGTAGTAATTTAATAAACATCTTTTCACACACATTCCTCTAAGTGTTGGTATTTTAAGAAACAGATCAGTAAACCCAACATGGATGATACATGAGAAGTAGAACCTATGTTGACTCTTATTTTAGTTCAAATAATCCTAGACATTATAACCTCCGCACTAGGAGAATGGTCACTACCCCTCTAAATGGTTAAATAACAACCATCCATTAAAAAGGATGAATTCTTTAGTGAGGATTTAGAATCCCAATAAAGCTCTATAAATCTGATTGATATAGATTATCCATTTTATGAAGAATAAAATGTTTATGGTCATATATTCCCCTATAATAAAGGGATGCGGGGAAAGAGTCCCTTGAGGTTGATGGGGTCAAGGACATCATGGATGAAATAGACTTTGACATCAAGGTCACATCATTGTTGTGGTTATATATATAATAGAAAGTCATAGAAAATAACATGATAAGGCTGTAAGTGAGCATTAATTGAACCATAAATGATATAGGGCTCATTAAAGGCCAATAATATTGGACAAAAATTTACAAAATCATCATTTTTTGGTCATTTTAAAAATTTGGGGATTCTAGCTCAACCAAAGCTATAGATGACCAAGATGCCCTAATTTTATGAATATGGAAACCATTCCCAACACCAATAAACTAATCTCTCAAACCCCAAGCCTAGAAGAAACTTCATGCAGGGAAGAATTTTCTTGTTACTTAAAATTATGAAATATTGTAAAAGATATATATTTTTTGGAAAAATGATTAAATCCTTAACACTTTTCATCTTTTAAATGAGATTATAGATATTAAGGCTCTCTTATTCACTTATGATGTTTGTTTCTAGGCCACTACGGCTGAATTATATAATTCTAAAATTGACTCTGTTGAGTTTTATGTGGTTTTATCCTTTATAGAGTAACATAGAGATGAATCTATATAGTTACACATTAGGACCTTGTACATATCTGGTATGTTGTTATATTGTGATATTTGTAGAGACATAGTCACTAATAGTTTGACGTTAATTCTCATATCATTCAAAACACACTAATTATTAGGCCATGGAGAAGATGCTTTTACTCCCTATTCCCTAAAAATAAAAGGGTGTGACAATAGTAGGAAAAAATATCTTGGAAGAATCTTTCTCAAAACCCAGTTTGGGAACTATGTCACTGATTCTGGGTTTTTTTGGTTGATAGGACATATATTTCAATTCATTGTTAATATGACCATGGTTTCATTCTCATATAGTAGTTAATTCACTGTACTAAAAGTTTCTTAAGTACTCTATTGATAAATTGGTTGGAGTGATATATGTTGATGGTTCACATTTTGATTCCAATGAATATCAACACAAAGATTTAGTATTCTTAAAATTGGGATGAAAATTACTAATGTTCAACGATTCTTTCCAGTTCAATATCCCAAATGGTCTACAAATGGACAATTTCAACATATTCCATAAACTAGATAAGGGCTACATATTTACCATATACAAAATTGAGGTAACCACTCAAAATATATGGATACATAAACTAATAGGAAACTATTATAATAGTATGATTCATTTGACCAAATTTATTTTTTATGATTTTAAGGATACAGTTCTACTGAAAAACTCACCATTGATATAGAGAAAAACTAACATACCATTTATATAGATCTATTTTCTTCTTCAGTGTCTATAGGATAAGGTTTTCTAAACTGATCACCATTTCTATTTAATGAAATCATGACACCTTGAATAAGTGTATATGTATAATAGAAGAAGAATTAAGGATAAATGTTTTGGAACATTCTCATTTATCTTCATGATATTGGGGTTACACCATCTAAATATGACTATATTGAAATATGATTTTATTCTAGAATTGGAGATGATTACCTATATGAAAATTTAACTACTTTGTCTCCTTGAATTAAGGAAATCCTTTCCCCCATCGTTTATATTATATAATTCCCCCACATTTTTTGTAGAAATTGAGAAATCCTTTGTATCATTTGCTAAATATCAGGATATTGGAAATTCGTCAACCCTCGGTGATAGAAGAGAAGAATGATAGCATAAACAGAATGTTCCTAATGATAATTCCCACACATTGGATATTTTAGAGTTTAGAGACACCTCTTTTTAATTCATAAAATATAAAAATTACCATGTATTTTCCTCTATAAAGAAATGTCGATTCACCACCTACTTCCACTAAACATTTGGTAGATGAAGAAGAGGGAGAGCACATCTAGAATTCCCACTGATGAAAATGCTTAAACATTATTAGTTTTATGATCAGGATATGCCTCAAAATCAATCACACAAGATAAATATTTCCTATCATTATATTCTAGAAATGAAATATTTAATGCATCTCCCACTTCCACCAAGAATGATCAGAACGAAGAATAAGAAGAAATACCTAGTGATACCACTCCATATTTTTTGAAGGCATCTCCAACACCATTGATAATATCAAACAAGTAAATATGGATACAATGGAAGACTCGTGACCTACCATTATCAATGAAAATTTTTGTCAAAATAAAAATAGATATAAATCTTTTTTTAAAACATGTATGTATTCGCTTGGAATTATATAGAAATTCTTAGACATTATCCTAATGTGGCCACCAATAATTTAAGTCCACCGAAAGATCATCAAGGCTACAAGTATTAAACCAAGAGAAATCATCTAACTCATACAACCAAGGTGGAAACAAATGTCCTTAATATTATAAAATCCAACTTAATTCATGAATCCTAGAAACCAAAATTGAATTCCAATTTTTGACTTTTTAAAATATGAATTGGAAAATCATATTTTTCATTTATTTTAGCGATCTCCCCCTACATTACACAATGGATGAAATCCTAGTTCTAATAACTGTCAATTAGATCTGTAAATCATCAAGATTCTTGTCCCTCCATTTAATGGATGGTAACTCTAGCTAAAATTATATTTTGATAACACTAGGGTATGAGGAGGCCATTTGTTTTAGATTTATACAAGGATTAAATTAGTAGTAAGTGATTTGATTTTTCTTGATGAACTCCAGCACCACATATCATTGTGTTAGGAAATATATATATAATCCCACTATATTGAATAATATATTGTTCTATGTTAATTATTTGATAGTTAAATATTAGCATCATCATGATCTTCTCTCAAACCTTGAGAAAAATTACAATTTTGCATGGAAAAAAGAAAAAATTTAATACACAAAGATTTACTTTCATTGTACCATTGGGTAAACTATTCTAATTCATACCATGCCATTATGGCATCATGTTCATCCTTAATAATACTAAGGTGATACATAAAATTATACTTTAGCATAGTATAAATGATATAAGTGGGATTCAAGAATTCCAAACATACATAAAAAACAATGTAGAAAACATTTCAGTCAAGTTCATACCCATTACTAAGAGCATGAATATGGGTGAAACTTATTATTATGGAAAGTATTTTTGATAATAGTTTTACAATATCAGGTAGTATCTCTTGAACCCATCAATATTTATGTTTCTTATCTATGTAAATAAACTTATTCTTTGTGTGAAATCTTTTAAATGATCATTTGGAGCCTTTATCACGTAGAAGAATAATGAGGGAAAAGATAATGTTTTTACTATCTCAATAGAACCATTCGAGAAACTGGTACTTCATATTTTGACATCAAGAATAATTTCTTTTAATTGATCTTCATGGTTAAAAAATTTAGACATTTCCTACGACAACATGTGGTCCATTTGATTTCAATTATGGGATGACCCAAAGACATTATCAACCATTCCATATTGATGGGATGGCCAGTAATGTCGGTGGTCTTCCAAATATAATTTGATAAAAAAAAATTACCACATATTGATGACAAAGGGAAATAGTTGATAGCCATTCCCAAAACACATCCCTCTTTTTAAAGAACTCTATTTGATAGAAAATTTCCTGATAAAGTGGTATTCTCCATTTTTTGATACTCCCAAAACATGGGATATATATTTTTATGGAACATATATAAGTCCAATTGGATGAAGGACATAAAACATGAAACTAAAAAAAGTTTTTTTAGAAATTACTCAAATTTCCCACATGAAGGTATGTTTTTCCTAGTCATTAATTTTGTAATAAGGAACCATCAATAATAAAAAATGGTTTCAGGATCTCATTACATTCTTTAATCTAGTTCTATAAGTAGTAGTTTATCAACTAAAATTAAAGGGTGGTTCATATTTTATAATGATGTTGATTAATGGTGAATATATAATTACAAAATAGTAATTAATTACCTTTATCAATTACGTATGAGGTTTTTTGGAAGGATTACCCACTAATACAACATTGTCTCACATTTCCCATTCAAAAAATAGTTAAATAGATGCAATAGATAATGCTACCCGAGCTTTGGAAGATCTATACTGAGATAGAAATGTCTTCTCCATTACACACCCTAGAGTGGTGCCTTTATTCTTTTGATATGAAATATAAAAATTAAATTTACATCAATCCTAAAAGAAGGGAGTCTATATCATTGAAATTATTTTCCTCTAGTGGATAGATATCACCCATATTGGACTATCTCTAATTTAGAATTATTTGGTTGGATTACGATAAGAAAAAATAAATTCGATAGAAAGTCATAAACATTGTTCTTAATGTTGTACCGAATTCCGAATAAGTATTCCAAAAAAAGGATTTTAGGGAATCCCCATTAGTTACATTGAATGATGAGATACCCCTATTATTATGGAAGTGGTCCTTGTTGGTGAATATGGTTCTCAGCAATATAGGCCCGTGATCTACCATCAAATCAAAAATCCAAGATTCATTTAGTCATAAATGACTTAGGATTGTGTGTAATTCACTAGTAAATTTCATAATATCCAAATAAATTCCAATTTCATCCATTAATATATTAGTTATTTTTAACCAATAAATATTATATTACATTTTCCATCATATTATTAGATTTTATTGGGTCATATCCCCCAATAATAGACAATTAGTTCTGCTATATCATTATAGCAATTTACTTCTTTTCTATTTGGGGTAAGGTAATTTACCACAAGAAATTAAGGATAAAGGATAATATCAATTTCTTGATGACAATGTTATTACTAGATTTAGTTCTCCAATAACATTATTAACAGATAAAAACACCAATTTTTTCTTTTCTATGTTGAAAAAGTAGTAATTGCTATATGGAATTCTCTCTAGCAACACATATCTCTACAGTACAAAATAATGTGCATATATTAATGCTTTCAATAAGAATCTATCTAACATTCTTAAGAATATTTTTGTTAAATTAAAGATATTATATCCTAAGAATATCCTCTATTATTTATGGTATTATCACACCACAACTTTTATGGCTATGCAATAGAACCAGTATTCCCTTATACATGGGTAGAGGTATTCCTTCCAATTAAGGTCAATCTTCCCTTTCATCACATTACCATATATAACCAGATATATAAAGATGAATGTTTTTATAAGAATATAAATGATTTTAATAACTCTATGGGAAATGATTGGTCACCCTAGAAAACATTAAAGTCCATTTAAAACATGTTTCCCAACATTAAATAAGAAATTTCACCTCTATTAATTCCTCCAAGGAGAGCTGTTATTAGTTCTCAAAACTCTGAGGATTCTTGGGATGATTCTAATAATGGCTAAATTGATGTCGTAAAGAACATATGTCATAGGTAATATTTAATCTGACGGATCATATTTATTTATAAACATAGATGGAGAATACAGCACACTGACCCCCAATGTAGTGTTTTTCAAGAAATATTTTTTATTGTCTTCACAATATTTCATCTTTTTTCCATATTTATGATAATAAGATATAGTGAAGTTCCTAGATCAAAGAAAATCCTCTATATAACACAACATCCCATCCACATTATGATAAATTTTGTGTCACAAGTTTTAGCTACAAGGAATTAAACTACAATGAGAAATTTCCTAGTCAATTTAATTAAAACTGCACAACAAAATCCTTACCATTTGATGTTAAAGTGTATAGTCAACATCATATTCACATGACATTAAATTAAATCATGAGTGAATAACATGATCTTAACTTTCATGGTTGATCCTTCTATTTAGCAAGAATCAATGAACCATCATTGAAAACAAGGATCAATTTAGACCATACTAATTGAACTGAAACTAATTAGATTAACTTATTCTATTTATCCTAATCCCCTACATAAGATTTGGATCTATATAGGAGTCTTTGTCACAAATATTTCTCACACATGAGGATATAAATTCCACATTTCCATATATATTATCGCAATTTACTTATGTATTATATCTCCATGAACTATGTGTATCAGGATTTATGTATGTTTATCATATATTGTAATTCATGGATGCTTTATCCCAGCCTAAACTACATATAAAAAACATTACCCTGTCCCTATGAAATATTTTCAATTAATAATGGTGTTATATCCCAAACTCTTATTTATTCAATGATCATTTCTATATTGGTAAACCCTGACATTATGGTTCTCTTAGAATATGATATAAAATTTAATTTTCACAACATATGAACTCAATATATTTGATTAATATTTCACCAAGAAATATGTCAGGATTTTTTATTGTCCCTATATGATATATAATGATGATCTATCTCCTATCCATGGAAGATTCATGAATTTCAATAATGAAAATTCCCTCTTCATCTATCATAGTGGTTTATCCAGGTCAATAATAATTAATTTTCTGATGGAATTAAAATATGGGCATCCTCAATTTTCTTTCCTTAAACATGAGTCTGATTTATGAATAAGAGGCCTAAATTAGCATTATTTGGATCAATAAAATGATGTGTATTATGTATATGATTATTTAAATATAGACCCATAACATAGAATCAACGATAAATCATATTACTAAATGTCTCCCCTCTCAAACATATGAGCCATGTCAATATATGAGTCTACATTATATAGTTATTCATTGGTGACCTAATGTTTAAATACCCGCAAATAT
The DNA here is from genome assembly GCA_963277665.1 of Viscum album. Classification (NCBI taxonomy): domain Eukaryota; kingdom Viridiplantae; phylum Streptophyta; class Magnoliopsida; order Santalales; family Viscaceae; genus Viscum; species Viscum album. The sequence goes on from OY728134.1 coordinate 1,369,335,400, forward strand.
AGGAGCATGATATATATAAGGAACCTAAAATAATAACGATTTGTGGCCTGATCTTTATTCATTCTATGTATGAAGTTATGTTGAGATCATATATATATTTCCCATCAAAAAATTAATCCAACAAAAATTCTAATATCCTAAGTATTTTCCAGTTCTAAATAGTGTGTTCTATTTAAGATTACTTTCAGGTCCTCCACTGGGAGAGAAGAGAAACAAAAAAAATCCACATCCTAGTGTTGGAGTACTGTTTAGAAGTATCAAATCCTCTATTATAGAATCCTAAACTTTGAAAAGTAAAAACTACATATGTTTTTTGTCTATCCTGATAGGATACTTTGTGACTATTGAATTTTTTACATTGGGCCCAGATGCAAATCATGAAAAAAAATTACTTTTTCCTAGTGTTTTTTCCTATCAACTCATGTCTGGATTACCTTCACAAGTTAATCATTGATATAATTCCATATAATTTTGTTCATGATACATATTTTCCTAGGGATCCCATAAAATGGTCCCTGAAATATGTCTCTAAAATATATGAAATAAAATTCCTTGTTTAATGGCATTAAAATTAACTACATATAGTCCACCATACATGAAATCATACTATTAATAGTTTTCTGTTTATATGATCAAGATTTACTAATTGAGATACAAATCCATGTAAGGTTGATTGTTGTATAGTAGTTATCCAAATAGTACATGGAGTATAATTACCCTCTCTCATTAATATATGTTAGTTATTTGATATTTCACTATGATATAGGAGTTGTGTGTTCCATGATTCCTATTATCTCAGGATACATGGTGATGTATGAATCATATATTAAGGACCTAGATATGATCCATCATCCTTCAATTTTTCCATTCATTGAAATTGTAATAACTTAGTCATAGAAATCTCAAATCTAAAATGAGATCATCACTTTTCCTCCACATCATTTTTTATAAATCAATATTAACAAATCGAGTGTCTCAGATCACCACAAAATTTTCATGGACAATATTAATAAGAATATTTAATTTTATGGGATACTTCTTAGTGACTAAAAATACATTCCCTTGATATGAATCTGTATATATTCCCCTGATATACCCTTTTTACTAGAGTCACCTTTGTTATAATGGAAGAATCCCCTAATCTCTATATTCCATTGTATAATCACAACATCTCTCAACTTTGAAATATATTCTATACTTATCCATTGTGTATGTGTTCTTTATCACTACATTATATCCATGAATATCGTGTTTCAATTTATGACTTCTCCACTCTTCCCTTATAAGAACTATTGGAAATTCATATTCTTTAAGTCTATTTTGAGTTTTTATTCTCAATCTTCATGTCTAATTAACTTGCATTTATACTATGTGCACCACTTCCAAATGGTATATTGTGGCATTGGGAACTCTATTCGTGATTGATCAACTTTTTCTCTATTATGAGATAGACTACCTCAATTCCTTTGGTCTAAGAATCATGAACTTAAACTAATTGCTCCTTCTATAAGAGATTTTGTACAATCATTAGGTCCCCAGTCTTGTCTAGTTTCAACATGTTATTTATGTATAAATGTTATATTATTTTAATAATGTATTATGAGCTTCAAATCATTTTTTTGGACCAATGGTATAGAGCCTTAGATTTTATCCATCATCATTCCAAACCACAACACCCTATGTTACAGGTGAAAAGTAATTATGAATTTTTGGGATAAAACCCCATAAAGATAATCCTGAGATAATGTTAATTATGTAATAGTTATTACATCTAGCCTTTTTTCATAGGAAAAATATTAGAATGCAAATAGGAATGAAAAAAATATTATAGAACCCACCACATATCCCTAGAAAAACATGACCAATGGTTGTTAGTCCCACGTGATCAGGAAAATTTTAAAGTAATGTCATATCATATCTCATCACCCCGATTTTTGAGTACCATGCATTGTGGAATAACCATTAGGGATGTGATAAAAAATATTTAGTAGTCTGTTATTACATAAACCTACTTCATTTTATACGTGTTTGAATCCTCATAATCCATTACAGACTATCAATAAAATATGTATTGAACTCTATAAGAAACTCTTTTTAAACTATATATTAAATGGTTGTGATTTGGATCTTTATATACCCCTAATCTATCATATAAAATATATAAATATTAATTCTATTAGAAGGATCCAGTTATCTTTATACATCCCAACATCATTATGTCAGATGTTGTCATTCAAATATTTTTTTTCAGTCAACCCTCACATAAGTTTCCTATCTCATAACACCTGATTCAAATTATTTTATCAATGTTGTTCACAATCCATAATACCACTATTAATGTGGATTTATTCCCTTCAATTTTATGCACTTGTGAATTAAGATAATTTTTATTAGTGTAAGATTGATGTCTTGTCCTTAGAATTTTGAATGGTTTTCATCACATAACCCAAATCCTCATAAGATGATGATCTATGGTTTATGACCATAAATAAATTTCCCCCTTACCTAGGGATTTTTTATTATGGAAATGGACCACCATCCAAGAAAAAAAATACGGGATATAATTTTCATCACCTTCTTCATCAACAATATTCATATTGAATATGCATCCCAATATCACAAAATCATGATCTAGAAAACTCTAACTCACTACAAATATAACAACAATAATAGTGATGAAAACTCTGATTAGGTTATTTGGGATCAGTAAAAATAATCCTAAAAGATATCATCACTCTTATTTTTTATTCATGATATACCTATTTTAAAATTCCATATTTCAATAACATTGGGCATTAACAATTCAGATTAAGAATATCTCATCTTTTTTATTTGAGAGGAAACAACATGATACTTGGTCAAATATATTTTACCTATAACACCAATGAATATTGGTCTAATATCTAAATCCTTAAAGAGTATACATCTATCTAGATGTATAATGTAATTTATCTCTCTTAATTTTAGGGTTTCATCAAACAAACTAAAACATAGATTATCCAATATTTTTTAAAAATTTTCTAACTATAAATATCAGATATATTTCCCCCATTATAGAACCTAAAATATCAAGTGGAATGAGACACCAAAATCACATAGTTGAAAAAATTTAAAGGGTAGCCTAGGTATAAAAATGTCAACTTCCTAAATATTGGGTCTCTCACATGAATGTAATAGGATAATTTTAATATAATAAAATAATATTCATAAATATTACAATGTCAATGTTGTGACCAAAGAATAAGGAATGTTTTTCTTGTTTGGTCCCTTAACCCAGGTAAAAAACAATTAGAGAATTTATCTAAACCTATAATCCCCTAGACTATAAGTCTACAGCATCCACATGAAGATTGATAAACATAACATTAGGGTAATTGAACCTAATGAAAATTATAACCCTCACTCAAAAAAGGACCAATATGATCATAGAGAGATGGAGGGATGAATTAGTGATATTTCATTTTACAATTCCTTATTTCTTATGAGAAACAAATCTATAACTATTGAAGAGTTATAACATTTTTGAAAAAATGGATTCAAAAACAACCATAAGGACACATTATTTTACAAGTTTAACTACTCAAAAGGAATCTTTAGTCCATAGAATGGTTTGAAAAAAATCCAATACCACACAATCCAATATAAAATAGTAAGATTATGTCACTAAAAAAGTATCGTATATTTGTAAATTCTCTTTATTCCATAAACAAGACTATAGTTCATGTTATTAATATCACCAATGATGTAATATTGTTTTTTTCATAAAAACATTTGAATCCTCCACCAAAATTCTCAAAATATTTTCACTTTATTGGTTATAGAAATTTAATATTTTCACTTCATTGAAAACAAATCTTCATTACATTATTATCTAGTATTAGGTAATATATTATTCTTCTTTCTCCATCTAGATATTTTTTGATAATATCAATCTTGGAATTTATATCTAGATATGTTAATCTACTGATAGTTCATCCCTTTCATCTCTATCCTCTTCTTTAACAACAACCAATATATTCTTTGGTTAAAAACATTTGTCAAAAAAATATATTTCATATGTTTTCCTATATTTTCTAGCTGAAACTAATTCCTTAGAACTTCCACATTTTCCATGCATGAATTGTCATTATATTATTCTCACACTATTAGCCTTTATATAGGTGTTTTCAAAAAAGAAAATGTGGGAACATCAATTTATTTTCCCACTCAATGAAATCTAAAATTTGAAAACTACCCCTAAAAAAGATTCAATTAAAAACATTCATAAGCTACCCTAAATCATTATTAAACTCCTCAAGTCTTTTGATTTTTCTACATGATTTCATGAAATCTAGCATAGACTCATCATATTCAATAAAAAATCATTCCAAAAAAAATTATCCAGAACATATATAAGAAAGTATTCATCTAATCATATTTATTTTTCTCAAACCCTTCCTATCTTATTTTTAGAAAAAACATATGAAGATATCACAAATAATTATCTAACCAACGATTGGTTAATAAAAATAAAACTCTTTATCTTCTTCTCAACTGATGTACATCGTATGAAACATCGATCATATTTATAGGCATAAAATGTTCATATGAAGATCTTATTTACCAAATTTGTTTCTAAAGGACATGATCTATTTTCATTTCTTCTAAAATTATTTCCATGAAATATTTTTTCTAAGGTATTTATCCTGGAATTTTCAATCATTGTTCTTCTTTTTCAACTATTCCTAGCATTCTAATTTTCCTAATCCATAGAAGCATGATAAAAAAACATAATCCAATCATGTGGGACTAATGATCAATTTGAAAAATTTATTTAAATTTGTTTTCTGACATAGTATTTCCAATAGGGAACACTAAAGAAATCTCCCATATTATTTCAAGTATAAAAATTCCTCACTTTTTAGCTTTATTTATTTTCTTATGAAATCATTGTTTTGTAATAGTTAGTCCAAAAATATGTGTCTGTACATTATTTCCTATTACCATATAAAATGATATATATAATTCATAAATAATTTTTTTATGATATTGTTTATTAAGGGAAACCCAAAATTCATCTTTTGTTCATTAGTATGAAATTCTCTAAATTTGTAAAAAAAATTACTAACTATTCATTAATAATGAGTTCTTTATTATGTTTGGAAACATTTTTAACCTAAAATCATCAAATAATTTTTATTTAAATTTTTTTTTCTAATCCTTGATTGTACAAACCATATTTGTATAAATTATGTTTTTCAAACAACATTTTTCTGAATATTATTTACCCGAAAAGAAATCATCCTGATAAAAAATGTTTCAAAATTTAACAAATTAAAGTGATTGTTTTCAGTAAATTTTATTTAAAAGTATTAATACCAATGATATTTCTTATAGTAAATATATTACAACAAAACACATCAAATTATCTTCTTATATTTAAAAATAACTACAAGAAACAACAGAAACTACATCAACAATCATGGTCCCAAAAATCTACCCCTTTATATTTTCTTCACCCAAGAATCAAAATTTACAAAATACTTTTAACAAAAATGACAGATTATATATCAACTTATTATTAACCGCTATGAGAAAACTCATTTTCTGAAATAAGAATCATTGACTAGTAACACCATGATATCAGTACACCGTGACTTGAGAAGCCTAATTTTCCACAAATAATTATCATTCTTCTTCTTGAAGATAGAATTTTTTTTCCGGAATGATAAATTCTTCATGTATGAACTTCAAAAAATAGATAAAAAATTTCAGACAATCTGAAATAACATTTTACCCATTTTAAAATTTCTCCCTAAATACATTTCTTCTTTAAAAGGTTTATGTGCATACAAATTGATAGATTTATGCTAAATAATTCTCTCCCAATTGAAATTACACTCATATAAAAAATGATTTGGGGGATGGAATCACATACCATAGACTTTTATATAGGGTGGTTTTATTCCCATATTGAACACCAATTTTTAAAATGTCTCCTTCATCAAAGGTTTTTTTGATTGTATTAGTAAATTTCTCTATTGTAAGTAAAATTAAAAATTCATAAAACTCCTGTCAACATGATCTTTGATGAAGGGATATTTCATATAAGTATTAATTGGGAGATAATTTTTCACTTTATTTTTAGTGATATTTATTTAACTTTAGTTATCACAATTGAAGAGTGGCAGTTATGTCACTTTTACTAAATAATCTTCCAACCGAGTCTTAATCCACATAAGTAATGTTGTATATTGATGGGATATATCATACTCCAATTTAGGAAAATTATAGTAAATGGATTTTTATTCATTGTTTTACAGCTTACAAATCATTACCCTAGAATGAAAACCCCACCAGATATGGATCTTCTATCATTATAACATCTTACCTAATCAATATCTCTACAAAAGAAAAAACAAATACTTCATTCACTTTAATATTATATATCAAATTTATTTTTTCATTTGAAATATATTATAATTATTTTTCCTTGCATGAGATTCTATTTTTTTGGATAACTTTTAAATATTTCACACAAAATAATAACATAAAAAATAACAGACCTTGGGGTCATCAGATATGAGAAACTTCCAAGTAACTTATTAATTTTTTTATTATCAACTTATATTCCTTATGTATCATTAAATAACATGGTTCCAATTAAAATTGGTGTGGAAAATGGATTTGAATACTCTATTACAAAACTCTTTAAAATTTAATTAGAATAATTTTCTTGAGATATGAAAATAAATTTCTTCTTCAGAAACATTTTTATCCCAATAAAATATTTCATTTTGAATGGATGGAAATTTAAAATAACATATTCATATCCCCATAAAAACTTTTCACATGTATCTTTATTATTCCCATAAATTATAATATCATCTATATAAATAAAAACCATGAGGGAAACCATTTTATATTCTTTGATATTGATATCACTACCAAGTATTCCATTATTTAAGTTTAGATTTGTTAAAAAAGTATCTGATTCAGAATAACAAACCCATAAAAATTCATTCAACCCATATAAATATTTCTTCATCTTATATAAATTACTGTTATCTCTTCAAATCACGAATCCATATGTTTGTTTGATATAACATTTATCATCTGGCTCTCTTTTTGGAAAAGATTACCCTATATTCATATGAAAAGTTATATAATCTCATTGTGAAGTGATATGAGGAAAGATTATGATAGTTTTTAATATTTAAAATAGATAAACAGTCTCATCCAATCAATGTCTTCAATTTGTGAGAAAGATTTACAAACCAGCAAAGGAATGATTCTTATCACTTCACCATCTTCAATCATCTAGTTTCAGAACACTGACTTTAAACCAATATTAGTTTTACGATATGGTATGGGTAAGAGATCTAATATATCATTATTCAAAAACATGTCATGAAACTCATTCATATAATTAATCTAGTCTTTGTATTGAAAGGATTTATTATAATATTTTGGAACAAATGTTTTAATATATTGACGTTTGTGAATTTAATTTCATGTTTCCCAGTTTAAAACTAATTTTATTCCCCACCAATGAGTTTTTGAACTTTTTTATTATATTATAACCTCAGATGACATGTATGAAGGTGTTCCTCATAACTATATCTAGGTAAGTTATAATCATTATTTAAAATTTTTATTTCAATTTCCACTATTATAATCTCTTCATATTCCTTATCTACTGCATCTATATCAGTTTTAGAAACCTTATTATTGGATTTTTCATGATATTTTACAATTAAAAAACTGAATAATGTTCTTATTTATTTATTAAAACAATTTTTTCATCGCCTATTAGAATTGTACCCAAGGGAGACTCCATAAAAACCCCCGAAATCAAACATCCATACATTTTGAGCCATGTATTTTATAACGCAAAGACTACTGAATACCATTAATTGATTTAAACATGGGTTTCATTATATAACATATCATATGGATACAAACTAGACTTAGGTCTATCGATATATTTATTTTTAATGTAATTTATTTAAATGATAGTCTACCTCAAAAAATAAGGAGGCGTTCCATGCTTGATCATATTTCCTCGCCCCATTTCCACCAAACATATATTATTTCATTCAATTGGAAAAAATTTTATGATGTGTACAGTGCACTGAACTCTGGAATAATAATATGTTTTTCAAGATAATAGATGAAATCAGCATTTTTATACTTACCTTTATTATTAGTTTATATGTTCTTTACAGAATATCCAAATTCTTTCTCTCCACTACTATATATATTCATAAACATTTATAGAACATCTATATTTGGAATAAAATAAATAATTCTTATAATATGAGTAAATTAATCAATAATTTAAATAATCTATTTATCTACTTGTTTTTATTGTTTACACATTGGGAAAAATATATTAGAATGTATCAATATCCTTATTAAGTTGAATTTATATTAACTTTCTTATAAACTAAGTCTGCAATAATCCCTTTCTTAAAAAATTGGAAACACCAATATGTTTTTCTTTTCATGTCAATAATATCTCAAACACTATATCTCTTTGTTAGCATTATCATTTTTCTTTTACGTTTGTTCCAAATATGTTTACGCCAAAGCTAGTTTTGTTACATTGGCTTAAAATTATGTGACCATTATTCCCTACCAACATACAGTATAATAATAACATTTCATATTCCTTTGGAAACAACATCTCCATCCTCTATAATTTATCAAAAAACATATTTCAAGAAGGTAATTTTATTATTTTCATTTTAATGTTGTCATACACATAAAAAATTGTGTTTCAGCCGATCAACACACATAGATTTATTAGGTTTAATATTTTATTTCCCAATAACAGAAGATCGAATAGTTTTTATATTGAGTGACTCATCATTAGAAATATTCATTTACCTTATCTAAAATCGTTCACATTTTTAAACTACATTAACCCAATTTTCATTTTTGAAGATAACCCACAGTCCAAAATTTTGGGTTGTTCTCCTTTTATGGCTTTGAGATATGTTTCAACAAATAAATCATAATATTTCCCTTTATATTTCATCACATGAATATTTTTATAAATATTTTAAAATAATATATATGCCATAAAATATCATAAACCAATTTTAAAAAATTTCTTGTCATTTAAATTCTATTACAAATAACTTCCAAGGGTTGAAATCTATTTTTAATCTTCACAAACAATTTATCAATCTATTTTTTTTGAGTGGGTTAACTCTGCGTTGTAATATTTTTTTGTTAAACTAACACATATATTATATATTTCCAAATCCTTCATAAATATTCCAGTAAATATATAGGTCATATCAACCCAGATCTCTTACATGTTTTACGGAGTTGGGATTTTTATTTTCATCAGTATTATTAATTATTACATTGGATTATTTTTTTTCTCAAAATTTATGTTATCTTCTAAAAAACTATTCTTCATCTTAGACTTCATCTCTACCTCAATAGAATCACTAATAGAAAATAACTTTTGGTTTAGATATCAAAATGATAGAAACGTTATATTTTTATAGTGTGTTGATTTTGACAACATACATTTATTTCATTTCATTCTTATTAGTTATATATCATTCATACTTATTATCAATATTTGTTAACTAAATTTGTATCCATCTCTGGATTACATGTTTCAAAACATTCCATAACTTTTGAATCTTTTATTAGAAATTTTAAATGTATTACACATCTTTAGCATGTTTTTATTAAGTATGTTCTAAAACTTCCTCATTTTTTTTCAAATTTTATTCAGCCATAAAATTAATATTGTTATCTTCATTAATGTCTTTAATAAAAAAATTATTCTAGAATCATGGATATTTCTTCATGAAAATAATTTTTATTTTCTATTATTAGATTTTCCTTTTTCATATTCTTTATCCCTCTTTTAAGTCATAAAATATTTCGAATACATTTTTTCAACTCCCATTTTAGTTAAATCTCCAAACATGACTATTCTTCATCAAAACTACTCCTTTAATTATTGGTGATATTTTTAATCATAAAATTTCACAATAAATGTTTTTAAATAAATTTATGGCTTAAATTTTCAACTTTTTATTAACATATTTTATCTTTATAATATTTATAAAAACATTCATTTAGATTTTGAGAACATTGTATCATTTTACTTGAAATGTGATTTGTATTTATATGCATTAATATAAAAGAATATTATTGAATTTATATTCTCTGTATCACATTATTTATCTTTATTATTCAAAGGGAAATTTACATAAAAGTTACCAATAGCTCCACATACAACAAATTTCAGCAACAACATCCTTGTATAATTTAATATTCCACTTTTAACTTTTTTAGAATCATGGAAAAAAATTCATTAATACATTTACATACCATGTCATAAATGTCAGAGTCACTGACTTATATATATTCAAATCCTTGCTTTATTTTTTTCATGGTAGGTTTCATGGAAATTTCATGATCATACTTTTCTTTATTCTTTAAAATTTTCTCTCCTCTCATTTCATATTCAATGACATTTTTTTGAATATCAAATAGAGACAGTTTTTTTTATGTCTATCATCCAAGGATGAAAATATTTCTTGTAAAATATCATGAATAATCCAAAATATATTTTCAATAATGGATGAGTCTTCTAACTTCTCACCATGATATCTTATGGTGCATACAATGTCATTAACCCTAGCAAAGAATTCATCAATAGATTCATAATCATTGATTCTAATATCATTATACTTGAACTTCCAGATTTAATATTTGGTTTTATTGACATTCATATTTACTTCATAGAAGTTCTTTATATTCTGAAAAAAAAATTAACAGACCCCTTTTCACTTACACTAAGAAACTCACATTAATAGAGTGAGAAAAGAATAACATATCTAGCTTTCCCATCATTCTATGTAAATTTCTTTTCAATAGCTATTATGCGATCATTCTCAGCTTGAGGATGTTAACCATCAGTCCTATCTTTTATAAATTAATATCCAATATACAAAAAATATGGAAACATTCTATACATCTAGATATTAAAGGATATTTCGATCAAAAATTTGTATCCCATTACTATTCACAGAATTCAAAACATTCATAAAAACTCCTCTTTTTCATAAAACATCATCAAATAGACAATGCCAGAAACCTTCCATTTATAAATAATTGGATGGACCAATATGAATGCTGAGAGGGGGTGGGGCGAATTAGTGATTTTTTTATAATTTCTTATTTCTTATGAATAAACCATCGCATATTATTAATTATATATTACTTTTATGAAAACAAATCCATGAACAGCCATAGGATCACCATAATATATTAGTTTTACTACTCAAAAAGTGTTCCGAGTGCTTAGAATGGTTTTCAAATAATCCAGTACCACATAATCCACTAAAAAATAATCATTTTATATGGTTATAGAAAGAATTTAATATCTATGCACTTACAATTTATATTATCCAAACTATAGTTCATGTTCTTCATAGTACTAAGGATGTAAAAATAATTTTTTTAAGAACTTTATAAAACCCAAAAAATATGCTTAAAACACATTCAATGTACTTATTGAATAAATAAAACTTATTTACTACCTTGAATCCAAATCATCATCACTTTATTACCCATTAAAAGGTAAGAACATATTATTATTTCCCTAATAAAATTATATCTGATAATTTGTAGCCGAAAAAATTTCATCTAGAAATTTTTATCCAATTCAATTTCATTCATTTCAACTGCTTCCTCTTATTTAACCAAAACAAAGATATTCCTTGGTTGAAATCTTCTAGATCAAAACTAGATTTCATATGTTTATTTGGAGTTTCATTCTAAAAATAATTCTTCAGAACATCCACCATTTTCACATGTCATCTTCTATACCTTCTTACTCATACTTTTACCCATTATATATGTGTTATAGAAATATCAAAGGAGTGTACTCAAATTTGTTTTCCTACATCAAAGTAAAATCAAATTTAATAACCCTCACTCAATAAATTCAAAACATGACACATTCTCAAAATTTCATAAAAAAATCCATAAATAATGATCTGAATCATGATTTCTTTTCAAGAATTTTGGAATAATAAAAAAATAACATAGAATTGTAATATTTAATGAAAACACTATCCAAAGAATTTATTTATGTAAATTCTCTTAGAATCTATTCAACAGATCATCATTCCTTTTCTCAAACCCTTTATATCTTCCATTTAGATTTTTTCCCAAAATATATCACAATGAAATATCCAAATGATGATGTTTTCATGAAAATTAACCTCTAATATTTTTTTCTGACCATTAATATTTATAATAAACATATATCTGATGGATTGTAAAAAAAAGTTCTTATAATGAACTTCTTTATGGATATTTTTTTGATGTAATTGATCCATTTCCCTTAAATTTGAAATTATTTTTAGGAAATCTAATTTCATAAGCATTTCCCAAAAAAATCACTATCTTTTCCTAATATTTTCCAATTTATATTTCTTTATTATTTTTCTCAAACATAAAAACTCAGTAATAAAAAAATAGACCAAAAATTTTGGTTTAATGATCAATTTATAACATTTATTAAGAATGGTTGTCTGACATGGTCACTCTAATCTGAAAAAATGGACTTATATCTAAATTTGCATTCAACAATATAAATTCAGCACTTTTCAGCATTGTGATATTTCTTATAAAACCAATATCCAGTAAAATTTAATCAATTAATATGTTTCCAAACATTGATTTCATGTATCTTCTACAAATATAAGATGAATTTTTACATATTTTTTATTGGATATTGTTCATCCTGGAAAATCAAAATATTTTATTTTTTCAAATAGTTTGGATATTTCATATATTTTAAAAAAAGATAAAAACAATATATTCTAATGTTAGGAAACATTTTTGAATAGTGTAGCATTATCTTTTTTGTGAACATTGTTTATTTGAGCCTTGTTTGGTTAAACATTTTTTGTTTGAATGCCTTTCATATGAAACTAAATCTGTCGATAAAAAATTTTGGAATCTTTAACAAAGTAAAGTTATTTTTTAACATAACGAGGTTATGTTTATAAACATTTATCTACAAAAAACAATTCATTTAGAAAAATATAACGACCATTAAATAAAATTATGTAGTGATATAATGATGGTAATTAATCTAACACTCAACTATAATAAACACCCATGAAGAAACCATTCATCCAAATGAACCTACACTAATGTTATAGTGATTGCAGTTTTCTATATACTCATATGTGATACAAAACAATTAATAAATCATCAACTAAATAAAGTAACTCGAGTGTTATAGTGATGGTATCTATACCTTTACCCATTCATGAGCCATGCCCAGGTGGAACCCATTCTAATGCACGTGTTTAGGGATTGTAATTGACTTTGTTAATTTAAATATTATTATTAATAATGTTTCATTATTTCCTTAATATTAATTCCTTATAATTTATGGATTATGATGATGTTTTTTTCAATTTGAAATAGTGAATTAAAAATTTTAAATATTATTGAGGATAATTAATTTTCCCATTCATTAAAAAAATAGGAGAATCTGCAATTAAAACTCTCTCCCTATAGCTACATGAATAAGAAAATAATAAAATGTGGATATAATAGGGCTGATAATTTTTTTTAAAATTTAAAATAATTTATAATGGGAAGAACCTATAAACAATTATAAATATTTAGGTTTTCCAACATCATTGTCCTTTAGTGAATTTATTTTCTCAAGAAAAGAGAAAAAATGATAACTCCTTCTCTTAGAGGCCTCAAGCTCTATAGTATAATCCCAAAGTGACACTATAACTATTATTACATGATCCATATATTCTAGGAACTATACAGTTTTTACATCTATTCGATAATAAACCATGTTTTTTTGTAGTAAAATTATTCATCTATTTTTTGGAACCATGTACAACTTCCACTTGACAGTTTGCATAATCAAATAAGAGGATATTGCAATATTGGTTTGGCAGTATCTCTAAGGGTGTATGTACTTATTGAATGAAAGAAAATATGTTACGATAGATAGACCTACCAATACATAATCCATAGAATATCTGACATAGTCCCTTTACCTTATCAACAATATTCTCTAATTTAGTTTCCATAACAATAATGCAGACTTAGATCCATACCAATTTCAACAAAACCTAAAAGTATGAATCCATTTCCTAATCTACATTATATTCACCAGAAACCTCATGTATATAATTATGAATGAAGTATATTTTGGATGAAATAGTGCTATCTAGTGAGGTGAGTATATATGAACTTTCACCCATCACCCCTTGTCTAGTTCTACCAATTGGCTTAGTGGAAATGCTCTCGTCTAATGGATCACTGGCTATATGAATAATGGGATTTACTCTAGATTTTTTTTTCCATAACATTATCCTCACTCACTAGGCATATCACAACCTTTATGTGAATGTTAAATATGTATTAAGGCTCTACAAGATGTTTTTATTAATTAGTCATGATAACCTATGGTTCAAAAATCATCTCTAATGTAGAATCCAGAAGTAAACTATGAAAACCCAGTGGTTTACACACATATAAGATGGGTCATCTAAGTACTCCATATATATAACATTATAATCATGCCTTTAAATAATCTCATTCATATTTTTGTTATGTTCTGGTGGGATGAAGTATGATCTGATCCATCATAACCTCCAATTATATCATTAGTCGAAGCTAGTGGATGATAATAGTATGTGATCCTTTATATCATCTAAAGTTGTCATTTGTCAAATCTAGTGGATGATAACAGTATATAATTTACTTATGGCCCAAAATAAATGTTGTTGGGATACTCCCTCCAAGAATTGTAACTAATGTTCAAATCCATAATGGAAATAATTCTTTTATATTACAAGTCTATCAACTCGATCCATCAAAAACACTTCTCAAAAAACCGATGAAAGGGTCTCCTTCTCGGGTGTTTCCACCATGTTTAATGATTCTACTAGAAGGAATGTCAGTATATATAACAAGGATAAAATTTTAGTAGTTTATTAGTGTATTTGTAACATCTGTAATGTTTAGGGAAATCATTATAATTCCAATAA
Source organism: Viscum album (assembly GCA_963277665.1). Classification (NCBI taxonomy): domain Eukaryota; kingdom Viridiplantae; phylum Streptophyta; class Magnoliopsida; order Santalales; family Viscaceae; genus Viscum; species Viscum album. The sequence goes on from OY728134.1 coordinate 1,369,350,456, forward strand.
TTTCAATTTTATTGGGATGAGTTGAAGTATAAGGAATTATTAGACTATTCTAAATCTTGTAAAAATGGAAGGGGTATGTATTAAAACTATAAAATAAAATTATAATTTTACATTGATAATTTATGAGGACCTCCCTTATTTTATATTATGAAACATGCTGTAGATTCGTGATAGAACTGACACTACAAAATTGACCAATTGGACTTGTGAAAGAAAAGCTTCCATTACTTGGGTTCTACCCTTGAGACCCAAGATAAAATATGTTGTAGCAAATATAAACCCTCTAAAAAACACTAATAACCCTAATAGTTGAACGGTAGGATCCACAAATGTTCAATTCAAATACCCCGTGAATTGAACTGTCCCCCTTCTAAGGTATCCCAGTAAGAACCATTAACATTTAATTATTATTGGATATGGAATCTCATCATGAATTTAACCCCCCATATTTGTTTTTTTATTTTGATGAATGGATTTCAGCAATTATCTGAATGGAAATATCACATGAAGATAAATCAATATTCCAAATACTCTCTCTTCTTAGTTAAGTTGATCTCTCACTAAATGTGGGGTTTGTATTTAATCACTCCAAACATTATACATATGTATAAATTTACTATACACCATCCTAATAATCAAGATTCTCTTGAGTTGTTGGATACATGATAGGATGATCTATACCTCACCATATAGTAGATGTATGTTTTTCATTCCTACAAACCATTGAAAAAATAACAAGGTAATTTTTTTTTGTTTTTACATTACTAATTTGAAATTCTTTATTACCTCACATAGATAAAATACTTATAATTGTTTGGATAACTAGACACAACATTGATTCACCCAAACGGTTCAAGGCCACTCATCTAAAAAGAATCCCCATGGGTCCAAGACACATTTTGGACTGTATACTACATTGGGTTATCTTGGGTGGTACTAATAATAGATCCATATTTCTAAGAAGTGGGTTTTCGTTTCTAATATTAAACACCCAACGTAATTGTGGAGTGTTATATATTATACACACTCACTTGGTAAGACTTTAGAAGAATTTTACCCTCAACAATGTTGTTCAATTAGATATATACTAGGGAAGATAAAATAAACTTCGATGGAATATTATAATTTGAAATATGTATTTTGGTATAATCATGAATCCCAAAATACATATATGGGAATTATATAAGATAGTGAATAATACTAATTCTCATATGTAAGAATGCAAGGTCCCTTCCAAGAATCCATTAATAGATTCCCCAAGTTGGTTGTTCAAAAATAATCATGTGTGCCTCCCCATATGCTAGAATATATTGAAAAGTAGTGAGATTACATTGTGTTATAGTGGGATATTATCACCTCATAATCATGGTAGAACATTGGTTTAACATAGAAAGAAATAGTGGAATCATAATATCAACTGAATGTAGAAGATAAACCATCCAAAATAAAAACAAATCATCAATACTAATATCCAATACAATATATAGAGAGATGTAATGACATATATAAGAAAAGATGGATGTGAGTAGGGGAATTAGAAAGATCCCCGTCATTGATTCTTATTGTGATTATATCTTGGGAATGGGGGAGCACAGACCAAGCTATAAATTATGATGCTATCATGATATTGTATTTTTGTCTTTTGGATTTTTTTTATTAAGAAATGTATATGTACCAATTTCTATGTTTTTATATTATTTTTTTGTTTAGATATATGAAATTACAACATTTTATATATGGTACTAGTCATAGATATGGATTTGTGTTATTTACTGTGGATGATAAACCATCAATATTCAATTGATATTATGATTCCACTATTTATTTATTTTTTACACCATTGTGCTACTCTAAATATGAGGGTATAGCCTCCCATATATACCACAGTATTCCCTCACTGATAGCCATTAGACACTACCATATGGGGAGTCTTTCTTAAGTCTTTTTGACAAATAGGATTATGAAATAACTTAATGGATTTTGGGAAGGGACGTTGAAAATTGGTTTTAGAAGTTTCATTTATTTTCGATAATTTTTTGGGATTATATAAAAGGAGACTAGGACATGTCATAATTTGGTAATGTGATTATTCCTAGTAGTATCATAACCATGTATATAGATAATACAAATTACTTGGACGAGGATTTCTATTTTTCGTTTCCTAATTACTGTTTATTTGGTTCTACCATTGGGCAACACTCATAAAATGTGGTGATTATTATTATTAACGATGATTCCATTTTTTACCCATAGCCGAATAAGTCGAGGGTGTATTGACTCATACATCATTGTGGGAATATTGAGATTCAAAATTCATGTTTTATGCCATTTCATTTTGGTGAATCTCAATGTTCTTATTGATTATGGTTTCTATGAGTACTTTGGATACTATAAATAGAATTGGGATAATGGTAATTGCAGTGGCATGAGAAACATAATTGGTTACTTAAAGTGAAAGAATCAAAGTAAATTTTTTTTCATAGATTATTAAAAACACCATTAGTAGTAAATAATGGGATGTTGAGCCATGGATCATTGGTCGCATGGGCTATAATGTGTTTATGGTTGTGATTAAATGGATACTATAGTTAAATTTAGACAGTGTATGGTACATTATAAATTGGAAATAGTAATTTACATAATAAAACCATTTAGGAAATTTTTTTATATAATTCATCCATTTAGGAATATTTTTTATATAATTTAATACAAAATTTAATGAATTTAAATTCTAATATGGAATGGTTCCATTAAATTTAGATTCCAATTGAAACATAAAGGGTTTGGCCTATATAACTTATAATTTACACTCAATATATCATGAGTCCTAACTTAAAATAGAGAACATGATCGTCAACCGACCATAGTAGTGAGTTGTAGGCAATGTCCCTTTAATATTTATGATATGTACTTCACCCAGACCTAACTTTAGGAGTATAAAGAGGGGTGTGATCGGAATATAGAAAGGATTTATACCCATTCTGTTCTTATAAGTTTATATAAAGTCACACTAGTGATGAAAATGTTATTTACATCCGTTATTTTTCATTTTTAGGTTGGTTTTTAGCCGACTTTATTACGGACGACGTTATAAATATTGTTTTTTACGCCGGTTATTTAAAAACTGATGTAAAAAACATAACATCGCGGTGTTTATCACGTTTTTTAATTAATTACAGATGTGAAAAAACCAGGGGGGTTTATCACGTCGGTTATTATATAACCACTGTGATAATCTGGGGGAGGGGGGTTATCACGTCGGTTATTATATAACCGATGTGATAAACCTATGCGGGGGATGTTTATCATGTCAGTTATTTAATAAACAATGTGATAAACCCTTGAAAAATGGTTTATCATGTCGGTTATATATTAACTGACCTGGAAGACCAATTTTTTTTTAAAAAAATGGAATGCATTACTTTAATCTCCCCCAAAAAAACTAGAATCCAAATCAAGAATTCATACAAAAAAAACAAAAGTACACCAAAACAAGAACCAAAGAAAAATTGAGCATTTACATTGAAAACATTTAAAACATACCCTATTGGACAACCCCCCACCACCCCCTGAATAGAACCTGGACAACCCCCCCCCCCCCCACCCCCACACCCCTCGACTACCACCCAACCCCCTAGACAGCCCCAAACACCCCGAGACACCCCCCACCCTATTGTATACCCCCACACACTGGACAGCACTCCCACACCCCTGGACTGCCCCCCGACCCCCTGGACAGCCACAAAAACCCTTGGACACCCCCCACCCTCAGGTATACCCCCACCCCTTGGACATCACTCCCACAACCCTGGACAGCCCTCCCACACCCCTAAAATAGACCAAAAAGTTACAAAAAACATACCAGAACCCCCTCACCCCCACTAGATTTCCCCCACAACGCCCCTGGACACCCCCACACCCCTGGACAACATCACCACCACATGGACATCCCCCACCCTCCTGTAGACCCCCCACCCCCTAGACATCACTTCTACACCCCTGGACAGCCCCCCCCCCCACACCCCTAAAACAGACCAAAAACATACGAAAAATAGACCAGAACCCCCTCAACACACTAGACAGCCCCCACCACACCCCTGGACAGCCCCCCCACCCCCCTGGACAGCCCCCAAAACCTCTGGAAAACCCCCATGGACACCCCCACCACACCCCTGGACTTCCCCACCACACCCTAGACACCCACTTGACACCCCCCACACTCCTGGACACCCTCCTGGACACCCACTTGGGGGAAACTTCGCTGGAATGTACTCATCCCTCCCACATGTGAAGCTTGAGATCTCGAAATATTTCCCATGTGGGAGTGATGAATACCTTCCAGTGGCATTCAACCCCATGGGGGATGGAGGCACCTCCTCTCCCACCCCCTTGGACTCCCCCCCCCTTCCTCATGGACACCCTGGACCCCACCCCCCTCCCCCCCCAACCCCACCCCACTGGACATGCCCCCTCCCCCCCTACCCACCCCTAAAACCCCCCTCACCCTAGAGGACACCCCACACCCCTGGACACCCCCTAGACATCCTTCTCACTCTCCTGGACAGCCCTTCCACCATCCTGGAAACACTCCCACACCACTGAACTGCCCCCCCCCCCCCACTCTCCTGGAAACCCAGGACCCCCCCCACTAAATGGCCCCCAACACCCCTGGACACCCCCACCCCACTGGACACCCCCCACACCCTTGGAACCCCTCCCCCCAGACCAAAATCCATACAATAAAAACAATCATAAGTAAACCAAAACAAGAAGTAGAGCAAAATTAAACATTCTCATATATAACATTCAAAACATACACTGTCAACTTAAAAAAAACTAAATCCAACCTAAACGACTTCCAAATACACAATTACAATAACAATATTCAAAGTTAAATTTTACATTACATACAACTAAATTTCAATCAAACCTGTAAAATAATTTGACCACTCCACTTGTAAGTGTTTGATGCCTTGAGAAGTATAGGGTTGACGGTCATCAAAAAGCTAAAAATGAAAAGGATAGTAGTTAAAGAGTATAATTAATAAATAAAATTGAAATATTATGGAAGTGTTTAAGAGGAAATATTACCAGGTCAAAGTTCACAACTATCCCAGTTGTTATTATTTCATACATAAATCTTAATATAAAATATCTACATTCGATGATGCCTTGTTGTTCATGAATATTCTGTTTGAAGGAGTGTAAATTCAATATATTATTTTTATGTAATAAATCATAAAGTACATATTATAAATGGATATTTACCTTCTCATTTACATATTTGATCTTTTCACTCCTTTTCGTTGTGTTTTTTAGAAAGTAGACCCATCCCCTATTAGAAAATAATACGAATGGGGTAAATTTAAAATTCATTTTAATATATAAAACTATTGAAAAATTGATTATTACTTTTCCAATATATTCTTAAAACTTTCCCACAGATCATCATGGATAGAGCATATGAAAATAAAGTGTTTTTTCCCTTGGGAAAAAACCCCTAACATCCAATGATTGCAGATGAATGAAAATTTAAGGTTAGTGGTTTTTTATGTTAAAATATAATGAACTCTTTGAGAGAGATGTGTTTCATACCTCTCTCAAAAAGTCATCATTCAACATTGTGTGAATATATTTTGTTCATGTCTTTCAGGAATAAAAATAATTATTTGTTCCTCATCCAATGCACATACATCAAGGGAATCAATTGCGGGTCCATGAATCCATATACATATGTAAGCTCATTCCTCTCACAAATCCTATAAAGATACCTAATACAAAATAGACATAAGTATACATTTTTAATAAATATAATGCAGGGAAAAGGTGTTAAGACTTACATGGAAACAAAATTCACCACGTTTACGCCCAACTTATCTCTAGTAACAAGCTCCGTGATATCAATTTTCATAATCCCCACATTTATTGCACGTCCACAAACATGAGCTTCCCTTGGAAACTCATAATGACCTACCATCATATTTGAATATCTTGACAATCATTCAAGACTACTAGAATCTGTATCTGATGTCATAGCCATTTGTCTTTATTGTTGTATATATAGTATTTCTTTACAACTAAATTAATCCTATTAAAATAAATAGAAAAATATATTAATTTTCAAATGATAAAACAACATTAATAAAAAAAGATATAACATTCATACCACTATGGTAATGAGTCGAAGAATTCTGGATGGTCAAATTAAAAAATTGCGGATACTATGTTCAACTTTCGTCACCTCATCTGTAGGTAATGGTACTCGAGCTGATCTATCTATAATATCATGTACACTGACCCTCTAATTCTCTACCACTAGTTTTTGATGATGAACTATATCTCCTATAAATTATACCAAACCATATTAAACTATATGATGTTGAGGATCATCAACATACAACCTGGAATAAGTAGGAAGGTGGGGCGGATGAGTAGGATAAAAAATGGGGTCCGTAGGCTGAGGTGGGGGAGTGGGAGCTACTGGCGGAGGTGGAGGATAAATAATGGGGTCTGTAGGGGGAGGTGGAGGAGTGGGAGCTGCAGTCTAAAATTGTCTTTTCATGTCTGCAAACATAGACTGTTCTGATGCTCTAATCATTTCCTCCATTGTCGCATTAATATTATGAACATCATCCTCTAAGGATTATATTTTTTTATAAACACCCTCAACGTTAGAAATTGATGAATATGGGAACACGTTTCTTATAGATACACCTTCTGAATATCCTCTTACACCACCAGGATGTTCGGGCATTCTCAATGCTAAATATAAAATATCTTACCTCTCGGCACTGTAAATGCCCCCTGTGAACATATTCTCCTCAAAAGAGTCTTGTATTAATTAATTGAACATTTCTGTAATGATTGAAATTATATGAAGAAAACAGTTAACTTAAATAAATAAAATTGATATCTTAAAATCCTCTCAGCTACGATTCTTGATTATTCTGTAGGATATTTCCCTTTTTTCCCATCTGAGATCTCTTCCATTTTTCATGTCCGGATGGAGGTGATAGAGGGGCCACATCTCCAGAGCTTGAAGTCTCAACTATTAGTTTTTTAAATTTTTCTGCCATCATTTGTTCTTCCAAAAATGCATACCCTCCCAGAGATAAAATATGAGGGTATACATTTTTATATTGGATATCTTGATAAGATTTCCATATTTTCTGTAAATTTCGAATAATAAATCAATAACAAAACATTAATAAGATCATTTATATAAGAAAGCTTATAAAATTATACATTTACCTTTCCAAAAAAGACTCATTTCTTCTACTTTCAAAAACCTGTCTCCATGGGTCTTCATCTATAAAAGGATATATACGACATGGATTATCATGACTCATATGACCAAAAATTAAATCAGATTAGAGGGTTTATTTGAAATCCCTCCATCTCCTAGCAGCCAACGAAAAGCATTTCATCCTGACTCCATTAGTCATCATACAAAATTCTTACTTTTCTCTTATCCTGAGTTCATAAAAAACTCTTCAAATATTTTGCATTTGGACCTCTAGGAATATCATCATCATCAAATTAAAAGAGTATCCTCTGATCCTGCATACGGGAAAGTGTAAATTTTGGTAAACGTGTGAACCCACGTTTACCAACCATTGAACTCTTTGTCGTAATAGGAGAACATGAGGAAGATTGGGGAACATCAAGAGGGGCATGTGAATGTTCCTCCCCAGAGGTATGACCAATATGATCATCTCCGAAATCTTGTGGTTGATCAACTGAATGATATGTCCTTATCCTTCAAATAAAAAAAACAAACATTAGTTCACAAATTTAAAAATTCAAATATTTTAATACTAGTGTAATCAGAAAATAGAAAATTGTACTATGTTACGTAATAGTAAACAATGTTAATATGGTAAGCATGGTAACCAATGGTCAGTATGGTCAATATGGTCAAGATGGTAAACATGGTAAACATGGTGAACCTGGCAAACATGGTAAAGTAATTGTCACCGAACAAAAATAATATATATATAATTTATGTAATGATTAAAATCATAACGTAAACTAAACAAACTTAAAACAAAAAAAAAATTATACATATTTTTTTAATACATGTTTTAATAAAGAAATAACATACAATATCTAACATTTTATGAAAAAAATAACTATAAACATGAAATAAACATATGTTACCTATGATTTTGGGAATGTACAAATAGATTGTTTTCCCAAATTCCTTCATCGTGATCGTTCCTTATAGAACAAACCATGTCTTCAACATGCTCATCATTATGTTCTGTTAATCATTCCATGGAAGTAGGGATCTCACATAAATCATAATATTCATCAAGTGCATCTACACCAACATATTTTTTTCCCATGTAAAACAACAACCCACTGTATATCTGATTGATCTACTACATAGAAAATTTGTTTTGCATGTGTTTCCATTATAAAAGAATCAGTTATATCTTCGAATATATTTAAATTAACAAGTGTCATTCCAAATTCATCATGTCTGACATTATTGTTACCGATAAACCATTTATAGTTAGAAACAAGAAATTTAATTTTAAAGTAATCAACCTCCCATATGTCTTCAATCACTCCATAATATGCACATTATGCAGAAATTGGGGTTTTGTCCTTAGCACTCAAAAAATGAATTTCTTCGGCAATCACCAATACACCACTATTCTGAAATGCACTTCTATTGTCCTAAGCTTTCGTATGAAATGTATAGCTATTAATTTCATAACCGAACCATGTTATCATATTTAAACATGGACCACCCACTATCCATTTTAATGTCTCTGATACATCTGATCCACCATGCAAGGTATTTTTAAACCATGAAAAAAAATTTTTGTTGTGCTCATTCAAAATCCACATTTCATTCTTCTTGGGATGACTTTATTTCAACTCATTAATATGCAATGTGATATACGATTAAGCATTACCTATGTTATTCAAGATGTATTATTCTAACTTCTTCATCGGTTCAGCTGACAATGATTTGACTTTCTAGCCACAAATCCCCTTTCCCTCATTATTAACGCATTTATAGTGAGATTGTGGAAAACTTATGTGCTGCGCCACAACCATGTAGCTTGTACAAAACTCTACAACCTCCTCAGAAATATACTTTTCAATAATGGAGTCTTTAGGTCTATATGGATTCATAACATACCCCTTTAATATTTTCATATACCATTCAAAAGGATACATCCAACGAAGATATACAGGTCCACAAAGCATTATTTCTTGAACCATATGAATCATTAAATGCACCATTATATCAAAAAAATATGGAGACAAATACATTTCCAATTGACAAAGTATAAAACTTTCATCCTATTCCAAAATGTTCAAAGCATTCACATCAATCGCCTTATTACAATATGAATTGAAAAAATAACACAACTTCATTATAGTCTTTCTAACATGGATGGAAAATGTTACATTCAATGAAACTTGTATAATTTGTTGCATCATGACGTGAGAATCATATGATTTCATACCTATCAAATTCAAGTCCTTTAATGAGAAAAATGTTTTTACATTTGATGAATAACCATGAGGCACTTTGATATCATGAAGACACTGACAAAATACAATTTTTTCCCTCTTTGATAATGTATGAAAAGACGGGGGAAGAAATGTTCATCTTCCTTTAGGAGTGGGAGCTAAATAGAAATGTATTCCTATTGATAGTAAGTCTAATCTTGCATTAAACCCATATTCTGTATTTCCTTTAATATCTAACAATTCTCTAATCAAACAATCTCATATATTATTCTCCACATGCATGACATCAATTTTATGTTTAACTACATAACACCTCTAATATGGTAGCTCAAATAATATTGGACTTTTCATACAAATATGTATATCATTACCAGATTTAGGTGTCTTTCCCAATGTCACATCATGGGTTTTCACCCTCTCAAAATATAGATCAGGGGATAAAGGTTTTGGAGCAATATCAATTTCCTGTGAGCCATTGAATGCCTTTTTAGTCTTCTATAAGGGTGATCCATAGGAAAAAACTTTTGATGAACCATGTACAATGTATTCCTCCCATGATGCAATTGACAATATGACTTATTTTGTTCTCAAATTGGACATGATTTATGCCCTTTAACATTGTATCCATACAAATTTCCATATATTGGGTAGTCATTTATAGTGAATAAAATCACTGCAAGGAGTTGAAAATATTCGATTTTATAAGAATCATACACCCTAATACCATTAGCCCATAACAGTTTCAAATCATCAATCAACAGTGATAAGTAAACATCAATATCATTGTTGAGATTCTTCGGACCAGAAATCGTTATAATCAACATGAAATATTTTCACTTCATACAAACATTAGGATAGAGGTTGTAAATTACAAATAAAATAGTCCATGAATTATGTGTTCTACTAAGGGTTCGATATGGATTCATTCCATCTGTGCACAACCCAAGTCTGAGATTTCTAATTTCATTTCCAAATGTAGAATACTGCTCATTAATTTTCATCCATTGTGGACAATCAGCTAGATGATGTATTTTTCCAACACATAAATCCTCATCAGCATACCATCTTAACCTTTTTTCATCATGTGAATTAGAAAATTAACGTTTGAAACAATTAATTATATGAAGATACCAAAATACCTTTGAATGGATTTTTGTAATCTCTATATCATCCTGTGATTTTTATTTCACCTTATACCGTGATTTCCCACATTTAGAACACTTTGAAAGAAACTCACATTACTTCCTATATATAATGCAGTCATTCAGACAGGCATGTATTATTTTGTATCCCAATATCATCAGGCATAATATTTTCTTGGCCTTATAATGTGAATCTGGAAGATCGTTATCTTTTGGAATAATGTCTTTCATCAATTGTATCAGCTCTGTAAAACTTCTACCAATCCATCCATGTTTCGCCTTTAGGTTAATCCATCTTAACACTGCTGAAAAAACTGTAAAATCTTTACAAACATGATATAATGGTTTTTCAGCATTACCATATAGACGTGCAACTGTCAGTTCTATCTCAATTTGTTATGTTGAAATATCATGAATCATTTCTTCAATTCCATCAGAGTTACCATCTTGCGATTCATCATCACTAGTGACACTCCATCCAGTTTCACCATGCCAAATCCAAGGGATGTAACTCGGATTAAAACCATGACAAATCAGATTATCTTTTTATCTCTCTACTTTTGAAATTCATCATATTCAATCATTTCAGGCATGGAGAAAAAAATGTCACTAATTGGAACATTTCATTTAGAAAAATCCAAAAAGGCATCAACACCTTCCTCATATTAATTTCTCATTCGATGTGCCTTAATCAAACATTAGCTCATTATTACATATAAAAAAATAAAAATTATATATATTTTTAATATAAGACAAATATATGTTTATAAGAAAAAAAAAATCAAAATTTGAATGTAAAACAATTTTGAAATATAAAACAAATCTATCCGTATTTTAAAAAAATATGTTTGAATATTATTTTAAAAAGAATATATAGTTTGATATAACAGTTTTAAATTCCATTGAATCAATGAAAAACATGGGGCCTACAATGGTTGATAGAAAACTGGAGAAAATGGAGTAAACCTGTGAATCAAATCAAATTTAAAATAAAAACTCAGACAGAGAAAATCACAATGTAAAGCCAATCATCACGACAGAATGGGGTCAGGATAACTACGCATATTTGAAAATGATGACATGGTCTCCCATATAACCTATAATTTTCTCATAGTTGATGACAGGTCAAAATATATATACCCAAATGGAATCATATTGAAACACTAATATCCATGAAACAATACAATCATCATGTAATAATCTCAGAAACGATGATGCAGTAGTCAATCCCAACTGACACTTATCCCCCACCCCCTTAGACACCCCATGGACACCACCACCCAATGGATAGCCTCCCACCCCCTGGACAGCACCCCCACCCCTTGGACACCCCATGGACACCACCACACCCTTGGACAGCCCCCCCCCCCCCCCACCACCCCTCCTCGACACCACCACCCACCTCATACCCCCTTGGACAACCCCCTGGACACCACCCAACCCTCTCGACATCACCCCCCCCCCCCGAACACCCCCAAACCCTCAATACAACCCCAACCCCCTTGGATAGACCCCACCCCCTTAGACACCCCCAACACCTTGGACCCCCCCCCCCCCACACACACACACACCTTGGACTGCCCCCCCCCCCCCCACCCCCCACCTCCATGGACACCCTGGACACTCCCAACCCTCTAGACAACCCCTCAAACCCTCTGAACACCACCCTCACCACCTTGGACACCCCCCTGGACACCACCACCCCCTTGGATATCCCCCACCCCTCTGGACAACCCCCCACTGACCGGACAACCCCCACCCCTAAACAACCCCCACCCCTCAAAACAGCACCCCCACCCCTCCTGGACACCACCCCCACCCCAACCCCTATGGACACCCCCCGACCCTCTGGATACCCCCCCACCCCTAGACAGCCCACCCCTCTAGACAGCACCACCACCCCTTTTGGACACCACCCCCCACCCACTACCCCCTTGGACACCCCTGGACACCCCCCAAACCTCCAGACAGCCCCCACCCCTGGACAACCCCCAAACCCTCTGGACAGGCCCGCACCCCCTTGGACAGCCCCACCCCCCTCCACCCCCCCCCCCCTTCGACATCCCCCACCCTTCGACACCCCCACCCCTTGGACCCCCCCTAGACACCCCTAGACGCCCCCCCCCCCCCACCTCCATAGACACCCTGGACTACCCCCAACCCTCTGGAAAGCCCCCAACCCCTTGGAAAACCACCAACCCTCTTGACAGCCCCCTAGAACCATGGGATTTTAACCTCAAGGTTCTAGTTTTGGCATATCTAGATATTCTAACCTCAAGCTACTAGTATTGGTATGATGGAATTATTAAAATGAGAACCATGAACTGTATCTCCTACTAATCTAAAATTATCTATTGTGAAATGAATCGGGGTTTAATAGCATATGAAGACTTATAATAGTCCACAAAAATATGCTACGTAAATAGATTTTGGAACAACAAAAAGTGATACCCAAAATAGAAACAACCAAGGATCCAAAAAAAACATTCCACCGTGAAAACCCATATATACTTATAAAATAAATCACACTGGTACATGGAATGGGTGTATCACAATGGTTAACATATAAATTTCAGAAATATAGGTGAATGAGATCATTAGTTGTCAATGATCACAAAAATTACCATCATTGTCGGGCATCCGTGAAACAAAAACAAACGAAATAGAATTAGATAAGGCTTACGTGAATATTTGAAGTCGATCTAATTGATCTGGTCATAATAAATAAGAGGATGATGGAATAATGAGGTAATAGGGTTTGAAATCGAATAATATTACTTAGTTTAAAGAAAAAAATTGCAAAAATGTAAATATAGAATATCCATGAAATAAACGAACATAATAAAGTCGTGGGAGGCTTACCTGAGTGTTGTGAGTTGAGATGATAGATCCAAGGAGATTAAATATGATAAACAATGACGGAAAAATGAGTTTAATTCAATGAGCTCGAAGAGTCGATTTGGGTTTTCTGAGCGAGAGAGACGAGTGCCGGACTGTCGATCGAAAAATCCTAAATGACAATCCACGGGGCATGTTAATTTTTTAAATGTTTTCTAACGTCGATTTTTTAATAACCTATGTTATAAATTATTTTTATTACATTTATAACGTCGGTTATTATAATAACCGATGTTATAAATGTATCATATACCGCTCTATTACGTGAGTTATTTTATAACTGACGTAAAAAACACATCAGAAATCACAGCTTTTTACGTCGGGTATAATATAACTGACGTAAAATATTCTTCGGGTTGAATTGTTACATCAGTTATCAAATAACCGACGTCAAAAAGGCCTCAAATTCCCACTTTTATACATCAATTATTTTATAATAGAGGAAACAATTCATAGATACCTTGTTTTTTATGCTGGTTGTCAAATAACTAATATAAACAATACCGCACATTGGTTTTTTAAGTAGGTTAATTTATAACCGACATCAAAAATGAACGAGTGAGATTTTTAACGTCGGTTATGAAAATAACCGACGTAAAAAATTTACTCTCCATATTTGTTACATCAGTTATTTTATAACCAATGTAAAAACCCACGTATAAAATATTATCATGTCGGTTCTATATAACCGATATAAAAAATTGTGACATTAAAAATGTTTCTTGAACTAGTTTCATTATCAAATCCAACATGAGTATTTTTCTTGGAAATTGTAGATTTATGCCACCACAAATTCCTTGAGTGTTGGGAACCAAGCCAGGATTTCTTCCCACCTGACACCCGACCCTGTTAGAGACTTGGTCTGAAGGGAATTTCCTATCCCCATGGCCTGAAAAATAGTGTTAGAGATCAATGTAATGATAATGGGAATGATTATTTCTAGAAAACCAGGATCAAATAAATAAACTAACATATCCCACTATAACTGAATATCAACAAATGAAAAACTGAATCCTAATACAATAATTACTGAATAAACAAAAATGAATAAAAACTAGGAGTAAACCATGAAACATGATCTCCAAGTGATGTCTTGGTCACAACCAACCACATGACCCACCATATCCAAAGGAAACATGAACAATAAACTAGAAACTGGATCCTGAACCTATAAGAAAACTCAGGTCTACCGACACTAAATAGTATATGTTTGGTGTGAGCATTCAACATCCCATTAGGAAATCACCATAGAATCAATGAATTTCCTTTACCAAAATAGTATTTAAACTGTAGTTTGAAAATACATTTATAATATCATATATAAATATTTTCAACAACTAAATATAGATTTTCACAAATTCTCTATTCTAAACAACACATGTTTCCTTCCTTTTTCAATAATTGATCTATATTTTAAACCTCATTTCAAAAACCAAAACCCAAATACAAATTCAAGACAAATAACAAAAAAGGGGTTGTTGACAAAGTAAAAGAAACCAAAAAAGTCATCAAAACTAGAAAATCTAATTCCCAACATGTAGAAAAAATTAAAAGAACATATATATAGTAACTCGTGAGTAATTCAAGAACATCTCTAAATTAAATTCCTATACATACTCAGTTCAGACTCAAATACCAAAATATGGTGTATCTCTAAAGTCAATAGCCAATATAACACACTAAAAAATCCAAAATAACGGCACTTCCCACCAAGCCCCATCATGTTAAGGTGGTACCAACCCATCTAATCATGTTCAACAGGCAACAGTAACTCAACCCTCTAGAAGAAGCTTAAGAATCCAATGATAATAATAATAACACTCGGAAAAACATGGTATAGAAACCATAACCAACATCATCCCCATGAATTATTTATTAGAGTAGAACACATCAATTGTTCTAGTGGACTCAATACTAACAACATTACCATGCATGAGGCACTGTGGGGAAACACATCCCACATTCGAAAGGTTTTTTCAAACAAAATCAATGCATCAAAAAGACACATTGAAAGTCATTTATTTCAAAAACATATTTATTAAGTAGTTAAATATCACACAAATGACACCATTTTTCAATAATAAGAACCATTTATCAATTCATTTAAAAAAACAAATAGGCATTTTTAATAACCATGTTTTCAATCTATTTTCCAAAACAAGCCAGTATGCCCAACGGGACCACACATCACAAGTGTTCCAAAACAAGTTTCTAGAACTTTCTAAGTTGAAACTCAAGAATTCAAATCATATCACATTAAATCAAAATTTTAAATGAGATCACAATGTTCCAAAATATATTTCACATTATACTATTTATAAAGGAAAACTCCATAAATATCTTAAGTGCCAACCGAGAAACACATTTCCAAACCCAATTCCAATTCTAACAAAATTTAGAAAAAGATGAAAATTAAAAAAATACACAAGATTTAAAACTAGCCCCTATAAAAGAACCATATTTAAATGTTCAAAATGTACCATAGTTTTATACCTAACTTGGTTTCTGATCCATATCTCAAAATACCAAATAAGCCTTTATGAAAATTATTCACCAAAACGTGTCTCAAAATTCCCAGGACATGTTTTCAATAAACACACTTGAATTAACACTTTTAACTTTCTATAAGAAAGGCATTTCCATTTGGATGTAAATGAACCGTTTTTTGAAATATGGAAGAAGAAAGAGGGGACAATCCTTTTGAAATATCGAGGCTAGATGAAAGAATAATTTTTTTTTGTCATCTTCATTTTAATTCCCATTCATGTGTTCATACCATGAACCCATGGATATTTTAATATCTAATGAAACACATTGAGTTCCCACAAAATCACCAAAAAACTATTTTCACATAACACCACATTCCCTTAAACAAACACAACAAATTAAATAATTTAAAGGACACCAATAAGATTTTAAAAACTGGAAATAATGTTCCAAAAAATTTACATAATTTACCATACCATGGAGAGGAATACAAAACACACATCATGCCAATTTTATCATTTCAGCAATATTTGAAAAAAGTAAAACAACAACAAAATTTATCAATTTCACTTTTAAAAAACAATTTCAATTCCATCAAACAACTAGAATAAATTTAAATAGATGCATAATCAAATAAACCAATTGTAAAAACTTTTATAACCCATTTTCCATCATTTATTATGTAAAAAAAATTCATTCCACAAAACCATAAGATATAAAATTATATTTATAATCCATTTACAAAATATCAAGCATCAAATGGAATGTTCCAAATAGGAAATGGATGGAAACAAGTACCTTAACGATTTATGAATTAAAAAAAGATTTGGGAGAAATAATAATACACACCAAAGGAAAATATACACACCCAATAAATAAAGAAAAAAAAATCCACACATTAAACCATACCAAAAGCGTTCATCCATCAATGAAACCACACTAAGGAAGAACCATAAACCAAGAAAGAATGTGAGATAGATGAGTAAATAGACCAAAAATCTGAAAAATATCACCTTATTACATTCATGATGATTCAATGGTGGATGGAGAGAAAGGTAGGAGGATCTTAGAGGCCTATATGGTGCACCTAGGTCAAATGGGGTAGGAAAATATTGAATTGGAGTTAAAACACCATAGGTGGAAAATGGGAATTTCACATTATTAATGACTAGTAAACTCATACGGTATGAAAACATGGTTTTCTAGAATATGTGCAAATCATGATCTCGTCACTATCCAAAAACTACTTTACACATGGTTACCCCACCACAGTTTTCCAAACTGTGTGCTAGCCATTCATTTTAAATTTTACAAAATAAAAATCCTCTCCACATGCTCGGTGTACGGTTTCCCTAATTGTGTGCATGTCATGTGCTATAACCTGGGCAAAAACTCTAAAGATGTATTATTTATAAGGAGAAGGAATATGGTTTCAGCTAACCATGTGCAAATCATACACCAGCAGCTGCAAATCCCAAAAAATCAACTTTTCAACCAAACATCACCCAAATGATTCCAAAACTCAAAAATTGTAATAGGGACTCAACCAGAACCACAATAATATGATATAATCTCATGAAAATAATAAATTAGAACAATTTCCATGGAAGGGATGTGAAAATTATCTCCATCATAAAAACATTATTCACTGATAAAGTCAAATAGTTGAATGAAAAAAAACATGGTCTCAAACCGAAATAAAGTAAAACAAAACCAGGAACCATAGGGTGACCTTTTTCTTCCCAACTCACACCAGATTATTTCAAAACGAAAATGCAGAATGAAGAAAAATGAGGGAACATAAGAGGGTTAACCCAGACATATGAACTTCACTAAAATGGCTAATATTGAAACCCCCAACAACACCACCTCATGGAGACCAAATTCTGAACTCCCAAAAAAAACGAACCCAAATTATCGATATATCCAAACAACAACAACATCAGAACTGCAATCTCCCCACATAAACCAAACCCTCAATACAATAGGAGAGCCTCAAAAAAAGCCCGAACCAATTAGAAAAGCTGAGAACAAGATACAAACATCAATATGCACAGGCATGGATATATCCAAACAAACTCAGCATAAAATTAAATTGATTCACCAAAGACTAACCATTTAAAGATCCACATCCTAGGAAAAAACAATATTAAAAGAAAACATTACCACTAAAACTCTTACAAGGATATTAGAAGCTCATAATAATAAAGAAAATATAGTAGGAATTTAAAATGCCTCTTATCTAACACTAGTGGTAAAAATTGTTCCCAGGATCCCCACACCACAGAAATTCCTCACTACGCACAGGATGAAATCAAAGGCCTAACATTAGACCAATTTTTATAAAGTATCCACTACCTTGTAGTTAGGGGATAAAATTATCCTATCAAGACAACTTCTTCAGACAGTGATTCATAAAAAACATCTCTATATGAACCGAATGGTGACAATTTTGATAGGTTTTCAGAGGAGTATAGAAAGACAACTTCAAATTCTCAATCATACTGCACTAAAATAACATAAGTGAACAACCTAATGAACTAGAAGACAGAACCAATGAAAGGGGATTCTTGAAAACATGTTCCTCCGGCACACACCACTCTCTAGATGAGGAACCTTGATAAGCGCCACCTACCACTGACTACATGATGAAATCTAGCTCAGCCAAGAATTCATCAACTTCCAACTTCTCGAAATGATGATTATGGGGGGAGAGGGATTTATCATTGACCTTTGTTTTATGAACTCAAATAAAAATGGGATCCTTCAATAGATCATGTGATGCTACCTATAAAGAAGAATAAACTATCTCTTTGAATTGATCAATATAGGCATTAACTATCTGAGGGCCTTGATAAACATGCATGGGATCTTCCACTTTATTCGCCTTCACCACCATAAGTACAAACTGCTAGAAAAAAGTGCCCTTAAATAACTCCCACTTTATCTTAGATTTAATAGATAATAGAGAATCCATCATTTACTGATCAAAATATAGACCCTCAAAAAATCACAGAACATCACATACACTCAAATATTATTTCCCTAGAAATCTAAAGATACACTCAACTTCCCAAAAAAAATCCACAAGGTCAAATGAGCATCGATAACTCCAAAATATGGGGAAACCCCAAGAAGAATCTAAAATAGGATGATACCCACTAGAATCCTTAGGCACCTTTCGGGGGGCATATTCTGATCAACATAATTAACACGAAACCCAAAACAACATCAAATCAAAAACATTGGAATGAAGAACTCAAGAAAAATAAATAGGATCACAAGCCAAACACTACTAGCACAAACAGAAATCACCTTTTCAAAACCACCCTTTTTATTACCATTTCAAAACAACCTTCTCCCGAAGACACTATCCAAATATCAAAATATTTTTTTCTGAATAAAAGAAGAATATTTTTAAATAAAGACCAACCTGGAAATCATTTTCCCTTTTAATAATAGTTTATGGAAAAATCAATCCAAACCATTGATTTAAAATACCCTCCCATTGAATCCAATAAACCATCGCATGTGCCTTCATTCCACGTCTTCTTATATCATTCATTCACACCTACCAACTTGCACTTTCCACACATACCCAAATATATGCCGACATTGATATGGAATAACAAGAGTCACACACAACACTTTATCATCAACCCAATGTATTTACTAAATTATAAATTATCTTTTTCTTCATATTTTTTTATACTTTTCAAAATTATGAAAACTTTCTGTCTTAAAACCATATTTCACAATCTGATGCAAAACAACCTAAAGGAAATAATTTCTATTTTCAAAACCATTTTTATTTTAAAATTCCATTCTCACCAACCGAAACCAAAACAAAACACAACTCACACCAAACTACTAGGATTGGGAACTAGTTCCCATGCATAGATTATAGAAATGTTTAGAAAACCAAACCCTAATCAAAATATTACCACTAGGAGGACATTAACCATATAATTAGACTTGGGGTGGGTCACTACTCCATGTCAACAAAGGGTTTTTAACATTTTTCACATACCTCCTTATTGAGCCCTAACTATATAAATACTTAATCTACCTTACACCAAAAATAAAAAGGTCTTTCTCTGATAAAATTTTGTCATTAACCAAGTCGAGATATAATCAATCCTAACACTCAACCAAGTATGAGACATGGCATGATGGGTTCTTGATCCCTACATGATGAAAAATAGTGTTGTGCATCAAAGAAATCAAAATGGGAATGATTTTTTTCCAAATAACTAGGAACCAATAAATATACTGAGAACACAACATATCCCATAATAACAGAATATCAAAACATAAAAAATTAAATCCAGACACAAAAACTGTGGAAAAAAAATAATACATATTAAGACTGACAAAGCATGATGATCTCCATCTAACCTCTGGTTCACCACTAACCACAAGTCCAACCTTATCTAATGGAAAATTAAACCAGAAACCAGAACCTAAAACATGAACCTGCAAGACATATCAGTTCTATCAACACCGAACGATACAAGTAAGATTTGTTTCGACAAAAACTCAGTATGTATTTACCATAGATTCATTGTATCCCATTTCCCAAAATAGTGCATAAACACTATATTGGAAATTCATTTAGAAAAAATATTTCAATATTTTCAATAACCGAACACATATTTTAAAAAATTATATTTTTAAACAACACACACATCTTTCCTTTTTCAAAAATGGTTCCACATTCCATAACACAATACAAAAACTCAAACCCAAATAAAAATTAAATACAGATAAACAAAAGGGGGTTATTCATAAAGTAAAGGACACCAAATCAGTAGGCACGACTAGAAATGCCAATAAACAACGTATATCCGAAATAAAAATAACGTATAGATAGTAACTCAATAGTATTTATTTATCAAATCCAAATGAAATCCTCAGGTGTACTCATTTCAGACTCACCTTCCTGTATATGCTGCATATCTACAATCAATAACTAATTAGATGCTCAAAACTAGCTGGACCAGGGGAATATCTCACCTATCCCTATCATGTTAATGCAGTATCAAACCATATAATCGAGTTCAATATGAAAGTGTCACTCGACCCCTAAATGATTCCAAGGAATCCCATGATGATAATAGTTGTACAAAGAAAAACCTGGTATAAAAACGGTAAAAAATATCATTCATATGCACGATCCATTATAGGGGAATGCATCCCATGTTCTAATGGAATCAATAATACCCATGTTACTGTTCTTGAACTACTATATGGGCATTAATCCTATGTTTTAGTGTTTTCTGTAAACATAATCCAAATATCAAAAACACACATGAAAACCCATTTCTTTCCAAAACATGTTTATTCAATAGTTAATGATAAAAATAAACTACTATTTTCCAAAAGTACAACCACTTCCCAATTAATTTTTTATAAATACCAACATGGACTTTATGCTACCTTAATTTGAAATCCACATTCCCAAACATTCAAACGTTATTATTCCCATATATCACATCAAATCCAAACCCAATTTTGAGAAATGTTATAAGGAGAAAATATAGACTTCACATCACATCACATTAAAACCAAATTTTCTAAGAGAAAATGAATTTCCAAACATGATATAACTCTATATGAGTTTTAAATAAAAAACCAAAAACATATCTCAACCTCTATCCAAGGAATTCGTTTCCAAAACCAATTAAAATTCCAACACCATATTAAAATCATAATAAAAACCCACAAAATACACAAGATTACAAATGGTCATCTAGAAAAAAACTATATTTCAATGTTCCAAATGAGAAATAATTTCAAACACCACATGGTTACAATCCATAAATCAAAATTCATAATGGTCCTTTAAACAAATTATTCACTAAAACATGTCTCAAAATTCTAAACGGGACATGTTTTCAAAGAATGTAATTGAGGTCGTGCTTTTAAGTCATATAAAGAGAAAAAATTTCCATTTCAAAATCAATGAACCATTTTGGGAAAAGGGAAGAAGAAATAATTGGGAAACCTTTTGAAAAAATGAGGCTCAAAGAAAACATCATTTTTAATTGCCAACATCATTTGAATTCCCATACATGTGTGAACCGTGTGCACCCATGGATGTGCCAACATATAATGACACACTTTGAGTGTGCATGAAATCATCAAAAAACCATTTTCATGAAACATCACTTTCCATTAAACCATCATAAAAATTAAACTATAAAAAGTTCATCAATAAGATTTTAAAAAATGGTAAAACATTATAAACTATTTCCCACTAATTACCAATCCATGGAGAGTCATGAACACAATATATCATTCGTTATTTATCATCTTTAAAAGCAATAAAAATATAAACAAGGCCAATAACACCACAAGTACTCAATTTCACATTTATAAAATATGAGGCATTTCATTAAAAGCCTTCATGATTTTAAATAGAGTTATAATCAAATAAAACCATTGGAAAACATTTAACAACCATTTTCCATCATGAAAACACAAAACAAATCATACCAAGACATCATAAGCAAGAAAATCACATTCATGAAACATTTAGGAAGCCACTACTATAAAATAAATGTATGGAAACACCTAATTCAACAATATGATAATTCAACCAAACCTTAGGAGAAGAATGAATACATGCCAAGAGATAGTCTGAAAACCCTTTCCATAATGAGAAACAACCCACACATCAACTCTAACCCAAAGAGTTGGTCCAATAATGAAACACCAGAAAGGAAGTACCAAGAAGAAATAGAGAAGGGTAAGAAGAATAGGAAATCAACCAAAAATACAAGTAATATAATCTTAGAACATTAAAAAATCATCAGAAGTGGATGGAAAACATGGTTGGATGTTCTTTAGATCCCATATTACGCACCTATGTCGAATAGGGAAGGAAAATCCTGAATTGAGGTTAAAAATAAAGAGGAGAAAAATGAATAACATTAAATTTTTAATATCATGAGAAAATCACATGGTTTGTCCACAAAATTTTCCATCCTGTGTTGTAACTATCTTACCATCACTGTCGAAGACGTACATGTTCCACGGTTTCCCCCACATTGTTTTCTAAACCATGAACTAACTATGTGGTTTCCACTATCCAAAATCCAGAACCTCACCTCACCCTTTCTACATAACCGTTCTTAGGCCATGCACAATTCCCCTGATACCAAATCTCTAGTCACATAGTTTAATGGGTGAAGGAATATGGTTTTCACAAACCATGTGCTAATTGTGCACCTCCTGTTGAAAATACCAAGACCTTCACATTTAAAATAAACTCTCACAAGGGCTTCTAGAACAAAAAAAATCAAATAGGGATTGAATCAAAA
Source organism: Viscum album (assembly GCA_963277665.1). Classification (NCBI taxonomy): domain Eukaryota; kingdom Viridiplantae; phylum Streptophyta; class Magnoliopsida; order Santalales; family Viscaceae; genus Viscum; species Viscum album. Next base: position 1,369,373,803 of record OY728134.1, read on the forward strand.
CCTCAACCAAGGGATCAAATATCAATAAAATAATAAAATAAAATAATTTCCAAAGTTGGGGTGTGACATCAAGTCATTGAATAAGAGGGTGGTAACAAAAATGATCCAATAGTGGTGGGTTATAGGTAACCAGTGTTACATCAAATAGTTCCTCCTATAGAACCTACTATTTTACATGATATGGGAGTGGATTCAAAATTTCATGAGGATTTTCATCAACATATGAAGACGGTTTATGGGGATTCTCTTCCATCCCCTCCTATAGCTGATTTGATGTGAGAATTTATACTAAAACAACCACCCATGTTTTTAAGGGATGGTAGTTCTCAGGCTGAAGAGTTATATCTAGAGTCCACACTAACTATCATCAAGAATATTGAGACACATCTTTATAAGAGAGTGAACTCACTATGTATATTCATAGATATTATTATATGAATCGGTATAACTGTTTTCACCTAGGAAGATCATAATCAAGGTATAGCTTCATATGGTTTTGAGATAGTATTTTATGGATATTTCTTTTCTAAAATTCTATGACTAGACCATGATACAGATTTTATGCATTTACAATAGGGTAATTTGTCAAAGATGAACTTTGCTTTAGAGTTCATGGAGATCCAACACTTTTCATTAAATCTTTATGGTGACGTGTTGGAGATAGTGATATTTTTTGATTATAGGATCGAATACATCATCTGATCTCAAGTAAATATCTTTTTTTACTACTATTTTAAAAATATTATACCAATCCCTCATCATAGATAAAAATTATATAGAAACTGATATCGTTGACAAAGGAATGACAATTTTGATATTGTGAAGTGGTATAACTTCTGGCTACTAACATATAATAGAGACTACACATAGGTGTAGAGGCCTCCATATATTACCCTTTAACAATTACATGGTTTTTCATAAGTGTGTGATTCCATGGAATAAAATACCCCAATATCACAAATAACATGTTGAGTGTCAATTCAATGATATATTGGTTCATATATAGTTTTTTTCAGGAACTTTCTATTTAGGCCTAGTGGGAGAGGATCCATATCATCTCCACCTTATGTAGAAAGACTAGAAACACCTCTCCATGGAGGTTTTTAGATTACTTCCATCTATACAAGTAGAGTAAAAGGTCATGGATGGGGTATCCATGATAAAAATACAAAAAACCATCAGATTCGACTTACTCAGGAAATTATGGTTTCACTACAAGGTTTTCGATTATGTAAAAAACTCCAGTAAATCATATATTCAAGGACAAGGGCACTTGGGAACCAATAGATTTAGGTAATATTCTAGTATCCTGTACTATTTTTTGTCATATTCGATACAGCTTATTCACATTCTTTTATCTTTGTGGATCTTATTGAAAACCTTGGAATCGATATTGAGTATTTCTATGGTGTGATGAAATTTGATACACTATTGGGGATTCGATCAGGGAGTCCACTCTAGTGAATGTAGTGTCCCCTTGAGGTGGACCTATGTTGTTTCTTGTGGGAGATATTCATCCTTGAGATGATGGGATTTTATTTCAATAATGGGATCAATTGGTTGGTCCCCTATTATTCTTATGTTGACTGCAATTGTTGAAGGGTATCGTTTACATCACTAGAGTGCAGTAGTAACATTCACAATGGTGAAATGGATGTCCAGAAAGTTAGATTTGGAATTGATTGTCACGGTCTAGGTATAGTGGAATCCCATATTTTTAGTCTTCTTATGGAGGATCAAGGATTTAATTAGGCTAGTTAGGTCCTATAGTATATTGTTTTTGGGATTTTATCCCTTATGAATTCTCCATAGTACATCCTAAGAGAGAGGAATAATTTACAATTAAGCTAGTTCTAGGATTTTCATCAGTATCCATTCCTCCCTATAAGATGGAAAATAGTGAGATGCAGGAGCTCAAATGGTAGATATTGTATTCATAGTCTCATGATTTTATACAACCTAGTACTTATATATGGGGTTTATTGTTCCTTTTATCCAAAACGGTGGTGGTAACAACTATTTTTGTGTAGATTATCATCATTTGAACCAACATATGGTTAAGATCTGGTATCTATTTCCTAATATTAAGGACCAGTTTTACTAGATCTGAGGAGTAAGGGTTTTATCCCACATTTATTTTAGTTCATTATATCAATAGGTGTGTTTTATACATTAAAGCAAACCTTTCACATCATTCCATAATAGTTATGGTCTCGATGTGTGTCTTATTATGTCATTTGGTCTCATGAATACACTAGATGTTTTCATGGTATTAATGAATTGGGTTTTCCACCCATATGTTGATTTATTTTTTAGACATAAATGATGATATCATAGTGTATTAAAATAAACTATACAACCATGATAAACATCATGAGAACACTGTAAATATACTGAATGTGAACCATCAGTATTCTATGATTAGTAAATTAAACTTTTGGATAAAATAAGTGTACATATTAGGGAACATTATATCAGAGGCTAGAGTGGTAGTTGGCCTTGGGAAGGTGAGATCTCTAGTTACCTATGAGTAGAAAAAAGATCAATTTTGACATACTTAGTTTCTTTGGGATCGATTTATATTAGATGAACATTATATAAGAATTATCACACATATTAAAACCTCTTATTAGATTAAAAATGAAGTTTATGGAGTTTAAATGGTCATAACCATGCAAGAGATAAATTTAGAAGTTGAAAGGGAAAATAACATCAACGCCAATCCTGATATTTAAAAATCTAGGAATAATCTATATGGTCTATTGTGATGCAATAAGTATCAGTCTTAATATAATATTGATATAGGATGATTGATTTATTTCATACAGGGCATGAAACTGAGGCCCCATGAGTGGGTTTACCTAATTCATGATCTATTGTTTGTAGTCATAGTTCATGCCTTGTGTTGATGGAGTCATTATATACTGGAAGATAATTTTATAGTGTTTACTATCCCAAAAAAGCCTTAGGTGTATTCTCAAATAGTCTTACTTGATCCTTGGGAAGATAAGGTGGGTTGAATACCTAAAATCATTCAATCAGGATCCTACCTATATAAATCATAAATGAATTTATATAGCATATTATCTGACCAGAAGGATTCAGACTTAGGAACTTCAAGAGGCCAATGATGAGTGGAAACATATGGACCTACTTTCCAAGATACACTTTGAGGTTCATGATATAATGGATAGTATGTACATGAATTATTATCAGGGACCTATTTAGTTCTGGTGAGTGTCAAAATGGAGATGTTTCTGGATATGGATGGCTTAGTCCAATGGGAGAGTGATTAATGGGACAACTAGCCTTCGGGTTTGTTCAGGTATGGGGATGAGATCTTACATGCCTATTAATGTGTCCTGGTACCTATAGTAATCTGGGGAGGATTCAATTTGATAGTATCATGATTATAGTAAGGGAATACAATTTGGGATTACAATGATGTAACATAATCTACATAACCATTATTGGTGACCTAGTAAAAATATTGAAATATTTGAATTTGTTACTCAATGTTACACCAATAAACAGGTTATGGAAGAATTCCAGTGACCAGCATGTCTTTTACAGTCATTTCTCATTCCTAAGAAGAAATAGGATGATGTCATAATGGAATTTTTTACTCTATTACCGATATCACCTCAAGTCAGTGTTGTAATATGGGTGAGCAATGATGGTCTCACAAAGGACTCTCATTTATTTCCAACCAGAGAGACCTTCTTAGTTGATAATATTTTGGATATTGGATGTATATGATATTATATTCTTATGGGATGTCCTTCATTCTATTATTTTTAATATTTTATCTTGATTCTCATTGATATTCCGGAAGTTAATATAGAGATATTTTGTTACATAGGAACTTTTGTGTACATTTTCCACCATCAAACCAATGTCCAATCATAAAGGACTATACAGGTGATGGAGGACATGATTTGGGCCTACATCCAGGATTTTGGAGGTTCTTTAATGAAATATATTCCTTTTTTAAGTTAGCTTAAAATAACAATTTTCAAGTGGCGATAGAGATGCCTCGTTATTAGGGTTTATATGGAAGGACATGTCTTTCACCTTTTTCCTACTTATAGGTAAGATATGCATCCTTAGTTTGACCACATCTAATTTATCTAACATTCTAATAGGAAAGATTTATTAGGAATCGAATGTAAATAGAACAGTCTAGGAAGGAGTCATGTGACACTATTCATTATCAACCACTAGATTTCCAATTTAAGGATTATGTTTTATTATGTTTTTCTAATATACTATGGAATAAATGGTTTAGATCGTAAGGGAGACCTTTATCTTGTTTCATTCGATATTTTGAGGTTATAGATATAGTCAGGACATTTTCATATTAGTTGTTGTTACATCAAAGGTATCAGACTATACATGATATCTTCCTGGTTTCAAAGCTTATCATCTTCTATTTGTATCCATCATATATATTTCATCCTGACGAGGTTGAGTTATATATAAATTCATCCATTTAGAATAATCCAATTAATATTTAGGAATAGATCACGAAGGATCTCCAATAAAGATTGGTTTCTCTGATGTAGGCGCTATGACATCATAGTCATGTACATAATGATACTTGAGAGGGAGATTCCACATATGTGCTCAGTGGTTAAAGTTATTATTAGATTATGTTTTAGTGCCATTTGAATGAAAAAATTGGTAACATGTTTATTTATGGGGGAATACTATAAGATCCTAGTTTCTTATGTGATGTATGAATAGTTTATAAAATATTTAAACCCATGTTTTCCTTAAAAATGTTCATTGTGAGTTAAGGAAAATTTCGGGAGTGTTTCAATCTTGTTCGGATCTCAACACTCCATTTTATAGAAGAAATAGATAGAAACATTGGTTCAAAGAAATCATCAATCAAAATATACATGGTTATAAAAAACCATGAGGGGTTATTTAAGGCCCAAGAAAAGGTTAGATATTTTGATAAAACCATGAAACTAGGCTGCAAAACCCTTTTGGGCTGTGACAGAGGGTGTACACAGGATACACATGGTTTTTTTAATCATTTTTTCATGTTATGTAAGTATTTTCATTGGATAGGGATAGCCACATGGATGGCACATGGTTTGGAATAAATGACACTTTTTTACTTTCTTTATGTTAATATTATCATCCCCTATTTCCATTCACATTTCCCGTTAATAGAGGATCTCCCTTCATCCCATTTTTAGATCACTCAAGCTAAATCATTTCTTGGATCTTATTCATCTATCCCGACTCTAAATCATGTTCTATCTATCAAATTGGAAAGCTAATGAGAATATCTCCAATCTCTATACTCCTTTCATCATTATTTTTCTTGGATAAAGAGTTTTTTTGGTGAAATCCCATATGCTCTTTTTTCAGAATTTTTTTCCATGTTATTCTATTCTAGACCAAACTAAAAGAAAACACTAGATAGAGAATCTAATATAGTTTTAAGTTAATTTTTATTGTATATATCCCTCTTTTCATGTTACCATATATTGTAAATTTTATGCAACATGCCAGATTCTCCATGAATTTCCTTAAAATAAAAACAACACTTATTTAATATTTTATCCATGATAGTGATGTTCCAGTGCCTCATTATTCATATTACAATAGGTTATTTCTCACCATCGCCACCCCATGAGGTGTTTCTTCAGAATTTTCACATGATATTACAAATTCTACTGTGAAAAACCCATCTTCTATATGTTTTTAGATTTACTTCTAACAGTATTAACTAAAATTAATTAAATGGGAAGTGAGTGGTATGATAGTATCATTTGTTTTTGTAAATAAAATGGTAATTTCATCATTTTAATGATACATTAGTGATAATGAACTATATTTCACTATTATACATATGACATTAATCCATGGAGTCCCTTATATCTGTGATACTCAGTCATGTAGTCCCTTATAGCTATAATATGTGGTCATGGAGTCCCTTATACCTATTACCCCTAGGCATATCATCCCTTATAAATGTGATACTCTAGAGTGGAATACCTAATACATATGATACTCAGGCATGGAGTCCCTTATTATTATGATAGATGGGTATGGTGTCCCTTTTACCTCTGATACTCAGGCATGGCATCCCTTACATCTGTGATATAGGGGCATGGAGTCCCTTTTGACTTGTGATATTTGGGAATAAAGTCCCTTACTACATTATCAAATGTCAGCTAGTATACATAGATTCTAGAGATACCACTTGAGTCATGGCTAGCACTACATAACTATTCATTTGGCTATAAACTTAACTACATATATAGTGTTTATATATAAAAATATGGATATACACTTATACATATATTTTTATAGTGGTATCTGTTCTGAGGTTATCCCAGCATATAATGAAGTTGTTAGTGTCATATTGGGGTTATTAGGGAACCATATCCAACCCTTTTTAGTTTATTTATTTCTTAAAAATCATTATATTTTCATACTAATGATATTATAATCACCTACTGGATACATATAGACACCATTGATGGTGGACTACTATGTATATCTCACACCCTAGTCAGGCCACCATTTATTACCCAGACAGACATCCTAGATGTGGGTTGGGATAGGGATAATTTACCAATTCTTGATTCATGATAAGATTATAGCATGGAAGTGGGGGATAATATTATATAGATATGTCTTGTTATTCAATCTATTTAAAGTATTCTGGTTTCTTGGTTTTTTGATATTCTTGCGTGTATATACGCCTACTGCCATGTTTTTTTGTTCGTTTTGTTTAGATAATGATGTGACATTATTATTTATATGGTACTGGATATTTATATTTACTGGTTTTTTATTATTGTTTTTTACCTTTCATATATAGTTTAAATTATGATAATACTATTTATTCTACATTTACACCACTTTTCTACTCTAAATATGATGGTGTGGTCTCTTCCCTATACCACCAGGGACCATTACTAATTTTCAGTAGACTCTAGTGTATAGGGAAGCATGCGATGTGTCTTTCTGGACATTCCTTTTATTCATTATTGATGATTAATTTAATATATACACAACAATAAATGATGTGATCCATGGAAGCGAATCAATATAAATAGTTTCTGGATAAAATTTTGAATCAAGAGGGTGGATCATCACATAATATTTGTAATTAATTAAATCAATTAAATAATTACATAATTTGAATTATTTATTCCATGATGAATTTAACAACAATTCTATCTTGTACATGTATTTCACTGTAGATATCAAGAGAATATTCCATCTTGCAGTGCTCCACGCGTGTTCCAAAAATCTCATAACATTGTCATAGGAATCTCTAGGTTCTAGCATGAAAGATCATATCACTTGCATCATTCACCTATGACCTCTACAATAATATATTCCAAATAATTCTATTGGATCTCTATTGACATGGTAGTGGGAGGTGGAGGAAGATCTCACTTCATTATTGGGAGTGTTCTTGAAGAAGTGTGCTCTATAGGGCTTGAGCGGAATATCAAAATTTGTTGTGCATGACCAAAAACAATGAATTTTCTCTCTTTGAAAATAATATATTAGTATTTATATGTGTCTAGTGTTAGATGTAAATAATTTCACAAGTTCCTATTATTATTTATTTAATCTCTTGTGGAACCCCATGTCTACAATAATAATATTACTGTTATTTCATAACATGTTTATTACATTCAAATTAATCATATATATTTCATATTCATATAATATTAAATATATATTATTTCTCACCAGACCAATAAACTTGGTCTTCCATTACTCCAACATATTTATAGGGCCTTCAGTAATAAATATTTATTTAAATAAATACCACGGAATTATTCACCAATAAATAAATAAATATTATATTCACTAAATAGAAAATAAATAAATATTTAGTATTCGCCTAAAATTATATTCTCTTGAATTACTGGTGATGGAATACTTGTGATCAAGAAATCGTGAATAATTATTCAATAACATTTGTGGATTATATTTATTAAACTTGTTAATTAATATATAATAATATATTATTTTACTAAGATTCTGGATATACTAAAAAGCTGAGCCTCTAGGCCACGTTCTAAAAGGCATTACGTGAAGAAAAAAATTGTCCGTGGCTAGAATATAGAAACAAACCAAACCACCCATTGATAAATAATTTAAGGTCATAATGACATAATACCTCTTATAGATTATTACTATGTAATATAAACCCTATAACATGATATCTCTAATCAAGAATGTTTCATGTCGGTTCCACCAACTATTGAGCTCAATGTCACATTATTTGACTTCCCAGAAATAGAAATTTTTAATAGAACACCATGGCCACTTCATTATTTATGATATATCATTTCCATCGAATGCCCTGATATATTATCTTTTGTTTAAGAAGATAAGTGGGAAATCCTTTCTCACATTATTCATTACTGCAATATTATGCATGGTGCACCCAACATATCTGTTTCTTCTGGAAATGAGGATGACCTTTTTTGCGTTAAGGTTCAAACATTCCAATTCATTTCTAACAGGTTTATTCGTACAACTGGAAACATCCAATGAATCTATATCCCTTGGGACCTACTTTCCTAATGTGGGTGCTCATGAGTTGAGGACTAATGAGGCTTAAAAATTTTCATTAGTTGAGAGGATGGGAGGTCGGACTCATCACACCTTTTCGAGGTGAATTATTTTCTACTCTGGGACTCCCTTTTTAGATTTCATTTATGTTTTTGAATCCTTATTACATTACCAAGTTTGAAAATGAGCTTTCCTTTATATCTGACAATCAATGATTGATATGTATGAGATTTAGAGAATCTTTCTATATATATTTGAGGTTTTTCATCGATAAAGAATCATCTGTATTTGTTAGATATTCTTAGTCAACGGTATCCTTCAACAAATTATATAGATATCTCTTGGTCATTATGATGACCATACTAGTTTTAAAGCCACTCAATGGGGCAGTTGTTGTTTATTGTCGTTCATAAGGACATGGATTATTTCAGAGTTGGGATCGTACCCGTAGATGGGCTACCTAAGTATCCTTGTTTAGAAAAGGAATCAGAACCCATGTAGTTCGAGTGATGAAGTATGGAATTTATTCATGATTTATGGCCCAAAGAATGATGTCATTATTAATATTACGCTCTATGCTCACATGAGTCATGCTCGTTGTGAGAAACAAGTGGTATTGGTAAAACCTGAAAATTGTGCCACGAAAGATGCAATTATAAGAAATGATGTGGGGCTTATGTATGTATGACTGCCTAAATAAATGGGGATTGGGACATAATTTTGGGAAGAAACCCGGGAACAAGGTCCATAAAGGTACATGTGCTTTATGGTGATTTGGATACTTAACTTAGGGCTTACTCATTAGAAGGATGCCCAAATTAGAGGGGACTTTATAATTTGGTTTTATTCCAAAGAAGGTAGCCCAGATCAAAAGAAATTAACACTGGGGCTTACTCCTGAGAAGGAGGCCCAAGTTAAAGGAATTTAGAATTTTGGAACTTGGTTCTTACTCCTAAGGAGGATGCCCATATTTAGAGAAATTATGACTGGGGCTTACTCTTGAAAAGGAGGCCTAGGTTATCGAGACTTGAGAATTAGGGCTTATTCCTGAGAAGGAGACCTAAATTAAATGAAATTATGATTGGGGCTTACTTTAAGGAGGATACCCAGGTTAGGGGACTTGGGTCTTATTCCTAAAGAGGAGGCCCATGTTAAAAGAATTTAGACTAGGGCTTATTAATGAAAATGAGGCCTAGTATAAAGATCCTCTCATCGTAAAGGTTTAAGTTGAATGAATTAAATATCTAACCTTAGTTACATAAAGATATGTAAATAACTAGTTTTTAAGAAATGTTCCAAAGAATTCCTTTCAGATAAGGAAGCCAACAAGGGGACCATGCCCAAAAAATGGCTCTAAAATGGGTTTTGACGGCTGAATCTTGAATAGGATAGGTGGATGTGAATAAAAGAGGTGAACAGAAAGGAGAGGCACCCAAAAAGAAGTATGCGCTCATGTCCTATTGGTGCGCATAGGTACTGGTCGCGCATGTATACTTGGGCAACACATAGGTATATCCGCGATGGTCAACCCATGGGGTAATACTTTGGCACGACTTGGCTCAAGCCATTATTATTATCCATAGGGGCATCCGGAAGAGTAGCGCACATGTTATGTTAAAGGGATTAGGTGGCGCGCAGGTGTCTTCATTTCCCTTAAGGGTTAGACACCTAGGCGTGAAGGTGTTGATGCATTTAAACACATCGGCCTTGTTTCCCCACTTTAGAGCTTCCATTATAGGTATTAAATTACATTATAATTGTTCTGAAAGCTTCGAGGAGAGATTAGGGCACCAGGAGCTCAAATATGAGTTTCTGGATTTTTTCATCCCTTAAATGGGGGGCCCAGAAGGGGTATTTATAGGCTACTGAAGACCCCAGGCGAAAATCAAATAGGGCGCTCAGGTCACCTGCGCGCCCAATATGTTGGGCGTAGGTACCCTACGCTCCCCTTGCTGAAGCAAATCCTTGTTCATCCCTTTGTCAATATTTGATGTTTCATCAAATGATGAATCAATTTATGCTAATGTATTACCCTTTTGCAGTCGTTTAGAATCTGTGATGGAATGTAGCATCAATAAAAGTCCCCCCCCCCCTCATAGTTGGATCCGAAAGGAAGGAGGATGTGACTCTGAGGTATTGACAGAAACTGATGCACTATTTGATCAGCATAAAATTTTCTCAAATCGCACTCAAGAACATTCTTTATAATTGTTCCAAGAAGAGCTTGTATCATTGAATCTCTTATTTTATCCAGTTGAATGAAATGAATTCTAGTTGGCTTCTTATGAAGCTTAGGATGCCGTAAATAAAATGAAGAGTTATGTTGAAATCTATTTTGTAATTTCTGAAAAAAGAGAAGAGACTCCAGTCTGAGGATATCCGTCTAAATCTTGTGAATCAATGAAAAATACTTTCATCTTCAATCATTTGTTCTTGCATTTGCTACCTACTTTAAAATTTTACCAAAGACAATGGGCCTAGTAATCATATTTTGATTTTTCCTAGGATTATAAAGATAACCCTACAAACATTGAATCTTTTAATTTCTCAATATTACCTAAATCAGACGAAATGTATGTTTACTGAGCTGGGACTTGACTTTTGTTCATAATTATCTTGTCTTTTATGGATAGTTTAAATTCGTGCATGTTTGACATAAAACGGATAATGTTTAAGGTTGAAATAGCTTTGAATAAATGGATTGAAATTGTCTCAATTCCTTGATAATTTATCTGAAAACTTATTACCATATTCAAGTATGGGGGAAAACATGTAAACTATGACTTAAGAAACATTGAATCTGATGACTGATATAAAAAAGGGCTAAAAGGAGTTAGAAGAAGTATTTCCCAAGAATAAAGTTACCACTATTTAACAAACCCATTGGGGGATGAATTATGTAGGGCCGCATAAGGGTAATGGCTGCATAGTCAAATAATAGCATCTTTTGGCTGATTGGTCCATTTTGTAGACTACTTATGCATGGCCGCCAAAGGGCATGTGCTGCAGAGTAAGGCAAAAGAACTCTCAGAAATTTACTTTTCTACTGCTAAAAACCAGTGAAAGATTATGGAGATTCAAATTTTCCAAAGGATATATTTTACTCTATGGAGAGAGGTACTGGAATATGGAGAGGATATTTCCAATACAGATTTTCTATGAAATGGATGAATGTCACTTCTACGAAGGTATGACCCAAACATAGGGAAGGAAAATATAAACCATAGACTTAAATACTTTCCGATCATGAAAAAGAGAATGGGACAACTATGTTAAGGATGGCTATTTTTTGAGGATCCCTATGTATTGTCCTTAAGAAAACTAAGGAAAAAAGTGGTTTTCTTCTGAAGAATGAAGTTACCATTATTTAACAAACCCGTTAAGGGGTTGAATTATGCAGGGACGCCTAAGGGAATTGCCTACACAGTCAAATAATATCATCTTTTCGCTGACATGTCTATTATGTGGACTATTTATGCAAGGCCACCTAAGGGTATTGTTGATGCTTGTTTCCATCAAATAGTCTAATGACAGAAAAAGGGAAATACCTTAGTACAAAGTGATTCTTACTTTGAAGAAACATCAAAAATTGACAAAGGCATGAACAAGGATTTGTTTGCATAAGGGCCGCGCAAGTTCCATGATGGTCGTGCAGATACACTTGTACGCCACATTTTGGGCATGCAGGTGACTTGCACACCCTATGTTATTTTCTCCCAAAGTATTCACTAGCCTATAAATACCCCTTGTGGGCCCCCCATTTATGGGACGCAAAATTTCAAAAAGTTATATTTATTCTCTAGTCTCCCTAGTCTATTCTTGGAGTCTTCCAGTCACTTCTAAGGTAATTTCATACCTAGAATAGAAGATCTAAAGGGAAGGAATAAGGCTTAAGTGTTGAAACTCATCAACACTTGCGCGCCTAAGTGGCCATCCCTTAAGGGAAATGGCCACACTTTCACGCCTCTATATCCCATCAGTAAAACTTGTGCGCCACTCTATTGGAACCATTTAGGAATAATATAAGGGCATGATCCAAGTCTCGCCCAAGTATTACCTAATGGATTGACTGTCTTGAAAGTACCCATGTGTCGCTCAAGTATACTTGAACGGCCAGGACTTGCACACCCATGAAGGACTTGCATGCCTTTCTCATTTTGAGTGCCCCTCCTACCTATTCACTTTCTTTCTTCAAATATACCTCTCGTATTCGAGATTTAGCCATCAAAACCCTCTTTAAATCCAATTTTTTTTGGAATTATTCCTTTTTTGGGTTCCTTATCTGAAATGAATTCTATGGAACATAACTCAAAACCTAGTGATTTACATATCTTTATGTCACTAAGGTTATAGATCTCATTTATTCAACCTCATCCTTTACGATGAGAAGTTCCCTAACCTAGGCCTCCTTTTTAGGATTAATCCGCATTCATAATTTTGGTATTCTGGGAATCCTCTAAGAATAATCCCCACTCAAAATTTCCTTTAACTTAGGCCTCCTTCTCAGTTATAATCCCTAAGTCTGAAGTCTCCTTAACCTGGGCCTCCTTCTCCGGAGTAATCCCAAGTCATAATTTCACTGATATGGGCATCCTCCTTAGGAGTAAACCCCATGTTCCAAATATGGGCATCCTCCTTAAGAGTAAGCCCCAAATTATAAATTCCCTTAACCTGGCCCTCCTTTTCAGGAGTAAGCCCCATTCTAAATTTCTTTTGATCTGAGCTTCCTTCTAATGAATAAAACCCAATCATATTTCCCCTATAATTTGGTAGTCCTTCTCAAGATTAAGACCTACATTTAGTATCCAAATATCCATAAATCACGTATACCTTTGTGGACCTTGTTCCCATGTTTCTTCCCTGATGTAAATCCCAATCCTCATTTATCTAGGCAGTCAAACATACATAAGACCCATATTATTTCTTATGATTGCATATTTCGTGGCACAATTGTCAGGTTTTACTAATACCTCTTGTTTCCCACACCGAGAATGACTCACGTGGGCTTAGAGCATAAAAGTAATTATGAAATATTTTTTTAGGCCATCAATCATGTATAATCTACATACTTATTTACTCGAACTACGTGGGTTCTGATTGCTTTTCTAAACAAAGGATACTTAGGTATCCCATCTACGGATACGATCCCAACTCTGAAATAATACATGTCCTTCTGAACGACAATAAACATCAAGTGCCCCACTGAGTGGCTTTAAAACCAGTATGGTTATCATAATGATTAAGAGAATTTTTATATAATGTATTGAAGGATGCCATTTACTAAGAATCTCTAACAAATACAGATGATTCTCTATCGATGAGGAACCTCGAATAAATATAAAAGATTCTCTAAATATCATACATATCAATCATTGGTTGCATGTTATAAAGGAAATATCATTTTCATACTTGGTAATGTAATAAGAATTCATGAACATAAATCAAATCTACAAAGAGAGTCCCAGAGTAGACAATAATTCCCCTCAAAATGATGTGATGATTCTTACCTCCCATCCACTTGACCAATACAAATTCTTAAGCCTCATCAATCCATAACTAATGAGTACCTACCTTTGAAAAGTTGGTCTAAATGGATATAGAATCATTGGATGTTTCCAGTTCTATGAATAAACCCGGAAGAAACTGATTGGAAAGTTTTAACCTTATAGCAAACAGGTTCATCCTCATTTCAAGAAGAAACAAAAAATGGTGAACCCGACATGAATCTTTAACCTAGTTAAAATGTTGTTTTACTATGCCACTATTCTAATTTAATGTGGGGGTAAACAAAGAAATCAATAACATATGTGCTAATCCAATAGATGTAGTGGCCCATTTTATCTTGATTATGTATGTTATATCAAACAGGCACTCATTTCCATGATCTTTATGCGTTACAGAAATGGCTTCCCTGAAGTTTACAACTATGAATGTATCTGCTGCTGCTGCTCCTACTGGATCTTTGTCTGCTCTGAGGATATAATCACCTACTCATTGTCTTCAACGCTGGGTATCGAATGAACTGATTAAGGAGTACCATCAACACAATACTATTACAAATCTGGAGGCTTCCCGACAAGCCCTCCAGGTCAATAATTCACCCTGGTCTCCTGGACAGCGAAGAACAATTATCATTAAACAGGTGGCCCAACCACCATTTTCAACCATTTTGGGTCATTATCCCTGGAACGCAATCAAAATTCACTCCCATACTATGGGGAGGTGAATGAGCAGGTCCCTCATGTACTTAATTCAAAAAAACAGGAGTCCTCCCCCAGGGCTCCCATCAACAATCGCCGCCAAACTCGTGCGATAGTGTCCCCTCAACATGATGAGGGTGTCGTCTCCAGGCGTTCAGCTCCGGTTCCTCGAACCCGAGTAGGCAAGACTAACCACCAGAGGTGACGAACTGTTAACAATGAGTAGGTTCTTATCTCTGCCATTTCCAGATATGTCCGCCAACATATCTTGGTGTCAAGCAACGAGCGGGAACAGACACCCGTCCGTTTTAATTCCGCTATCCAGCAGACTCGTGTGGCATCAACACAACAATCCCTCCAGGCAATTCTGGTGTAGTATTATAGGCAGGAATATACACCTATTTATAACTCACCAGCTAGTCAGTAGGTTTGTCCAACTATGACCAAAGAAGCTCGCCACCAATTTAATATGTTGGCAACTGATAAGAAGGAACATACACCTACTTACAACCAACAATTCGGTCAGCAGTCTCATCTACCAGTATTGAAGTAATGTCATCAACCATGCTTGACGAGGAATACACAGCATGCACATACACCTGCCAATGTTAATCAAGCCTACCAACAGTCTCGTTTGGTAGCACCTAGAGAAGTCATTTGGAATGCTCCAACAACAAATTTGGAGAAGACTCAACTCTCTACCCCCATACATGAGTACTATTAGAATTCAGTGATAGTAAAAGGAGGATACGAGCAATAATACACACCTACTCCAAGGACAGAATTGACGTATATTCCTGTTCTGGAAGCTGAATTCACCAAGAACATTTTGAAAATGGTGAAGGAGCATAAACAAATCGATGCTAATATTCTGGATGCCTGCCAGAATATTATAACAGCTTCAACACCATCACAGGGAAGGAATCATAAATCTATCCCTGTTATTGGAGTGAATCATCAAAATGTCACTCTATAATAGATAAACAACTATGTTCCAGTCTAGGAGGGTTGTAGGGTATACTCCCCCATATCATATGGACAGTCAAGTCAGTCACATACACTTAATTTGAACGAAGATAATCAGCCTAACCTGATTATTTCTTCTAATCAGGCACATACACCTACCCATAATAACCACTTTTTTCAACAACTGGTTCCCAAAAAGAGTAAGGAGTCTAACAATAAGACTCGTCCAACAAAATCAAGAAAACAAGGGAAAATCTATAATAAAGCCATGCTCACTGCTGAAGTTCTTGATGAACTCATAAAATTGTCTGTTGCAAATCAAGATTCTACTCTCTCATTTCCCAAAAGTGGGAACAATTATTCCAAAGGTATTCATCAGACACATCCTCATTAAGGCTTGCTTCATGACATTTCGATCGATCTCGAAGTTTCATCTTTAGATGAGATCCACAATAACCCTCTACGTGGCTAGAAGATCAAGGAGCAAAAGGTTTCACCTTTTTCATTAACCCACCATGGCTGTCCTCCCCATGTGATGAATTTAGCTACGAAATTCCTCTCCACATTAGTAATTTGCATTGCTTGAAAAATTATTCCGAGTACAATGTTGTGACGAGAAATCCCTCTTATCTTGAGGCACTTGCAAATGTAAATCTAGTCATGTCTAATACTTTACCAATAGCATGTAAAATACTTTCTCAACTAGAAGATAGCTCGGGGTGTATTTCATTCTCCGAACCACACCTGAATCGTTCTTCTTCATGTTTGATAAATGATTTATCAACCAATCTTGTAGAATCTGATAAAGCAAAAAACGAAGCACCAACTTTGGTCTAATCAGGTAGAAGAATCTTCATCGACTGATAAGGAGGAAGTAATGAACATGAGAAAACAGCAGGTGAAAGGTGAAGTACCAGTCATTTTTTGGACTTTGGCTGACTCTCATTATGGAATTCTAGAGATGTTGATGGAAGATGGAATTCATGATATTCATGTCAACCTATAGAAAACTCTTTGTCAGTTGAAAAATAAAATATTATCTTATGATGAATATGAAAATCATGTCATGATAATATAAGGGTTACAACACAAAATTGACATGGAATCTCTCTCAATCTCTCGATATCCGAAGGCTGAAAAGCAGCAGAGAGCCCTTCAACGTTCATGCCTCAGCGCATTAAGAAGATTTCGCCTGTTAATTGCCAATTCCCCATCTAGTATTCATATCAGAGGATGGGGTTTTCATAGAGCACTACATTTCAGTTTACTCTCCAATCAACAATGCCACCAAAGGTGGTTTCATGGAATGTTATCTCTCATAATTGGCCACATCTAGCTGGTTTTGTGCATAATAAAATGCTTGACCAAGAATAGGCCTCAAATAGTTCTTCTCAAAGTCTGTAATACAGATAACAAGTTGTTGAATTAATCCTACATCAATAAAATGAGAATATTGAACAGGAATCTTTTTTAGAACATGCACATCATCAAATGACAGAAGTATTAGAAATCATCCAACGGTCATTCGAGTCGGGTGGTTTGAGTGGATGTAGGTTGATGCATCCATCCATTTTGCGGACCAAAGTCCGCAAGATTAAGAGATATTTTAATAAAGTCTCAGATATTTCAGTAGAAGAACCACCCCAGCTCACCAGACTGGGGAATCTTTTATCCCAACCCTCAGAATCAACATATTGGATTCGAGGAGTTGATCAGGAATAGCCCCAGTCCACCGTACTTGGGAATTTTTCAAATCCTCAATATCTCCCTCAGAGAAAGTCATCCATCTCTCAATTAGGTAAGAAGCCACAAGAGGAATGAAGAGACAAATTATCAAGTGATTCTCTACAAATTATGGTTCTTCAAGAGGTTCCTGAGGGATCAAATCAGCAAAATTCAATGTCTCATCATGTACATTAAAAAAGACAATTTCTCCAAAATGTCAATAGAAAGGTTGTGATGAATTATGCATCAATTAATGTCATCAATGTCATTATTGTTGATCCCTCAGATAAGGCTCACCTAGAGGGACCATACGAGGAATCTCACGCTCAAGAAGTTGTACACACAAACACAAATGATGATGTTCTGCGTACATGAAATCAAAGGATTACCCAGAATCTAGGTATTTCATCAAATTACCCACATCCCCCTCTCCAAAAGGCATTTAACAAGGTGAAAGGAAAGAATCAAGTTACTTCACACCTTTCTTCTGGATAAGGACAATCGCTCTCATTAGAGAAAAGGTTTTCACAACAGTAGGAAGAAATGAAAGAGTTAAGGAGGTTGAATGTAGAACTACTTCAAGGTAGTCTTCCTCCTAAGCGTGATGGAGCCAGTTAGTCAAAAAAATTTGTGGTAGTGACTGAGATGGATCAATAATGTCTTCCTCTACCTGTACACCATCACAGGTCTAATCCTATGGGTAATGTGCAACAAAAATCAGTGCTGCTACCATTAGTTGCAGTACCAGCCACCAAACCTATCCAGACTCTAATCATTGCACCTACTCAGGTCCAGAACCAACCGACTATTTCTAAAAAGTTAATAACTACCATTGAGTCATTAGCAGATCTGTTGGAGGCTATGGAGTGAAAACATGCACAAATTAAACCTGAAAAGAGACCTTACCCTGAATGGGTTGATGCGATTCCTCCCCCATCAAATTTTGCAAGTACCACATTCCCAATCTTTAATGTTTTTGGAGATCCAGTGCACCATTAAACACACTTTGTTTCTTGTTGTGATCCAATGATGGTAACCCCTTAGCAACATGAATTAGTTAAGCTCAGTGTTTTGTACAGTCATTACAAGGACCGACTTTTGTTTTGTACACAAGCATGCAATTACATTTAATTACTGGGTGGTAAGATCTCCATCGACGATTTCTTCATCAATTCATCTCAAGTTTTCCAAAGAAAACAGTTTTTGATCTTACAAATTGTATGCAAAGGGATAATGAAAAAGTTTGATATTTCATTGCTCACTAGAAGGGATTAACATATTCCCAAAGTTAGAACTCTCTCAGGATGAATTGTTGCCAATATTTGTGCCAAATTTGCGTGATAAATTACGCAAGACATTAATCCCTATGAAATACATAGAAGGGTTTCGAGACCTTACTTCAATAGCTCAATAGATTGAATATTCTCTTATGAAGACTAAGGATAAAACTTGTGTAATTCCATCAGCGCAAGTAAGGAGAATTGGTGGATCAGAGACTACCAAAGTTACGCTTAAACAAGCACCAGTACTTACTTCTACTTCAAAAAAAACTTCATCTTTCAAAGGGATCCACCTCCTGAGAGTCAAAAATAGAGGTCGTTTCATCCAAATGACCTAAGAGATCGAAGATGAAAAAAATTTGATGAGTTAAAGAACAAAGTTTATTATTTCCTAAATGAACAATTTCCTGGTTACTTCATTTTGGCTCTAGAGAATAATTTGGTTCAGTTGACAAGGCCCAAAAGGAAAAAAAGTAAGGAGAAGAAGATAGTCCCAACTATTTCCCATTTAATTAGATGTTGGGGCATCCCATTCGGGAGTGTTTTGTCTTCAATTACCTCTTACAAAAAATGGTGGAATTGGGACAAGTCAAACTGAAGGGTTCTTCAGACATAGTAGCATCTGTTACTTCTACAGATCCAGAAGAAGGAGGCGAGTGGAAGGAAGTCAAAAACAAAAATTCGCAGAAATATGATGAATGGATGGTCAGAAAAACGATCAACCGAACTCATGCTATTTTGCGAACGCAATTGAAGAAACCAATTGTGTCTTCTTCTATAAATGCCACAGTGAAACCTCCATAAAAAGATAAATCCTCAAAGAGGAGGCATAATTCAAATAAAAATAAGAATCAGAAGAATATGAGTACGTTTCAATGCCCAAGTTTTCATTGACTTTGGCAGATTTTATGCCATCTACTTCGATGTCACGGGCACCGCCCCACCAAACACCACAACCTAAATTGGCTAATCAGGAGAAATCTCCATCAGATGAAGAGCTGATCTTTGGTTCTGTTAACATGATTCATTCAACAGATCCATATACCAGTCATAGTTTTGATCTTGATGAGTTTGAATTCCTTATATCAAATTGAGGAATTAGATGGAGTTCCAGAGGCTCGGGCAATAGGGGAAGACGTGGATCTCTCAGTGGCCACTATTCCAGTTCTACCCATGCTAGAACTGTGTATGTAGCAGAAACTCGTGGCATAGCCCTTCCGCGGGCACAACAAGAACACAACAGTTCTTCCATGAATGGTCGATTCAGTCCTGGCATAATTATTTTGGAGGATTATTTGGAGGTTACACATTCTTCCACTCAGCATGTAAATGGACATGGTCAGTCCAATTTACCAAATCTAATAGTATTTCGAACTCCTACACTGATACAAGATGCATATAATTCTAATGTACCTGTGAAATCACAAGTTCATGTTGGGAAACGCAGACCTTTGGATCAAAAGTATGATGTATTGAAACATTTGGCCCAGGTAATGGCCATGTTATCAATTATGGATGCACCAAACATATCAAAGCATCTTCGGGAGGCACTCATTAAGGATTTGTGATGTCCTCAAATAGTTGAAACTGAAATTTTTGTGGCTTAAGTTTATCATATTAAGAATGATCCTATAGAATTCCATGGAGTGATATCTTTCACTGATGAAGATGAAGATGATGTTGTGCATGGGAACATTAGAAATTTGTATTTATCTGTAAAGGTAAATGATGTAGACATCTGACGAGCTTTCATTGATAATGGTTCAAGAGTCAACCTCATTCCCATTCGTACAATTCGTCAATTGGGACTCACTGAATCTGATTTATCTCCTTCTACTTTGATGTTGCAGGGGTATGATAAAAATGAACAAGAACCTATGGGAGAGATCACACTCAGAACCCAGTTCATAGATCTTGTTTCCAATTCAGATTTCATGGTTGTTCATTATGACACATATTTCAACATATTTCTTGGAAGACCATGGCTACATCAACAAGCGTCTATCCCTTCATCCTACCATCAATATCTCAAATATTGTTTCAATAGTCAAAATAAGACATTTTTTGGTGATAAAGCTCCATTCATGACATATAAATCTCAGTATATTGAGGCGGAATTATATCACATGAAGGGAGAGGAGAAATACACAACAAGAGATGTTACCAAAGTTAATGCTCCATTTGGTTTGGAAAAGATTCCATTAAATCCATTCACACATGTGAGTACAAAATATGTCTTTCCTATCAGCCGAATTGAAAAGATAGACTGAAATCTAAATACTCTTATGGCATCTTCTGTAATGTCAATTATGGCAACCATTCTAGATATCATGGGGGAAATTGGAGACTCAACAAGCAATGATGAAATCTTAAATGGAGATGTCTTCATTTCATCTGCTGAAATCCAAAAAGTCTATAATTCGTCAACCAGGCCAGAAGATGTCATAGCAATGTCAAAGGTGAATGATGATATCGATTCTCAATCCATCATCTCCTATTTATTACCCAAGGATGACCCTTTGTCATCAATAAGGCCAGAAATGAATGCTTCTTCTTCAAGAAGTTCAAATTTTAACATCTCTTCTGATCATGGAAATTCTGCTTCATCATATACTATCGAAGTAGAAACAGAAGAAATAACATGTGTTAAAGAAGAAGAAGAAGATCTCAGGGATTCTCCTCCATCTTTTGAATAGGGTATCTCTACCACTGTGGATGAACTCTGCAAATTATATTTGGGTACAAAAAAAGATCTGTGCCCCACATTAATTAGTGTGGCCTTGATTCTTTAATAGAAAGAGTTGTATATTTATTTTTTAAAGAAAAATTGAGATATATTTTCTTGGAACAATAAAAAAAATTTAGGGCTTGATCCTGATGTTACTACACATCATTTGGGTTTTCCAGAAGAACATCGAGGATTTAACCAAGCCGCAAGAAGAACACACCCAACTTATGCTTCCAAAATTTAAGCTGAGGTGGATGAGCTTATCAAAGCTAACTTCATCAGAGACATTCAATATACCATGTGGTTGGATAATATTGTCCCTATGAAAAATAATAATGGACAAATTAGAGTTTTCATTGATTTTAGAGATCTTAATCGACATTGTCCTAAGGATGATTTTCCAGTTCTGATTATAGAAATCTTGATTGATGCAACAACTAGCTATGAAGCATTTTCCTTCATGGATGGATATTCCGAGTATAATCAAATCTGAATGGCTCCAAAATATGAAAAATCTACAGCTTTCAGAGACCCTCAGGCTGTGTTTTAGGATCCGGTAATGCCCTTTGGCCTAAAGAATGCGGGTGCAACATATCAGCGTGCCTTGTACTGTATGTTCAAACCTTTTTAGGGATGTTTTTTGAATGTTATGTGTACGATTTGGTGGTTAAATCCAAACAAAGTTATGATCACATGGCTGATTTGGAAGTCATATTCCACAATCTTCGACAGTGTAATTTGAAGATGAACCCCTTAAAATGTGTTTTTGGGGTAACCTCAGGGAAATTTCTTGGCATTGTTGTATGCCATTGTGGTATTGAAGTCGATATAGAGAAGACAAAGTCAATCCTTGGTATGTAACCTCCTCGAAATTTGAAATAATTAACAAGACTTTAAGGAAACATGGCCTATATTCGGCGCTCCATCGCCAATTTGGCCAGAAAAAGTTTACCCTTCACAAAATTGATGAAGAAGGGAGTCACTTACTAGTGGAATGAAGTATGTGAAGAGGCATTCGATATTCTCAAAAAGTATCTATTGAGTCCACTGATATTAATGCCACCTGTTGAAAGATGACCACTCATTCTTTATGTGATAGCTTCAGAGGGATCACTGGGAGCCTTCCTTGCCCAAAAGAATGACACCATGAATGAAAACAACCTTTACTATCTTATTAGGACTATGCTTGATGAAGAAACCCGATATTCAAGTATTGAAATGTGCTTCCCAGCATTAATCTTTGCAGTTCAGAAGTTGAGACACTACCTGCAACATCATGAGTTCCAATTGGTATCTTGCAATAACCTGCTCAAATTCATCCATAGTCGTCCAATGCTTACAGGATTTCTGGCAAGGTGGGAAGTTATTTTGCAGAAATTTGATATCCATTACTTGTCTCAAAAGGCAATAAAGGGCCAAGATCAGGCTAATTTCCTTGTTGAACACCATTCAGTAGAAGATACATCTTCTAATATTGATCTTCCTAATGAAGAAGTATTCATTATTCAAGATAGTTCTTAATAATGGGAAAAATATTTTTATGGTGCTTCCAAAAGTCTAACATGAAAGAAAATGGAAGATCCTAAACTAAACAAAGTTGGGTTAGGAATTGTACTCATTTACCCAGAAAAGGCACTGTTACCTTATTCCTTATTATTTTGGGAAGGAGGTACCAATAATGAAGAAGAATACCAATCTCTCATCGTAGGGTTATAGTTGGCGCTTCAAGCACAAGTGAACCACTTAATGGTTAGTGGTGATTCAGACCTGGTAATCAAACAAGTCACTGGGGATTATTCCTTCAGAAAAGAAGTGTTGATCCCTTTGTATGATTGTGTTAGAGAGTTAATGGTGTAATTTCCTACGAGGCTGACATTTTCTTATGTCCCAGGATAACAAAATGATCAGGCTGATGCACTGGATAATATAGCCATAGCTCTGGCAGATCCAAATCGGGATGATACAATCATCAGTATTGCCCACCGTCATACAATTTCACCTTATATTCAAACCAAAATAGAGGAAATCAATGAAATTAGTCCCATTTCTGAACCATTTGGTTATACTAAAGGATGTAATACCTCTATCAGGGAGTACCTTTAGAATGGAACACTTCCACCTGATAGAGCTGGGAAAGTACAAATCTGGTGACGTGTGGTCAATTTTACTCTTCATGATAGCCCAGATCACCTAGAGAAAATTCTCTTCAAGCATGGTTTTGATGGAATTCTCTTCAAATGCATTGATGGTGAAGAGACAATGGCTGTCATGAATGAAGTACATGCATAAGTATGTGGGGCCCACTAGTATGGACATAGTCTATTAGATCAATTTTGAAGGCTTCGATACTTTTGGCGTTCAATGATACAATATTTTGTTGATTTCACGAAGAAGTGTCATTCATGCCCAGTATGTGCCAACTTCATTCATCAACCCCTAGAGTCGATTCACACAGCTAAATACTCTTTGCCATTTTCTACATAGGGAATGGATGTGGTGTTACATTACCCTTCATCTACATCCAGGCAGTTTAAGTATATTCTTACAACCTATGGACTTATTTTCCACATGGGCAGAGGCAATACCTCTCAAAGAAGTCAGTTCTAAAATCATTGTTAGCTTCATAAATTCTAACATCATTACCAGATTTGGTTTCCCTCATACCATATTGACAAACAAGGGCACCAACTACTATTCATCTGAGGTAAGGAAGTTGTATCAAGAATTCAACATCAAATCCAACCATTAATCTTTGTATCATGTAGTGATAATTGGAAAGATAGAAGCCTTCAACAAGACTATTTAAAACATACTGCAAAAGATGGTGGATAAAGATAAGACTTCATTTCCTGATAAACTTTTTCAAGCTTTATGGGCTTATTGGACGACCACCAGCACTACCACACGGTCAACTCTATATTTATTGGTATATGGAATGCAAGCAGTCTTTCCCATTGAGGTTCAATTACCCTTGCTCAGAGTGACCATTTGTGATTAGTCATCTACAAATGAACAATCACAAAAGTGATTGGATGAATTGGAACAGTTAGATGAAAAAATATTGTGCACACTGCACCACTTAGAAGTCTTTAAAAATCGAATAGCACAAGGATTCAACAAAAAGGTTCATCTTAGTTCATTCTTTCAAGGAGAATTGGTATTGGTCCTTAGAACTCCAATGATACTAGGAAAGAAACCTCCTAAGCTTGAGCCAAAGTGGGAAGCACCTTACTCAATACATAAGGTCTAATCCAATGGAGCTTATTCTTTAATCTCAATGGATGGAGAGATCATCACGACTCCAACCAATGTCAGATTTTTTAAAAAGTATTTTGTGTAACACAAATATTAATACGTCCACTATGACGTTAAACTACATAACTAATGGTCCATGCATATGACCTTAAACTATATGCATTTCTCTTGTCTAACACGATGTTAAACTGTGAAAAAATCCCTAATACATCCAACATGATGTTAAACTGTACAGTCCATGCATATGACTTTGAACTATTCATACCATCATCCAACATGACATTAAATTGTGTCATAATCCAAAATGACGTTAAACTGTGTCCCCTTAACCGCCCTTTCTATATGACACTAAACTGTACATCACTCCATTGTCCAACATGACATTAAACTGTGTTGTCCTTACTGCATGACATTAAACTCCACAGTCCCTTACATGTCCTACATGACATTAAAACTGTGCATCGTTAGGGTTGTTTCTACCACTTGTTTCTCACACTAATTATAACTCACGTGAGATTAGAGTAAACTTCAACCATAACACCCTCTCTAGGCCTCTAACCATGCATAAGTCCTAGCACCATTTTTTAGGTCGTTGTCATGCAAAACAACTTGATCACCAATTCATTCTTTAAATTGAACATCACAGACTTTTATCCTTGACTTCTAGGCTGGGTAAATAGAAAACCTACTGTCGTACAAGCCCAAAACCAATATCTTTACTTTGGTTCACCTTTGTCTGTACTATATGATATTAAACTATACAGTCCCCCATTGTCATGTATGACAATAAACTACAACATTATTTGGCACCCTCACCTGAGAGAGAATCATTATTTACATTGATCTCCAATCATTTTATATTCCAAATACTATGTGCATACATGGCAATGCTCGAACCTTTTATCTTGGGTGAAACCATCATTGCAATAAAGTCCCCTTTAACCCATTACTTGTACGAACCAAATCTGTATGGAGGGTATTTCATGAACTAAGTGTGTCTTGATTCCCATCCTTATGGGATACGTAGGAACGTTTGAGTTTCCCTCGAACCCAGCCCCATGTCTTTGGGCCTAACCAAAAATTCCATTTTCATTCCCTTGGCTTAAAATTACCCTCTGAAAACTTGGATGTGATATAAAAACCATGATCTTTATTCACATGATGTTTATAAAACACACATTGTGTATTTCTTATAATGATCCATGTTCTATGACCCTAAACTAAGATCTCCTACACTCTCATCCCACATGACGCTAAACGGTATTTCAATAACTACATATGGCTTGATTCCCATCCTTATGGGACACGTAGTGAAGTCCAGCACCTCAATTAAGGACCCAACCACAAGATGATTATGGTTAGCATTGGTCTGTGTATCTCTACATGCATTGGAAAATACCCATTTTTATGTGTCATAATCCTAAGCTTAAATATTTTCAGATCTTCATAACAATTTGTTTTACTTATAATCACAAAAGTTCATGATAACCGAGAGTTCTTTTTCCTGACTATAAAGCACGTTCCCTTAGGCGGCCTTGAATTAGTGGTCTACATAATGGACCTGTCATCCAGAAGATGCTATTATTTGACTGTGCATCCAATGCCCTTAAGCGGCTCCGCATAATTCAACCCCCTAATGGGTTTTTCAAATAATAGTAACTTCATTCATGGGAATAAAACCTATTTTGTCTTTATTTGTCTTAACGAAAATATGTAGGGATCCGCCAAAATAACCATCCTTAAAATATTTTTCCCATACTCTTTTTCATGATATGAAAGTATTTATGTTTGTGGTTTATATTTTCCTTCCCTATGTTTGGTTCAGACCTTCATAGGAGTGACATTCATCCAATTATTAGACAATCTTGATTGGAAATATCCTCTCCATATTCAAGTACCTCTCTCTATACATCAAACACTATGTTTTGGAAAATATGAATCTCCATAAAATTTCATAGGGTTTTTAGCAGTAGAAAAGTAAATTTCTGAGAGTTCTTTTTCCTGACTATGCAACACGTGGCCTTAGGCAGCCTTGCATTAGTAGTCTACATAACGGACCTGTCAGCCTCAAATATGATATTTTTTGACTATGCAGCCAATGCCCTTAAGAGGCCCTGCATAATTCAACCCCCTAACGGGTTTGTTAAATATTGGTAACTTCATTATTTGGAAATACTTCTTCTAATAACTTTTTATCCCCCTTTTCATATCATACTTCAAATTTAAAATTTCATATGTCACAGTTTACATGTTTTCCCTCATACTTGAATATGGTAATATGTTTTCAGATAAATTATCAAGGAATTGAGTCAGTTTTAATTCATTCGGTTAAAGCTATTAGAACCTTAAACATTAGCCTTTTGTTATGTCCAACGTTTATGACTTTAAACTGCCCACAAAAGGCAAGGTAACTTTGAATAAAAGTCAATTCCCTGCTCACTAAATGTAGATTTTGTATTATTTAGGTAATATGGAGAAATAAAAAGATTCCAAGTTTGTAGGGTTATTTATAATAATCCTAGAAAAAATAAATCTATACTTACTAGGGCCATTGTTTTAGGTAGAAATTTAAACCATGTAGCAAAATAATGCATGCATAAAAGATTGAAGATGAATTTTTTTTATTTTGATGCACAATAGTTAGAAGGACATCCACAGACTGAAGTCTCTTCTCTTTTCCAAGAATTACAAAAGGCTGTGAACATAACTCTTCATTTGATTTACGGCATCCCGAGCTTCATCAGTAGCCACCTGGAATTCATTCATTCAACTGGATACAATAAGAGATGTAGTGATACCAGTTCTTCTTGGAACAATTGAAACGAATGTTCTTGAGTGTGGTTTGAGAAAATTTTCTGTTAATCAAACAGTGACTCTGTTTTTGTCCAAGAGACATGGAAGATGGATACATGGATTTGAGAATGGAGAATTGGAATTGAAGATCCATTTTGAGAGAGTACTCTTTTCAGATATTGTTCCAATGCCATGATAATCTTCTCTCTACCAACTGGTAGCAGAAAACATTTCAGCCCATGGGTATTTTATTTTCATATCTGCAAGGAAATGACATGGAAGAAAAATTTGAAAGTTCACACAATTTTTGCTGCTTTTAATGCACAGTTTAACCAAAATAGATAATTACTGTAGTTGCATCTCGATAATATAGTTCTTTTTCACTAGAATATTGACTCCTTGTAGATGACCATGACCATACAAAGGAAGATAGATGCTCTGTGGGAAATTAACATGATGTTTCTTCACGTAATTGCCCAAATCTGGGAGAGTGATGTCACATATATCATAGTAATAATGACCAACGATGTTCATCGTGTCTTCAATCCGATTTCTATCCAGTTCCCCAGCCATTCCGATTCTTCTAGGAGACATTTAATATGAAAAACATTGTATAATTAACTTTAAAGTATGGTTATTTTTCATGAAATTTGTAATGAAAAGTGAAATAATGGATAAGACATTATGGAATGAAAGTACAATGATAGAATGAAAGTATAAATGTTTCGCACAGGTTTTGGCATGTTGGTATCACCGCGTGAGTCAAACCTACCTCTGCAGAAGCGCGACAATGAATAGAAGCAATGAACAAGCAGAAAACAAGAAATTTGCGCAATGAAGGCAACTTGTGTGGTGAGAGCGGGAATCTTTGAGAACCGGTTGCTCAATGCAAGGAATGGCTGCATATTTATAGGCATGGCCACACCCCTGCGTGCCGAAGCCTGCGCAACTCGCACTTGTGCGCTGCCATCTGCACGCTCCAAACATTCATGCCATAGTTCCATGGTTTTCTCCATTTTCCTCAAAGTCACATCCTCCTTCTTTAGAACCCAACTATGAGGATGGAATTTTGTTGACGCTCCTTTCCATCCAAGATTCTAACGGGTGAAAAAGTGAAATACCTTTGTCCAAAGTGATTCATACTTTGAAGAAACATCAAAAATTGACAAAGGCATGAACAAGGATTTGTTTTCACATGGTCCGCGCAAGTTCCATGATGGTTGCACAGGTACACTTGTGCTCCACATTTTGGGTGCACAGGTGACTTGCGTTCCATATGTTATTTTCTCCCAAGGTATTCACTAGCCTATAAATAACACTTGTGGGCCCCCCATTTAAAGGACAGAAAATTTCCAAAATTCAGATTTAAGCTCTTGTCGCCCAATTCTCTGCTTGAAGTCTTCCGGTCACTTATAAGGTAATTTCTTCACTAGAATGGATGATCCAAAGAGAAGGAATAAGTCCTAAGTGTTGAAACTCATCAACACCTGCACACCTAAGTGGCCATCCCTTAAGGTAAATGGCCACACTTGTGCACCACTTTATCCCTTCAGTAAAACTTGTGTGCCAATCTATTGGAACCCTTTAGGGATAATACTAAGGACTTAAGAAAAGTATCTCCCAAGTATTACCTTAAGGATTTACCATCGTGAAAGTACCCATGTGTCGCGCAAGTATACTTGCGTGCCCACGTAGGACTTGCGCTCCTTTCTCTTTTTGAGTGCCCCTCCGGCCTTTTCACTTGCTTTATTCAAATCAACCTCTCCTATTCAGGATTTAGCCTTCAAAACTGTCTTCATAGCCATTTTTTGGAATGATTCCTTTGTTGGATTCCTTATATGAAAGGAATTATATGGATCATCTCTCAAAACCTAGTGATTTACATTTATTTATGTCACTAAGGTTAGAGATTTCATTTATTCAACCTCATCATTTAAGATGAGAAGTTCCCTAACATGGGCCTCCTTTTCAAGAGTAATCCCCAGTCATAATTTCCCTAGTTTGGGCATCCTGCTTAGGAATAAGCCCCACTCATAAATTACTTTAACATAGGCCTCCTTCTAAGGGATAAGCCCTAAGTCTCAAGTCTCCTTATCCTGGGCCTCCTTCTCAGGAATAATCCCTAGTCATAATTTCTCTAATATGGGCATCCTCCTTAGGAGTAAGCCCCAAGATCCCAAATATGGGCATCCTCCTTAGGAGTAAGACCCAAATTCTAAATTCCTATAACCTAGGCCTCCTTTTTCGGAGTAGGCCCCAGTCTTAATTTCTTTTGATCTAGGCTTACTTCTCAGGAATAAGACCCAATCATAATTCCCCTCTATTTTGTGCATCCTTCTCACGAAAATTTCCTAAATTAAGTATCCAAATTTCCATAAATCACATATACCATTATGGACCTTGTTTCCGGGTTTCTTCCCGGAAGTAAATCCCAAGACTCATTTATCTTGGTAGTCAAACATACATAAGCCCCACATTATTTCTTATAATTGCATCATTTGTGGCACAATTGTCAGGGTTTACTAATACCTCTTGTTTCTCACACCAAGTATGACTCACGTGGGCTTAGTGCGTAAAAGTAATTATGACATCTTTCTTTGGGCCATCAATCATGTATAATCTCCATACATTATTAATCGAACTACATGGGTTACGATTCCTTTTCTAAACAATGGATACGTGGGTAGCCCATCTGTGGGTACGATCCCAACTCTGAAATAATCCAGGTCCTTCTAAACGACAATAAACATCAAGTGCCCCACTGAGTGGCTTTAAAACCAGTATGGTTATCACAATGACCAATATTCTATTTATATAATATATTGAAGGATACCATTGACTAAGAATCTCTAACAAATACATATGATTCTCTATCGATGAAGAACCTTGAATACATATAAAAGATTCTCTAAGTTTCTTACATATAAATCATTGATGTATGTTCTAATGTAAAGCTCATTTTCATACATGGTAATGTAATAAGGATTCACATGGATAACTCAAATCTACAAAGAGAGTCCTAGATTAGGCAACAATTCCCCTCAAAAAGGTGTGATGAGTATGAAGTCCCATCCTCTCGACTAATGCAAATCTTCAAGCCTCATTAGTCCATAACTAATGAGCACCTACCTTTGGGAAGTAGGTCCAAATGGATATAGAATCATTGGATGATTCCATTTCTACAAATAAACCCGTTATAAACTAATTTGAATGTTTAAACATTAAAGTAAACGAGTTCATCCCCATTTCCAAATGAAACAGGCACGTACTGCATAGTCAAGAAAAAGAACTCTTGGGTTTCAGACATTTTTGTGACAATATGTCAAGAAAATGGTTATGAAGATCTGAAAATATTCAAGGATAGGATTATGACACTTAAAAATGGGTATTTTCAAATGCATGTGGAGATACACAGACCAATGCTAGCCATAATCATATTGTGGCTGGGTCCTGAATTGAGGTGCTAGACTTCACTATGTACCCCACAAGGATGTAAATCAATCCATACGTAGTTCTTGAAATATATATTAACTTCATGTTGGACGAGAGTATAGGAGATCTTAGTTTAGGGTCATAGAACTCAGGCCATTATAAGAAATACAAAATGTGTGTTTTATAAACCAAATGTGAATGAAGACCAGGGTTCTCAAATCACATTCTAGGTTTTCAAAGGGGAGTTTTCAACCATGGGACTGAAAGTTGAATTTGGGGTTAGGCCCAAACATTTGGGGCTGGGATCGAGGGACACTCAAAAATTCCTACGTATCCCATAAGGATGGGAATGAAGCTTCATGTAATTCTTGAAATACCGTCTATACAGATTTGGTTCGTACAAGTGAAGGGTGAAAGGGGACTTTAGTGCAATGATGGTTTGACCCAAGATAAACGGTTTGGGTATTGCCATGTATGCACGTAGTCTTTGGAATATAACATGATTGGAGATCAATGTAAATAATGATTCCCTCCAAGGTGATGGTGTTAAATAATGTGGTAGTTTATTGTCGTACAAAACAAAGGGGACTGTATATTTCAACGTCATATAGTAAAGGCGATGTTGAACCAATGAAAAAAATATTGATTTTGGGGGCTTCACAAATCAACATTGTATGAGATGGAGGTGAACTGATGTGAAGATATTGGTTTTGGGCTTGAACCTCAGGAGGTTGCCTACGTACCCATCCTAGAAGGCAAGGATCGAAGTCCGTGTAGTTCAATTACATAATCAATTAGCGATGAAGTTGTTTTTTAGGACAATGACTTAAAAAATGGTGCTGGGACATATGCATGGTTAGCGGCCCAGAGAGGGTGTTATGGTTGAAGTTTACTCTAAGCTCACATGAGTCATACTCGGTGTGGGAATCAAGATGTACCAACAACCCTAACGAAGCAAGGGTTATTGTCATGTAAGACATCATCGAGACTATGCAGTTAAAAGTCTTTTAGTAAGGACATTGGTGAACAATACAGTTTAATGTCATGTTGGACAATGGAGGGATATACATTTTAGCATCATATAGCAAGGATGGTGAAGGGGACACAATTTAACGTCACGTTGGACGATGACACATTTTAATGTCATATTGGATGATGGTGTGAATTGTTTAAGGTCATATGCATGGAATGTGCAGTTTAACATCATGTTGGACGTATTAGGGGCCTTTTTCATAGTTTAAGGTCATGTTGGACAAGATAAATGCAAATACTTTAAGGTCATATGCATGGAACGTACAGTTTAACATCATGTTGGACTTATAAGGGACTTTTCCATAGTTTAACGTCATGTTGGAAAAGATAAATTCAAATAGTTTAAGGTCAAATGCATGGAACATATAGTTTAACTTCATGTTGGATGTATTAGTGACTTTTTCAAAGTTTAACATCATGTTGGACAAGATAAATTCAAATAGCATAAGGTCATATTCCTGGACCGTACCGTTTAACATCATTTTGGATTTATTAGGGACTTTTCCATAGTTTAATGTCATGTCGGACAAGAGAAATGAAAATAATTTAAGGTCATATGCGTGGACCATACTGTTTAACATCATGTTGGACATATTAGGAACTTTTTTATAGTTTAACATCATGTGGGAGAAGATTAATTCAAATAGATTAAGGTCATATGCATGGACCATACAGTTTAACGTCATGTTGGACGTATAAGGGGATTTTTCATAGTTTAACATCATGTTGGACAAGATTAATGCAAATAGTTTAAGGTCATATGCATGTACCGTACATTTTAACGCCTTGTTGGACATATTAGGGACTTTTTCACAGTTTAACGTCATATTGGATAAGATAAATGACAATAGTTTAAGGTCATATTCATGGACTGTACTGATGTATTTTATATTTATACAAAATATCTCTTCAGAAATATGGAATTTGTTGGAGTCGTGATGAGTTATCCATCTATTGAGAATAAATAATAAGATCCATTAGAGTATACATTACGTATTGAGTAAGGTCCTTCCCACTTTGGTTCAAGCGTGGTAGGATTCTTTCCTGGTATCATTGGAGTTCTAAGAACCAATACCAATTCTCCCTGAATAAATGAATGAAGATCAACTTTTTTGTTGAAAGCTTGTGATATTCGATTCTGATAGACTTCTTATGTGATGGAGGGTGCACAATCGTTTCCCAACTAATCATTCCAATTCATTTAATCGCTTTTGATATTTTTCATCTATAGATGATTGATCATAAATGGATACTGGGAGAAAAGGTAATTGAAACTCAATGGGAAAGACTGCTTCTATTCTATATACAAACGAATATGGAGTTGACCGTGTTGGAGTGCGGGTGGTGGTCCAATAATCTCATAAAGAATGAAAGAGTTTTTCAGACCATGATTTCTTATCTTTATCCACCATATTTTGCAGTATGTTTGAAAAAGTATTGTTTAAGGATTCTATCTGGCCATTGGCTACTGCATGATACCGAGATGAATGGTTGTATTTGATGTTTTATTCTTGATACAACTTCTTTAACCCGGATAAATAGAAGTTGGTGTCATTGTCATGAATATGGTATGAGGGACACCAAATCTGGTTATGATGTTAGACTTGATAAATCTAACAATTCTTTTAGAACTGAATTCATTGAGAGGTATTTCCTCTTCCCATTTGGAAAAAAAGTCAGCAGTAGTAAGAATATACTTAAACTGCTTGGATGTAGTTGAAGGGTAAGGTCCCACCACATCCATTCTCCATGTGGAAAATTCTCATGAGTATTTAGCTGTATGAAGAAACTATGGGGCTGATGAATGAAGTTGGAACATACATGGCATGAATTAAACTTCTTCATCAAATCAACACAGTCTTCTATCATTGAAGGCCAAAAGTATCCAAGTCTTCGAATTTGATGAGACAATATATGTCCTTACTGGTAGGCACCACAGATTCATGCATGTACTTCTTTCATGACAGCTATTGTCTCCTCACCATCATTTCATCTGATGAGAATTCCATCAAAAAAACTCCTGTAGAGAATTTTCTCTAGGTGATATGGGCTGTCGTAAAGAGTAAAATTGACCACATGTCTTCATATTTGTTCTTTTCTGGCTCTATTAGGTGGAAGTGTTACATTTTGAAGGTACTCCCTGATAGGTTTCATCGATGTTATAGTATGAACATGTGGCTCATGAATTAGACTAATTTCATTGATTTCCTCTATTCTGGTTTGAACATAAGATGAAATTGTACGATGGTGGAAAATACTGATGATTGTCTTGTCCCGATCTGGATCTTCTAGAGCTATGTCTATATTAGCCAGTGCATCAGCTTGAGCATTTTGTGGTCACGAGACATAAGAAAATGTTGGTTCCGTGGGAAATTCCTCCATTAACTCTCTGATGTAATCATGAAAAGGTATCAACTCTTCTTTTCTAATGGAATAATCCCCATTGACTAGTTTGATTACTAGGTCTGAATCACCTTTCACCTTTAAGTGATTCACTTGTGCCTGAAGTGCCAACTCCAAGCCTGTGATGAGAGCTTGGTATTCTGCTTCATTTATTATACCGCCTTCCCAAAATAATAAGTAATAAGGTATCACTACCTTTTCCAGGGAAATGAGTACAATACCTAACCCAACCTTTTTGAATTTACGATCTTCCATTTTCTTTCCTGTTGGACTTCTAGAAGCACCATCAAAGTACATTTCCCATTCTTGGGGATTATCTTGAATAAAGAATACTTTTATATCAGGAAGTTCAATATCTAAAGATGTATCTTCTACTGAAGGGTGTTCATAAAAGAAATCTACCAGGTCATTTCCCTTTATTGACTTTTGAGACACGTACTGTATATCAAATTGCTCCAAAATAACTTCCCACATTGTCGGACATCATGTAAGCATTTGAAGACTAAGGATGAGTTTGAGCGGGTTATTGGGAGATACCAAATAGACATCATGATGTTTCAGGTAGTGTCTCAACTTATGAACTGAAAATATTAATGCAAGGAAGCACTTTTCAATTCTTGAATATCAGGTTTCTGCTTCATGCATAGTCTGACTGAGATAGTAAAGGTTGTTTTCATTCCCGACATCATTCTTTTGGGAAACAGAGGCACCCAGTGATCACTCTAACGCTGTCACACAAAGAATAAGTGGTCTTCCTTCAATAGGTTGCATTAGTACCGGTAGAATCAAGAGGTATTTCTTGATAATATCGAATTCTTCTTGACATTCTTCATTCCACTGTTAAGTGACTCCCTTCTTCGTCAATTTGGTGAAGGGTAAACTTTTTCATGCGAAATTGGCGATGAAACATTGAATATTGGCCAAGTTTCCTTCAAGTCCTCTCAATTATTTCAAATTTCTAGGAGGTGACATACCAAGTATTGACTTTGTCTTCTCAGGATCGACTTCGATACCAAGATGGCGTACAAAAAGTCGAGAAATTTTTCTGAGGTTACCCCAAAAGCACATTTTAAGTGGTTCATCTTCAAATTATGTTGTCGAAGCTTTTAGAATATGACTACCAAATCAGCCAAGTGATTAGATCATTATTTATATTTAACCACCAAATTTTCCACATAAAATTCAAGAAATATCCCGAAAAAGGGTTTGAAGATACGGTGCATGGCACACTGATATGTTGCGCCCACATTTTTAGGACAAAGGGCATTAACCGAATGAAAAACACACCCCGAGGGGCTCTGAAGGCTGTAGATTCTTCATCTTCTAGATCCATTTGGATTTGATTATACCCATAATATCCATCCATGAAGGAAAGTGCTACATAGCTAGCTGTTGCATCAATTAAGTGTTCTGTAATAGGAACTGGAAAATCATCTTTAGGACAATGCTGATTAAGATCTCTGAAATCATTGAAAACTCTAATTTTTCCATTCTTATTTTTCACAGGGACAATATTATCCAACCCCTTTAGATATTGAACTTCTCTGAAAAATTTAGCTTTGATACGCTTATCCACATCAGCTTCAATATTGGAAGCATAAGTAGGGTGTTTTCTTCTTACGGTTTGCTTAAATCCTTGATGTTCTTCTGGAAAACCGAAACGATGAGTAGAAACATCAGGATCAAGACCTAAGATCTCTGTATAGTTCCAAGAAAATATATCTCGATTTTTCTTTATAAATGAAATATAAATCTCTTCCTCTTCAAGAATCATGGCCGCACTAATTGAATTGGGGTGTGGATCTTCCTTTGTACCTAGATTTATTACTCTGAGTTTATCCCCGGTGGTAGAGATACCCTCTTCAAATGATGAAGGATCATCCCTGAGATCTTCCTATTCTTATTCAACATGTGTTATTTCTTCTGTTTCTATTTGCATATTAGATTATGGAGAAATATTTCCATTATCATAAGTGATGTTAAAATTTGAACATCTTGAGGAAGAATCTTCCATTTCTTACCCGATTGATGATGAAGGGTCTTCCTTGGGTAATAAAGAGGAGATGATAGATTGAGAATCAACATCATCGTTAACCTATGACATTTCTGTAACTTCTTCTGGCCTGGTTGATGAAGTATAGTCTTGTTTAATTTCAGCAGATATAATGAATACATCTCCATTTGAACTTTCATCATTTCTTGGTGAGTCACCAATTTCTCTCATGCTGTCTGGCTTGATTGCCGTAATTGACATTATGGAAGTTTACATAAGAGTATTTGTATTTGGGTCTATCCTGTGAATTTGACTAACAGGAAACACATAATATGTACTCACATGTGTGAATGGATTTAATAGAATCTTTTCTTAACCGAATGGAGAATTATCTTTGGTAACCTCCCTTATTGTGGATTTCTCCTCTATCTTCATGTGATAGAATTCTGCCTCAATGTATTGAGATTCACTTGTCCTAAATGGATATTTATCACCATAAAATGTCCCAGTTTGGCCATTTAAACAATACTTGAGTCATTGATGGTAAGACGAAGGGATAACCGCATGTTGATATAGCTAGGGTTTTCAAAGAAAGATGGTGAATGCTGTGTCATGACGAACAACCATGAAATCTGAATTAGATATAAGATCTACAAACATGGTCTTGGGTGTGATCTAACCAAGAGGTTCATGTTCATTTTTATCATACCCTTAAAACATCATAGTGGAAGGAGATAAATCTAATTCAGTGAGGCCCAATCGATGAAGTGTGCGAATAGGGATGAGGTTGACTCCTGAACCATTATCAATGAATGCTTGTCAGATGTCTACATCATTGACCTTTCTAGAAAAATAAAAAGGACTAATGTGAAATGCACAACATCATCTTCATATTCATCTATGAAATATATCACTGCATGTCATTCTGCAGGATCATTCTCAATATGATAAATTTCAGCCGCATCAATTTCAGTTTCAAATTCCTAAGGACTTCAAAAAGCCTCAATGAGTGCCTCCCGAAGATCCTTTGATATATTTAGTGCATCCATAATTCATAACGTGGTCAGTACTTGGGCCAAATGTTTCAATACATCATACTATTTATCCAGTGGTCTACGTTTCCCAATTGGAACATGTGGTTTCGTAGGTGCCTTAGAATTTTATTCTTTTGAAGTAGATGCATATTGTATCGGGGTAGGAGTTGAAAATACACCTGTCTTTGGATGATTGAACCAATTAGATACATTTTCTTGCTGAGAGGAAGAAGGTGTAACATCCAACCGATCCTCCAAAATAATTGTGCGAGGACTGAATTTTCCATGCATGGAAGTACATTCTTGTTCCTGTTGAGCCCACTTAAGGTCTCTACCACAGGTTTCTACAGAATATATAGTTCTAGAAGGGGTAGAATTGGAATAGTGGCCTCTGAAAGATCCACGTCATCCCCTGCAGCCTGAGCCTCTGGAACTCCCTCTAATTCCTCTGTTTGATATAGCGAATTCAGGGTCATCTTGATCGAAACGATGACTGGCATATGGATTCGTTAAATGAATCATATTTATAGAACCAAAAATCAACTCTTCATCTGATGTAGATTCCACCTGGTTAGCCAATTTAGGTTGTTTCGTTTGGTGTGGCAGTTCCTGTGACTTCGAAGTAGATGGCATAAAATCATCCATAGTAAAAGAAAACTTGTGCTTTGACACATAATCATATTCCTCTGATTCTTCTTTCTCTGAAATATGCCACACCTTTGAGGATTTTTCTTTTTATAGAGGATTCACTGTGGCATTCGTAGCAGAAGACACAATTGGTTTCTTTAATTACATTTGAAAAATGGAATGAGTTCGGTTGATCATTTTGTTTTACCATGAAATCATCATATTTCTGTGCATTTTTGTTTTCATCTTCTTGCCACTCGCCTCCTTCCTCTGGATCTGTAGTAGTAACACATGTTACCTGGGCTGAAGAACCCATGAAATTGACTTGTCCCGAGTCCACCATATTCTACAGGATGTATTCGAAGACAAAACACTCCAAAATTGGATGCCCCAACATCTAATGAAATGGGAAATAGTTGGGATGGTCTTTATCTCATTCCTTGTTGGTCCTTTTGGGCCTTGGAAACTAAACCAAATAATTCTTCAGATCTGAAATGATGTAACCAAGAACTTGTTCGTTTTAGAAAGAATAAAATGTGTTCTTCAACTCATTAAATTGTTTTCTTCTTTGATCTATTTGATCATCTTGACGAAATGGCCTCTGTTGTTGTTGCTCAATAGGTTGATCACTTTGATTATATGAAGGATTTGAAGTAGAAGTAGGTACATGTACTTGTATAACTGTAACTGTGGAAGTCTCTGCTCTACCCATTATCCTTCCAAGAGCTGATGGAATTACATGAGTTTTATCCTTAGAATTCAAAAGAGAATCTTAGATCTGGTGATTTATTGAATTAAGGTCTCAAAACCCTCCTATGTATTTCACATGGATTAATAGCGTGCGTAATTCATCACGAAATGTTTCCACACAGATTGGCTATAATTCTTCCTGAGGGAGTGCTAAGCATAGGGAATATGTTAACCCCTTCTAGTGATCAATGAAATCTAAAACTCTTTAATTATCCCATTTTTTACAATTTGTAAGATAAAAAACTATTGTCTTTTGTAATGTTGAGCTAAATTGATTAAGAAATTATGGACGGAGATCTTCCCATCCGGTATTTGACCGGGATAGAAAGCTTGCATACCAAACAAAAGCAGGTCCTAGTAATGACTATACAAAACACCTAATCTTAACTGCATCTTATTGTTGAGGGGTTCCCATCATAGGATCACAACGAGAAACAACATGTTTTATGTGTTTCTCTGGATCTCCAGAACCATTAATGATTGGGAATGTGGTACTTGGACAATTTGTTGGGGGAGGAATCCATCATCCCTTTTAGGGTAATCTCCCTTTTCTGGTTGAATTTGTGCACTCTTTCCATCCATAGCCTCCGACCAAGCTGTTAATGACTCAATGGTTGTTATTAACATTTTAGAAATATTCAGTTGATCCTGGACCTGAGTAGGTGCAATTATTGGAGCATGGATAGGTGTTGCGGCTGGTAATCCAACTTATGGTAGCATCACCGATTTTTTTTCATAAGACATGTAGGATTAAACCTATGAGGGAGTACTGTTAGGGGAGGATATTCTTGATCCATCTCAGTAACTACAACAAATTCCCTTAGCTAACTGACTCCAGCATGCTTATGGGGAAGACTACATTGAAGTAGTTCTTCATTCAACCTCCTTAACTACTTCATTTATTCCTCTTGTAGTGCAAACATTTTCTCTAGTGAGAGAGATTGGCCTTTTCTAGAGGAAGGGTAGGAAGTAACCTGATTCTTTCCTTTCCCCTTTTTGGATGCCTTTCAGAGAGGGGGAAGTGGGTTAATTTAAGGAATACCCAGATTCTGGGTAATCGTTTGATTTTTTGTATACACACCTTCTTCATTTGTGTCTGTGTGTACAAATTCTTGAGAAGAAGAATCCTCATCTGATCCCTCTAAGTGAGCCTCATATGGGGGATCAGCAACAATGGAATTGACGACATTAATTGATGGATAACGCATTGCATCCCTTCTATCATAATTTCTGCGATATTGTATTCTTCCATGTCTTTGATGAGACATTTCCTTTTGTCGATTTGATCCCTCAATAACTTATTGACGAACTATAATTTGGAGAGAATATCCTGATAATTCGGCTCTTCATTACTCTTGTGGATTCTTCCCTAATCGAGAGAATACCGACTTTCTCTAAGGAAGAGATTGAGGATTTCAAAAAGTCCCCAATTCGGTGGACTGGGGATGTTCCTGTTGTTCCTTGTCAACCCCTTGAATCCGATTTGATGATTCTGAAGGTTGTGCTAAAAGAGCCCCCATTCTAGCAAGCTGGGGTGGTTCTTAAGATTCCACATCTGAGACTTTCTTAAAATCTCTCTTGATCTTTTGGACTTTAGTCTGGAAAATGGCTGGATGCATCAACCTAAATCCACTCAAATCACATGGTTCAATAGAACGTTGGATGATTTATGAAACTTCTATCACTTTATGATGTTCATGTTCTAAATGATAGACCTGATCAAAATTCTCGTTTTGTTGATGCAGGAGTAATTGAACAAATTGTTATCTATATTATTGATTTTGAGAAGAACTAGTTGAGGCATGTTCTTGGGAAAGCATTTGATTACAAACAAATCCAATTGTTTATGGTCGGCCATTAGAAATAACATTGCATGATACCATTTTGGAGGGCTTTGCTGACTAGAGATAATAGTTAAATGCAGTGCTCCATGAAAACCCCATCCCCTGATATGAATACCAGATGGGGCATTGGCAATTAACTGGCACAAACTTCTTAGTGCGTCGAGGCATGAACGCTGAAGGGCTCTCTCCTACTTTTCAGCCTTCAGATATCGAGATACTGAGAGAGATGCCAAGTCTATTTGTCATTGTAACCCTTCTATAATCTTCACATGATTTTCATATTCATCATAAGATGATCTATTACTTTTTAATTGAAAAAGATATTTCTATTCGTTGAGACAAATATCATGAATTCCATCTTCCGTCAACATCTCTGTAATGTCATAATGAGAGTCAGCCAAAGTCCAAAACAAGACTGGTACTTCACCTTTCGTCAGTTGTTTTCTCATGTTCAGTACTTCCTACTTATCATTCAATGAAGATTCTTCTACCTGATTAGACCAAAGATGGTGTTTCCTTGTTGCTTCATTGGATTCAACAAGATTGATAGAGAAATCATTTATCAAACTCTAAGATGAACGATTCAAGGGTGGTTCAGAGAATTACCTACAACCCAAGATATCTTCTAGTTGAGAAATTATTTCACTTGCTAGTGGTAAAGCAGTAGACATGCCTGTCTTCATATTTGCAAGAGCCTCAAGATAATTGGAATTTCTCATCACTGCATTGTCCTCTAAATAATATTCTAGGAAATGTGAATTACTACTGTAGAGAGGAACTTCACAGATAAATTCATCATCATGGGGGGGGCACCATGGTGGGTTAATGCAAAAGATGAAACCTCTTGCACCTTGATCTTCTGGCCACACATAGGGTTATTGTGGCACTCATTTAATGTTGATACTTCGAGATCGATCGAACTGTCATGAAGGCAACCTTCATGGTGATGTGATCGATGAAGAACATCGGAATTACTATTCCCACTATAGGGAAATGAGAGAGTGGAATCTTGAGTTGCAACAGACAATTCTCTGAGTTCATCAAGAACTCCATCATCGAGAAAGGCCTCATTGCAGATTGGCCCTTGATTTCTTGACTGTGCAGGATGTGTCTTATTTTTTAGTTTCCTTCTTACTCTTTTTGGAAACCACTTGTTGTTGAAAGTGGTCATTATGGGAAGGTATATGTTCCTGCTCAGGAGAAATGATCAGGTTAGGCTGATTATCTCCACTCAAATCAGGTGTATATGCCTGACTTGGTTGTCCGTATGATATGGGGGAGTACACCCCATAACCCTCTTGGACTGGAACATAGGTGTGTAACTGTTCCAGAGTGACATGTTGATGAGTCACTCAACTGGTAGGGATAGAGTTTTATTTATTTCCCTATGATACTGCTGAAGCTTTTATAATATTCTAGCAGGCATCCATAATATGAGCAGGGATTTTCTTCTGCTCCTTCACCATTGTTAGAATATGCTTGGTGAATTCAGCTACCGGAATGGGGATATACGTCCATTACGTACATGGAGTAGGTGTGTATTCTTTCTCCTTTCAACCTTTTCCAGTCACTGAATTCTGACAGTACTCATGTGTGGTGGCAGAGAGTTGAGTCTGCTCAAAAAAAAATTTCGATGCTTTCCGACTGAATTCTACGGGCGCTACCAAATGAGACTGTTTGTAGGCTTGATGAAAATTGGCAGGTGTATGTGCCTGCTGATTGTTTCTCACCATATTTGATTTGAGAGTCTGTTTGGTCATAGTCAAATGAGCTTGTTGACTAGCTGATAAGTTATAAACAGGTGTAGATTCATGCCTATAATACTCCATAAGAGTTGCCTGGCTGGATTGGTGTGTTGCTACCAGATGAGTCTACTGGATAGCGGAATTAAAAAGGACGGGTGTGTGTGCCTGCTCGTTGCATTCCACCAAGTTAGGTTGGCCGACTTCTCCGGAAATGGCAGAGATAAGAACAGGCTCACTGTTGACTTTTCGTCACCTCTGGTGGTTCTTTTTGCCTGCTTGGGATCAAGGAACCGGAGCTGAATGTTTGGTGACGACACACTCATCATGTTGAGGGTGTACTGCAACACGAGTCTGGAGGCGATTGTTGATGGGAGCCCTCCGTAAGGTCTCATGTTTCCTTGAATTAAGGCCCTGAGGGGCCTTCTCATTCGCCTCTCTATTGTATGGGAGGGACTGGGGATTGTGTTCTGGGGATAACGACCTGAAACGATGGAAAACGGTTATTGGAACCACCTGCTTATTGATCGCTGGTTATCGTTGTCCAGAAAACCAGGGTAAATTATTGAATTGGAGGGCTTGTCGAGCGGCCTCCAGAGTAGGAATGGTACCGTGTTGATGGTACTCCTTAATCAGTGCATTTGAAACCCAGTGTTGAAGACGCTGAGTAGGGGATGTCGTCCTCAGAGCGGACGACGATCTAGTAGGAGTAGCAGTGGAGGTATTCACAATAGAGGTATTCACAGGTGTGAACTTTAGTGAAGCCATTTCTGTAATGTAAATGATATTGAAAAAGCATTTCTATTTGATATAACTGATATAATCAAGATAAGCTCGACCACTACATCTTTTGGATGAGCACATATGTTATTGACTGCTTTGTTTGCCCTCATACTGATTAAACAGGGGCCTAACAAATAAGTAATACATCATTTTAACTTGGTTAAGGATTCTCATGGGGTCACTATTTTTTGTTTCTTCTGGAAATGGGGATTACCATGTTTTCTTTAAGGTTCAAACTTTCCAATCAGATTCTAACCGGATTATTCATAGAACCAGAAACATCCAATTATTCTATATCCATTTATACCTACTATCCAAAGGTAAGTGCACATTAGTTGTGGAATGATGAGGCTTAAGAATTTTCATTAGTTGAGAGGATGGGAGGTCAGACTCATCACACCTTTCTGAGGGGAATTATTGTCTACTCTGGGACTCTCTATGTAGATTTGAGTTATGTTCATGAATCCTTATTACATTACCATGTATGAAAATGATAATTCCTTTTGATCTGACAATCAATGATTGATATGTATGATATTTAGAGAATCTTTTTATATGTTTTTGAGGTTCTTAATCGATGGAGAATCATCTAAATTTGTTAGAGATTCTTAGTCAATGGTATCATTCAACACATTATATATATATATCTCGGTCATTATGATGACCATACTGGTTTTAAAGCCAGTCAGTGGGATACTTGAAGTTTGTTGTCATTCAGAAGGACATGGATTATTTCAGAGTTAGGATCGTACCTGCAGATGGGCTACCTACGTATTCTTGTTTACAAAAGGAATCAGAACCCACATAGTTCAAGTGAAGAAGTATGGGATTTATGCATGATTTATGGCCCAAATAAAGATGTCATAATTAATTTTACGCTCTAAGATCACGTGAGTCATGCTCGGTGTTAGAAACAAGAGTTATTGGTAAAACCTGACAATTTTTCCATGGAAGATGCAATTATAAAAAATGATGTGGGGCTTTTGTATGTATGACTACCCAGATAAATGAGTATTGGGATTTACTTTAGGGAAGAAACACGGGAACACAGTCCATAAAGGTACATGTTCTTTATGGAGATTTGGATACTTAACATAGGGACTAATCCTGAAAAGGATGCAAAAATTATAGGGGACATTATAATTGGGTTTTATTCTAGAGAAGGAAGCCC
Organism: Viscum album; assembly: GCA_963277665.1. NCBI lineage: Eukaryota > Viridiplantae > Streptophyta > Magnoliopsida > Santalales > Viscaceae > Viscum > Viscum album. The sequence continues at coordinate 1,369,418,126 of OY728134.1, forward strand.
ATATCAAAAGAAATTAAGACTAGGGCTTACTCCTGAGATGGAGGCCAAGGTTAAAGGATTTAGAATTTTGGAACTTGTGGCTTACTCCTATAGAGGATGCCCATATTTAGAGAAATTATGACTGGGGAATACTCTTGAAAAGGAGGGCTTGGTTAAGTAGACATGATACTTAGGACTTATTCTAGAGAAGGAGGCCTAAATTAAAGGAAATTATGACTAAGGCTTACTCCTAAGCAGGATGCCTAGGTTCAGAGACTTGGTGCTTATTCCTAAGGAGGAGGCCCATGTTAAAGTAATTTGTACTGGGGATTATTCCTAGAAAGGAGGCCTAGTTTAAAGATCCTCTCATCTTAAAGGATGAGGTTGAATGAATGAAATATCTAACATTAGTGAAATAAAGGTATGTAAATCACCAGGTTTTATGAAATGTTCCACTGAATTCCTTTTAGATAAGGAATACAACAAGGGAACCATGCCAAAAATGGCATTGATGAGGGTTTTGAAGGCTAAATCTTGAATAGGAGAGGTGGATATGAATAAAAGTGGTGAACAGGTAGGAGGGGCACCCAAAAAGAATTTGGCGTGTAGGTACTGTTGGGGCGCGCAGGTACTGGTCGCACATGTATACATGCGCGACACATAGGTACCTGTGCGATGGTCAACCCATGGGGTAATACATGGGCGAGTCTTGGCTCAAGCCCTGAGTATTATCCCTAGGTGCTTCCAGAAGAGTGGCTCGTAGGTTCTCTTGATTGGATAAGGTGTAGAGCTGGTGTCTTTATTTACCTTAAGGGTTAGACACCTAGGTGCGCAGTTTTTGATGAATTTCAACACTTAAGACTTATTTCCCCTCTTTGGAGCTTCCATCCTAGGTAAGAAATTACCTTAGAAGTGTTCGGAAAGCTTTGAGAAGAGACTAGGGTTTTGGGATCTCAAATATGAGTTTATGAATTTTTTTGTCCCTCCAATGGGGGCCCACAAGGGGTATTTATAGGTTGCTGAAGACCCTGGGAAAAAATCAAATAGGGCGCGTAGGTCACCTGCGCGCCCAATATGTGTCATGCAGGTACCCTGTGCGACCTTCTTGGAACATGCGCATCCCATGCGGAAGCAAATACTTGTTCATTACTTTGTCAATTTTTGATGTTTCTTCAAAGGATTAATCACTTTATGCTAAGGTATTTCCCTTTATCAGTCGTTTAGACTCTATGACGGAAAAGAGCGTCAACTATATCCTATTACGATGTGAAAAACAATCATGATTTCTATCAAAACATAAAATAATTTGGATCATAAAACTAATTAACAATAAACTAAAATTCTAAGTATAAATAAACTTGTCCACATATAAGAACATCAAATGACACATATAATTGTGGATTCACTACTAGAGGTTCGTGTTCTCATAATATCATGCACTGGATATTACCAAGGATATACATCATGATAAGGTACCTCAAGGTCCTGTTAATCTCTACACTTGATAGTCTTTATCATTTCTTCCTCACATTATATCTTCCACCTAAATAAAATTCTTTCAAGAATAGTGTCATAACACATCTGGGTTCATGTCATAGGGGGAACTTCTTTGACCTTTTAGTGCGACGACTAATCTAAAGTCAATATCACGTAGTATGTTACATAGAATGATATTCATGATGTGATAAGAAGATTATTAAAAATCAAAACTATGAAGACATGTTACCATAAAGTACACTAAAGTTAGTTCTATGTCCCCAACAACAAAAAAACTCACACTTGAAATATATTTAACTACTAATAGCCATTCATCTACTAACTCTCACATGATTCTCATGATTCTGGGTTGATATGAATTTATTCAAGGGTTCCACCACATTATCTTCCATGGGTACACCTCTTATAGGAACATCACCCATCTAATGAAAATCCATCAAGATGTGATACTTAAAATGTATTATCTTTATCTTTTGGTGTGACCTTGGCTCTTTTGCAAGAGCCACTAATTTAGTATTGTCACAATACAATGTGATTTGGACATTACTTCTATGTACCACATCGAGCTTTGGGGAAAATATTCTTATCCAAATAGCTTCCATGGTAGCATAAAAATATTCAATATACTCTGAGTCCACTATAAAATCACTAAGAAACAACTGTTTTGAACTATTCCAACTCACAACTACTCCATGAGAAATGAAAAAATAACATAACTATGAATTCAAATCATTCTAATATTTCTGAAAACTAGTATCAGTTTAAGCTTTAATTACCATCATCGTATCTCCTCCATGTAGAAGGAATATATCCTGTGTTCTTCCTAGACATATAAGGATATCTATAACATCATGACACAATTTTTCTCCTATATCTACTTGATATCTTCCTACCATGATAATTTTATAGGTGACATATACTCTAGTATATAGCCTAACATAGATGACTGATCATGTTTCTGAAGTGTATGGGATCATTTTCATTCTTTATTTCTCTTTATGAGTGTTTGGACACATTTTAATTGAAAGATATAAACCATGTGAAATAGGAACTAATCCCCTCATGGGATTTTCAATACTAAATAACTTCAGTATCTAGTCAACATATGAACATTGACATAGTCCAATAATCCTCTTTGATCTATCCTAAATTATCTTTATTCCTAGAATATAGGCTTCATCGTAATAGTACATCATGAAGAAATACATTTTTAACTAGGCCTTACGATATTGTAAGACTGATTTATCATTTCTGATAAGTAATATGTCATCAACATATACTACTTGGATAACAACTGAACCTCCACTAAACCTCTTTTAAACACATAGATTGCATTATATCTTAATGAAACCATATCCTTTTATAGCTTCGTAAGATCAAATGTTCCATGATCTGTATACTTTCTTCAATCTATAAATGGATATTTTAAAGTTTTTAATATTTTTTGCATCACTAGGAGTCACAAACCGTTCTCATTATGTCGCATAGACATCTTCTTCAATGATTCCATTAATGAATAGAGTTTTGATATCCATGTACCAAATATCATAGGCATTGTAAGCTGTAATTGTATGTATAATTATAATGAACTTGAACTATTAAATTGTTGAAAAGGATTCATCATACTCAATTCCTTGACATTTTTAAAACCATTTTTCACTATCCTTGATTTATAGGTATTTAATTTTTCTTCCAAATCTAGTTTTCTCTTGAATACATATTTTCACCCTACAATATTTACATCAGCTAGTGCATCGACCCTAACCCAATCATTGTTTTGGTAAATGGAATCCATTTCACGATTTTGGGCTTATATTTATATTGTATCTTATGAGCACTCTAAAAACTATTTATAGTAGAGAGGTTCATCATTTCCAAACAATAATGAGTCACAATATTTTGTTAATATACAACCATATCTCTTTAGTTTCCTTACCTATCTTTTTATCTTATACAATACTTTTGTAAAATGAACTACTTCTTCAACAAGGACCTATGAAAAATGTTCCTCTAACAACTCATGCATATCTTTTGCATCAATTTCGTCAATGTTAATATTCCACCCACTATCCTTTTTGGGGATGTTCTCCCTATCAAGAGAGATTGTCTATCCAGTTAAATTTATGTTCTTATCTGAGGGGATTTGAAGGTATTCCATCTTTGTTTCCATTAGATACACTATAAATATAAACTTTGGGAATTGGGTTGCATGTTAGTTTTATAATATGTTCTTAACAAATTTCTCACAACCATATACACATGTATATGAAAAAAATAAATTTATTTCCACTCCATAACTCGAAAGAAATTCTTTTTGTCGCCTTATTTGTTACTTGGTTTAATGTGTATGTCGTAGTTTATAATACATATCCCCAAAATTATAATGCAGGATCTTCATGACTCATTACCAAACTTACCATGTCTACCAAGGTATAGTTCCCCCTTTCACTAACCACATTACACTGTTCTCTATATAGTATAGTGAGATAAGATAAAATTACAGACTCCAATAAAAAGTCAATAAATTCTTGGTTAAGATATTCACCACATTGATCTGATCAAATCCTATTTATCTTCATTCCAATTTGATTCTATACTTCATTCTTTAATTCCTTGAATTTCTCAAATGACTCGTACTTTTTCCTTATCAATTAGATAAAACCATATCTAATCAAGTCATCAGTAAATGTTATGAAGTAAAATACCCACCTATAGCTTCTACTATAAATGTTATATAAACATATGTGTGTACCAATACACAAAAATTTCGCAACCCATTCACCGTATCCACTGAATGGGTATTTGGTAATTTTTCATTCTAAACAACCATGAAATACTTCATGTGTTTATATATCTAGCAAGTCAATGTAACAATGATGATGTTGATTTTCTAAAGGATTATCATTTAAATGAACAAGATGGTGATTCCATAGCTATGTGTTATATGAGTCGTTTGAACAAGATTCATTGTAAAATGTTGATACATGGTTTTTATAATTTAAAAAATAAATAACATCATTTAAACGTGACATATGTTAAGAAATGTTAAAATTTAAAAAGAATCATATTTTATTTTTAATCATGAAAATAATCCCATCTGAATATAGGCATGATAATAAAATTATGTTCTTCGTATCCTTTGGTACATAAAAACAGTATTTTAAAACCAAAATCATTTTTGTTAGCATTTAAAGGTGGTAGTCAGCAATTGATAGAGAATCCATCACTAAAACAATGATTGCTCTCAAATCCACCTATCCACTAGAAATATTTTAGAATATACTTGTTTCTTTTATTTTTATACAAATGTAAGAACCACAAGCTGTATCTAATAACCAATGTATTTATATTGAAATATTACACTTAATGAAAAACACAACATTAGATTACCCTTAATGTTGGTTGTAGTTCTTATTCCAGTGGACATGTTTTCCACAATAAAAGAAATCGCCCTCTTTTTTACTTTCTCTACCTCGAGATATTTCACCTCTTGGAAAGATATTTATTGGGATATTTATAATAGTTTGGAGTCTTTGGCCCCTTTTACATGTACTTAATTTTTTTATTCACCATAAGGACCTTGATTTTGTCACACTGCATGTCTTTGTCCACTTGGGGAATTAAACAAAGAAGTACTAAAAGACTATTTACCTAATTTCTCATATTTTAATAATCAATAAAACTACATATTTTATTAGAAATTGATGAATGTATGAGATCTATAAAAAAGTCATCCATGAATTTAATACATAATATATCTAAGCATTCAATGTAGTCAATAATCCTTACTACATGAGGCCCATATGGCATGGAATCTCTATTCTTTATTGTAAAAAAAGCATTGGGGATCTTGTATCTCTCTTTTGTCACCCTCCCTTGATAGAGATACTGAATGTAAGAAATCATCCTATATGAATCCATGTCCTCAAGTTGCATCAAAAGAGTATTGATCATGGGTGAAAATATTAAACACTGAACATATTTTGTATCATTAAAATTTTTCTCATATAGGGACAACATTTCATCACAATCCTTATTTCTAGGATCTTTACGAATTGTATCTTCTAGTACATATAATTTCTATTCAAGGGAAAGGATAAAACAAAATCTCCATTTTATCTTTTGTAAATGTTTTCCAATGACAAGGTTTTCCTACTCATGTATGGATCATAGTCGTATGATTAAAGTCATTTTATTATTGTTTCCACAAATAATATGACCATAAATTTAATACTTTTTATGATAAAACATAGTCAAATAAATAAATATTATATTTACTAATCTCCCACTATTTTATCAAAACCCAATATCCCTCCCCATTACCTTGGAAATATCTTATTTCATTAACATTAGAGTTGTAATAATATATATTCCCCTTCTCATTACACTAAATTTGTGTGTTCAAAAAATATGAATTGTTTAAGTTAGATCATTCAAATGACAACTGAATTCTATCACAATTCCTTGATGTATTGATCAGACTCCCAAATCCCGAAATCCTTTAATTGAATATCCTCAACTCTTACTTATAGGTGACAACAAGTTCTAAATCTGAAATAAAACCCTGGTGTGAACTAAGCTAAGTCATCCAAAAACTATAAGATAGAATTATTCAATAATTGAAAGCCCCACATCTTTGGTTGGTCATGCACTTTGAATAGTGCTTCAATTTTAACTATAGTAGTGGAAGGATATAACAACATAATATATTGAATTGAGGGATTTTGTCCTTTATTGCCTAAATTTCCAATTAATATTTTCATAACATTCTTGATAATATTAATTCTATTTTCTTATGTTATTAAAATTGAGTTATATAATATTTATGCACAATACAATTTATTTTTGTTCTATCTTACATGCTTGTTAATTTTATTTCTTCATGGTGTCGATAAAAAAAATCAATAATGAAATAACCATGAAACTTAACAGAATATAATAATAAAGTGGTATGAACATTATCTTTTACTAATGTTTGTTTTATATAGATGTTGATAAACAAATTATTTACCATTGGGAAAAAACATTAAACAATTAATTTTCATGTTAAAGCTTTCCACCTTTCCACATATATACCTCTCTTGAATTGATTTCACCTCAGCTCCAAATATGGACTTCCTATACTAGATTTGGACCTTCAATAATTATATATGATTTTTCTCACACATGATTTAGTGAAACTATGGGTTTTCATAAAAAAACATAATCATATTTTCCCTTACATGATTAGAGGGGTGATGGAATATAGACCCACAATTTCATTTAATAATAAATTAAGTGAAACTAATCACATAAATAGTTCTGGACTATTCTCATGATCATCTACATGCACACAACGGATTATTAATTTTATAAAACAAGCATTCAATTATTAATTGTTATGATAAAAAATAAATCATTCTTCAATAAATCTGTTATATTAATTAATTAACTAATTTTTTATCTTAATTATCATCTAAATTTCTTGGAGATTATCAACCATTATAATTTTAACATGATTAAATAAATTTACATAAAATTAATTGTTCACATAAAAGTACCTTGGAGGAAAAATAGTGAATACCAGTCTGAATCAACCCAAAAGGTATTTAAAACATTGATTTTTAACTCTTATGACATATGGCATACCTGAATTTACCAGTAATTTCATTACATGTAAAATAAAATTAATGATTACACAAATTATGTGATTTTTTTATAACATGTTATGCTTTAGTGATTGTAGAGTAATATCTGTCATATGACCCACACATGATATGCATATCAAAACAATATGCAACAAATAATTAAACATATATATATATATATATATATATTTTAAAAACCATCAAATGGAATATCCTATCAACATGGTGACCACACAGAAGAACATGTTGATCTGTTTTTGATAGTATAATAATTTAATTGTAATTATGAATAATTGTTTATAAGTACAAGGAATGTACAGGTGAGAAACACGACATGTATCTCTCTGGCCATCTATCTAAGTCAAATGTTTATGGACTCTGTGTGTATACCATACCTTGAAAAAATTGGAGAACATGGAATGTATAAAGGGAAATACTTCATGTGGTCTCCAAGTTACACATTCTCCATTTAGGTAGTCAGTGTATAGAAATACATGTCCCATTTATGACATAAAGGACTACACACCATGTACATAGGCTATACGACATGTACTCTGGATGACCATGATCCAGGCTCTCCCAGTCAACATGCAGTGTAATAAATTAAATGCACCACTTGTATTCAACATATAATCTTTGAAATAGTTCCAAAATAATTCCTAGTTCATTGAATACTAGTACCTGGTGTGGGACTATAGTTACATAGTGTTCACTCATGTATTATCCATCCAAAATACATGGCACCTTCAGATGTGTTCTTCGATTTCATTTCATTCATAAAATTAATCATTTTGATTATATATATGATAAAATAATGTGGAAAAAGTAGATATTCTTAATTTCTATTGAAAGGATGGTTACATATGAATTGAAAACTAAATAAAAAATGTGAAAATCAAACAAAAATCATTAAGTAGTAATAATTTTTTTTACTACTCTTATAAAACATTATGGTTTTAGGAACAATGAAAGCATGAAATGAGTCATTCCCAACTTTTACTTTTGTAATGATCAATGATAAATCTAATATATACATGATGATAAATCCCATGATCAACGACATTGAATTAAAGAAAATAGACAATGGATAACACATCATAACAAGAGGGAGTATCATTTAATATTATTTATAATTAATTTAATCAATTAAATAATTACCTTACTTGAATTTATTCTTTATTGAATAAAAAAGAAATAGATCTATGTTTTAACATTATTCCTTTTCTAGAATCAATATAAAATTCCATTTAGCGGTGATACACACTTGTTCCATAAATCACATAACATTATCGTGTGATCCCAAAATGCTTACATGACGGATCCTATCACCTACGTCATTCACCAGTAACCTCCATGAGAATTGATTCCAATGTATAATCCTAGATCACTCTATACTCAAGAGTTAGAGGTATAGGAAGATCACTCATCCTTCATGGGAGAGTTCTTTTATGAGTGAGAACACTAGGCCATGAGAGTATTCACTAGATTCATTGTGAACAAAAAATGAATTTTCTCTTTAGGAAAATTAAATAATTTTAATTAAATATATCTATGGATTACAAATAAATATCTGAAAAATATATTTTTAATATTTATTTAATCCCTTGGGGAACCTTATGTCTTAATATAATAACATAAATTTTATTTCCTCAACATTTTCTTATCACGAAAATTAAATTAATATTTTTTAATCTAATAATATTCAATATGTATTATTTCTCATCAGATCTAAAAAAATCATCATCCAATCCTAAAAAATAATTATCATGCCTTGAATAGTGACTATTTATTTAATAAATAAATATCACATCATTATTAGCTAATAAAAAAATAAAACTGTTTTAACTAAATAGAAAATAAATATTTATTAAATACTCCACTCAAAATATATTCTTTTTAATAACTGGTGAAATAAATATGAGATTAGTCATACATTAATAATTATTAGACCATGTTCATGACTAATATTTATTCAATTTGATAAATGATAAAAAATAGTATATTATTTAAATGAGATTATAAATACACTTATTATGGAACCCTCTATGCCTCAATCTTAGTGGTCTTAAAACAAGAAGCCTAAATTCCAAGGATAATGTCTAGAAACATGCCATGTACCAATATAGAATGGAGTTAATGTCACAATTACATAATACCTCATACATATGATTAATGTTTATTATAACCACTTTAACATGATATCTCTATTCAAGTAGGTATCATGCTGATGCTATCAACCTCATTGCTCAATGTATCGTACATTGACATCCTAAAAATCAAACATTTCTATAGAACACCATGGTCATGGATTTATTTAGCCTATATAATATCCCTCAAACGGTTTTAGATATCAATATACATTAATGAATAGAAGGGAAAATCACATCTATCATTTTTCATTAATTCAATATTACTCATGATGAAACCTACATATCCTACCACACAGTCAACATAAATCAACACATTTTTGGCATTGTGTCAATAAGGATATCTTATAACTTCTTTAATCCTTATGGTTTTATGTTTTTAAAATCACAAACACATTTTCTTAGGTTCTATTTTACTTACAGATTTTTCATTATGTTTTAAATATATAATTTTCATTCTGTTTTACTTATAGATTGTTCATTCCTTTTTATGTACAGATTTGTCATTCCTTTATACTTATAGATTTCTCATTCCGTTTTACTTGTAGATTTCTCATTATGTTTTACATACAGATTTTTTCTTATGTTTTACTTGAAAATTTTTCATTCCATTCTACTTAAAAAAATATCAATACATTTTACTTACATAATTAACATTATGGTGTACTTAATATTCCGATGTATTTTTCTTACTTAAGCCTACATGATACTTTTTTTATGATACTGATACTGGTAAAAATTTCATACCGATTTTATGATATCGGTACCCAAAATTGTGATACCATTTTCTCAATACGAATTTAATTTTCTTAAGAATTCATTTTCATGATAATTTTAGCATTGTTTAATGTATTATTCCAATATTATCAGATTCAATAGTTTCTTAAACATAACATTTATCTTAAACTAAAAATCATTTCATATACATGACATGATGTCGTACAATTTTTTATAATCTAACTATTTTCAATTTGACATGTGTATGGTCCCTCTGAAATTTAATGAAAATATAACCATTTTTGTGGAGTCGACTGTTGAGATATTTTTCCGATAAATACGAGTTTATTTGAATGAGAAAAGAAGTACGATGAAGTAGAGAAAATTGATATGTGATCAATGTTTGTGAGGTAATCCAACTTTGTAAATTTATTTATATAGAGAGATCCTCTTAAAACACTCAGTGCTTCATGCGGATATCCGGAACAACTTTTTCAGGTCAGAACTACTTGTTCAGAATTTCTTTTTGCATTCTCCAATCACACTGATCGTGGGATTACGGGTTTGGAAGACAGATGTTCTAATTTCCTTCTAAATTGAGGTCTTGCAAGGATAGGAAGACAGATACCGATATTTAGATTGAGGGCTTACATTTTTTTGGATAAGACATAATTTCATGACAGTATAAATCAAGGAAACATTATCCAAGGTTGTTGGATACCCTTCTCTTTGGGTTAAAATAATCTTAATTTTACTTTTTTTCTATTTCATGTTGTTTTTATTCCATGTAAATTTTATCTTTGTTAACGTTAGAATGTATAACATTCTTATACTTTCTAATTCTCTTATTCTTATTATATTTAAGATTCTACACACTTTAAGGTAGAATCTTTATTTTAAGAAAATCATTCTCATGTTTTTATCTTAAGGTTGTAATGTTTAATAAAATATTTCTTTAATAGGGATTGTGAATATTTGTTTGACTTTGACAAACTATGTTTTCTTTAAGATAAATGTTATCCTTTAGAAATATATTCCCCTATGGTTATGAAAATTTCATTAAGAATGTTTTTATACCAACTTTAAAAGTTTCAATGGAATTTTTAATAAATACAACTCCCCCCATCTTGTATTTAAGCATCTCATTATACTTTTTGATCCTACAATTGTTATTAGAGGAGGTCTCTAAAATAAATATATTAACTTATAATTGTTCATGTTCAAAATTTCATTTTTCTTAAATTATTCATATTTTTTAATCCTTGTGTATATACATTTACTGCTAAAAAAATTTTTAGAATGAAATTTTCCTTTAGTATGACAGCCATTCTTGTTGGATCACTAGATAATATCCTTCCTATCAGACCACCGATCATCGATGTAAATTACTATGAGTACTAGAGATACATAATGAATAACGTTTTGATATACACACGTGTAAATAGCTACATTTTGTTAACTAAAGATTATAAAATTCCTGATAAGGAACATTGAACCTTCACTAATCCAGAAAAGGTGGAATATCAGCTAAAATTTAAGGTATAAAATACTTTTCCTTATTCCATGAATAGAAATATATATACCTAAATTTCATCTTTTGAATATACTAATAGAATTTTAAATAAGCTTAAATTATCTAACTTTGGAACTTCAAAATCATTGAAACTAGAAGATCCATGCTCATAGTTGAGTATCATGATTTCTTCTTTCCTTATGGAGAACCCATATGTAAGGTACAACAATGATTTATTACTATCATCAAAAACATAAAATCAATTGGTGAGAAATGTTTAGATGATGATATTCTTGTAGAAAATATTATAGACATCACGCCTAACGAATCAGAATCCAAAAGGACAGCTATAGACGAGAATATGAAATTTACTTCGATTACTCATGATGAGATTTTTGAAACTCCTCTCCAATATGAACCAGAAAAAATAGAGATTCTAATAATATTATGAAGAAGAATGGAAATTGTGGTGTTTCTTTTATAACTAGTTCAAATCATATGAAATACAAGAATCCTGAGAGAGTTACTAGATCTAGAACTAAGAAGGTTGTTATTCAATCTGAATCTAGTGAAAGTGAAGTTTCAGAAAATGAGTTAGCCAATCTTCCTCAGAGGATGAACAAGGTTTTTGGGAATAATAACATTCAATATAGATACAAGAAGAAAGAATGAAAAGAAAAGAACCATGGAGAACAACATGTTATGAATGTAGAAGAACCAGTCATATTAGACCTGATTATCTCTTACATATGAAAACAGACATGAATGACAGAAACTCTGAAAGGGTGAAGAATATGTTCTGTAGATCAAGGCATGAGAAAGTATTCAATGCCAATCCCAACTGGAGTGAAATTGGTGGATACTCTTCTGATGAATCTTTATAATATGAATCATCTGAGAAAAATAATATTGGTCTAATAGACATATCTCCATCTCAAAATTGTTTTCTTATGGCTAAGGTACAAACTACTAAATCATTAAACAATATGACTTTAAGTATAAATTTTCCTTATAAAGGTTTTTCATCAGATGATGAATCCCCTTCATCTGACAATAATAATGATTTACCTTCCTATGAGGATGTTTCTATATTTTCTATATTTCTTGAAATGAAAATTTTATAGTTTATAAAAAACTTTAAAAAGAAAATTCTAGAGAATTTATTTAATAAAAAGAAATTTCAGATCCTACCAAATATCTTGATAAGAAAAATGATTATTTATACAATATTTTTTAGAAACATGAGGAAGTTAATTTTGAGAAGGATAACCTTTCTAAGGAACTTACAAATCTATTTTTATAAAAATATGATTTAGAGAATCAACATAAACCTAAATATATTATTCTAGAGAATAAGAATTTAGTCTTGAGACTAAAATTTGAGATATTTCCCTTGAAAAAACTTCTTTGAAACATTAATTCTGTTAACGAAATGTTTTACATGATGTATTCTCAAATCCAACCAAATGGTAATAATCAAGGATCAGGTAATTCTCATCAAAACCCAATTTTTAGAAACTATTATTTTGTTCCTTCAAGATCTCCATTTTGTATTAAATTTCATATAGGTGGGCATTGAAAGAAGAAGTCTACTTTAAATAATGTTTAATCCATTGGGTTTCATAAACGTTATTTTCTAAAAAAATGTGGATACCCACGATTTTATTATCTAAAAATTCCGGATCCAAGAAAGATTGGATTCCAAAAATATAAGTTTTTAATTATCAAGATAATTAAGGAAGTACAAAAAACATTTGTTACCTGGATATTGTATGTTCATGTCACATGACTGGTAACAAATATCATTTCAAAAATATTTAAATGACTAAACATGAAAAAGTAACCTTTAGAGATAACTCTTAAGGAGAAATTTTCAATATAGGTAACATTATTATTTGGGGTAAAGCTATTATTTCAAATGTTCTTTTTGTAAATGTCCTTAAGAACAACATAATTAGCATAAGACAATTATGTGATGAATGTTACCTTGTGAATTTTTGAAATGACAAGCTCTTAGTTCAAAATTCCAAGGATGAGTTTATTCTTTCTGCCCTTCGGGATGAGAATGCACACACATTAAACCTAGAAGACAGTAGAAGTAAAGATCTACCTTCCCTTAGTGAAATTGAAGAACAATCCTGGATTTGGCATAGAAGACTAGGAAACTATAACTTATGTAATATTAGTAAACATTCTAAGAAAGGACTTGTTAAGGACCTACCGAATCAAAGGTTTGATACTTCAAAAGTCTGTCATCCTTTACAATATGGAAGGAAACATAAATATAGATTTAAATCAATAATTGAAGTTTCAGTTTCTAATTCCTTATAGTTGCTGAACATGTAATTATTTGGTCCAACAAAAACTGGATCCATTGGAGGCAAATACTATGTATTTGTCTTAGTTTATGACTACACTAGATTTTCTTGGTTCTATTTTTTTCAAAAAACTATGACACTTTTTATTATTTCCAAAACATAATAGATCATGTTAAAAATAATAAAAACCTACCTTTTATAACTATTCATAGTGATCATGGTGGAGAATTTGAATATTTAGTCTTTGAAACTTCTTGTAGTGAAAAAGTTATTACTCACAACTTTTAAGCTACAATAACTCCTCAACACAATGTTGTTGTTGAAAGAAGAATTAGTATTCTTGAAGAGTTGAAAATAACTATGTTGAGTTAGTATTCTATATCTAATCATTTTTGGCCTGAAACTATAAGTACTGCATGTTATATTATATATCGAGTTTTAATAATACCTTTTATTAATAAAACCCCTTATGATTTAAGGACTGGCTGAAAATCAAATGTTTCTTACATAAAATTTTTACATTGAAAATTATTTATCTTGAATACTAATGATAACATAAATATATTTTCACCCAAATATGATGAAAGAATTTTCTTAAGATTCTCTACTATATCTATGGAATAAAGAGTTTTTAATAAAAACACATGTACTACAGAAGAAACAGTACATGTTAAATTCGATGAAATTGATCCTATTGTTTTCAAACAACATGAACTTATTTCTGATATATTTTCTAAAAATGATCACCATAATTTGATAAAAGATCCTTCAGTTAAGGAAAATGTTCAAGAAGATATTTCTGAGATATTTACTCCTAAAGATTATTTACCCTAAGTTGATGAATATGTTTTATAAAACCCAAATCAGTTGTTACATGGGAATCATCCAAGTGATAATATCATTTGTAATGTTAATCAACCAGTAAGAACTAGAAGAACCTTAATGAATGAAGTTTAACAATTTTCTTTTCATTCCCAATTTAAACCAAATACTCGTGATGAAGCCATGGTTGATGATGATTGGATAAAGTCCATGCAACCTGAACTCATAGAATTTGTATGGAATCGAGTTTTGAACATGGTTGAAAAATTTAAGTAAACTTCTTTTATTGGAGTAAAATGAGTTTTTATAAATAAATACAATTAAAATGGAATGATTGTATGAAATAGGGATATATTAGTTGCTAAAGGCTATAATCAATAAAAATTACTAGACTATGAATAAACCTATGGTCTTGTAGTAAGCCATGAATCTATCTATATTCATATATCCTTTGTAGGATAATTTAATTTCAAACTTTATCTAGTGGATGGGAAGTGTTCTTTCCTCAATGGTTATGTACATGAAATGTTCTATGTAGATCTACCCCTAGTTTTTAAGATTAAAAATATCATAGTCATGTTTAAAAACTTACAAAAGCTTTATATATACTTAAACAAGACCCTAGAGCTTGGTATTATAGACTTATAGGATTTTGGATTCAAAATAACAATGTTAAGGGAACCGTTGATCCAACCCTTTTTATTAAGAAAGTTATGAAATATGTTTTGATTGTTCAAATTTATTCTGATGACATCATCTTTGGATCAACTCAACATTCCTTTAACTCATTCTTTTTCAAATCTTATGAAATCGTCATTCGAGATGAGTATGTTGGGTGAGTTAACTTTTATCCCCGGTTTTCAAATTTCTAAAAAACCAGAAGGAATATACATATCCCAAAATAAGAATATCAGTGATCTTATTAAGATGTTTGGGTATGAAAACTCTAAGAGTATATGTACTACTATCAGAACCTCAAATACTCTTGATATTGATGATTTAGGGAAACAAGTGTATCAAACATCTTATAGAGTAATGATTGGATGTTTACTTTACTTAATATCTAGTCAACCTAACTTAATGTTTTCTATATGTTCATGTGTAAGATATCAGGGAAATCCTATACAATCCAATTTAAAATATATGAAAATAATTTTTCAGTATTTAAAGAGAACATTAGATTTGGGACTATTTTATACTTATGGAAATGATTTTGAACTTAAATGTATTTTTGATTCTGAATTTGGTGGTTGTAAAATGGATAGGAAGAGTACATCCAAATCTTTTCATTTTATATGAGTCCTTAGTTTCACAGTCTTGTAAGAAACAACATTTTGTATCACTTCCCACTGTTGAAGCTGAATATGTAGTAGCTAAAAGTTGTTGAACTCAAGTGATGTAGATGCAACCCACACTCATAGACTATGGTATGAGTTTTTCTAAAACTCAAATATTGTGTTATAACACAAGTGACATTTCCTTAAGTAAAAACCCTGCACATCACACCTGTATAAAGCACTAAGATATTAGACACCACTTTCTTAGGTATCACACACTTAGAAAAGATATTATTCTTTAATTCATCGGAACTCAAGAACAACATGATGATATTTTTACTAAATAATCACCTTCTAAATGATTTGAATACATAAATAGATGCAAGGAATGATCTTTGTAAGGTAATAATCAATATCAATTTCTTATTTAAATCATATCCGAACATTAAATTGCTCTTTTTTTCAGGAGGAGTACATAGGCTTATTTTTTTCTTTCTTCCTCTTTCTATAAGAAAAATTATCTTTCATTAATAAAATATATCTTTCTCTAAGAAATGTTTTTCCATTTAAAATTTTCATAATGGAAATTCACATAATGGAAATTTACGAAATGCAAATTCATGGAATTTAAAACTTCTAAGAGACTTATTATAATTCCAATAAATTCTTCGAAGTATCCCAAATGGTACACTTTATTACTCTTAATTTTCTAATTTTATGTCCCAATTGTGGGTATTTCAATATTTTTAATTCGTTTTTTACCTTGCCTCAAAATATTGGAATTCATTTTTTCTTCTCCATTCATTTTTAAAAAAATCACAAAAAAGGGGGAATTTAGTTGAAGGAAGATTTTAATGAAGGCTTCAAAGGGGAGAATCTATTAAGGGGGAGTGTGGCAAGAAATAATAACTCCTAAGTAAGGGGTTGTTTATTTTATGAAGAAGTGCTGATCTAAGGGGGGGGGGATATTTCCTTAATAAAGAAAAATGGAGACTAAAGATCAATAATACGATCCTTGAGAATCATAACCTAAGGTGGAGTTTGTCATATTCCTCCTAAATTTAATTCAAAGGGGAGATAAGTTTTTATTACTTGTTTTTCTATGTAAACATGTTCTTCCTCAGAAAAGGTGTTTGTGCATTCCAAAAAGGGGGAGATTGTTGAGTCAATAAGGATCTCTTATGTATTCTCCTTTACATAGAGTTTTATGTTTTAAAAATAACAAACAATTTCATTTAAGTTATGTTTTACTTACCGGTTTTTAATTTCATTTTACGTAAAGATTTTTCATTCTGTTTTACTTTTAGATTTTTCATTCTAAATTACTTACATATTTTTCATTCTAATTTACTTAATGTTTTGTCATTACTTTTTACTTATAGATTTTTCATTCCGTTTTACTTATAGATTTTTCATTATGTTTTACATACAGATTTTTCATTCTGTTTTACATACTGATTTATCAATCCGTTTTACCTACAAATTTTTCAATCTATTTTACTTATAAATTAGTCATTCTGTTTTACATACAAATTTTTCATTGTGTTTTACTTACATATTTAACATTATGGTGTACTTAATATTCCAACGTATTTTTTTACTTAATCCTACATGATACCATTTTCATGATACTGATACCAGTAAAATTATCATATTGATTTTATGATATAGGTACCCAAAATAGTGATATCCTTTTCTCAATTCGATTTTCATTTACCTAAGAAGTCATATTGTTGATAATGATGGATTTGGTTAATGTATTATTCCAATATTATTAGATTGTAATTTTTATCATACTTAACAGGTATCTTAAACTAAACACTATTTCTTATACATGAAATGATGTCATACAATTTTTTATAAACTAACCGTTGTCTGTTTGACATGAATCTGGTTCCCTCATAAATTTATGGATAATAAGATCTTTGGAGTGGAGCCAACCATTGAGAAATATTTTCTATAAATACGAGTTCCTTTGAATGATAAATGAAGTATGATGAAGTAGATAAAATTGAGATGTGATCAATGTTTGTGAAGTAATCCAATGTTGTAAATTGATTTCCAAAGAGACAGGCTCTTAAAAATCTCATTTCTTCATGCGGATGTCTTGAACACCATGTTCAGGCATGACCAACGTTTTTAGACATGCTTTGGGCCAACTGTGATGGTACTGATCGTGGGATTCCGGGTTTGGAAGACAGTGGTAATGAATTCCTTTTATGTCTAGGGCTTTCATGGATATAAAGATAGATATCGATCTTTGGATTGATGGCTTACCTAGGTATTGGTAAAATAATCTTTATTGAATGTATAAATCAAGGAACCTTTATCCAAGGTTGTTAGATACCCTTCTTTTTGGGTTCAAATAATCTTATTGTTATCTCATTACTATTTCAAGTTGTATTTATTCCACAGAAATTTTAACTCTATTAAAGATAGAATGTATAAAATTCTTATATGTTCTAATTTCATTACTCTGATTACATTTATGATTCTATACTCTCTAAGGTAAAGTCCTTCATTTAAGAGAATCTTTATCAAGTTTTTTATTATGGTTGAAAAGTTTAAGTAATTATTTATTTAAGAGGGTTTGTGAATATTTGTTTATCTTTCTTAAACTATGTTTTCTTAATGTTAAAACCTATCCATAAAAATTTTATTCCCTTAATGTTATGAAACTTTCATTAAGAATGTTTTTATACCAACTTTAGAATTTCATATGGAATTTTTAAAGAAAACAATTCACCCCCTCTTGTATTTGAGCATCCCATTATATTTTTCAATCATAAATTTTGGTCAATTCATCAAATTATAAGACATATATTACTCACCAATTATAATTTTAATGTCCAAGGATCAATACAAAAGTATAAAGATAGTAAAATAGAATGACACCTATAAATGTGTATTTCCTAATGGTGGGTCTCATTCTCATAAAATCCTACATAGGATATTTTTCATGGGTTTACACCATAAAAAGGTGATTCAAATTCAAATGAGTATCCACCCCTGATAGCCAGTTTCATTTGTGTCCATCAAATGATATTATCTGGATTTAGAATAAATTTTTAAGTATAGTGTCGTTGCGCATCTATATTCTCATCATAGTGGGGAAATTCTATGGCCTTTTAGTGTGATTGATACTTATAGGACATTAATACATACTATGTTACATAGAAGAAAAATCATTATGTGATATAGAGTTCATTTATATTAAAGACTATGAATAATTTTATCACAATGTAACACCAAATTTGGTTCTAGGGATCCAACTCCCACAGAATCTCACTAGTACTAGATCTAACTACTAATAACCATGAATCCATAATCTCTCCATTGATACTTATGATTATGCTGTGATATACCTTCTATTAGGGGGTCCACCACATTCTATTCCATGGGTAATACACTTACTACATCATCACCCCTATGATATAAATTACTAAATAGATGATACATCCAAACTATAATATTTTTCTATTGGTGTGGCGTTGGCTCTTTTTCTCGAGCCACCATTGCAGTATTATTACAACAGAATGTGATGTGTTCATTACCCGTAAATACCAAATCATGATCCTGGATAGTGTTTTGCATCAAAAGGAATTTTTAGGCTACATCAGAAGCGTTTATATACTAAAAATCCATTATAGAATCAGAGAGAGTTGGCTCCATTGAACTTTTCCAACTCACAGATCCTCCATTGAGATATCAAACATATATTTTTTGAAAGATTCAATCATTATAATATATCTATGAAATATAATTCATATAAACCCTAAGGACCATCTCCTTATCTCCTCAACACACTAGGAAAAAATCATTGGATCCTATAAAATACATAAGAATGGACTCAACAACAGACCAATGTTTTCCTCCTGAATCAGCTTGATATCTTCCTACCTTGTCTATTCATATGAAGCATTAAGTATTGTACAAAACATGGAATACAGAATTGATCATATCACTAAATAATATGGTATCTTACTCATTCTAACCTTCTACTATTGTTTCTGAGGACACATTTTATTAGAAATACATAGACCATGTGACACTGAAACTAATCTCATCTTGGATTGTACCATACTAACTTAATTTAGCATCTGATCAATATATGTACTTTTACATAGTCCAACTAGCCTATTTGATATACCATGAATGATGAAAATCCTTATAATAAAGTATTCTTAATGTAATTATTTCATGGAGAAACATATTTTCAACTATTATTTGACAGGCGATAACACCCATTTTATGTCTCGAATTAGTGATATATCATAAATATATACCACTAGGATAATGACTACATTTCCACTAATCCTCTTATAAAGACATGTATCACATTTGATCTTATGAATCCAAATTATTTTATATCTTCATCAAATCTAATTTTCCATGTCCCAGATTCTTGGTTAAATTCTTAAATGGATCTCGGAAAATTGAAAATAATTTTGGCATCACCTAGAGTCACAATCCCTTCTGGTTGTGTCATATAGACATCTTCCTGAAGGTTCACATTATGGAATGCAAGTTTGAAATCCATCTTACAAATATCATAGTCATGGTAAAATAATATATAAATTATAATCCTATTGAACTTAAACATGGAAACTAGTGAAAAGATTTCATCACAGCCAATTCCTTAATTTAGTTTAAACCATTTATCCACTATCATTTTTATAGGTATTTACATTACAATCCAAGTTTTGTTTTATTTTGAATACCCATTTTCACCCTAGTTGATTTACCTCAACTTGTGAACTAACCATAACACAAACATGGTTCTGAAAAATGGATTCCCTTTCTAAATTCAGGTCTCCATTCAATTTTGTAGCTTCTGAGATATCTGCTAACTCTTTTTAGGAGATATTTTAATTGTCAGAAATCAATAATGAGTCACCATCATTTGTGACTAGAAAAACATGTATCAATTGTTCTCTTAAATATCATGTGATCTTAAGTAGTTCATGTGTTTTAGGAACTACTTCTTCCATGGGGACCTTTGGAACCTGTTCTTATACCAATCTTTCATATCTGGAGAATCAAATTCATCAAATTCATTCTCGCTCCCACTATATTTTTTGAGGATGTGATCCCTCTCATGAAATATTTCATGTATAGAGATTTTCACTTTATTTTATAATGAGTTGTATATGTAGTATCCCTTTATTTCTATTGGATGCCCTATAAAGATACACTATGTTACCTAGGGTGCTATTTTGTTGTCTGATATGTCTTTATCAGATGCCTTTCAACCCCATATATGTGTATAGGAAAAAACAGGTTTCTTTCGACTCCCTCTATCCAGGGGAATTTCATTTTCAACTTTAGTTGGTACTTGGTTTAATGTGTATTATACAATTTTTAAATAATATCCCCAATTGTATAATGGTATATATGAAAGATTAATTAGCTGCCCTACCGTGTTTGATAAGTCAAGGTTTATCCATTCACTAACACTATTAGAGTGTGGTGTTTAAGGTGGGGTGAGTTAGGATAGAATCACATAATCCCTTAGAATGATAGTAAAATCATTGTTTACATATTCACCACTTTGATCTGATCAAATAATATTTATCTTCATTCTATGTTTACTCTCTATACCATTCATTAATTCCAATCATTTCTCAAAGTAAATGGACTTATACCTCATCAAGTAGATATAACCACATCTACTCATGTCATCATAAATTTTATAAAGTATAAAACTAACCTATAGATTCAACTGGAGGTGGTATATACTCAATAGTGTATACCAATCCTATAATATTTGCTTCCCTTTCACCCTCTCTACTAAATGGTGGTTTGGTTATTTTTTCATGTTGACAATCATGACATATTTCAAGTGGTTTTATTTAATTTGAGTCTAAATAAACATCTTGACACGGCTTTGTAAAATGCTTCTCATTGACATGACCAATATTGTGATTCCATAGTTGGGTTTTATATGAGTTTTTGTGACATGATTCAACATCAAATTCTAATACACTATTTTCATAATTTTATATAAAAAGATCATTATTTAAATGTAACAATATAAAACATATGTTGTATTTATAAAATAAACAACTCTTACTACCAAATAATGGAAATAAACCATTTTTTTTTCTTGTAAAGATACATGAATTATGTTCTTGGAAACTGTTTGTACATAATAACAATCTTATAAAACCAAAATCATTATCATTTTAAATGAAATTTGGTAGTCACCAATGTAAAGTGAATCCATCCTCACACCATTATCATCTATCAAATATACCACTCCTATTGCAATCATTTATAATATATATGGTTTATATATTTGGAAACACATGTGAGAACCAAAATATTGTATCCAATGCCCAATTTATAGATATGTAAATATTACACTTGATAATAAACACACATTTTTCTTCCCCTTAATTCAAGGTGCAGTTCCCCTTCTTACGGTCTTGGTTTCCACGTGAAAGACAGGTAGCATTACTTTCCTTTACCTGCCTCTGAATATTCCTTTTATTAGAAGGATGATGCTCATGATATTTATGATTATTTTGAGTCTTGGTACCTTTTTTCATATTCTTACTTCTCATATTCACCATAAAGATGGTGGGTTTGTAATTCCACATGTCCTTATGCACTTAGATAATAAAAGAATTATGTTTTTAAAGTCTATTCTCATTATTTATCATATTCTAATTAATAATAGAACTATATAAGGTCTTTGGTAGTGATAAACGTAAGAGATCTCTATGAAACTTATTTGAGAATTTAATCATTAATTTTTCATTGTGTCCAATGTTTCCATAATATTGAATCCATGAGTCACAATTGTTATAGTCTCCCCATGAATAGTTTTAAACAAAAAATTGTAGATCATGTACCTCTCTTATCACACATTATCTTAATATAGATCCCAAAGGTGAGACATCATTCTATAGGAATCCATGTCCTCATGTTTCTTCAAAATCTCATTAATCGTTGATTATAGGATTAAATAGTGATCATTTTTAGCATCATTAAAATTTTTCCCATATAGAGAAAACACTTCATCAATATCCTCATATTTGGAAACATCAATAAATGGATCTTATATCACATACAATTTTCGTTCATGGTGAAGGATAACATGTAAGAACCTTTTTCACTCTTTGGATTATGTGTCAGTGATAATTTTATCCTTATCAATTATGGAAAATAGTGATTTTTTGGAATTCATTTTATTTTTTTATCTACTAATAATATGAGAAAAATTTTAGGAATTTATTTGATAAAATTTAGACAAATAAATAAATATTATATTCATTAATTTCCGTCTATTATATTGAAATCCAATAGCCCTCACCATTGGATATGGAATATACAAATTCATAGAAATTCTAATTAAATGGATCCATATTTCCCTTATCATTTTACCAAAATTTATTACTGAAGGAACTCAAATGTTTTTATCCAGGAATTACAAATAATAAGTACATTATCTCATTTTTCATTGATATGTTGATTTGACTCCCCAATCCACAAATTGTTAAATTGGATTTCTGTAACCCCTGCCTCTTAGTTACACAATTTCCAACATTTTCATTCAGTTCTTGATGTGAACAAATTTATGTCAACCAAATAAATCATGTTAGAATTCCCCGATAATATAAATCACCCCAAATTTTTCCAGTCAAGATCTTTTAACTATGGTTCGATTTTAACTATAGTGGTTGAAGGATATACTTACATAATATATATAGTTGGTTGATTTTATTAATTCAATTCATAAAGTTGAAATTATAATATTTATTACATTCTTGATAGTATTAAGTGGATTTAATTAAGTGATTAACCATCTCTTAGATAATATTTTAACATAAACCAATTTTTTTTTACTTTCATTATTTCTAATTCATAAATTCTTTTGTTCACAACAAAACATCCATAATGAAATAACCATGCATCTTTGAAGAACTAAAATAAAAAAGTGGAATTCTCATTAACTTTTAATAATGGTTAGTTTATGTTGTGGTTGAAAAACTAACTGTTGAACAAGTGTAATAGACCTTGAACCAATTAAGGTTTGTGTTATATCATTCCACTAGTCCACCTTTGTATCTCTCTTGGATTTGTTTCTAATCGCCTCAAAACATGAACCACATCCACTATCTTGAGAACTCAATCCATTACATATACTTTTTTCAGACATTGTTTAGGCGAAATAGGATTATATAAAAGATACCACGGTCACACATGCCCTTACATAATAAGAGGATATATGTCATGGAAGCCAATAATTTAATTTAATAAGTAATTAAACAAAACCAATCAGATAAAAAGTATTGTTCGAGGATCATGGTCAACCACATGAATGAAATTAATTAAATATTGAATAAAACTACCATTATATTCTTTTTTTTAATTAAGATAAATTTCACTTGAATCAATTAATTATATTCATTAATTAATAAAATATTTCACTTTAATTATATCAATAATTTCCTGAATATTTTCATACATCATAATTCTAAAAAAAAGAATATAAATTTAATTAAAATTAATATTGTACATAAATGAACATTGGAGGTAACATGGTGAATACCCATCTGAATCTACCCCACATGTACTATACTCAAATTATTTTTACTCTTGTGACATACTGAGTACATGACATATCACATAATTTAATTACATGCACTATCAACATAATGATTACATGAATTACATGATTTTTTTCATGTTTAATTCATCAATTTATGTATATTAATAACTATAATTCGACTTATACATGATATAAATATCTAAATATTACACATAAATTAGTTAAAATTTTATTTATATATATTAAAACCCATCACATTGTGTGTCCTATCATCTTAATGACCCACATGAAAGAACATATAGATATGGTATAAAATAATTGTTAATATAATTAAAATTATGAAATATTTGGTGTAAGTACATGGTGTGTATAAGAAAACTAAAAAACACCTATAATTCACACTTTCTATCTGAGGCACATGCATTGGAACTTGGAATTGAAAAAGTTCATTGAAAAAAATTGGAGTACATAGAGTGTGAGAAGTGATACATGGTGTGTGGTAACTCAATTCCAGATTCACCAGTCTGGTAGTCTGTGTATGGAAATACACACCTTGTTCGTAACTTGAATGACTACACACTATATATGTGGGCTACATGGCATGTTCTACAGTGAACTGTGCACCGGGATGGCCCAATCAAAACAAGTAGTGATGCAAAACGGACTCATGGACCACAAGGTTTGTAGGTTTTGGGTGGATGTGAGGCAGGGCGGGCCAAAAGAATATGACCATTTAGAGAACATGAAAACATGACTTGAGCCCACTTTGGTACGGGACAAGACGGGTTGATCCCATGTGGGTGTGGTCTTACCCACGGGCCTAATTTAAGAAAAATTATTTTTTGAATATATGATTTTTTAATATTTATTTTTAAAAAAAAAATTATGAATAAACCGTGACATAATACTTTTCACTGTAATTATCATATTATGTCACCATTGATTAACATGTGAATTTTAAATAGGATTATATTTATTGTTTCAATATGATATTAAAATATTTATATTGTAATTATTTACCATATTCACAAGATGTTTCATCCCACCTCTTGAAAAGTTGAACTCTTCTCCCTTCAATATGGTATCAATTCTAAAAGAGTTATTATAATCAAAATATTTTTTGGGTCCCTTTATTTTTCTTATTATTTTATTTTATTTTTTTATTATAAAAATAGGAAAGTACCTCAGGGGAACCCTAATTTCCTCTGTTAAAACTGATTATTGTTTGGAGTGTCTTCTTTCATTCAAACCATTCACATCCCCACAAGTATAAAATTATCATTCTTCACGGCTCAATAATCAGTCACCTACTTTTCATAGAAATAGTTCACCACCACATCGTCATCACTGCTTTCCACCATTAACCCTTATAAAAATTTTCCATCATTTCCTTTAAAACTATAGGTATTTTCAAAACATACATCTTCCAATAATAATCATTATGAATGATAAAAAAAATATTTAAAAGATTATTAATAGTATATAATTTATAAAATGATGGATACCTGTGGGAAACCTATGGACTTATGTCGAGAGGGGCCTGTTATACCTTTTTTTCACATTATATGAGGGATTTTGTGGAAAAACCCATCCTGGCTCAAACCCTTATGGGCTTGGCCAGCTCTACCCTGGCCTGCCCATTTCGCATTACTAAACACAAGGGGTAAGGTATTAAATGAACAATGTGTATTCAATTCCCATGGTCTGAATCAATTATAAATTATTTCTTGGTGAATTTAATATTAGAACATTGCATGTAACTCCGGTTACATAGCATGTACTCATATTTTATCTACCCAGAATCCTCAGAAAATCCGTAATATTTTTTCAATTTTATTTACTTCATAAAATTAATTGGATTGATTAGTTCTATAATAAATGAAAGATGAAGAATCATATATCACAATTAATATTAAATTAATTATTAAACATGAATTGAAAACTAAATTTAAAATTCATGATCAATAAATGATCTTTAAATAATTGGGAATAATTATGTGACTGTTGTAATAGAACATTACGGTTACCAATGCAGTGTAAGAATGGGATGAGTCAAGTGCAACATGTCTTTATTTTGTTCAATAATCAAACTAATATCTATATGAGAAAAAATTTCAGGACCAACATACATGAATCAATGAAAATATACAACGGATAAAACTCTGAAACTATAGGGAGGATCTTTACATATAATTTATAATTAATTTAATCAATTAATGTATTACCCTGTTTGAATTTTTTATTCATTGATGGATCTAAAAACATATCTGCAATGTACCTTCATTGAATTTTTGGAATCAAGAGCATATTCCCTTTACTGAAAATCCACACGTGTTCCATAAATCTTTGAACTACACACTAGGATCTCTAGGTGCTAGCATGACGAAATTTATCACTTGTGTCACTCAACTTTTATCTCCAAGATATTCACTTCCAAAAAATTATCCTTGATCTCTCTACACTCGAGCATGGGAGGTGGAGTAAGACCACTAACCATTCATTGGACCGTTCTTGGAAAAGGGATCTCTCTTGGGATTAAGAGGATTCTCTATATTATTTGTGCACAAAAAAAGATTCGCCTCCCTAATAAAATAATATAATTATGTTCAGATAACTCTATGTTTTTGAAATAACTATTTTAAAAAGGTACCTTTAATATTTATTTAATCCCTTGTGGAACCCCATGTCTAATAAAAATAATAATATTATTGTTTCATCAACATGGTCTTATCATTCAAATTAAATTATATATTATTTAATCAAATATTATTGAATATATATTATTTCTCATTGGACCTAAAAACATTGTCATCCATTCACCCACAATATTTATTGGGACTTGAATAATGACAACTTATTTAATAAAAAAATATATAACTACATTATTCTTCAATAAATAAATAAATATTATATTCAATAAATAGAAAATAAATATGTATTAAATATCCTTCTCACATAATATTCTCTTTAATAACTGGTTATGGAATTTATGAGATCACTCATACATTAATATATTTTGAACCATTTGTAGGAATAATATTTATTTAACTATTTAAATAATAAATAAAAATATATTATTTAATTAGAATTCTTGATACACTTTGTGTGTGACCTTCTAGGAATCTTTCTCGATGGGATTAGGCGAAGAAGCCCAAATTCCAAGGTAAGCATCATGAAATACAATGAGGCACCCATGTAGGAGAACATAATTTCTCAATAACATAATACCACATATAGAAACTTACTACAAAATATAATCCCTTTAATGTGAAATCTCTAATCAAGCAAGTTTCATGTTGATGTCGTCAACCTATGTGCTCTATGTCTCTTTCATTGACATCTAGAAAATAAAACATGACCATAGTGAACCATTTAAATGGATTTATTTAGGCTATATAATTTCCATCAATTGGCCTAAGATTTCAACATTCTTTAATGAATATAAGTGTAAAATCGTTTCTCGGATTATTCATTAATTCAATATTAATCATGATGCACCAAGAATGTCTTAACTCACTGTGAACATATTTCATCATGATTTTCATAAAAACATCAATGTAAGTGGATTATAATACTCATAAATAATAGTATTAAAGTATAAGGATCAATAAAAATGTCTTCATATAGTAAAATTCCATGACACGTATAAATGTGGATTCTCTACTGGTGGGTCTCAATATCTTAATACTATACAATGGATATTACAATGGGTGTACACCAGGAGATGGTACCTCAATGCCCAATGAGTCTCCACCCCTGATAGCATGTATCATTTCTGTCCATCAAAATATATCATTCAACTATTGGATATATATTTAATAATAGTGTCATAACACTTATGGGTTCACATCATAATGGGGGACTTCTCTGACATTTTATTTTGATAGCTACTCTTAGGTTATTATAACAGTTGATTTTACATGTAAGAACAATAGTTATGTGATAAGGAGTTTATTAATTTTAAAAAATATGAATACAATTTGTCACAATGTATATTGAATTTGATATTAGAGAACCAACTCCAACAAGTGCAGTCTCCCCACTGTACAATAATGGACCCTCGCTACTAGTCTATAGCCTCTTGTGTACAAGGATAAATGCCTGATACCTTATAACCAAAAAACATTGGGGTATCACTCAATGGATTACAAAATAATATTTTATAAAAAAGGCTATTAAATGTTGGGTTTTTTGAGGAAAAACGATATCGAAGGTCTTCCTAGATATTTCATGAAAGGGTGTGCCTACTCACAATCAAAGTTGATTTTTGAAAGATGAATGAGAAAATAGGTAAAGTGAAAGAAAAATTATAATTTCTGAAAAAAATATTGATATATAGGTTACTACAACATGGGAACCACATTGAATCTCTGAAAATTCCATTGTCTAAAGAGACCGTGTGGAAACATCAGAACTATGAGACATCCATTTGAAGGAACAAAAAATCATGTGATGATTCGGGCACTAGTGGGTCACCAAGTGGTTGGAATAATTTCGTTGTGGTGGTATAAATAAACATAATGAGATCACGAGGGTCACTAGTTCATGAGGAAGACCGAGAGATCCATCCATAGAGATGTTTTCTCACTCCATAGTAATCCAAATATTAGGTACGTCAAAATGAAAAGGGGTATCACCAAATTTATATGTGATATTACAAACATTCGACTTCCAAATGATACAAATCTATTAAATATATGAACCTCACCACACAGACCATAGGTTGTATAGTTCAACATTTAGTGATATTATAATGTTTTTTTTACATCCTTAAAATGAAACCCTCTTCATACTGATCAGATTTTATTCCTAGGGGAAGACATGTTTATTCATTACAAACTCATGATTGCTTGCATTCCATGTAAATACTGCACTCATACATAGACATACAATTTCCTACTCACATATGGGTCACTCATTAACTACATTATATATCTACAACCATGTAATCTGTAAGGATCCACACAGCCACCATGCTAGTGCATGGTTCTAAGATAGACCAATTGGGAGGCCACCTATAAATCACATGGCCAACAATAAACATCCTAGTTCCAAGATATTCACCTTAATTTCCACCTACACTAATATTTTAACCTATATTGTTTAGTCCCCATGTGATCATGCAACTATTTCACCGCTCAATGATTAAAGGTTCCATGTGCTCACACACCTCCCTACTTAATTCCAACCTTTTTTTCAAAAAAAATATTTACTCATGGTTTCCTATAAATATTTTATGTTTTCACTTCATGAAAGGGTGAGAGATATAAAAATATTTTATAGTGAGAGTAAACCCTAAAGAAACTCATATTCATTATTCATTCCCTAGGATAACTCCAGTCACAGTAACCCATGCACTAGCCAATTTTGTAGGCCTTATTTCACATTGTACTACCATAATAGAACATGCCTCTCATGTTCAAAGAAAAATTATTTGTCTCCCAGATGAGCCATTATTATAGATTAATCTCACCAATAAGTTCAATATGTACACCAAATAAATTTTTATTCCTTCTATGTGAGTCAACCCTCCACTTCATACATTCCATGTGGGTTTACCCTCTCAATGGGGTCCCCATGCATATAAATACATCTTGCATCTATAATATAGAATGGTCTCTCAATTAATGCATCCAGTATCTGGTATAAACACTCATATCACGCTAAATTCATATAGTAAAGACCTATTCACATCCCAACTATATTGTATGCCATCGCTATGGGTGTTTGAACTCTTATTTCTACTGATATCTCTATATTGAGAATCTAATCAGCCTACGACCCAATTTTTCTATGGAAACCCTAAAAAGGTATTATTGATAATTTTTACAAAATGAAAAAATAATCATGATTAAATCATGATTACTATTTTGAATAGCTTTAATTATGTATTCCATTGATAAAAGTATGATTTGGGTTTTCATCCAAGATAGGTGGAACCATCATGGGAACCACAATCAGGGATTCCCTTGATAATAGGGGAACCTATTGTGGAGAAACTATAATGTTTTCTCTTTGAAATGTGATTATTTTATTATCCACTCATTGATCCATGGTATAGTATAATAGTAAATCCCATTGAATAATCCTCAAAAAGCATCATTAAAGGGTTATATTATCATTAGGGTATCCATCCTAGAGTAATCCCAAATCATATCTTGAAATATTCTACACTCAACATACCTCCATATCCCATCATTCCTATATACAAGTAGGCAGATAAGTGGATGGTATCTCCCTTATGTAATAATCCACAAAGATGGTTCCTAGGCCATACCGTCAATTTTCTAGGGATACACAGAAAGGGAATACTTTGTGTGTATCCCTATTAAAATAAAATTTTGAACACTCATACAATGTGATCAACATAATTTTATCTTATTTTTATCACACAGAAAAATTTCTTAAGTGGTCTTACAGATCTAAGAGGATCGTGAAATTAGTATAATTAAAATATCTCTACTCTAGCCTCCGACTAAGAGTAATCCCCAATTTTCCATGAATTCAAATATGTCACATAAGTAGAAAGGTATTCATGGGTATCCTCATATTTGTATGTCTTTTTAGATCCTATGTTGCCACAAATTTTACAATGAAAATTTCCCCACTACACAATTTTGAACTGTGTGCATAACCTCTTATGTATATTATGTAAAAAATCAGGATAACATCCTTAACAATTTATGTTAAACTAAAAATCATGATCCTAACATGTCACTTAAAATGTACACCATGAAATTCATGGTCCTTGATTCTAATATCAATGGGATACATAGAATTACTCCATAATTTTTAATCCCAAAATCATTAATTCCAAATTTCAATCGTTATTGTCCATATTCCTCAAGAGATCATGTATATCTTATAAAAAATTAGCTATATTCACGTGAGCATAAACTTCATTTCTCATTGGGCCATATATCCTATGATACCCCTCTTCCATATAGTAGGTTCGTATTTTCTATCGACCATCCTCTCATCAGACCATGTTCATGATGTAATAATATCCCCACATGGAGGTACAAACTTTCTATAAAAGACCACCATATCCTTATCATTAGGATATATTCCCAAATAAAATATCCTCCACCTAGAGATTCATATCCCATTTGAGTGGGAATGAGATCTAATCTCATTTATCTATATCCACTTGAAGTTAAACCAAAAAGTGTTTATCTTGTCTAAATAACAAGCTGAAAATTTCTAGGCACCTTTCACCTAACCATTTTAAGGAATGCCATTAAACTACATTGATAAATCATTATAGTAATATGTTAAAATGTATGATGTTTCGTATTGAGTAAAAGTGAACTACACAGGTCTCATTTCCTTTATATGGATATACAAGAATCCCTTCTTAGTGGCCTAATCCTAAATCCACTAGAATCTATCAATTCCCTGTATATAAATGAATTCTATAGTTCCCATCTATCTGGCCTTAATCCATTGAACTCAAAATCAATGGCATCAATAATAAAAAAAATAATGATGGAGAACCTCTAATATATATAGATATTGACATCATGTATTTTTACCTAAAATATAATTAAATAGGGGTAACTTTTCTCTCATTTGTATTTGGGACAGATTTAGGTCCACTATTATTATTTTTACTCTCATAAGTTTTCAATAGCCTAGAAGAGATAGCCACTATCATTATCCCTAATCTTATAAAGAGGGGGAGGGGTCACCCTAGCTCTATCGATCATCCTTACATTTTCTCTTCTCCAATAAATCCATTTTCTATCCCACCAGTCCCTAAAATCATGTATTTTTCCATGGTCCCTTATTTCGACCAACGATTTCCAAAACCCTTACATCCCTATAACAGTTCATATAGGATTTGGAATTCATCAACCACTCCCTAGTGGCTTGTTTTGGCCAGAATCTCCCCTCACCTAATGAAATCAACAAATTAATATCTATCTCATGTTATTTATAGGACACACACCCATATTCCTCTTAAGAACCTAATATATCATCATTCATTTTGATTTAAAAGAATAAACATTGTCAATCTGATCCCTCATTCTATATTTCCTCAATATCTTATGGTTTTTACTCTTTTGGTGGTGTTATAGGATTCAATAGAAGATAATTGTCTAACCTCACCTATTTTGGTAATAATTATAGGATTTGTTTCATTTGAAAATCATTTTATCGATGGAGTGATAGGTAATATTGTTTGATAGATTTTTTTCTTTCATAGTAGGTCTGGTTTCCTATGAAATCCCACTAATCCTAAAGTATGTGTTGAAATAAATATCTCAAATCCACTTGTGATATTTTTAATGACTAATATTGAGAATGAATAATGGATCCTGAAATAATTGAATTTTGAATATTTGGTGGATTTTATCTCTGATTGAAACTGACTATGTCACATTCAGTTAATAAATAGTTGTCGATTATTGGGGCATAAGACTGGTCCCTCAGCTCAAACCTATCAGGGTACTATAAATTCTATTGACAATGTTGTAAAGGATGGTGTCTCTTCTCTAATAAGTATCTAGAATCCATATAAAGTAAAATACTTTCAAAAGTCATGTTTATAGAGATATAAAATCTATATTTTTTACATTCTGAAATAAATCCATGTATATTAAATACTCTCTGGGTCCATATTCCTAAGAGAATAGGTTTTATGAATCTCTCTTCATGACAACCATCCATTGGGATTTAAGATGTTCAGACAACTCATGATGATCTAGAATTAACTGAAATATGTAGTTTCTAAAATTTTAACCTCCCTTCATGATGATTTAATACTTCGTATGGTCCCTCTAGTAGATATTTTGATCCATATTACCATACATGATTTGGGGAGAGAGCATAACCCTCCTAATTCAAATGTGAAGGATATGATGACGATATCTAGAATAATGGGGCTGGTCATTGGACCTTCACAATTGGTTTAGGATGTCATGTTGGGATCTGGTTCATGGTCTAAGGAGTATAACATATTTAGTATTCCACATCTAGTAGTTATCTCTCTCGGAAGGGGGGTTTCCACTTCTTTTTGTAGAAAGTATTCATCTCCACCAATCACTTGGTATTCCATTGGATTTTATCGATATAATATATTTTCTATCATAAGATATGTTATATAGGGTCCAAAAGAATTGGGGGGTGGAAAATTTTATGTCCTAGAAAGGTGAAGGTGGTTGGGTGTACCCAAGACGAGAAATCGTCAAAAAATGATGTAGAGATAGTCAATCTATCTTAAGACTACCGGATTATAAAAGGGATGAGAAACCAATATAATATAACAAAAATGGAAAAAAATAATTGAAATAAAAGGGACATAAATGGAGGTGACTATTAAAATACTAAAGTGAATAAAACAAATGCTCGTAAGGACTATTATTATCTTCTAAAACTAATGAAAATAGAATCACTAGGTAACAGAATTACCATCATCAAACAAATGTTGGAATCTATCAATCGTATTATGGATGGAATTGAGACTAGTCATGGTATCAGGACTAAGTATCCTCCTCTTAATCCGGAGATACCTCTCTGGCATGAGGTTTTCACTAGAAACCTACAGGGGGATGAGAGTCTTCTACAAGAGAAGGTACCATTAGATTCCACCGAAAATATGAATTTAGAATGATCCATTTAGGAGATTTAAAAAAACAATTATTCGACTAATGATTTGAGGACACATATAACATTAGTGGATCCAGTTGATACAATAAAAACAAATATTCTCCTCCTTATGAACTATAAGTGGAAAATGGTGGAAAAGTATTTTATAATCAAAACATCAAAGGAATAAAAAATATGGATGAATGATAAAATTATGAATGTTTATAATAAGGGGAAATTAAATGGAATAATAATTGTTCCCATACCCATATTTCGGTATTTAATAGAATTTAGTTATGTATGGAGGAGTTAATTAAGATATACATAATGGTTGACTCTTTATTTGAGGTGTTTTTATATGTGGAGCCTAAGTGTAATAAATTCTTTATATCTTTGTTTCTCTACCATATATATGTTTAAAAAAATTATATTTTTACTAATATGGTTAAAAAAATTCTATTATATATTAATCTTGTACCATTCTAATTTATTGGTTTTCCATAAAAGTAATTTTTTTAAATGAATTATAATTTAATATATAAGCAACATATTTTATCTATAATATATTTCATGAGTATGATGGAATGCATTAAAAATAAGTGATTAGAATTAACTCGCTCCATCTCATCCAACATGTATTATGAAGCAGAACCTGTCTTTAAAAACTTCTCTCGTGTCATTAGAAACCCTATGTGTATGTGTAATGGATTTTTTTATAATAAATGAAGATAAAGGATGTATGAAAAGTGGTTTAAAATATTATCGTAATAGTTTAATGATTGATTATGTAAATAATGTTGTGCTTCCAAAGTTATAATTGGAGGATTTTTAATAAATTGAGCCTGATTAAAATTTTGGTTCCATTTTTTGAAAAAGGTAAGCTATTATTCAAGGACATTTTCTAAAGGAACAATAATTATATTTGTGTTGAATAAATGTCCCAAAACATTCATAAATTTGACACCATATGAAAAAATAAAATTGGAGTGAATCTTAAGATGACTTATCGATGAGTACAAGTCAACATATGTGTTAATTTATGAAACAAATTAGTTGTCACTCTGGTTGGAAGATGTGAATTTAGAAACTTCAGTGAGCGTATGATTAATTTTACCTTATTTCAATATGTGTTACATGATTCTAGCTTATATTTCATTCTGGAAATGATAAATTAATTTTCATAATTCATGGGTTCTATGTATATATCATTGGGCAAGTCTCTTGGCGTCATATATTTATGTATTTATATTTGTTACAAATGTATCTTTCAGAGACCTTATTGTATGTATGAATTACATCACTATATGTGAGATCCCATTACTCTATGTGGGTGTGTTTTACTGGATGTGAAGGTTTCATCCCAAGATATAATGGTCTGTTATGAGACATAGAGAAATTCGACTATCAATGTGAAAAAGTTATTTATAGGGATATTATTTTTTAATTAATTTTCAAATTAAATGGTGATATTATATAATTGTTTATTCCTTATAAAAAATAGTTCTTCACATACTCTTAAATTAATTAAACATTATTTAATTGAAATTGTGGTTTGATTCAATCTAATGATAATAGAGGAGTATCCATGGATTATTTAGTGAATAACTGAAAATATATTTCATATTTCAAGGTGATAATCTTTTTCCATAATGAATAAATTCATGGATGATAGAGACATGTCATACGGATATTATTTCACTCAAACAATGAATATTTTTAATGTTTTCCGGACTTGGGGTGATTTTAGGGCCCTATGGGTTTGGTTTTTTCAACATTTAACATCGAATATGAAGATGATGTTGGCAACATGATGTCAGATGTCACACAAATGTTATGTTTTTTTAAAAAAAACATTTTTTATAAATTTTTAAAAAGTTTAGTTTTCAGTGAGTTGGGAAAAATAAAATATACTGAGAGGTTTGAGGAGTTGACTCAACTCTAGATGTATGGTATTGGAAGAAGCTATGAAAACAAAATATAATCTCTCATCATATGCATTGAAAGTAGTTTTCTCAAACCCAGGTGTAGAAAGAGAAGATGAAAGTATCTTTCATTTGTTATAATTATATAAAATTCATCTTTCTAGAGTTTTTTCATTAATAAAATAAGGGAAATAATAATAAAAGAGAAAAAGTGACTCCCTAATGTATTAGTTTGATGAAACAAGAGATAGGAAAACAATACACCCTGTTTAAACATTCAACACATCTGATTTAGGAAGACAAAAAATGGTAACAATTTCATCCTAATGATTTGTTTTTCTAAGAGGAAGAAGTAAACAAGTTGAAATAAAGTATCTCAATTTAGAGGTTATTATTATTATGTATCAAAGTAAATAAAGTGTTTTAGATTTATTCCATATATAACAATGTTTTGTTCAAGAATGATTCCATGGTAGAATGGTTAATGAGAAACCAATGAGGAGGCCAATAAAAAAATTTCTATCTTTGAGGACACATTTATCCCAATTATTTTGGATTAAAAAAACATACTTATATATAACCCCTGGGAGGTTTTCCTCAGACTAATGAGTAAATTATAAGAAGTAGAGTGAGGTGGTGGTGTTAATTATGATGTAATGAACAATGAAAGAGGAAGTGAGGGAATTTATCTTTGGGTTATTGTGAGAAAACAGAAACTATTTTTAAGGTAATGAGATAAATATTCAAGTGACCAAAACCAATATTTTCCATAGAACTAGTTTATTTGTGGGATCTGATTCATCATCACATCACTGATAGCATGCGTTATGGATTATCCTATGGAAGGTGAACTGATGTATCATGAAAGTATCAATACTTACATTGGGGAAATTAAATTAAAATATTTATACTCAATTAGACACTAAATAATTTTAAACATTCATTTTGTGGTGATCGAGGTTGATCCACAGAAAATGGTGTAGAAATGTTTTACAAATTTATAAAAAAGCATAATGAGAAACATGATAATGAATTAGATTTCAAATTTGATGAAATGAATACACAATGCAATATAGATTTAGGTTCATGAAATTAATTAATAATTTATTTAGTGGTTAATGAATATAATTTCTTCATTATTGAAAATATTTTATCATTCTCTCAGAGTACAAAGTCTATACTTTACATATTCCCCTTTACCATTTCAAGTACTTTTAATCGACATGTATGTGTTCAACACCTTACTTAATTTGATGCATCCCAAACTCATGAATTGTTTCTTCCAATATAATGATAGGTATTTGTTATATTTTAAATCATTACACCATCCTCTCATAGAATTCATTGTGCGTGAGAATAGGGATAAGTGTGACATTATATTAATAAGATTCACAACCAATTTTAAAATATAAATTAAAAAATACCACTTATACTGAATAAATTCTACAATAATTACATTTCTTGGTTCAAAATAGAGTTATCCACTCATGCCAATTATAAGGTTATATAAATGATAAAAAAGATACCCTACTAAAATAGAAGCACTCTATAGAAGTGGTAGTTTGTTCTCTATTTAGTCTGTAGTCATTAGGAACTTGTCCAACAGTCCAATCCCACACACTTTAGTAGCTATATTTTTTATAGAGATATGTCTCTCTCCTTTGATATTTGAGTTATTCATCCCCCACTTATTTTTTTCTCAATAATTGACTAGTTCTGTCGTGTGATCTCCATGAGGGTTTTCCTTAACTCATTAATGGATGGTCGGTTCTTCCTTATTTAATGGGGAGTTTTGAACTCCATCTTTTCTTGGGGATTCTCTCATTAGTTTCCTATTGATTACACTAATTTCATCTCATAAAAATTCATTGTATGGCCTGATAACTTTAGCTATTTGAGTTTATAGAAAAGACATAAACTATGGGATGGGAAACACCGTATTGCTAGTGCTTCTGCTCCGCTTAATGGACTACACCATTAGTTATTTTTCAATTTTATAGTTATAATATCCATCATTTACATGCTTCTACCATTTGAGTCATATAAAAAACATAGGGAAAACACTAAACTTCCACCTCTTCTTTTGGTACTACTCCACACATTGATATAGAAAAACAACACTATTATGGTTGAAACATCGTTTTTCTATCATTCCTCCCATGGAATAGTGGTTCCAAAATGGTGCAGCTCTTCCTCTGCATTCTTAAACTAATTAGGATATGTTGTATCAATAATTCCAATACCACAATTTATTATTCATTTTCAAATCTCCTCTCATTCATTTATGAAACTCGCAAAATGTAGTTGAAATTATAGACAAAAAATTGTTTAATATTCTTTGGACCATAATGTGGTGTTGGAACATGGTGCAATTCTTCTCTCGTAGTTCTATATACCTAAGGTCATTAAGTTCCATAATTATGGCTTCATTATATTAAGGATCAATATATAATTTTAACCAAATCACTTGATTATTCTCCATGGTTTCCTTGTAGTGATAATGTGCTGGTTGTGGCACAACTTCAATGATCGATGTCCAAGGAAAAAAACTTTCATAGTGTCTGGGGACTACATCATTTCCATTAAGTGAACAACACTACTGTGTGAAGAATTCCACAAATCATAAGTTCTTTTGTTCCCCCCCCCCCAATTTCATTATTAAATCAATTCAATTGATAAATCATTAAAATAGATGATTGTTTGAGGTCCCCTGATGTCGATGTTTCTTCCCCATCCATGTAAGGCTTGCCACCAACCACCACCTGGAACACACCCCAAGTATTGTCGCATGCAATTATTTTCTATGCTCATCATTACCAATGTTATCTCACATAAGGGATCTTATAACCTTCTAAGAATTACTATGGGTCTTTGATAAAATCTCTTTGGGATTGGATATGTGTCGTGACCCTCCTTAGTTGAGAGCAGTCATATTCCAACCTAAATATTCCAATTCCCCCAATTGTATTTTTCCATTTCAACCTATACACTTACACTAAATACTCAATGTAATAAAACAAAACAAAATGTTTATTTTTAAATTTTTTATTTATTTTTCACAAATTCAATTCAAATATACATAATACACAAAATGATTTTTCATAATTAAAAGATGAGTATCATTCATTAAAATCATAAGACAATTAATAACTAAAATTTTATTTTGTTTGAAAAATATGAAATCAAAAAATCCATCACATTTATATAATTATTTTTATAATAATATATCTCCAATATGGATTAAAGAGTAAACCCACATTATATCAATATATAAAATTCATAATTAATGAAAATAAGGAATTATGTATGGGGTAAAATAATTCATCACTGTTTCATATAAAAAACAATTCCTATTTCTCACTAAAAAAATGTATTTTATTATTCACAATAATAATGATGGAACCAGTAATAATTTTAATTCAACTGTATGAATTTATCATTATTAACATTACATTTCATGATATACCTCATCATTTTCCCCTTACCTCATCCCTCAAGGAAAATTATAAAAAATAATCTTTCCTTATATCATGATAAAGGGAAGTAACATTCGAATTAGAAAATTATCAACATTAGCCCCTTTGTATAGATAAATTTCACTCAAAATATTACATTGAAATGTGGATAAAATTATTTTGATATTTAGTGACCATAGGTAAATTATAAATAATATATTTAAGGCTTCAAAGAGGGGGTTTTATCACTAGGTAGAGTTTATGAAACTCATTGTATGCCTCATGATATTTTCCTCTTCAAAATGTGACATCACTCATACATCCCCAATCTCAATGAATGGAAAATAAAAATAAATCATAAGGAATGTGTTACCCCATCTATTTTTTACTTTTATTTCCTTTTCAATTCTTTTAAAATTGAACTATGAAAATTCTCACCTCTATCACCCAACTCCAAATGATAAATATCATTGGTCAAGGAATATTGATTTTGACAATCCATAACTCATCTCATAGGATTTTCTATTTTTTCATCCTTTTTTATATAAAGGGATAGAAAATGAATAAAACAAATAATTAAATGTTCCTCTTATAAAACCAAATAAAACCCCCAAGACATTTCTACTCAATAATGAATTTCCATTTTTTCATGAAATTCGTCTCCTCAAACATGAAATTTTAAATTCATGAAAAACACTAGATTATGGGTAAGAATTAAAAAAATATACATGTAGTGTGCGTTAAAGGCAATTCATGGTCCCTTATAGATAATATTATTATTTATATTTTTTAGGTATTAAATATAGAACTTACATAAAATAGGATGTCCCAATAATATTTTTTATTGAGTTTGAACAATCATCACTTTTAAATGTTAAAGTACAAATAAAATTATGTAACGTGTTAAAGTTACCTAATGAAATTTACTAATAAATATGGGATATATTTATTCTAGATACCTCTAGGGAATTATAGAATGTGATTTTGGATGACAATGTCTTGTGAATTGTGTTAAATGAATCATTTAATCAATATGAAATTTCGAAATTCAAATCATCAAATATGGATGGAAATATTCATCTGAATGTAACTAAAAATAAAAGTAACGATTCATTAAATTAAACTTATTATATATCTCTCTAATAATATGATTTCCCCATCAAACTTGTTAAATTAATTAAATTATAATATTCAAATATTTCATCATGGGGTTCGTAAAAATCTTAAGTGTTGTTGATCAAAAGTAATGTAATAATCTAATGGTGGGCATGAATTGTTTCCCTTTAAAACAATAAACTAATTATAAAACATTATAATATAATATACCATTGAAATTTAAATATTACATCACATTTTCATACATATGTTATTTTATTTCAATTTTCTTGTTTTCATAGGTCCTTACAAGTTGAGTCTTTACGGTCTGGAGAATTAACATCCAATAGTGAAAGTGTTGGCTCATTCTTGTGAAAGTTCATAAATAAAGGAAAATTTACACCTTAAGTAGTTATTAAATTGAATTGAAAATATTTCAAACACATAAATAAAAAAATGATGTTTCTTGTATGTCAAAATAACATTAGTTATGGTTTATAATCTCACAATTTCCACTTGACATCAAGTAATTGAGGTTGGAAGGAGGTTAACTAGTCTGGATCTAAAAACTGTCAAAACAATGATTATTCATTGAAGACAAGACCTCTCTTATTTTCTATAACTAATTTAAGTATTCCTTTGAGAAATACCTTTTCTATCTCCATTTTCTCAATCTATCACTTTTCATATCATCATGAAAAATCAAATTCATCTCACTATCTACCCAAACCTACTTACCAACCATGAATACTTAATTGATCGTATCATTTTATATATCCACATATTATTTCCTTTCTTCACTTACAATACAAATGTACAATTATTTTATATATAAACCACATCAATTGTCTTTTCAATGATAGAATAATCCTAATCTCCTTCCAACTCATCTTCTCACAGCTTATCATGTTTCTCTTACATAATCTTCTTCACGAAGTGTATATGTATTTTCAACTCTACTCTACCAAATATCAATGAAATATATCCAATTTGGAATTAATCATTTACATTTCATTTTTTAGGAAGGTGACTCCCATGATTATTAGGGTTTTCTCTTTATCTATGTCCAATATGAGAAATTCTACTATAATGTATATCTTTTCTACCTTAATAATGAAATCACTATATATTCCTTGTGATGTCTCACTTTTGAATCAATATGTTGAAGTATATCATGATATGGCTTGATCTCTCTTAATCCAATGCTAATTAATGTGGAGTATGAAATTATATTTAAAGTTACATATAAATCACATAAATCTCTTTCAAACTCATTAGAACCAATATTTTTTGGGATTGAAATACTACACGGATCACATTGTTTCTTGGGTAGACTACATGATATCATATACAAATAATCCATTGTTAATTGGATGGTTCTTGATTCTTACATTTTAATTTTTTAATTATGAATCCTTCAAATACATAATATAGGTGGGAATTTTGGTGATTTACTCAGTAAATGATATGTTTATTTGTATTCGCTAAAGAATATACTAAATATTTTGTAATTTCTTGTCACCACTTCCATTACTCACTCTAGATATGGTGGTGGTATTGGATACAATGGTGGTGCTTCTTCTCTAATGTATTTCTCATCATCTCTATCATTTTCATTTTTTTTATTTCAATGCTTATCTCCCTTCCATTGGTTTTCCTTCAATTTTTCTTTCTTTTTCAGTACCTTTATGTATTTATTAAAACTTATTAGATATATGGCTTTGACATCTCCTTGTCTTGGAATTTCAGTTTCACCCAATAAGACTCATCCTGGACTCCAATTTAATTAGTTAGAGATATAAAATAAATGGATTTCAATGATACTCATTGCATCTCATTTATTTTTTGACTCGTATCTCAATTCATTAATTGTTTCACCTTGATCTTTTCATTATGATTTCAACTCATTTAGAAAAAC
The DNA here is from genome assembly GCA_963277665.1 of Viscum album. NCBI lineage: Eukaryota > Viridiplantae > Streptophyta > Magnoliopsida > Santalales > Viscaceae > Viscum > Viscum album. The sequence continues at coordinate 1,369,460,561 of OY728134.1, forward strand.
ATATATAATGTCCATGAAACCTTCCAGGGTCTCCACCAGCGAGTCAACATGACTTGTCAGTGATGGAAATTGGTGATTAGATTGAAAACCATTTGATTTTCTCTCAAATCCTTTACCTTGATTCTGATTCATCTATTTTCATTGTTTTGGACTTCATCCAAATGTAAAATATTGAAAATTACAATATAAATATTTAATATATTCAATGTACATTCGTTTTGGATTTTTATTGGTCATCTTTGTTTCTATTTTATTTGACATTACATTAATTTTTGTTGAAACCCAACTATTGTCAATGATGTTCAACCATTTCACTTTTACTCCCACTATCAACTACTATACACAATTTCTGGAAATTTTGTCCAATAACTCATTGAAATCTAAAGGTGACCATCACATCATCACATATCCAGTGACTGCATCTACTATCAAACGATTTCCCTATGATTAACTCTTGTAATGTATTTTGACTAGAATCCATTTTTGACATCATGGAGAGGGAATCATAAATACATACCCTTAGACTATCACCTTGCACCATAAAATGACTCCTCACTTAATTTTAAAAAATTTAAAATGATTACCTATAAATTCATTAACATTGTGGGAGGGGAAAAACTTTTCAAAAACATCAATTACAAGATCCTCCCATGTTGTAATTGAATTTAGGTATATAATTGGGAAACAATCCCATGATTTATCAATGATGTACAAGTGTAAGGTATATGATCTCACTACCTCACTCGTGAAATTATTAAACTGGAATGTGTTACAAAACTCTAAGAAACTCCCAATGTGAAAATTAGGGTATTCAAGTGGTATTTTTGTGAAGTGAACTTAATTTTTTATTATTTTTATGATCATTATATTTTTTGTAAAAAATTTAATTAGTGTCTAGATGTGTGAGTATGTTTTGATTGATTTTTATGTTTTAGGGTACTTCATACATGACTAATCCTTGAACCCATGGTTTCATTCCTTGTAGCTCTTTTCATGATCCATTTCATTATTCTTATATATATCCCTTATTTGGATCGCTTACAACTGTGATTTCTTATTCTTTTTTCATATTTTATCTTTTTCATCATCCTTTTGATCTCAGGGATAATGTAAGGTTCCCTTTATTTCTATTTTTCTCTTGTTGAGTAATCATTCATTAAAATTGTGCTTCAAACAACTACACAATATGACCTGACATAAAATTTATGAAATGTGAAAAAGATAAAAAGGATATTATTAAATATTATAATTATAATGCCACCCCATTCCTCGTAAATGTTTCTACATTTTACATTTCATAATACAATCGATACTTCCCTCAAGGGAATAATATTAAAAAAATATAATCAAATAGGCACTAAATAATTTTGAAATGTATTTTATTTGGGGTAGAGGAAAATCCAAACAGAATTGTGTAGAAATTGTTTTAATGTTTATACAAATACTAAATGAGAAATATAATATTGAATAGATATTGAAATTGATGTGGTTAATCCACCATGAAATATATATTTAGGTTCTTTTACTAAGTTAAGTAGTAATAATATGATTCTTTTAAACTATATATTTTAGGTCCAAAACCTAAATGAGCCTCCTATAAGGTTTCTCACTCTCTACTTTATATAGGACCCATTCCTCTCGTAGGTACTTGTTTTAGTCTATAAGTATGAGTATAAAAATTTATTTAAACAAATTTATCTCTATAATAAGAATTTTTCATCATAAGAGCTATAAAATGATTATTTATTTTAAAGAATCATTCCTTCATCTCCCAAAATTGGTTGTTCATGAGAAAGGGAGATAAGGTTCAGATGAAATAAAGAATATACCCGAAGCATTATAAATTTTAAATCAAACAAAACCCCTTTCACTAAGTGCATTCCCTCCCCCCCACTAAATTTCATGGTACAAAATAGAGTTACCCTCGCATACTAGTCAATAGGTGATATGAAAAATAAAAAAGGACCCACTACACAAGTAGAAATCTATAAAAGAATAATCCAATTCCATATTAAGTCTCTGTTCGTCGGTTCCAATTCCAATATTGCAACTCATTCTCTATAGAAATGATATATTTTTAATAGATAGAAATATCTCTCCTCAAAAAAATTAATTCATATTCTACCAAATTTATTTCTTCCCAACCCCGAACCAATTAAAGTTTTTGATCTCTACAAGGGTTGTCTGTAATTCAATAAAGGTTCTTTAGTAATTCCTTATATTCTATGGTTTTTTAAAACTCCCTCATTTTGTAGTGAGTATCTCATGTATGTCATTTTGTTTAGAATTCATATATATCATACGTATCCATTGTATGGATTAATAAATTTTTCTTTTTGAGTTTGTAGAAAAAAACCCTATGATATGGGAAATCTAGTATAGAACAACCCCTTTCCTTTCCTGTTATGCCTTATCTATGTACTCCTATATGAATAGATATGATGTAACATGGTTTGTATGGATACATCTTCATTTTTATTTCATTTTGACAACTGTACATTATTTATAAAATGAAAGAAAACATTTTCTCAAATAATATTTTACTATGACTATAATGTAGAAACATGTTCATGTCCATAATTTCATTTACACTCTAAAAAATATGATCTTCAATTTAATACCCCACCCTTTCGTACATATTGGGCCCTACTTAAAATGGTTGTCGGGTCCTGGACCACCAGTACCCCTAGTTTCCCCGCATACATGTAGTACCCACCATAGGGCCCATCCAGATGCCTAAATGGGTCATATGGCTTATAATTATCCCCAAATGACTAAACATTTCCTTTATAGTGTTCTTTTCCCTCACTCACACACTCACTGGGAAACATCTGAAAATGTCTCCCATCATGATCACTACTCAAGGCAAATCACACTTATATATGGAGTTTTAATTATGTAGTATCCTAAAAAATAAGTTACAACTTTTTACACAGGTCATGTAATTTATTAATTTAACCCCTAATAATTATGGGCTATCACATTCTCCCCCCTAGAGCAGAATTGCCTCATTGTGGACCCTATATATCATCCCAAGTAGTGCACCACACTTAACAATGGGTTCTAGATTTGATACCAATGTAACAAATAGGCCTTAATGACATAACATTCACCCTAAACTAACATGTTTATCGATTCCAGGCCCTCCATGTACCACATGTTTCCCTGTAGACATGTGGTCCCCACCCTGGGGCCTCCCGACAGCTCGGATGGTTCATCCTACTAATGACTATCCAAACAGGCTAGTGCATGTCCTTTCAAGTGTGCTTTTTCCTCACTCTTATACACGCTATGAAACTTCCCAAAAGGTCACCCATCATGATCAGTACTCGAGGTCAAGAACATTTAACTATGTATTTCTAATCATGAAAGCTCTCGAAAACTAAGGTGAATGTTTTTGTCCAGAGTTATATCATTTATTCATTTAACACTCTATCATTATCGGGTATTACACCCTCCTCCCTAAATTAGTTTAGATCTTAATCCATATAATGTGAATGCTTCTTCAAACCAAGTCTCAGTTTATGGAACATAGTATTATAATTCTACATTGGTTTAAGCTCCCTAGGGTGACTATCCAACATAACTGTGGTTTTGATGCAGTGAGTCCCGTTATAGAAATAACACTTAATCTCTTGTCTTTCAGCCATGGATTCTTTGTGGTGTCGCAGTGCAACTTGTGGTATAGATTTGCTGATGGGTGTGTCTATGGAAGAATGGTGCGAGTGTTGGTCTTTGAAAAAATCACTCCATTTAAGTTCATAGTGATTATGTGTATAGAAAGTCCAGTATCCGAAGTTTCAATGGTTTAACTGTGCTTAATAAGTAAATCGTTTCCATTTTTGGATTACTAAGATTAATGTGGGATATGGAATGTAGGATGGAGGACCCCCATGAGTCATCACATGTTCCCACTTTATATGTTTATTTTCCACCAAGTCTCCATGTGTTGGGGTTTGAATTCATTCTCAGCCTTTATAGGTGGTATTGGAGACATACACTTCCAATGTCTATGTGGCTCGATCCTCCTTTCATCGAGGACTAGCCATTAGATGCCGAATGTTTTTTATAACTCTCCCCTATTATCCTTTTCCATTTACACCAACACAGAAAAAAATACATATAATAGTAAAATAAGGTAAAATAAGTATATTTTATTTTTAATTTATTCATAAACATATTTCAAATATACATAATATTAAAACTATTATTAATAATTAAAACATTGGTATAATTAATTAAAAAAATTTAAAATTTAAAATTTTGAAAATTAAAATTAAAATATTATCTCATCATTAAAAAAGTAAAATCATTGTGTCCATATATTCATTAGAGTCCTATATTCAAATAAGGGATTTTAGTGAGTTTTAGTAAAGATAAATCTGTTGAATGTGGTTCCTACGATGATGGAATGAGACCCAAAAGGATAAAGGATAAAAAGTGTTTAATTATGCTACACCCATATATACCACCCATGGTTCCATGGGAACGTCAAAAGTCATGTTAATTCTATAGTATCTACCATTGGGTTCATCTGAAGGAAAACATTTGGAACTATTTCACAAATAGAGGATATAATGAATTTTCTATTTTTAAATGGTACAAAACATTACACGTGGAAATTGGTCTTCATGGAATACATGGAAGATGTTTTGGAAGTTCATTGAAAAGTTTTGTAACAATGGATTGTTCTACTAAATCTACTAATAGTTATCCTTAATACATATCAATTAAATCTAGAATTTTATTATTCATTAAATATTATATTAAAGAATTACCTCAATGAATATATGTTTCAAACTATTTCTAACTATAATTTTTACAAATATATGTTGATAAAATGTGAATACTTGTACAAAATGGATTCTAAAAAATTATTGTGTAAAGTTGTGGAAACATTATCTTGTAAAAAGTAAATAAGAAGTAGAATAATTCCAGCAAGAATATGAGTTATCAAATTGAGGTAATAAATTATAAACTTTTTTATATATATGTTTATCTATTTTCTAGAGAATAATGTGTATTAAAAATTTTAGACTCTCTCAAGGAGATAAAAATGTTTTTAATCTAGAAATGAATTAGTATAAACATCATGTCTCCAATCCAGGGAGTGTTCATGAAGCTACCTAGAACAGTTCAAATCCCAACAAGAAGAGGTGTATCAATTTAAAATATTTCATAATGTTTATTATTCCATTATAGAATATTTTTAAATTTAAAACAAAATGATAAGAAGGGAGGATGTGGCCTTGAAGTTCGACTTGATGAAAATGGGCATAAGTATGAAATATAAAAGTCTTGAAGAAATGAACAAATAAATATGAAAGAAAATTGACACAAAAAAATAATTAGAGGAAAGAATCACCCCTCGGAAAACACCATCAAAATACACAATATGGGTCGGTATGGAAAGAGACACAAAAAATAGTTTCTTGTTAAAATTAAGAAGATGATTAAGAGATCTGAAAAATTGAAGTGAGGTTTAAAACCAATAATCAGTAGATAAATATCCCTATAATAGCTGCATACAAGTTTTGATGAAATGAATTTCCCTCTACTGAAGTCCCAAGGGAACTATAATCAATAATGAAAAATAAGTTTCTTGGAAAATATGATAAGGAAGAGGGCAAAAATAATTTAGCTAAAAAATTCAATATTATAGAAGACATGGGAACATTATGATTCCTTTAATTGATGCAAAAAATCCCTACTGTGAACAAAAATCCATTTTATCAAAATTTAAATCAATAAGATTCCCTTAGAGGCGTAGTTTTTATGGAAATTTATATTTAGATTCTAACCCAAGGAATTTTTCATGAGTTTTGAGCATGAAGTGAGAATAAAAATTCATAAGGAGTCCCTCCAATCCTATAATATACAAGGAAAAAGTGTATTTAGAATGAATAATGTTAAGATAGAAAATAGGTTCACTATTTTAGAGAAGTGCAGGGCATCTTAATAAAGGGTGAATGAACCACTAAAATCAGGTTTCTCAAAATAACCATCAAGAATAGAAAGAAAAATAAATAAATAAAAACAATGAGATTCCATAACCTTGAGAATGAAGACCTCCAAAGAATCATTCACCAATGATACTTAAAATATATCTCATAACCCTCAAAGAAGATGCATGCCTACATGGTCTCACAAGAACAACTATAAGAAACATATGAATACCATTAGGAGATTCATTTGCTTGAGAAAAAATCCAAAAGAAAGATCCAATAATGTTATAACTTATGATGAGATTTTTACAACTAGAACATATTCCATATTGTTGGAAAATCTAAAACCAAGGAAGAAATGGATTTATCACATCAAAGAAGAAACGTGTGTAAAATTACACAAAAAATAACATACATTAGAAAATGGAAGAAGTATAACAACCCAAACGGTACATACATTGTTAATACATCATAATTTAGGTATATTTATTACAACATATAACAAAACCATGATAGGACCGTATAGGTATAGTGTGTTTAGAAACTGATAAACATAAACAACTGCTTCATAAGGCATCTATGTTGTCTCCCGTTTATTTCAGCATATCTAGAGTCCATTTTGGCATATCCTTCGTAATTCTCTTCATCCTGACTTGGGGAAAAGAACACATACAAAGGGTGATCTCAAATACTCAGTTAGGGAAAACAATGGAAATATCAATCATATCATATTCCTAAGGATGTAACATTTGGAAAATCTTATCCTGCAAAAGAGATCATAATATCCTCACATGGGATTAATCATAGTAGTGAAATGTAATCCCATCAATCATAAAATAAGAAATTAATCTTTGTGGAATACACACATAATCATATAAAATCATTTCCTATTAGTCAAGACTAATTTACAAGACCATCATAACGGACAAAGTACAATACTGAACTGATCTCACTCCTCATTCTAGTCAGGTATCATTGAACAAGATTAATTTTTCATTCCAGCCATGTCTATCTCTTGAGATATAAATCTTTTCCTAATGAATTTTAGGGATATATAGGTTCCACCCATCTCATAATGAAGCCATTATTATATGTGACACAAAATCATAAATCATACATCATAGCATAACCCATGTAATAAAAATGGGATTCTTAAACATCATACCATCATAACATAATCCATATAAGATAAAAGGACTTCAAAAAAATAATTCCAACATATCATAATCGAATAAATGTAATAATAGGGATAGAAACATAACCCTATACCATCTTATATGGAAAATAATTTTCATAAAACACTTTAACTCAGTTCTTGACGACAATATCATTTATTCTTCAAAATTCATTTTCTTTTCCAAAAAAGAAATGATATTTTAAAAGAAAGGATTTTTTTGAAAATAATTATGAAATATTGTAGTGGAATATTCATTTAAATAAATATTTATAAAATTGAAAAAATCTGTTCATTTCGTATAAGTTAAAAAAACATTATTCTCAAACTTTGGCTGGAAAAGTCAAAAAGTATCTCATACTGAAAACGATAAAAGTTTCTTCTCATATCATTTAATAAAAATTAACTTATAAGATAAATTTGATTTAAACAATTTTAGGAGGTTATAAATAATATTACAAATTGAGGAAACATGGAAGTGGATGATAAATATGCCCCAGTAAATACCAAAGTATAAACAACCTCGGATAAAAATTGAGATTGCGAGATTTTCCCATACCTTAGGTCTAATATGCTTTGTATGTATCTTATCCTCTTGTATAATGATTTAAATAATTTTACAGATCTATTCAAGAATCATAATTATTTTTACGATAACATTTATGATCATATTGTCATCCGTTTTCTAGTAACATTTCATTGTTACTCGTTATCTGGGTATTAACTGCTTTATTTTCATACGTATGTTTGGTTGGATAAGTTGATATTCCTATTATTACGTTATAGTTATATCATTTATAAAATGGTATTATTATAATATATATCAGATTTATTTATTCAATTGTTTTATATAATCATGGTTTAATGAAGATCATGTAGAACGAATCACATCGCACCGTGGATACGGTAATCCGTATGTACGCACAAACGACAATATCATTCCCATAATTATTGAATTGTATTGGAGTGGATGATAGAATATCTCAGAATTAGTATAATGTTATAATAATCATATATGGTTATTATTTACACCATTATATCCTTCCAGGTAAGGTGGTGGTGGAAAACATATTACACCACGACGTGGAGACAGTATTCCGTACGTACGCACGTGCAGTGATTTCATTTTCCGTAGGATGGATAAAAGATAAAATCGGGTTGTTTCATACTTAGAAAAACATATCAGTATATGAGTTATACTGATTTTATTACTTTATAATGAAACAAATAAATAAGTGGAAGTAGAAGAAGAAATAAATTTGATAAGTAAAGGATATTACCTCTTCTTCGACGCGCCTCTTCTAAACGTCCTATTAGGGCACTAAAGATAGTCTTTGAAGAATACTGAGACCTCTATTAGGTTTCAATGGAAGTGGAGAAGATAAATGGACAGGTTTTGTCTGAGCATGAAGTCTCAAAATGTTGTGAAGTGGAGAGGGAGGAGGTTCCCTTTTATAAAAGAGGAGAGGGTAACCTTTGGAAACCTCAAAAATATTAATTTATAATACACTCAATCCCCACATAAATACGACCAAAATGACTCAAATTCAATTATTAGATGATATAGGGTTGTAATATCATCAAAAAATAATATTTATACATGTTGGGAATTTATTTTAAACTTTATCAACTTGATTTATCCTTATTTAATCTATTTAATCTTATTTGTGGTAATAATATTCTAAATTTTAAATTGTTATAAATAATTACTTATGTGTTGTGAATTGTCAATAATTAGATACGTTATGAAATTTTTTACCATATGAATTTCAAATTATAGTTTTTAAACCTTTTTGTTATTTTCAAACAATTTTATAATATGTTATTTGTATAAAAGAACAATAGTGTCAATTTTGACACTATTCATTTATTTGTATTTAAATAAAATCCACACAGAGGATATATTCAAAAAAAATTTAATATATTAATAACATGTCATATTCGTCTATAAATGTTTTTTCGAACATTAATTAGTTCATATAATATCTAGTTTAATATTTTAAAAACCATTTATTTGATATGTCAATAAATAAAATAATTTCTACAACACTAATGTGTCATCATTAATGATGATTAGTTATTCCATAAAAACCATAAATATAATAACATGATGTATAAAATGTTATTAGAGTATTTTAGACTATTTTTATTCGACGTTTTATGAAGTTTATCACTAAATTAAAATTATTTCACTTATAAGATATAAGAGAGTGACATGTTGTCACTTTATTTGGTTTTAATAATAATTATATCATTTTCATTGTAAAAAGTCCATGAAATGAATCTCTTCCAACCCTTAGGTGATAGGGGTCGACTTTTATTCATCCAATAGAATTTTGGCAGGTGTTGGAATAATTTTATAATCTTATTTTTACCCTTAATTACCTGATTTACCTTTAACTGTAGTAAATAAAAATTACCGCAGTTACTATAAATAATATCAAAATAATAAAAGTAACATATTAACATAATTTAGACCCACTGAATCCAAATATTCAATCCATTTTTCAATATTTAAAACATATAAGTTGTAGCAATTAATTTAATATTAAATCCATTTTTATGAAAAGGGGTTTTAATAGTTAAAACAAAGTCAAAGAGTGAAATGTTTTTACCAATGTATTCAGTTTAAAATTAATGTTAATGACATAAATTATATTAAATGGTAAAAATATATTCAGTTTATTCTTTAGAATAATTAAATTTTTTCATTTGCCCATGAAAATTATCTTGATGAAAAATTCTTTTTTACGAAGAATTTAGCATATTTTACTATTCATAAAAATATTATAGTTATCAGAAAAGTATCAAAAATTTATCCAATGTAAATTTTTATATCTTGATTCCGAAGAAGAAGTTTATTTTTTCAAATTAAACTCATAAAACTTTCAAAAATTATATTTAGAATGGATGCGCCATCAAAAGGCGGGAAACTGCATTTTTCAAAAAAAAAATCTTTTATACGAAAATTTGATTTTTTTTCTCATATCATATGTAAAATGAATTCTAATGTTATATAAAATTCAAAATGTGGTTAATAATATTTATAACAGCTAGTTTATATAATATTTTAATAGAATATCGATGTTTAGTGAAACACGGTATTGTTTACAATGAAAGTTATCATGGAAGGTCGCTCTTGCGTGTAACGCAAGCCAAGCCAGTGTTTTTTATAGTAAAAGATTCCTTGGTGTTGCATATAACATAAGACATAAAACAATATATTTCACATAAAATCATAGGGTGTTACATTCTACCCCCCTTAAAATGAATTTCTCCCACGAAATTAGTCACTACGTAACAAACAGATGAGGATACCTCTCCCTCATCGTATCCTCAAGTTTCCATGTAGCTTCTTCTAATTGATGGTTCCTCCATAAAACATTAACCAATTGAGTGGTCTTGTTTCGTAGAACTTTTTTTCTACGATCTAGAATCACTATTGGCTATTCTTTATAAGAAATATCTTGCTCCAGTGGTATAACTCTTGAGCTTAGTACATGTGAAGGATTAGGTATGTACTTTATCGAGAGAGATACATGGAACACATGATGAACATGAGAGAGAATTGGTGGAAGTGGCAATCGGTAATCTGCCTTCCCAACACGATCCAATATTTCAAAAGAGCCAGTTTACCTAGGGCTCAACTCTCCCTTCCTTCCAAATCTAATTACTCTCTTCCAAGAAGATATTCGTAAAAACACATTATCACAGACTTCAAACTATATGTCTTTTCTTTGGTTGTCAGAATAAATTTTTTGTCGACTCTGAGCTTCTCTTATGTGTTGTTGAATAGATCTGGCATTTTCTACCATCTCATCAACAAGATTAGGTCCCAATAGCTTCCTTTCTCCAACTTCATCCCAGCAAGGTGGAGTTCTGCATTTCTTTCCATAGAGAGTTTCATAAGGATCCATATGAATACTGGAGTGAATGATATTATTATTTGACAATTCCACCAATGGTAGGTGTTGATCCCAACACCCATTGAAATCCATAAAGCAATCTCTCAACATGTCTTATAGAGATTGAATTTTCCTCTCAGACGGACCATTTTTTTGAGGATGATAAATAGTGCTAAAACTCAACTCTATATCTAGAGCATTCTGGAGACATCGCTAGAACTTTGAGGTAATCCTCTGATCCCGATCAGATATAATGGAATGTGGTACTCGATGAAATATTACAACTTTCTTTATAGTTATACTTGCAAGATTTTCAAGAGAGATATCTTCTCTTATAGAAATGAAGTGTGGTGACTTCGTAAGACGATCAACTATAACCCAGATATCATTATTGCATTTGGATGTTTTATGAAGACCGATGACAATGTCAATAGTGATGTTTTCCCATTTCCATTTTGGTATAGGTAATGGTTGTAACATCCCCTCAGGCTTCTATCTTTCATCATTAACATGTTGACAAACCAAGAATCGATAGACATATTCGGCGATATCTCTTTTCCTTACATCCCACCTAAAGTACTCTTTCAGGTCCTTGTACATCTTTTTACATCCCGGATGAATAGAGAATGATGAACTATGAGCCTCATCCAGAAGATCCTTCTTCAATTCTTGTATGGAAGGATTACAGACCAGGGTCTTGAACCTTATTATCTGATCACAATCAATGTTGAATTTGAGATCATTTCTAAAATTCTTTTTTATCCTAACATCCTCTTTCTAGGCCTCTTTAATCATCACTTGTATATATGGATGAACATTAATTTGAAAAAGATAAGATATCTACCCTTTCATTAAAATTCCAATATCCATCCTTTGTAATTCCATAAATATTAAATATTTTTTGATCCTCATCATGGATAAGCTAGCATGGTCTTGTCAACTTAATGCATCTTCCAGCTTGTTTTCATTCCCATGGTGGTAATGAATTGAGCAGTCGCAATCCTTAATCAACTCCAACCATATTCTTTGGAAAATATTCAGATCCTTCTATGTGAAAATATACTTTAAACTTTTATGGTCACTATAAATATCACACCTTTCACCATAAAGATAATTATTCCAAATCATTAATGCAATGATTACCGTAGCTAACTCTAAATAAAGAGTTGGGTAATTTTTCTCATGGATTTTAAACTGTCGTGAGGGGTAAGCTATCACCATATCATTTTGCATGAGAACACACCCCAATCCCTTCTTGGATTCGTCACTGTGGATCACAAACCTTTCTCCACCATAAGGTAGTGTGAGCATAGGTTCACTGGATAAACTTCTTTTTAACTCTTTGAAATGTTCATCAAATTCCTCCATCCAAACAAACTTAACTCATTTCTGAGTCAATTTAATGATTGGGTTACATAATCTTGAAAAATCTTTAACAAAACGTTGATAATACCCATCTAAACCAAGAACATTTCGGATTTTAGTCACTGTTGTTGGTCTCGACCATTTTCAATAACCACCGTTTTCTACTGGATCCATAGATATCCCATATTTTGAGATTATGTGACCCAAAAATGAAATTTTTTGAAGCTAAAATTCACACTTGGTAAATTTGGTATCAATATTCTTATTTCTCAGGGTCATTAATACAATTCTTAAGTGATCTTCTTATTCTTCATTTCTCTTTGAATATATCAGAATGTCATCTATAAATACTACCACAAACTGATCAAGATAGTCTTTAAAGACTCTATTCATTATATCTATAAAGATAATATGGGAATTAGTAAAAATAAAATGCATCACTATAAATTCATAGAGTCTATACCCTGTACAGAATGTTGTCTTTCGTATATCCTCCTTTTTAACCCTTAGTTGATTGTATCCTAAATGAAGATCAATCATAGAAAAGTATTGATCACTGTATAGTTGGTCAATTAAGTCATCAATGCATGGGAGAGGATATTTTTTCTTGATCGTGATCTTGTTAAGTTCTCGATAATCAATGCAAAGTCTCATTGATCCATATTTCTTATTAACAAATAGAATAGGTGCTCCCCTTGGTGACACACTAGGGAATATGAATCCTTTATCAATATTTTGTTGGGGTTTCTTCTTCAATTACTGCAACTCAATTGGGACCATTATATATGGTGTCTATGAAATAGGTATTGAACCTGGCATGAGTTCTATTGAAAACTCATATTCAAGATTTAGTGGAAGACCAAGAAATTCCTCTGGAAAGACATCATAAAATTCCTATAAAATGGGTCTATTCTTAATTTTTAGTTTCTCCCAAAACATTTGAGATAAATAACCTTCATTTATTGGAATCAAGATCTATAAGTTGGAATAAATTTCTAATCAACATTTATATTCATCCTTGCATCGATAGATTATTGTAGATTGATCTGGAATATGAAATGCAACTTCCCTTCTTTGGAAATTGATATGAGCTCTATATAAAGAAAGCTAATCCATGCCAAGAATCACATCAAATTCCACAATAGGAATGATTACAAGGTTTTCGGGAATCACTTTCCCACAAAATTCAATTGGAGAATAATTGTAAACTTTTGATGTGACTATCGTGCCAGTAGGGGCTGTCACAGCTAACTCAATATCTAATTGCTGAGGTAATATAGCGACACCCTTATAAAATTCATCATAAATAAAAGAGTGGGTGGATCCAGAATCAAATTAAACATTTTCTTCTTTAGGGTGGATGGTAAGTATAACTTTCACAACTTCTTTATGATACTCCATATCATCGATAAGAATCTTTATGTGACTTTCCTTTGTATTTGGCCTTAAGAGTTTGTTGACATCGATCATCATCAACAATCCTTTGATTAGGGAATTGATTGGCATAATTCCCCATTTCCTTCCACTTGTAACATTAATGTGTAGGAGGTGCATTTTTTGTATCCCTTTCATTGTTCACATAATTAGGCAACTTTTTCCCATTATTTTGACATTCAATTGACTGATGACCTTATTTTACACACTTAAACCATTTACTTTTTCCTTTAATACAATTCCCTCCATGTTTCTTTGTAAACTTTGAGACTAAAGGAAAAATCATCTTCTTTTCAGAGTGGTCTTTAGATTTTCCTTTGAATTCCATTTTCCTCTTCTTATCAAACCCATATGACTGATGGGTTTCTCCAATATCCATATAAACCTTGAGGGAACATCTAACAATGTCCTCATAGCTATTGAAGTACCTTATGCCTAATTCCCTTCAATGAAATGGTTTAAATCCTCTAAAGAATCTATCAATCTTACTCTCAGGTTGGATAATAATACCAGAAGCATACCTTGAATTTCTTGTAAAATTTTCTTCATAGGTACCAGAAGATTCATCATCCTTTTGCTTCAGTAAAATAAACTCTTTCTCCATATTTTTTTGATGAATAAGAGGGAATTACTTATTGAAAAATAAGTTCTTGACCTCGTCCCATTCCATGGACTCAGTTTCATCCATTTACCTTGTATTCTTGACAATATACTACCATTGATCAGCTTTATGTTCCAAATGATATATAGCTAATATGGCTTTATCATGTTCAGAATATTACAGGACTGAAAATATCTTTTCATTGGTACTAATCCATTGTTCAGCCACTAATGGATCAGAAGAACTACAGAATGAAGTTGGATGCTGCCTCATGAAGGATTAAACAGAATTTTACTCTTTACTTTACTCGTTTGGAAGGCCAGCATGATTCATAGCTTGAGAAAGTTTCGTGATCATGGCTACAATATTTTTTATTCCATCTCCCATAACGGTTGGTTACTCAGGTAGACAATCATTTCATTTCCCATCGCATTCAGTATTAACATTGTTCCTTCGGGTTCCATCCATTGATTAAAACCAAGAAGCATAGTGTGAGAAACACAAATAACAATAGGAAAACCACATAATCAGTAATAAAACTTCACACTTTAGGTATTCTCATAGGTTATTCATGTCCATTTCAAAAAAAACTATGATTGTGTCATCTTCTTAGTCATATTTTGGGGGTTCTTACTAATACTTTCACATCCTAGTTTCTAAAGGTTGGCTATAAATTTCCTCTGATACCAACTATAATGATCCATACAGTACATAAATTATTAAAACTTCTGAATTGAAGTATATTTATTACCACATATAACAAAACCATTATAAGAACATATAGGTACATTGTCTTTAGAAACTATGAAACATAAACAACATGTTCATGATGAATCTACGTTGTCTCCCATTTATTTCATCATATCAATAGTCCCTTTTGGAATATCCTACTTAATACCCTTATTCCTGACCTGGGGAAAAGTAAAAAATACAAAGGGTGGGGTCAAATTTTCAGTAAGGGTAAACAAAAAAAATATCAATCATATCATATTCATAAATACATATCATTTTGAAAATCTTATCTGGCAAAAGAGATCATAATATCATGACATGAGATAAATAATAGTAGTGAAATGTAATCCCAATAATTATAACATAAGACATTAATCTTTTTGGTATACACACATAACAATATAAAATCATTTCATATTAGTCAAGACTCATTGACATGACCACCATAGCGGACAAAGTCCATTACTAAACAGAGTTCACTCCTCATTCCAGTCCTGTATCAATGAATCAAATTAACTTGTCAATCCAGTCTTGTCTCTATCATGAAATATAAAAATTTACCCAATGCATTGGTGGGAGATATAGGTCTCACCCATCTAATAATTAAACCATTATTATGTGTGCCAAAAAATCATAAATCATAAATCATAGCATAACCCATGTAATAAAGATGAGATTCTCAAACATCATGCAATCATAACATAATCCATATAAGATAAAAGGACATCATAAAAATAATTCCATCATCAAATAATAAAATAAATTAAATAATAGGGATAGAAACATAACCCTATATCATATTAGATGGAAAATAATTTTGATAAAAAACTTGAACTCACTTCTTGAGGAAAATATCCTATCTTCTTCAAAAATAATTTTTTCCTCAAAATGACATGAAAATTTTAAAAGAAAGGAATTTTGTTGAAAATAATCATGAAATATTGTAGAGTAATCTTCATGGAAATAAAGAGTTATGAAACTTTAAAAATCCGTTCATTCCATACAAGTTAAAAAAACATTATTCTCATACTTTGGTCGGAAAAGTAAAAAAGTTTATCCTACAAAAAACAACAAAAGATTCCTCTCAAATCTTTTAATAAAAATCCCCAATAAGTGAAATTGGATTCAAAAAATTGAAAGAGGATATAACTAATATTACATATTGAGGAAACATGGATCTGGATGATAAATATTCCATAGGAAATACCAAAGTATAAACAATCTCGGATAAAAATTGAGATTGTGAGATTTTCCATTACCTTAGGTATGATATCATTAGTATGTATCCAAACCTCCTCTATAATGATTAAAATAATGTTACAGATCTATTAAATAATCATATTTATTTTTATGAAAACATTTATGATAATATTTTTATTCGTTTTTTAGTAACATTTCATTGTTACTCGTTATTTGGGTATTAATATCATGTAGAAAGAATCACATCGCACCGTGGAGACGGTAAGTCGTACGTATGCACGAGTGATGATATCATTTCTATAATTATTGAATGATATTAGAGTTCATGATAGAATATCTCAGAATTAGTATCATTTTATAATAATCATATATAGTTATTCTTTACATGATTATACCTATCCCAGTAAGGTGGTGGTGGAAAACAGATTACACCACGATGTGGAGATGGTATTTCGTACGCACGCACACACTATGATTTTGATTTCCGTAGGATGGATATAAGGTGAAATAGGGTTGTTTCATATTTATATTAACATATTAGTATATGAGTGATACTGATGTTATTACTTTATAATTAAACAAATAAAGAAGAGGATGTAGAATAAGAAATAAATTTGAATGAATCGGTAAAGGATATTACCTTTTCTTCGATGAGCCTCCTCAAAACCTCCCCTTAGGGCACTAAAGCTGGTCTTTGAAGAATACCGGGACCCATAGAATGATTCTATGGAAGTGGAGAATATAAGTGGATATGGTTTGGTCGAGCTTGAAGGCTCAAAATGTTGTTAATATGAGAGGGAGGTGGTGAAATTTTATAAGAGTGGAGAGGGGAAACTTTGGAGACCTCAAAAATATTAATTTATAATAAACTCAAACCCCACATAAATACTTAAAAAATGACTCAACATTGAATATTAGATGAGATAGGGTTGGAATATCATCAAAAAATAAAATTTATACATTTTGGGAATATATTCTAAACCTTATCAACTTGATTTATCCTTATTTAATCTTTTTAATTTTATTTTTAGTAAAAAAATGTAAATTTTAAATTGTTATAAATAATTACTTATGTGTTGTAAATTTTCTATAATTAGTTACTTTATGACATTTTAGACTATATAAATTTCAATTTATAATTTTTAAATATTTTTGTTTTTTGAAACAATTTTATAATATGTTATTTTTAAAAAATAACAATAGTGTCAATTTTTCACAATTCATTTATTTGCATTTAAATAAAATCCACACAGAGGATATATTCGAAAAAAAATATTTAATAGATTCCTAAAATGTCATATTATTCTATAATGTTTTTTTATAACATTAATTAGTTCATATATTATTTATTTTAATATTTTTAAAACAATTTATTTGATATTTCAATCAATAAAATAATTTCTACATCACTATTGTGTCATCATTAATGATAATTATTAAATCCCTAAAAATTATAAATAAATTTGCATGATTTAGAAAATTTTATTATATTTCTGGAGATTATTTATATTATATGTTTTATGAAGTTTATCACTTAGGTAAAATCATTACACTTATAAGATATAAGAGAGTGACATATTGTGACTTTCTTTGGTTTTAATAATAATCATATCATTATCATGGTCAAAAGTCCATAAAATAAATCTATTCCGACCCTTAGGTGATATGGGATGAATTTTATTAATCCAATAGAATTTTTACTTGTTTTATGGAAATTTTATAATCCTGTTTTTACCCTTAATTACATGATTTACCTTCAACTGTAGTAAATAAAAACTACCGTAGTTACTATTCATAATATCAAAAAAATAATAGTTACCTATTAACATAATTTGGACCGACTGATCAAAATATGGAATCCATTTTTCAAAATTCAAAACCCAGAAGTTTCAGAAATTTATTTAAAATTAATCCCGTTGTTATGAAAATGGGTTTTAAAAGTTAAAACATAGTCAAAGCTTGAAATGTATTTACCTATGAATTAAATGTAAAATTCATGGAAATGAAATTAATTATAATAAATGGTAAAATTATATTCTATTTATACTTTAAAATCATTATATTTTATCATTTATCTATATAAATTATCTTGATGAAAAAAGTTGTTTTTAAGAAAAATTTAGCTTATTTTTACTATTCATCTAAATATGAAACTAATCATAAAAGTATAAAAAAATCATCCAATGTAATTTTGTTTATCCTGATTCAAAAGAAGATGTTTATTTTTTCAAATTAAACTCATAAACTTACAAAAAATTAGATTTCAAATGGGTGTTCCATCAAAAAGAGAAAAAACATCATTTTTGAAAAAAAAATCTTTTATCCGAAAAATTGATTTCATTTTTGTATCATATGTAAGATGAATTCTAATGTTATATAAAATTCAAAATGTGGTTAATAATATTTATAACTTCAAGTTTATATGCTATTTTAATAACATATCGTTGTTTAGTGAAACTTTGTATTGTAGAACGCAAGCTATCGAGTAAGGTCGCTCTTGCGTATTACGCAAGCCAAGAAAGTGTTGTGTGTAGTGAATGATTCCATTGGTGTTTCTTATAACATGATACATAAAAAAATATTTCTCATAAAATCTCATGGTGTAACAATAATAATCTACCAAATATAGATACTCAAGATAAAGAGGATGTGGTTGAAGAATTAATTAAATTCATTTCCATAAATCTAAAAAGGATGAAATGAATGGTCTAAAATGATCATTTTTTTAATTATGGATATCACCATTCCTCAAACTAATAAAGATATTTTTACCACTAATCCAATGAAATTAAATGATTAATAATTGTTTTGAAGTGGTTAGATGTGATCCATGGGATAAGTGTTCCAAAAATTATTTGATTAGATATACAATTCTGGTATACTTTGAGATGAAACTGTTAATGAAACAATTGAATCAATGATGTATTAAATTATTTTTTGGTATCAAGCCTAAACAATTATAACAAGATAAAACCTGACTCATCAGGTCATGTAAATAAAAATTGGATCTAAAAACATCATGTTGTAAATGAAATTTATTAGTGAATCTGGAACAATTTTAAGAGTTTAAATTGAGATATGTGTGGTTTCAAATAAATATTTTAATTATATATTGATATCATGTTTAATAAATATAAAACAATAATAACCAATCATTAAATTATTGGTTCTATAACACTAAATAAATTTATAAAATCATTTTAGTGTCATTGTCATCATAATGTTTTTCATGTTAATATGCCTTTAAAACAAACCAGTGGTATCTTCTATCTATTATTATTGGATTCAAAAAGTCTCTATTATGTAGTTTTTTCAAAAAACATTATGTCCACTAAATGAGTAATTATCGCTAAATATGATAAAACAATTTATGAGGTGTTGGTATTTAATTTCAATGGTAGTTCATCTTTATCTGTGTTTGATGAATCTTACGATGCATTGAGGTCTACTTTATATCAATAGTATTGATAAAATAAGAAATATAAAGTGATTATTCAAGTATTATATATCACATACATGTATCTTGATTCTCATATACTAATGGATTGGTGTGAAATTATGATGAGATCACAAGATGGATACAATTAGATAAAGTGAATTTTTTTTATTGGAAGTGGTTTAATTATAAAACTAATGAGTGGGAAAGGATATCCTTGGAGGAGTGAAATAAAACACATGTTTCATACCATGAGACCAATCTCATTAGATTTATATGATTAATTGAGAACCAAAATTCTATGTGGTATATTAATTTAAATATAGCTCTTGACTTTTAGAGCTAATTAAATTTAAGTGAATCATTATTGTCTTGGTTTAGGAAGCCTTTTGGTATTATAGAGTCAGATAATAAAGATTTTTTTATATATAGAAGTTGTAATAAATCCAATGCTGATAAAAAATTTGAGGTATACAATGCATGAGATGGATAAATTCTCCCATGAAAAATTGGGGGAGAGAAACATGAGAATGTTTTATACTCGTTCACAATGTAGAGGACGCTTTTTCCAAAAGAGACTGAGAAGAATCCCCGAAGGAAAGCTCTTTGAAATTCATATGTTTTAAGCTGAGGGATGTATATTAGAATTTATTCCTATAAATTTTAGGGGTGAAAAGATAATGTCAATATTAGTTTAATAGAAGGAAATAAATAGAGGTATTTCTTGGTCTAGGAAGTAAAATACCAATGATGATGGGGGGAAGATTTGAATACAACTAAAATGTGAATTTGGAAAAGGTAGGGAGCGTAGATTTAATTTAATATTCTCTATGTATTTAGGACCTAGTTCTTGTGTAGGTGTTATTCTACAAGGGATATGATAATTCTGGAAATCAACGGTGTCTTTATATGTTTCATTGAGAATGTGTGTATGTGTCATCAAACTACATACGTGTGTTTAGACCAAATATTTCTGTCATATACCTCAATATGTGTGTTTATTCCAGTAGTATAATTATTATTTTATTCCTATCCATAAGCCTATTTTCTAGGTTAAATTTCCTTCATCCCTGACACCTTATCTATGATATGAGACATTGAGAAATTTTACTACCTATCTAAATTAGTTTTCTTCAGGGATATTGTATTTCAGTTAAAGGAGAAAATAAATTGTGATATTCTTGATGGTTTTATTCCTTATATCATAAGATTATTGACCTTTTCCTCAACTATTCAAACATATTGGAACTTCTAAGGGATTCATGATTCAATACAGTGATAATATAGGAGTTTCAATGTATTTTTCAGGGAATAAATGAAAATATATTTCATGTTGTAATGATATAATCCTTAGATATGAAGCATTAGTGCATACATGAGAGATACAAGCCATGTGCATATTATTTTATCTACTAAATATTTATTTTTATATGATTCTTAATTTATGATTATTTCATGTCTACTGTTTTTTGTTTTCCTCATTTAATTTTAAGGAAGTAGATAAAGATGGAATTATGAATTTTTTAATAGAACATAGGTTAAGTATCTTTTAATTACATAGTTATGAAGATTGTTCTGAAAATATTATTTTTATAACAAGTTGGATGAGAAGAATAAATTTTGCATCTATACATTATAAATATGGAAAATCCAAGATGTTAGAGCTATATCTTCAATAAAATAACATAAATAGGAGGTGAAGAAACAAATTGATGCTACCAAGTTATAAGATTAAGATCCTTCAAATATGAAGATGGGGAGACCCTAATGAAATTATTTGAACATCTAAATATGTAAAAGGAGGATTTGAAAAAATTCCATATGGATGATATAGTATTCCAATAATAATAAGTAATTGATATGAGGTAAATGATCTAAAATTGAAGGTGATTACTGCTGTATAGAAAAGTGGATATGATGTTCTATATTTACTCTAGAAATGAGAACATTCTCTTTGAGGAGGATTTCATATTATGAATATGAAGGAACATCTCGTTAGGAGATAAAAATTTCATTTTCCTGTCTTTTTGGATGAATTCAACATAGTTTTTTCTATTAAATGATAGACCTACATGTTAATAAACAATGTGTAGTCTTCAATGGAGTTTTTATAGAAGGAGAAGAAGTAGTAGTTATCTTGTGGTGTTGTTTCTTGAAATAGTTTGAAAAGATAGAGGAAGTGAGGTAAGTGATCCTTGGGTGGTAGATATCCAACCCCAGTCCTTGAAAAGTCAATGAGAGTATGAGTGTATTGTTCACAACATCTTATTTCTACTAAACTAGTGAATGTTTTGATTTTTGTGTATTGGTAAAATGATAATATCATTCTTCTTGGATTATCATAGTATGAGTGAACTATGTAAGGTCATTGTGTCCCTTAATGCATTTTATAGATGCATTCATATGAAGAATTATGGTGATTTTCAGTTAAGGTAAATTAGTTGAACACATTTCCTATAAATTTCTAACAAGATTCAAAATGGTTAAAATCACAAAATTTGTTAATTATGTTGCACCTTATTTTACCCCCCCAATCAAGGAGGTACATGGACCTAACATGTGATCAAAATGTTTTTAAGGGTAATTAATAGGATATTGACTTTTGTAATATGGTCGTGGGACCTTTATAAAAACATGATATTTGTTATTCAAATAAAGATACGCCATAAAAGTGATATCGAAACATAATTTTTAATAAGTAGAATAAGGCAAAGATAGAACATTCTATTTTCAATGATATAAATGTTATACAATAACATCCTTTGTAATTTTTATCACAAGAGATATTTAATGTTTGATCATTTACAATTTATGTAGTCTAAGCTACATTGAGTTGCATCATTATTGAAATTATGATCTTCAAATTTTATTTCAGTTTTCAAATATTTCATTTTATTTCTCTTTATGTTGTAATAATTGGTTTATTTTATTCTCAATCCAGATAGTTTCTATTATTGTCTATAACTCATAAATTGTTTTTCCATATTTGAACTTGAGAATATCATCAAAAATATGGTATTCTTGGTTGTGACTTGGTCCATATAAAGGAAGGTACATGTTATTTGGTGTTCCTAATAAATGGAAGATTTTTGTGAAAGTATATCAATTCCATTCAAAAGTGTGGTTATATTGTGTTTCATTTCTCTCACTAAGTGTTGAGGATTGAAAATTGAACATATGATCATTTGATCTAAACAACTTTAAAAATATTATGTTCTTTGTTATAATATTTTTTCTTAATATCTATATTTTTGTATTTTATATGTTTTAAACTTCTATATTCTAATTTTCATGTTTAGTTAATATATGAAATTGAACACTATAATTTTATTTTTTAATATATTATAAATTTTATAAGTTATATCCCCCTCCTCTGGACCATATTTTTCATTTCAAATGGTCCCAATGGAGGACCACTCAACTTTGACTAATGAGCAACCCAAATAATGGTTTCATTCTATCATAATTTATTGAAGGTGTTTACAACCTACTATTTAATTTTTAGTTTTTTTATCAATAACTATCTTTGTGAATGAAACCAATTATATTTACTATTCTTGTTATTGTGTAATTACTATAACAATTTTATCATTGTATAAATAGAAATCATTCATTGTGCATTTATTCTATTTATTTATGTATTATTGATAACCATCTTATGTGATGGAATAACATCCTTACATACATAAAATAATTAATTATTCCTAAAAAATTAAACAAACGAATATATCATCCATATATTGTAACTGTTCGTTTGTCAACCTAGTGGATTATTGATCAAAGAATACCATAGGGAAAATCCTTAATGAATATAATGCCAAAAATTATAGTACTTATATTCTAACTTTTGTAATTCACATTTTAGGATGTTTACAATCACTTGTGTCAAAACATTTCATCATGAGAATGTTTTTCATGAACCAACTCGGTTCAACGCTAAATTAGTTACCCAATCTGAACCACTATAAGGCCCAGGAGTTGATCCAGATCCTCTCGGGATAGCAACAAGTTATGGGAATAAAGAATAAATTGTTGGGAATTATTTGTCCCACAAAAAATGAAATATATATATATATAACAATAAAACATATCTCTAGTAGTGTAAAAAAATAAAACCACACATTTATTCACTTATGACCTTAGAAATCACCTACAACAATAAGATCACACTCGATCAGTGAGAGAACCGTAGTGGGAAGAATCACTAAATGTTATAAACAAAAATAAGTTATAGGTTTCAGTATTAAAACATAGTATGAGTGTCAGATAAACTATTCCCTATGACTAAACCATTAAAAAACCAAGTCGTTCTAGTTTTAAAATACAACCATAAAAAATAAGGGTTTTCAATTAATTTGACATTAATGTAACATGCTTCCATTTTCATGAAATAAATTTATCCTTTAATGGCATTTCCAAATTACATTAAAATAATTCATTACCAATTCAAAATTAAATGAAAACAATTTAGATTAAAACATTTTTAAAAAAAATGGGAAAATGTAAGAATGAACAAAAAAAATGTACATCACATCAAAAGCACCATGTATACAGGGTCCAATTAATACTGATTCTAATCACCACATCATAAGGAATCATTTCACAAGTGAGAACCATGGGAAATACATATAGATAACTAGCACAAGTGGGGCCCTATGCACCTTGTACCTCGGTGATCAAAATTATCCAACTAAACTACTGCAGTGTTTTTATACATGAGACACCATAGGGGAATGATTCCTAAGGTTTAGTGGTCTCTAAATCATAATTCAATAATAATAATGTTCTTGTTCTTAAGAAAAAATTGGGAATCATATACTAAGGAGTAGTGTAATCCAATCATATAACATATTTTGTTACTTTTATACCACAAATCTTTCTAGAATAATGTCGTCCTCATCCACTTTCGAATAAACTATCATACTATTTTTATTTCACCTAACTAGTTAACTTGGATTATCATGTTCTCAATTTTAAATGGTGAAGGTTTTTTATAAATAGAATATATATGTACATATAATTTTCTTCACCCAAAATCTATTCCAACCTCTTACCACTAATAGCCATCCTTTAGAGTATCCCCCTTTTCATGTAACACAGAAACGCACAATCCTCTCCACTAGGAACATATCAAAGATCAGACATTTAATAAACACATAATTTTTTTAAAACAAGGGGGAATGATTCAATATGGGTTTTACACTTATAAAAATAATTATAAATGTAACAATAAGGTCTCATGACATTACAAATAATACTTTAATTTTAACTATATAATAACTAAACACCTTTATGTTCCAAAACCTATTAAAATACAAATTAAACAACCAACTCACTACACATTTAAATGCATGGTTGAAAACATGCTTAAATTGAAGCAATCCTTTTAAGAAAATCAAATCACCAATTAAACTCAAATTCACACCAAAACCCGTGATTTTTTTAATAAACCACAAAATGAAATTAACTCCCTCTATATCACATATGAACCCATTTTCTTTCAATTAAAAATTTAGAAATTATTTACAAACACAAAACATATTTTATAATACCCCTTTCACATCCAAAGCCATTTTTGAAACCATTTTTAAGCATTCAAAATTTAAATAATTCTACAATAGGATTTGAAGGATATTTAAATGAATAATACCCATGTAAAACTTGAATGTGAACATAAAAAATAAAAAGAAAGTCCAACACCATGCATCGCCATCACATTGATTTACCTATAAATACTATTTACTATTAAAATTGTGTTTTTAAATTCTCAATAAATTATGAAATTAATATTAAAATACTTTTCATAAGAAACCTACCTTAATTTCAAGTCATGATACTCAAGACGATGACAAGTCGAACCATCTATTTACTGCTTGCATACATATGAACCTTCACTTATATTCAAGGACTCCTAGTCCATATGTACATATTTTCATGGATAAATATGTACAAAGGGATCCTTACACATCTTCTTATATGTGCATATACCCTTTTACACTTACATGTGTATTCATTTTCATATATATATATATATATATATATATAAGAACACCTAGACCCATTATATTTATTCATCCTTCCATGGTCAAATATATATAAAGGGGAACCTACATACATGTCTTTATACCTACGCATATACATATAATCTCTCAATAATGGTATCTTGATCCCTTCCAAACAAAGACCAAAATGTACTATATATAAATACTAGAAATTCCAAAATAAATAAAAGGGACCCCAAAAAATGAAATAAACTAAGAGTTTAGATGAAACTAACCTCAAATGAAAATAAGACAACAACAAAAACCACACTAATTCACCTTCAATTGTGGATACTAGAATACAAACAAGTTTGAACAAAGAGAGCCACTACATACCCTAACAATGGATGAAAAAAACCAAAACCCAGAGCAACCCTAACCCTAGGGTTTAGCCAAAATGAACAGTGAAATGGGGGAGGAAAAATAGACCAAATGATTGATAAAGGGATAATAGAAGATCTTACCTTTGAGTTTTGAAAACAAAATCGAATAAATCGGGGTACAATAGTGGAGAAGAGGTAGCTCGATGGGAGGGGTGCATGGTTTTAGAGGAGAGGAGGAGGGGTTGGTCACATGAGGTAGGGGAGAAAGAAGAGGGGGGCTTCATGTGGTGATAGGAACCCTATATTGAGGATTAACAATCCTAATAATATTATTAATATATAATAATAATATAATTAATAATAGTAATAAATAAAAAATTAATAATAACAAGAATAATATTCATAATAATAATAATAATAATATTGTTATTATTAAATTATTTTATTTTGATTTTATTTTATATGAACTCATTTTATTACAATTTTACTTCATAATTTTTTTCCTACTCTAGGATGGGTGTACGGTTTGTTCATAAAGTCTTCCAGGCCGTGCACCAACACAACCCACCCTACGATAGATAAACGGGCCTCATGGGAGGTAGGAACAAGATTTAAAAAATAGTGTGTCAACCATGAAACTCAGAAATATAATTTAACAGAACCAATTTTCATGCATTACACATGGATTCCTCTAACCTTTTTCAATCCATGCTCCACAAAAATAAGGGTGTTTGATCACAATTGGGCCTCACACAGTTTTCATTGAATCCATTCCCAAACTGTGAAAAAGGGAAAAACCACCCAAAGACTCTAAAACTCAAAATAGATTACCAAGAACTCAACACAATCCCCAAAAAATGAACCATGTTCAAGAGAAGGATAAAAATAAAGAGATATGATGGTCAAGGTGTGCCAATTATCCCCACAAAAAATAACTTCTACCCCCTAAATTTGAACTTGATGCATGAAGAACCATACTCAATGTCAAAACAAATATGGCCAATGAAACCATGAACTCATTTTAACCTTTCACCCTACCAGTCAGACTACACTAGATCTATGATAAACCATAGTGAGAATTACCGAAAGTAAATCAAGATGGTTCTTCTGACCATAAGAACCTAACTAGAACCATAACCCCCACAAGAGAAACTGATCACAAATTAACTTACAAACTCTTCACACAGACCAATAAGCACAACCACTATGAACTCCCATCCCAAACTAGAAACCCTTAACACAAGAGAAACTCTATGAATGAAACTCAAACAAGGCACTAGAAAATAACACAATTCATCATTTCTATAAGACATGTGCATATACCAACAAGAAAAAACAAAAACCACTCTATAAAGGATAACCATATAAGGAAAACCAATCATAGATTCACATTTGAAAATGAACAACCTCTAGAATCACAAGGAAATGAGACCACCGCACCTTGTCACAACCAATGGGGGAGTCAGAAGAATAAAGAATAGTATAATGGGGAATGATGTAATGATAAATTAAACATTCTCCACTACGATATTGGAGTGAAAACCTACACTGAAGTTTTCCACACCCATGATGATTCCTAACTACATGAAAGCCTTACTCTGGGGCATATGGATAGATCTATTGTGTCTGGAAGCATCAATTTCTTCGTAGTCATAAGCTCAAATCCTCTGACTGAGACTTCTTCTCTTGATGACATAACCTTCAGAACTTTTACAGGTGACCCAAAAGGACATACCTATAGTAAGGATTTAGGGGATGATGATAAGACATCAAAGAGTTCCCAACATAACGATACATTTAGCAAAAAAGATATCGGTCCATTGAATGAAAAGTATGATCTGATAGGAAGACTTATTCGGAATAGGTTCCACAAGTTCATGCTCCTCACCAAATGGGGAACCTTCACTAATAACCAAAATAAACTCTTCTTAAACGTAGATAGAGATCATGCATGAAAGGTTATGTTTATAAATAATAGTTCATCACTATCCCAAAAATAGGAAACCAGTTTATTGAAATTTTCAACATTCCCACTTCACCATCAGTTGAAATTTTCAAGCAACTATGACCTCTATATATTTCTTCTCATTCAATTTCTCAAGAAAAACCCTAGTGGATAAAATTTGGCTTAAATATCACCAATGATGTCCCAACTCATAAAAAGAATTGAACGACCGCCTTCTCGGCTCCTGGAGATCCCAAATACCCGAAGGCACCCTCAACATCTTCATGACACACTAAACCCCTGAAGATAAATTGATAACAAAAAATAATAGTAATTGAATCACAATAGCTCATCTCCGGCACTCCACAAAGAGTTTGGACATGGCCAACAACTTGATGTGAATCATTGGAAACCTTATGGGTCAATCTGGTCAGCATACCTGCAACATCATAAGGCGTAAAACCATTTCATCATCAATAAATAACTCAATCAATTAACA
The DNA here is from genome assembly GCA_963277665.1 of Viscum album. Classification (NCBI taxonomy): domain Eukaryota; kingdom Viridiplantae; phylum Streptophyta; class Magnoliopsida; order Santalales; family Viscaceae; genus Viscum; species Viscum album. The sequence continues at coordinate 1,369,489,161 of OY728134.1, forward strand.
TTTTAATCCAAATACCAATCTCATAAACCAACACATCATAAAACCAAATCAAATCCAAATCAAATATCATCAGAATAAAAATCATATCAATAGAACAAAACAATTTAAGAACCCACTATTTAGAATCACCATCTTCCAAATTCATGCATTTTCAAATTTAATTCCCCCTTTCAAAATACAAAAAATCATTTTTCATTTAAAAAAATCATTTCATCACATTCACATTAAAATTCATAATATCACCTCACTTTTCCATTTAAAACAAAAAATATCATTATAAAATAAGCCTCTTTTATCTTAAATAATTTTCATTTCAAAAAAACATCGAAAAACAAAGTCAAATTTTTTTTCTTAAATACTAACCCAAGGTATACTATAAACCTTCACATAAATGTTCATTCAATTTGCCTCTTACATCATCCACACATACATACCAACATGAATTTTCCAATCATTCCAATCCATATATTAATTTCCCTACGGAATTATAATGGTTATACTCACCATTTTATCATTAAATACAACCATTTACCAGATTACCGTTTAACTTTGCCTCGAAAACATCCAAATTTTTTCAAAATTAGTAATCAATTTCTCTTTTAAAAAACTTTTTCACTCTGAAAGTCCATTTCAAAAATCATGTACCTTTGAAAATTTCACTCACAACAACCCGAATCAGACCAAAGAATCACCAATACAAAAAAAAAAATAGAAAAAGGGAACTAGTAGTAAACCATTTCCAAGCCACATGGTTTAGTAGACCATATACTGAGCATGAACTAACCGTTGGAAAAATATTGAACCATGCTTGTGACAATCATATGTTTCACTATTCCATGTAAGATCTCTATATAACACCAACTCACTTACACTATCATCCCCCAACATACAAGATCTCATCAAAACAAACAAACACCAAAATCATATATGAAATCAAATATAATGATTAAAACCCAACTACCCCCAGTGACTCGAATCTCATTAGAAGTGGTGGTGATTAGTCATTATCCCATTATCCTCATATTAATACCTAATAATCTTATCTCAAATATACCTTACATCCCCAAAAACAAGGGCATTTCGATATAAATCTTTTTATAAACAAACCTAGGTGAACCCTGAACGGATTACCCATTCCAGCCTGTGATAAGGCCAGAGAGGCATTCCTGATCCTATCGGGCTGGAAACTAGTTTGGGACATTAATAATACACAGTTGCAAATTATTTTTCACATACATAAATGAAAGATAAATAATTAAATATAAATAGAATAAAAAACTAAACTCTAGAAGCATAATGAAAATAAAACCACAAACATACCTCAATGTGACCTCGTGCGTCACCTCCAACCATAAGATCACACTCACTTCATGAGGGAACTAGAGCGGGTAGAAACACCAGATGGTAAAAATAAAAATAAGATATAGGTGTGACTATTAAAACTCAGTGTCAGTGCCTAGATAAACTATTCCTTATACCATACCATTAAAAGTAAAACTAAGTCTTGATAGTTTTATAATAGAGCACAAAATTAATTTTTTTGATTAATTTCATATTAATGTACCAAGATTCCATTTTCAAAAACAACCATTTTCCATCCATCACATTTACCAAGTCGTTTTCAATCACGAATAATCATTTTAAAATGAAAGGAAATAAATTTAGATTAAAACATTGTGTTCATGAAGGGGAAAAATAAATCATGAAGCAACTAAAATGACAATCACATCATAAGAACCATGTAATGAAGTTACACTAAATATCAATGGTGATAACCACATTATAAAGAACCATGTAACACTATAAACCCATGGGAATTTCCTATATAAAAATAGCACAAGTGGGACCATATGAACCTTGTACCATTATGATCAAAATCCTACAACTAAAATAACAACAATGTTCTCTTGCACAAGCCACTAGAGGGGAATTCATCCCAAGGGGAAGTGGACTACAAATCATAATCCAATACCAAAAGTGTTCTCGTGCACATTCCACTCGAGGGGATCCCATCACAGGGTCTAGTGGTCTCTAATCATATCACAAGTTTGGTTAGTGTTGTATCATTAATCCTGCTAGATGAATCTAGGCCATAGACATTTTCAAATCAAGTAGCATACTAGTTCTAGTTTTCCCAACTAGATTACCAGGTTTATCATGTGATCTATTTAAAATGATGGTGAGTTTTTATCAAGAAAACATATATGTACAAATCATTTTCATTACCCAAAAATTCATCCAACCTCTCACCACCAATCTCTCTCCTTGAGTGCATCCCCCTTTTCAATTCATAAGCTAATGAAGAAGACTCTTTACTATGAACATACCATAGATCAAAAGTTTATCATATACTTCATATTTCTAAAACACAAGGGAATTCCTCAATAGGACTTACCCACTTCCACAAATCATCTTCAATGTGGAAAACGTGCCTTGATAATTTATGAGTAATACATTAATTTTACAAAACATAATAACCCAATGCATTTAAGTTAGAAAACCATTTAAAATAAAAATTAAACAACCAAGTCACCACACATTCAATAACAAGCTTCAAACCATTCTTAAAACGAATCAATCCTTTTATGTAAAGAAAATCACCTATTAACTACAAATTCACACAAAAACCCATGCATTTCTCTAAAATTACCACAACATGAAATTTATAATCATTAAATCTAAAAAAACACATTTTCATTTGAGTCAACATCCAAAAAAAATTTACACACACAAAACAACTTTGAAAATACCCCTCTAACACCCAAAACTATTTTGGATACCACATTTAATCATTTATAATGTAGACCATTCTAAAACAATCATGGATGGATATTAAAAAGAAGAATACCCATGTCAAACTAGAAGGTGATCATGAAAATAAAGAAATGTCCCAAACCAAGAATCAATTTTACTTTTCATATAATCTACATACTCTTTAATATTAATTTTTTTTTTAAAAACTAAATCAATTATATAATTCAATGAAAAGACCTCAAAATAGGGAACCTACCTCAAACTCAAGGCACGCAACTCAAGATAATGACAACTTGAACATTCCATTTACTACATTCATTTATGTGCATCATCGCTTATATGTAAGGAAACTGAGCCCCTACTCATATATTTTCATGGACAATAGTGTACAAGGGGATCCATACACATATGATTATACATACATATACCCTTTACACTTACACAGGTATGCATTTTAATATATATATATATATATGCACCAATCCCCATTATATATATTCATCTTTACATAAGTTAATATATGTAAAAATTTTGAATTTACATACATTTATACCTAATTATGAAAATGCATATAAGTTCTCGACAACGAAAGCTCAAATCCATACCAACATAGACCAAAACTCACTACCAAAAAATACTCGAAACTCTAAAAAACACCAAAAAGGACATACAGAACTTGAAATCAATGAATATAGTAGATGAAACCAACCTCAAACTATCATGTTAGATCCAAAACAAACCAAAATTGCTTCTCTATCAACAATATATGCTAGAATACGACCATGTTAGACCAAAGGGAGCCACTACATAGCCTATCAGTGGAAGAAACCACTAAAAACCAGATCAACCCTATCCCTGGGTTTATAAAGAAATAAATAGGGTGACCGGAGAATGAAAAATCGTCCAAAATATGGAAAAAGAGAGAAGTGGAGATCTTACCTCAAATATGTGATGAAGAAATAAGAAGAAATAAGTGCAAAATTTCCAAAGATATGGAGCGCGATGGAGGGAGGGGCACACATCTGTAGAGGAGAGGAGGTGGGGTGGTCTTGTGATGTGTGGGAGAATTGAGAGGGGGTTGTTTGTAGAGAGGGGAATCCCCTTTGAGGGATAAAAGAACAGTAATATTAATAAAAATAATTATTAATAGTAATCCTAAAAATATTATAATATTAATCTTAATAATAGTAATATTAATAATATTCAAAATAATATTATAATTATTATTAAAACATTTTATTTTTATTTTATTTTATTCAAATTTTATTTTCATTTCCATTTTATTTAATATGTTTTACTATATGCATGCCACACTGTCTACTAGACCATGCACCAGTCGTGAGAATCATATTGGATAGAATGGACCCTCGTACGGGCTGTCCACATAGTACGAGAAACCATGTTCCAACAATGAAACTCAGCTATATCATCTGATAGAACAACTTCACATGATATTTTTACAGTTTCCTATAACCGTGCTCAAACCATGTTCCACCCAAAAAAGGTTTCATGGTCACTACTATGCCTCTCATGATTTGCATCCAAACCATTCACAAACAGTGCACATGGCCAAAACCCACCAAATCAATCTTAAACTCAAATATTTTCATTAAGAACCCAATCGGAACCTAAAAAAAAGGATCCCACATCATTGAAAGGATAAAAATAATCAAAACCCATGGTCAGGGTGTGAAAATATTAATCATTGTAATGTTTACACACACACAGATGAGGGGAATCATTTTTATCATTCAAATGTGGACTTGCAGTCTAAAATACTGTTAAATATTTTGGGTGATATTATCATTGTCTCACAAGTAATATTTAATAAAAAAAATTTATAAAAAATAATTATTTAATTAATGAAAACTAAAAATAAAATAAACCAAACTGACAAGGTATTTTTATTCTCTCATGATTATTCTACATGAAATAGATGTCATTATATTAATTAAATAAGATACAAATATATTCAAGTATATTTTTAATTCATTAAAGATGAATTAAAATAATTTGAAATTATTATTGATACATCCTGCATAACCTGGAATATTTTTAGTAAGTTCCTAATAAATAATGAATTTTTTTTTATTTTTCTATATTTTTATAATTTGTTTTGAAATTAAAATGACATTTAGTAGGGAAAATGTCATGGGTTGGCCAATTAGGTTGGTTTGGATTGGCTAATACCCGACCCAAGTTTGGATGGCTTGATTATTCCAACCAATTCAAATGGGTGCATTGCTCAACCATTTTTTAAATAAATAAATTTACTGGTTTAAAATAATTCCATATAAAATGGTTTTGGGTGTACTTCTTGTAGTGTTCTTCATATATTTCACACAAGGTGTGTGTTCATAGTTCCTAAAATTCACTCTAATGCTAAAAAATATATAAACCTACCACTTATGAATTAAATGTGTTCATTGAATATCCATCACTAGATAGGTTGTGCTGGTAATTAACTCTTGTAGAACATTTAATCAAAGAGATATTTTTGTTTTTTAATCCATGTATGAGATGGTATACCCCACCCCAAGCCCTAATGTGGTTTATACCCTCATAATTTCTCACTCATATATTATTTTGTCTAATTTTATCATTGATTAAAAAACATAGGTCTACATATTTCCATATCTCTCCCATCTAACCTTCAATCGAAAAATTATATGTGTTTTTGGGACCATATCAACTCTATATACTAAATTTACATTGAATTTAACTAAAATTTAGTTATAAAATTTCACAAAATTTATCAGATACCCACCAAAGGAACATGATCATGATGAAATCATTTATATCTATTATTTAAAAAAATCATCTCTTTTATTAAATCACTATATATAACCTACCAATTCATGGTTTTAACCATAGATCATGTGTCATTAAATTTATATATGAATAAAATTTATAAAATGGTTCCTTGGTAAAAAATCTTTATCCTGTAATATTGTTCCCATCACTTAATCATTTTATCATAAGAGATCCAAAAATAATTCCACCATATTATCAAAACATGCACCACAACACCGATTACAATATTCTACGATATTCTTATGCTAGAAAAAACAAATTGACAAATCTATAACATGCTTTTATTTTTTTTAATATCACACAATTGATATAAAAATTTGTATCATTTTGATATTAATCGTCCTTTTGGATTCCCTCTTTTGAACATGATTCAATAGTTGGGAGGATATATATTTCACTCCAATGATTCCCTCTTAGAAACGTGGATCTATAATTATTTTTTTATACCTAGGATTCAAGAATATTTTTTGTGGATTTATCACATAAAAATCCAAAAACGATCCTAAAATTTCATTTACTGCCTATTTAAATTTTTCTAAATGACTTGAATATTTCACTACTAAAATTTAATACTCTAAAATATTTAATGATGGAACTTATACCATTATAACAATAAATTCCTACTAAATATTTTTATCAAAACATGAATAATTTATATTCATTTCAAATACTAATTTTTGCAAATTGAATTTTTATACTTAAATTACATGTAAATACCTTGATAAATAAATTCAATTCTTAATATTATTAACCGGAATAGTGTATATATAATTGAATTTATTAGATGATTTATAGGATATCACTCACACTCATGCATTCACTAATTCATTAACATAGGTCCTACTTCATCTATCTAAATGGATGGATGTTATGTATACACATTGTAATTGAATCTCTAATCCCATATCATGATACAATTAAGACATACTCTCCAACCAAGTGTGTTATATAGAAACATATCATGGAACCTTAAAAATAATGATATTTTATATCTATGTAAAAATTTTATTAACAGCTACTATATAATATAATATCTTTGACCCACAATATCTTATAAATAAATATGTATATATTATGTAATTTTCAATTATTTATTTATCATTGTTTGACTATATTGGATGGAATTTCCTTTGTCTACCATGGTTATTGATTTAGTCAATGAACTAAAATATAGTAAAATGGGTAAAGGTGTCTACATGATATATTGAAAAGTGATAAATCCAATATTGATCATTAAATAAATTTCATACTACTAATATAATACATGATAGAAGATACCATGTGACAAACATAAACTATCTTGGTTTTCATCATGTATGAAAGTATGTGATCAAATGATTCCCATTGATAATTATTTGAAGCTCATAAACCAATTCAAATTATCTTATATAGAAATGTCTAATGAAACCAAAACATGTGGTTTACTTATTGGTGGTTTTTTCCTCATGATCTATTATACATCAGTTCACCATGTTTGATCCTCTTTAAAAGAAAAGTAAATGATTTGATCCACCATCACCTAATATTCAAACGAAATTTTTTTATGTTAGTATATTTTATATGAATCAAAGGAAATATTTTTATGATTAATATCATAGTATCTCAAGGTTATCATTATAATTGAGATCTTCTATAAACTTCTTAATATGAAAAATAATCCATGTAAATGACCATGTAAATAGTGGATGAGAAGTAATTACACAATAACTGTATGAAAAAATCTTGTACAAATTATTGTATACATTATATGGTAATCAAAATATATTTCTTATGTTGTTTCCAGGGTATCAATTATCACAATAGTAACCATATATTAATATCAGATTAAATTTTTATAGTTATTTTAATTTATATTCTCTATTAATATGGAAAAAATTAATTTCATTTCATATCTTATCCATATTCTCTAGTGGAAATCATTTTCCAAAAAAACTTCCCTAAAAATATCCCAAGTACTGATGGATCAAATTGTTAAACATTTCAAAAAATATAATTCCTCTAACATGAGTTAAAAAGGTATTTCCCTTAACAATGTGGGATCTATTTAAACTAATATATACATTAATGTGTCATATATGACCATGAAATTTGATAAATTAATATGTTGATACTTAGGATTAATGTATTACGAACATCTAATTTTTTGAATAATTTAGATAATTTCACACATAATTTAAATGTATTTCCCTGATTGAGGGTCTAAAAATTTTATGAGTATCCCCATTAATGAAAAGAGACAATATTCCATGATTGTTATAGCCCATGGAAAACATTGGTATCCCATTAATGTTGTCAAAATGACTTAAGATGGGGGTGAATTGAGGTCTTGAAGTTCACATTTTAAAATAATTAACATCCAACTTCAAATAATAATTTCAATTATATCATTTATTAACTCATATTCATTGATAATTAAAAATTAATATAAAATAAATATCAGAGAATGTTTTTTAGTGCTTTTGGGACACTAAGATATTCTCAAACACTACACCAACAACACCCAGTGTAGGCTTAGTGATTTTATCAACATAAAATTCATATGGATCATCAAATTAAACTATAAGTAATAAACACTAATTATTTAAAAAATAAAGTTATATTTTGAGTATATTAAAAACAAATCATCTCAAGCCACCTCACAGTCACACTTAGTAATTGAATTGTACACTCATGAAATATATTGACACTAAAATGTTTGTTGAATGTGGCAGTACATAATTATTTCTAACCACAATTGATATAATATAAACATATATTAGAAAAATATATCATCCTTTTTAGTAGGGATGAAAAGAACAACAATCAAATTATAATATTTCAAGAATATTAAAATTCATCATTATGATTATACCATTAAATTTTTTTAATTCATTTTGCAGTAGAACCTATAAAAGGATTTATAGAACCTATAGAATTTAATGCAGCAGTGGATAATAATTTTTTTTATCATATTTGTAGTGAGTAGTTCATGTGTGTTTCTAAAAAGATGTTTCATGTTTTTATATTCACACTGTGATGACATACTTACATAATAATTTTAATTCGTTAAATTCATTATTTTCCTAGATCATACCCGTGAAATTAAGTGACAAATTGAATAATACTATTACTATATTCTTCCAAAATTAATATAGGATATAGTCATAATTTAATAGCACAATAAACCATTTCAAATACAAGAAATATTTTCTAATAAATTATCAATAAAAATAATGATGAAAATATCATTAAATTTAAACCATTTGTTAATTATCAAAATTTAAGCAATTAAATCATTTAAATATTGGAATATATAATATGTGTAAGAAACAATATACTTATATTTTATCCTATTTATGAATAAATATATATTTTAACTTATATAGTAAGAACAAATTTTTATCATAATAATAAATTTTTAATAAAACTATCAACATATAAAATTTTACTTTAAAAAATAAAAATTACGCACAAATAATCTACACACTGAATAGATCACTTATGAAGAAATATGAATTGCTATGATATTTTTTGGGTTCCCAAAACAATATAAGAATACCAATATCTGCATAAATATTTTTACTATACAGAATCATTTATTTAAGAGATATTTCTAAATTTTACTACTTCTATTTTTATTATTCATCCATGTTGTAATATTGCATTCTTGAAATGTTTTATCTAAAAGAATAATGAATAATAATCATATTAAAAATAAAAAAAATATAAAAAATAATAATTTCATAAAAAAACTATCACACACTTATAATAAAATCATAATTAAAATAAACATTGTTTTTTAAGAGAATCCAATCATAGGATTTTTTATATCACAACAACATTCCTACAATATACATCTATTTATGATCATGAAACACATCAAATTTAAACTTAAAATTCCATATAATATTCATATAACATAACTAATAACCAGTAAAACAAATGGATTAGTAAATTGATGTAGAATTTTGTGTCATTACATACACTCTTACCAATTTTGTAAAAAAATGATAATTTAAAATATAAAACACAATTATGATTTTACAATGAGATATAATTGAAGAAATATAAAACTAAAATAATTTTGAATCTGAAAACCCATATTGACGTACATGGAAATTAAATTTCCTTTTCTAAATAATTAATACATTACAAAAATATACACCCAAAGACCGTATTAGTTTAGTGTCTTTAGAAACGTGGAATATAATCTCTTAACTTGGGGAAAGATCTTGAACATATCCCATAAAGATCTTCCCCTTTTGTTTTCCGACCTAAAATATTTCTTTATATCATGGGGAAAAGAAAAAAAAGGGTGAGATCAAATGCTCAGTAAGGGTAAATAGTGAGAACATAAAAAAAATCAGAAACACAACAATGTAAAAACATGAAAATAATGTTTAAATATCAAAATATTGAGTTATTAAATAAATATTAGCAGTACATATGGAATAAATCATAATGGAACATTAACTGAGAGAAAAAATATTTGGTATAAAACATTGAATTTTGGAAAAAACAAGCTCATAATATTATTTATATAGTAACTAGGCCATTCCTTCCAAGACCGTCATAGTGGACAAATTCCATTACCGAACTATGATTTCATGTCATTCTAGCTGCGTATTTCTGAACCGGATTTACTTTTCATTCAAGACCTATATTACATAACAGGATTTACTTTTCATCCTATTCATGTGCATCTCGAGAGATATAAATCATTATCCAATGCATTTGAGGATGATATAGATCCCACCCATTTCTTAATGAAATAATTCATGCATGTTCCAAAAAAAATTAATCATTCATCCTCGAATAACGCAAGAAATATAATGGTTTTTTAAAACATCATTCCATCAAAACATAATACATATAAAATATCCTTATATCTTTTACACAATAAAATCATTTTAATAATATAGATAGAAGCATATCTATACATAAAGATCATCATCATAGATGGAAGATAATTTTGATACAACACTTAAACTTTATACCTCTAGAAAATATCCTTTCTTCTTCAAAAATAGTTTCTTTTCTCAAAATTTCATGATGTTTTAATATAAAAGAATTTAATTTAATATAAAATTGAAATATTTTAAAGTAATATTCATGTAAATAATTCATTATTAAAGTTTTAAAATTGGTTCGTTATGTATAAGTTAAAAAAAATTTCTCCTCATACTTTTGTCGGATAAGTAAAAAACTAAATCATATGGTAATAAGAATGAATGATTCCTTCCAAACCATGTATTACAAGTAAAAAATGGGAAAATGACATAAAAATTCATATAATAATAGTAAACATTTTATGAATAAATTTTTAGAAAAAATGGACATGAAATATAAATAAATCCCAGTAAATACTTACAAATAAACAATATCGAATAATAATGAGATTGAAATATTATCCCTTAGCTTAGGTCTGATTTCATCTATATGATTCTGAAAAATCATGTATAGTGCCATTAAAAATATTATTAAATTTTACTAGAAAAAAAATAATATTTATGATATCACATATTATTCACTTATGACTTTATATCCCACGTTTATTTATCAATTCCAAGGTAAACCAACATTTTGGGTAATAATCATTTTATTTATCATACATGTTTTGACATGTTATTATTGATCTTATTATGTTCATGATTTCAATACATTAATTATATGAAACATGATTTATATACCATATATATTTTTATATAATCTTATATAATATATAGATAAATGAAATGAAATACACCATTCATGGAGACAGTAGGTCACATGTTGGCATGGACGATGTTTCTATTTCCATACTGAATTTGATGGAAGAAATTAAATTACATATATATATTTATAAATCAAGTAGAATTGTTATGTCAAATATTTCATTCTTATATATTATATATACCTTATAATCATTCATGAATGGTTATCATGGAGAATGAATCTCATTGAGTCGTGGAGACGGTAAGCCATACATACGCACGAGTGTTGATATCATTCCCTTTATGGTTTAATAGTATGTAATTGGATGGTAAATTAATTTTAAAGAAATAATATCATTATATATTCATTATTTACATCCATTATACTCATCAATATACCCATCCAAATTATGTATTATTGAATAAAAAATGACACCACAGTGTGGAGACGGTTACCTGTACATACGCACATGTAGTGATATTGTTATTCATAGGATGCATATAAGGAGGTATAAGGTTTTACCATAATTATAATAACATATAAACATGTAGAATATACTAGATTTATTTATTTAGTATTGAAACAACATAAGAATAGGTAGTATAAGAAGATAATAATTCTGAAAGTGGTGATAAAATAATTAGCACTTTTTCAAGTATCCCCTGTTGGTATGCACAAAATTACTACTTAAGATATCTTTCGTCCCAAATGGTGGCCTCCATGATGAATTAAGGGATGTTTGGAGGACATTTGGGCAGGTTTTTTCCAAGCCATAGGGATTTGGAGGTGTGAATAAAAGATAAGTATAGGTTCCATTTTATAAGAGATGGGAGGGGAACCTCTGGAAAGTCTTGAAATATTAATTTATTATAAATTCATTATCAGTTTATAATGCTCCCAAAATGATTTTTTTAATATAAGAGTATTATTTTTCTAAATACTCTCAACATATAATTTTAGACATGTTTTTATTTTACTGAAAAACTTATCATTTTGATTTATCCTTATTTAATCTATTTAATTTTATTTGTGGTAATAATTTTCCAAATATTAATTGGTTATAAATATTTTTTATTTTTTTTAAATTGCATATAATTGAATAATTTATGAAATTGTAGACCATATAATTTTACTTAGTAATTTTAAATATTTTTTTTTAAATAATTTAATAATACGTTATTTTTATAAAATATCAATAGTGTCAATTTTGACACTATTCCCTTTTTTTACATTAAATAAAGTCCACACAAAAGATAAATTAAAATAAAAATATTTAATACACTCATAACATGATATAGTTTCCTAAAAAAATTTGTTGATAACATTAATTAGTTCATATGATATTTATTTTAAGATTATTAAAACCTTTTATTTTATATTTCTGTCAATAACATAATTTCTTCTTCACTGTTGTGACCTCATTAATGGTAAATATTTAATCTATAAAATTAATAAATAAACTCATATGATGTTGATAATTTCAATATCTTTTTGAATACTATTTGTGCTCTATATTTTATGATGTTTATCACTATATTAAAATTATTATACTTATAAGATATAGGAGAGTGACATGTTGTCACCTTCTTTGGTCTTAATTATAATTACATCACTTTTACGGAAAAGAGTCATGAAATGAGTCAATTCTGACCCATAGGTGATATTGGTCGACATTAATTCATCCAATAGGGTTTTCGTAGGTGTTAGGGTAATTTTATAATCTTTATCATATTGTTAGTTACCCTAATTTAACCGATATACCTTAAACTATGTTAAATAAAAATTAACGTAGTTACTATTCATATTATCCAAAAAAATAAAAATAATCGATTAACATAATTTGGACCAACTTATTAAAAAAATGGAATCCTTTTTCCATAATTCAAAACACATAATTCGATAAAATTAATTTAAAATTAATTCTCGTTGTCAAAAACCAAAAAGTAGGTTTTTAAAAAGTAAAAACTTATGAAAATATTATTATGTGTTTAAGTACAATTTAAATGTGAAATTACATCTAATGACCAGCATGGGATTAAATAATAAAACCATAATCCAAATAACTATGATACCAATTTTTAATATAATCTAACTATATAAATAAATTATATGAAATGAATGTTTTTAATTTAAATGCAGTATTGGTCACTATTCATTAAAAATATGAATTTTTTCCGAAAAATAACAAAAAATCAAGAAAAATAAATTTTTTTGACCCTATTCCAAATAATATGTTTATTTTGTAAAATATAATATATAAAAGTGTTAATAACTAGATTTAAAATGGTTGTGAAATCAAAAGGTTACAAAATTTCATTTTTGAAAAATAATTCATTTATATGAAAATTTGAATTTGTTCTTATTTCTTCTGTAAAAAATAAATCAGATGATTGTTAATGTTGTATAAAATTCAAAATTCGGTTAATGATATTCATAATAGGTAGTTTATATCACATTAAATATTACTATTGTAATAATATATCATTGTTTAGTGAAACTCAGTATTGCGTATAATGAAAGCAATCGTGGAAGGTTGCTCTTGCGTGTAACGTAATCCAGGAATTGTGTTGCATATACTAAAAGATAATTTGGTGTTTCATATAGTAGAATCTAATATTGTTTTAGCGTACAACACAATACATCAATGAAATTAAAAAGAATCTATCTCATTAAATCTCAGGGTGTTACATTATACCCCTTAAAATTAATTTCACCCTCGAAATTCTTCGGGCTTATAAAAGGTTAACTACTAGAAATTTTCTATCATAAAAACCCACATCCTAAAAAGGAATACTAAAAATTCATTTTAAAAATGGTTGTTAGAAACATAATGGTTACCCAATGTAACACATCACTGGGTTTCCACTTATGAGAACAAATGTGGGAAGTGAAAACATGGATATAGAAGAAAAAAATTAACCATCATGTTTTGATGGATAGTGATAGAGAATAAGGTTTGGATAAAGTTAAAAAAAATAAATCCATAAATCTTATATGATATAATAGAATATCTAATTCATCAGACAAGAAGGTAGTAGGATAACATTTTTTGTTTTTAATATCCTTTTCGTAAAGATGAATAATATGAGAAAAAAATACTTACATTATTTTGGTACCATATCACCATTTTTTGTTCCTTGTAAAATTTCCACTTCATCTATTAATTACAGAAATGAGGTTTAATTTTTCATTTTGGATGTGTTAGCAGATCATGTGATAGAATGATAGGTCATTCCATATGTCTCAACAAATGGGTTTTCACAAGTAATCAAATATGCATAAGGCCAGCTATGATGAGATAATACATTAATCTAAAAAACATAAATTGAAATATAACTTATAATTTCCATAAATAGATAACATTACAATCCTTCCAAAAATAGAAAATATAAAACATTAGAAAGATTTGAACTAAATTGACATAACATTTATCTCCCATATCTCATAATGTTGTTTGTGGTTGTCACATTACAAACATGTGAATTCATTAGCCATGTATTCTCTTAGAACACGATAATAACATGAATTACCGTATAACCATAATAAAAACATGAATTCTATCACAATTAACTTTTTACGCACACCAGAAAAACCAAAAGTTCTATATACTCAAACCATGATATGACTTTCTCCTTTTATCAGTCATTAGGACATTATTCTTATTAAACACCTACTTATCTCCTTGTGTCTTCATTATATTCATATGAGGTGATCTACAAAAATATATCAATAAATTTTCATTGTTAACTATACTATTTAACATATTATTCAAAATAATTAATGAAAAACAATAGTTCAATGATCCTTAGATGTTTCTTTATTACATAATACTATAAACTTACTTATACAAAATTATTCTAGATAATCATGTAATCATTCCACTATCTTCTTAAACCATTTACTAATATTTATCATTTTATTCCATAACACTTATTTCATCTAATATATCAGTTATAGTCTCTTCATCTTCATCAACATAAATACTACCCAGGAAACCATGTTGATTCTCTTCATGAGATTTTCCCTTAGGGCATAAATTTTCATAATGACCATACATTCCAAATTTAAAATAGTTAATCGTCATTGATGTCTTAGAAATATCATTATACTTATCCACTATGTTAAATGAACCATTTCTATTTAAAATATTGGATTTGTGTCCTTATTTTCCACACCCAATGCTTCATCTAGTTCCTTCGAATCCTTCTCCATGGTTCTCTTCCCATATGATTTACATGAGGAAAATTGAACTTTATTTCCTCTATGATAACCATGAAACTATATCATTCTCTTATTAGCAGGGTAAGGAAACTCACCAAAGTTGAAATTTTTTATCATATTATGAGAATGATGATTAGGCATAAAAATTATTTTTCACCTTCAAACTCCCATTTCATTTGGTTTCTCATGAATAATATCATTATATTGTCTATAATATTCTTCATTAACATGAATCCTCTTATTTCCATCATTTTTCTATAACCCATGAAAAGTGTGATTCGAGAAAATCATTCTAGGAAAACAATATAATCATGGGGGAGTACATTAAATATCTAATATATTAGGTTTAATCCTAAGGTATTCATGATTATTACCACAATTATAGAACTATAATCTATAGTTAGATATAACCATAGGGACATACCTAGACATACCTTATAAATATCTCTAGTGATATGACAAATGTTTTTTCATCCATGTTTTTAAAGGTTGACTAAAATTTTTCTCTGATACAAACTCCAACAAACCATCTTGACACAAATGTACATTAATTTTTGTTGAATACTTAATACATTACACAAATATACACCCAATGATTGTATTAGTTTAGTGTATTTGGAAACATGGTACATAATCATCTAACTTGGTGAAATATCTTCAACATATACCATCAAGATCTACCCCTTTTCATTTCCTACCTAAATCCTATTTTTATATCCTGGGGAAAATAAAACATAAAAAGGGTTATCTAAAATTCTCAGTAAGGGTAAAAATTGAGAACACAAAACAATATGTAAACATAAGAATATAAAAACATGAAAAAAAAGTTTAAATATCAAAATATTGAGTCATGAAATAAATATTAGAAGTATGTAATTCATAGATCATAAATGAACATTAACCCTGATAAACTATTATTGGCATAAAACATGGAATCGTGGAAAAAAACTAATCACATAACATGATTTCTATACTATCCATGGCATTGATTCCTAGACCAACATCATATAGAAATTCCATTATTGAACTGGTTTTTCTTGTCATTTCATCCATGTATTATTGAACCATATTAACTTTCCATTCCAGCCCTGTATTACTGTAATGAATTCAATTATTATTCCAGTCATGTATATATCATGAGATATAAATATTTAACCTATGAATTTGAGGGAGATAAAGGTCCCACCCATATCATAATGAAATCATTCTTACATATGCCACAAAACATAAACGATTCATCATAGCATAACCTAAGAAATATAATTTGATTTTTAAACATCATTCATTCATAACATAATCCATATAAAATACAATTCCATCATTTAATAAATAAAATAATATTAATAATAGGGATATAAATATAACCCTTTTTAAAGAGAATCATCTTAGATGGAAAATAATTTTGATAAAACACTTGAACTTAATTCCAGAAGAAAATACCATTTCTTCTTCAAAAACATTTACTTTTCTCAAAATTTCAGGAAGTTTTAAAATAAAATAATTTAATTGAAAATAAACTTGATTTTTTGTAAATGAATATTCATGTAATTAAGTTGTTATAAAATTATCAAAAATATGTTCCTGTCGTATAAGTTAAAAACATTATCCTCATACTTTTGTTGGAGAAGTCAAAAAGTAACTCTTCTGGTAAACGAAAGAAAGATTCCTTACAAACCTTGTACTAAAGTCAAAAATTGTTAAAAATATATATAAAAATACATATAATATTTGTAAACATTTTATGAAAATATTTTTATAAAACCTGGACATATATGATAAATATACTCCTATAAATAAATATGAATAAAAAATCTTGGATTATAATGTGATTGCAAAATTATCACTTAACATTGGTCTGATTTCTTCCATATGTATCTGAAACTACAATATAGTGGGTTTAATCATATTATTTACTTGTAACAGAACTATAATCATATTTAATATATCATATATAATTCACTTATGAGATTATATTACCCATTTATTCTTTAATTTCTTGTTAAAGAAACATTTTGGGTAATAATTGTTTCATTTATCATATGTGTTTGGAATTTTTATTCATGATTTTATTACATAGAAAATGTTTTAAATAATTTAATAGTTTAAAAAAAGATTTATATAACATATATATTAAGTATATAAATATATATAATATATATATAAATGAAATAAAATACATCGTTCATGGAGACGGTAGCTCGTACATACGCATGAACGTTGTTTCTATTTCCTTATTGAATTGAATGGAAGAAATTAAATGAAACATATATATATATATATATCCATTATCATTATTTTTTCATATATTTCAGGTTTATTTATTATTTATACCTTATAATCATTCATTAACGGTTAAAGTGGAAAATTAATCACAACACATTGTGGAGATAGTAAGTCATACGTACGCATTAGTGACAATATCATTCAATTAATGAGTAAATAGTATAGAATTGGATGGTATATTAATTTTAAAGAAATAATATATAGTAATATCCATTAATTACATCCATTATACTCATCAATATACCCATCTAAATTGATTATTTTTTAATAACAAGTTACACCACAGTGTGGCGACGGTAAGTCATACGTACACACATATGGTGATATTGTTATTTGTAGGATGAATATAAAGAGGTATAAGGTTGTAACATAATTATAATAACCTTTCTTCATGTATAATATATTTGATTTATTACATTAGTATGGAAACAACATTATAAGAGTATGTATAAGTTGAAAATAATTTTGAAATAGGTGATAAAAACAATTACCTCTTTTTCATGTATCTCTATTTTGGTATGCATAAAAGGACTCCTTAAGATGGGTTTATTACCAAAGGGTGGACTCTATAATGAATTGAGGGAATTTGGGAAGGGATTTGGGAAGGTTTTGGTGTAACGGTCTGGAATTACTTCCAGTGGACTATAATTGATACCTATCAGGGCACTCCATGGGCGGCTACACCCCCTGGGCGGGACACACCACCATCCCCAGTGGCAGCCATTTCCTCATGAAGCCCTTGGGCAGAGAGCCATGCTTTGTCCAACGCTCACATGTGAGAGTTCCCAAGGATCGGATACATTCCTACCTCCTTTGCCTCTGATACCAACTGTAGAGACCCGTATCTTGACGTACATGGACGTTACATTACATTTGCGGAATACTTAGTACATAACAAAAACACACACACACAAGGATCGTAATAGTTTAGTGTCTTTGGAAACTCGGAACGTAATCTTCTATTCGTGGTGAAAGATCTTCAATATCTCCCATAAAGATCTTCCCCTTTTTTTTTACCTAAAACCTTTCTTTATATCCTGGGGAAAAGAAAACATAAAAGGGTGAGCTCAAATGCTCAGTAAGGGTATACAAAAGAAATAAAAATCATATCATATTATTTTGAAAATCATAACCTGCAAAAGAGATCATAGTATCTTAACATGGAACAAATCATAGAAGTGAAAATGAGATCACCATAATCATAACATGAAACTTGAAACTTTGTGGCATGCACACATAATCATGGAAAATCATTTCTTGTTAGTCATGACTCATTGCCAAGACTATCTTAGTGGACAAAGTCCCTTTCTGAACCGAGTTCACTCCTCGTTTCAGTCCTGTATCACTGAACCGAAATAACCTTCCGTTCCAGCCATGTCTATCTCATGAGATATAAAGTCTTTACCCAATGCATTGGAGGGAGATATAGGTCCCACCCATCTTATAATTAATCCTTTCTTATTGTGCCACATAATCATAAAACATACATCATCGCATAACACATGTAACAAAAATGGGATTCTTGAAACATCATGACATCATAAATCAATTCATATAAGATAAAGGAATTCATAAAAATAATTCCATCACATCATGATCAAATCAATGTAATAATAGGGATAAAAACAGAACCCTTTATTATCTTAGATGGAAAATAATTTTGATAAAACACTTGAACTCCATTCTTGAGGAAAATATCCTTTCTTCTTCAAAAACATTTTTTTCTTTCATAACATGTCATACCACTTTAAAATAAAGGAAGTTGATTAAAAATAAACTTGAAAACTTGTAAAGGAAGCTTCTTGGAAATAATGTTTTAAAATTCCATTCATGCCGTATAAGTTAAAAAAAACATTCTTCGTACTTTTGTCAGAAAAGTCAAAAAGTACCTCGTACGGAAAAACGACAAAAGATTCCTTTCATATTCTTTACTAAAAAATCACCTAAGGGTAAAATTGGATTTAAACTATTTCAAGTGGATGGAAACAATATTACATATTGAAGGAACATGGATGTGGATGATAAAATACACCCCAGTAAATACTTACGAATAAACAATCTCGGATAAAAATGAGATTGTGATATTTCCCTTACCTTAGGTCCGACTTGCTTTGTAAGTGTCCGAACCTCCTGTATAATGATTTAAATCATGTTATTGACTTATTACAGAATCATATTCATTGTTATGATATCATATATGGTTCACTTATTACATTATATTACCCGTTCTTTTGTAAATTCCATGTTAAAGAAGCGTTTTGGGTAAAATCGTTTCATTTATCGTAGGTGTTTTGACTTGTTGTTCTTGACATCATTATTACTTATATCATGATTTAATTACTTCCAGAATATAAAATATGATTTGTATATCATATATATTCAGTATATATATATAAATAATAGGTAGATAAATAAAATGAAAAACACCGTTCATGGAGACGGTAGTCCGTACGTACGCATGAACGCTGTTTTTCTTTTCTTATTGTCTTGAAATGGAAGTAAGTAGATGACATACATATGTATATATACATAAATCCAGTAGCTTTATAATGTCATATATTTCATTATTATTTCTTATATATACATTATAATCATTCTTAAATGGTTAACATGGAGAATGAATCTCATCGCGTCGTGGAGACGGTAGTCCGTACGTACGCACGAGCGATGATATCATTTCTATAAATATTGAATTGAATTGGAGTGGATTATAAAATATATCAGAATCAATATGATGTTGTAATAACTATTTATAGTTATTCTTTACACCATTATACCCATCCATGTAAGGTGGTGGTGGAAAATAGATTACACCACGGCGTGGAGACGGTATTCCGTACGTACGCACGCGCGGTGATTTCTTTTTCCGTAGGATGGATAGATGGTGAAATAGGGTTGTTTCATACTTATAATAACATATCAGTATATGAGTGATACTTATGTTATTACTTCATAATGAAACAACCTAAGAAGAAGAAGTGGAAGAAGAAATAAAGATGAAAGAATTGGTAACGGTAATTACCTCTTCTTTGAAGTGCCTCTTTGAGACCTCCTCTTAGGGAACTAGAATTGGTCTTTGAGGAAGACCAGAACCTCTAGGATGTTTCTAGGGAAGTGGAGAAGAGATTTTGTCAGGGGTTGGCCGAGCTTGAGAGCTCAAATTGGTGTGAGGAGGAGGGGGAGGAGGTGTCCTTTTATAAGGGAGGAGAGGGGCACCTTAGGAATTCTTAAAAATATTAATTTATAATAAATCTAACCCCACTTAAAAACCTCCAAAAATGACTCATATTCGAAGCTTAGATGAGATAGGGTTGTAATCTCATCAACCAATCAAATTTAGACATGTTTGGATATTATTTTAAACCTTATAAATTAGATTTAACTCTAAGTTAAATAATTTAACTTTTACCGTGTCTTTTTGTTTTCTTTCACTATATGGTTAATAAACTTACTATAACATGCCAAACGAACCCCAACTTGTATATTATTAATACATATATCCTTATCTAAGTCATTTGGCCGAACCTTAGATTTTTAGGAATAAAATAACAATTAATAATATAATATTTGATTTAAAAACTATTTTGTGTCAATTTTGACACTATTTGATATATGATTTTTGTGAAAGTCATAACAGAATTATATGTTCGAAACAAGTTGATTAAATCAACACTAATATATCATAGTAACCTAGAAAATTAGTGGAATTCATAAAAAATCTCAAATTACATTTATTTTGGTGTTTATAACATCAATTATGTCAATATTTCATTAATAAGATAATTACTGCATCATCGTTGTGTCATAAATAAATTAAATTATTTTATGTCTAAAAATTACAAATAAAATACCATCATGTTGTAAATCGTTTTATCTTTCTAATGAATATTTACAATCGAATATATCTTATGTATAACCCCATATTAAAAATGATTTACTTATTAAACTTTGATTTTAACTATTTTAACCTTTCTTTAAATAAATTAATAATAAATGTCCTAATCTAATCCAAGTGGGCCTAAATGGTCATATTTTATTCCTAAGTTTGTTTTTGGTCGAATTACACTTGTCCAATAGAATTAGGACATGTGTTAGGGTAATATTAATATCATATTTACCCTTAGTTACCCTATTTACTATTAACCGCGGTAAAAAAAAAGTAAAAAGTTACTATTCACCAAAAATTATTTTCATCTCATTGAACCACATTTTAGTACTTGATATTAACCGTGTCTCTCGGATTTTCAAAATTCCATTCACAGAAGCGGTAAAATTAAGTTATATGCAAAATTCAGTTTTTAACCTACCACTTAGTAGTTTCACTATTCATCAAAAATTGATGTTTTTCAGAACA
Source organism: Viscum album (assembly GCA_963277665.1). Taxonomy (NCBI): domain Eukaryota; kingdom Viridiplantae; phylum Streptophyta; class Magnoliopsida; order Santalales; family Viscaceae; genus Viscum; species Viscum album. The sequence continues at coordinate 1,369,511,260 of OY728134.1, forward strand.
ATGCCAAAATTTCATCCCAAGCTATATTTCATATTCCGAATTCAAAAATGAAGTCTATTTTACCAAATTCATAACATAAAAGTTGCATTAATTAATTTTATAATTAAATCCCTCTGTTAAAACAAATAGCGTGTTTTTTAAGAAACAATATCTATCAAAAGATTGACACTTGTTTATGTCTAGTTTAAATGTGAAATTACATCCAATGACCAACATTGTATTAAATTGTAAAAATATATTCTAAATATACTTTAAAACCACTCAAATTAATGATTTATCACTATTAATTATTTCGATTAAAAAAGTTGTTTTTAATTATAATTTAGTAATTTTCACTATTCATCAAAATATGAAAGTTATCCGAAAATCACCAAAATTTCAACCTAAGCTAATTTCGATATTCCGAATCCAAAAATGAAGTTCATTTTGAAAAATAAGATTTATAGAATTTTAAAAAGTGGTTATTACTATTCATAACGGGTAGTTTTAATAATATTTTAATAGCATATCGTTGTTTAGTGAAACTCGTTATTGCGTACTACACACACTATCGAGGAAGGTTGCGATTGCGTGTAATGCAAGGCAAGTCAAGGATGCGTGTTGTGCAAGCTCCTTTTGGTGTAGCGTACAACACAAGACATTAATAAAATTAAAAAGAATATTTTTCATAAAATCTTGGGTTGTTACATTCTACCCTCCTTAAAATGAATTTCTCCCTCGAAATTCGTCGGGGTTATAAATGGTTTTCTATTCGAAAGTTTCCCACATCGTAAAAAGGAATACCAAAACTTGGCTTTAAAAACTAAAGTATGAAATGTAACGATTACCCAAATAAACTAATTGTTGGGTTTCCACATAGGTAAAAATATGGATATGGAAGAAAAATCTAACCATCATGTTCTGATGGAGAGTGGTAGAGAACATGGCTATGGAAAAGCCAAAAATCACAAATCCATAAATTTGTGATGATATAAGGTACCATCTGATTCCTCAGGTATAAGATAACTAGGACAACATTTTTGGTTTTCAAGATCATTTCCCTAAAGTTGAAAATTTGAATTAGAATAAATACTTACTTTATTTTGGTACAATCTCACTGTTGTTCGTGCCTTGAACAATTTCCACTTCATCTCTTAAATAAATGAAGTTGAATTTGTTATTCGTGAAGTGTTAGCAGATAATGTGATAGAATGACGGGTCATTCCATCTATCTCAAACAAAAGGTTAGCAAAACTTATATACATAAGTCGATCTATAGTGAGATTAATCATATATGGTTCCTAAAATGGGCTTATACTTCATATATCATACTGCTTAATATAATAACACTAGTTTCTACTAAACAGGGACTTCCTGTAGGTCAGTGGTAGGCGATAAAGGCCAGTCGCACTTCGGTTGTGGGTTCGATTCCTACAGCCTTGTCCAAAGCGATGGGCTGTCGCCCGTCCTGCAGGTTGTCCCTTTTTCTAAAACTACGTTACTATAACATCCCATAAATAATATCGAAAATCTTATATCCTTAAACAATACTAACTTATGTCCAACATAATCCAGTCTAATCTTTAGGCTTATACATAATACTGCAGTCCACTCTCATAATATAGTGATACCGATTACCAGAGATTTAATATTGTCGTTGATCCCCACATATAATAAGATATGTCTTGTTGGTCACATTCTAAACATTCAAAGTCCTTAATCATGTATTCTCTTGAATACCTTAGTGAAAACATGAATGCAGTTTAAAGTTAACACTTTCCACATACCAAAATCCTCAAAATTCTATATACTCAAACCATGATATCACTTAGTCCTTATATCAATCATGAGCTCATGAATACTATTAAACATTTCATTTTCTCGTCTTCATTATGCGCATATCATCTTATTTCCAAAAAAAATATCTCAATCACTTTGAATACCACATCAATAAATATTGCAATACTCAATGATACAACATTATTTTGGAATCCCATTACATAAACGCTTAATCATTCCACCACATCGTTATCATATTCAACATCGCCAATAGTGATCGCATGTGACTTCCCTTTGTCCTTTTCCTTCAGTGGTTGCTCATGTTGATCATCACTAACCCTTGGATTAGGGCAATTAGTAGCATAATGCCCCATTTCCTTGCACTTGAAGCATTGAAGTGTTGGTGGTGCGTTCTCTGCAGTGTTTGCTTTATTCACATCATTAGAAACCCTTTTTCCATTACTTCGACACTCAGCTGCTCGATGATCTTCTTTTCCACACTTAAAACATTTTCTAGTTCCTTTAAGACAATCTCCACCATGCTTCTTTCCACACTTTGTGCATAAGGAAACATTCATCTTCTTTTCACCATTATTATGAGATTTCTCCTTGAACTCCATCTTTCGTTTCTTGTCAAAACCATGAGATGGATATGTAACACCAACTTCCATTTCTACCTTGATAGCACAACGCACAATTTCTTCATAGCTACTGAAGTCTCTTATAGCTAATGCCCTTCGAAGACTTGGTTTTAAGCCACTGAAAAATCGATCAACTTTACTTTCAGGTTGGATGATAATACCAGAAGCATACCTTGCAAGTCTTGTAAAATTTGCTTCATAGGCACCAACAGATTCATCGTCCCTTTGCTTCAGTTCAAGAAACTCTTTCTCCATCTTTGTTCGAAGAATACGAGGGAAGTACTTACTGAAAAACAAGTTCTTGAACTCGTCCCATTCCATGGACTCAATTTCATCCCTTGGCCTCGTATTCTTGATAAGATTCCACCATTGATCAGCTTCACCTTCCAAACGATATACTGCTAAGATGACTTTATCATGTTCAGAACATTGAAGAACTGAAAATATCTTTTCAGTGGTACTGATCCATTGTTCAGCAACAAGTGGATCGGAAGTCCCACTGAAAGAAGGTGGACGTTGCCTCATGAAGGACTCAATAGAATATTGTTCCCTTCTCTGCTCATTTAGAAGTCCAGAATGATTCATAGCTTGTGTAAGTATAGCAATAAGATTTTGCACTCCATCTCCCATAACATTTGTTTTTTCAGGAGGGCAATCATTGCATTGTCCATTGCATTGATCAACACGGTTCCTTCGGGTTCCAGCCATCGTCTAAAACCCAAAAAGAATTGTGTGAGAGGCAAAAATCATGCTAGGGAAAACAACATAATAAAGGGGGAGTACCTTCAATATCCAACATCTTAGGTTTAATTCTATGATCGTTAGCGTAATTCTATTACTATAACCTATACGTATACTTATCCCTAGGGACATCCCTAGACATACCTTAGAAATATCTCTAGGGATCTCACTAACGTTTTCACATCCTAGTTTCCAAAGGTTGACTAAACCTTTCCTCTGATACCAACTGTAACGGTCTGGAATTACTTCCAGTGGACTATAATTGATACCTATCAGGGCACTCCATGGGCGGCTACACCCCCTGGGCGGGACACACCACCATCCCCAGTGGCAGCCATTTCCTCATGAAGCCCTTGGGCGGAGAGCCATGCTTCGTCCAACGCTCACATGTGAGAGTTCCCAAGGATCGGATACATTCCTACCTCCTTTGCCTCTGATACCAACTGTAGAGACCCGTATCTTGACGTACATGGACGTTACATTACATTTGCGGAATACTTAGTACATAACAAAAACACACACACACAAGGATCGTAATAGTTTAGTGTCTTTGGAAACTCGGAACGTAATCTTCTAATCGTGGTGAAAGATCTTCAATATCTCCCATAAAGATCTTCCCCTTTTTTTTACCTAAAACCTTTCTTTATATCCTGGGGAAAAGAAAACATAAAAGGGTGAGCTCAAATGCTCAGTAAGGGTATACAAAAGAAATAAAAATCATATCATATTATTTTGAAAATCATAACCTGCAAAAGAGATCATAGTATCTTAACATGGAACAAATCATAGAAGTGAAAATGAGATCACCATAATCATAACATGAAACTTGAAACTTTGTGGCATGCACACATAATCATGGAAAATCATTTCTTGTTAGTCATGACTCATTGCCAAGACTATCTTAGTGGACAAAGTCCCTTTCTGAACCGAGTTCACTCCTCGTTTCAGTCCTGTATCACTGAACCGAAATAACCTTCCGTTCCAGCCATGTCTATCTCATGAGATATAAAGTCTTTACAAAATTCATTGGAGGGAGATATAGGTCCCACCCATCTTATAATGAATCCTTTCTTATGTGTGCCACATAATCATAAAACATACATCATCGCATAACACATGTAACAAAAATGGGATTCTTGAAACATCATGACATCATAAATCAATTCATATAAGATAAAGGAATTCATAAAAATAATTCCATCACAACATGATCAAATCAATGTAATAATAGGGATAAAAACAGAACCCTTTATTATCTTAGATGGAAAATAATTTTGATAAAACACTTGAACTCCATTCTTGAGGAAAATATCCTTTCTTCTTCAAAAACATTTTTTTCTTTCATAACATGTCATACCACTTTAAAATAAAGGAAGTTGATTAAAAATAAACTTGAAAACTTGTAAAGGAAGCTTCTTGGAAATAATGTTTTAAAAATCCATTCATGCCGTATAAGTTAAAAAAAAACATTCTTCGTACTTTTGTCAGAAAAGTCAAAAAGTACCTCGTACGGAAAAACGACAAAAGATTCCTTTCATATTCTTTACTAAAAAATCACATAAGGGTAAAATTGGATTTAAACTATTTCAAGTGGATGGAAACAATATTACATATTGAAGGAACATGGATGTGGATGATAAAATACACCCCAGTAAATACTTACGAATAAACAATCTCGGATAAAAATGAGATTGTGATATTTCCCTTACCTTAGGTCCGACTTGCTTTGTAAGTGTCCGAACCTCCTGTATAATGATTTAAATCATGTTATTGACTTATTACAGAATCATATTCATTGTTATGATATCATATATGGTTCACTTATTACATTATATTACCCGTTCTTTTGTAAATTCCATGTTAAAGAAGCGTTTTGGGTAAAATCGTTTCATTTATCGTAGGTGTTTTGACTTGTTGTTCTTGACATCATTATTACTTATATCATGATTTACTTACTTCCAGAATATAAAATATGATTTGTATATCATATATATTCAGTATATATATATATATAATAGGTAGATAAATAAAATGAAAAACACCGTTCATGGAGACGGTAGTCCGTACGTACGCATGAACGCTGTTTTTCTTTCCTTATTGTCTTGCAATGGAAGTAAGTAGATGACATACATATGTATATATACATAAATCCAGTAGCTTTATAATGTCATATATTTCATTATTATTTCTTATATATACATTATAATCATTCTTAAATGGTTAACATGGAGAATGAATCTCATCGCGTCGTGGAGACGGTAGTCCGTACGTACGCACGAGCGATGATATCATTTCTATAAATATTGAATTGAATTGGAGTGGATTATAAAATATATCAGAATCAATATGATGTTGTAATAACTATGTATAGTTATTCTTTACACCATTATACCCATCCATGTAAGGTGGTGGTGGAAAATAGATTACACCACGGCGTGGAGACGGTATTCCGTACGTACGCACGCGCGGTGATTTCTTTTTCCGTAGGATGGATAGATGGTGAAATAGGGTTGTTTAATACTTATAATAACATATCAGTATATGAGTGATACTTATGTTATTACTTCATAATGAAACAACCTAAGAAGAAGAAGTGGAAGAAGAAATAAAGATGAAAGAATTGGTAACGGTAATTACCTCTTCTTTGAAGTGCCTCTTTGAGACCTCCTCTTAGGGAACTAGAATTGGTCTTTGAGGAAGACCAGAACCTCTAGGATGTTTCTAGGGAAGTGGAGAAGAGATTTTGGCAGGGTTTGGCCGAGCTTGAGAGCTCAAATTGGTGTGAGGAGGAGGGGGAGGAGGTGTCCTTTTATAAGGGAGGAGAGGGGCACCTTAGGAATTCTTAAAAATATTAATTTATAATAAATCTAACCCCACTTAAAAACCTCCAAAATGACTCATATTCGAAGCTTAGATGAGATAGGGTTTTAATCTCATCAACCAATCAAATTTAGACATGTTTGGATATTATTTTAAACCTTATCAATTAGATTTAACTCTAAGTTAAATAATTTAACTTTTACCGTGTCTTTTTGTTTTCTTTCACTATATGGTTAATAAACTTACTATAACATGCTAAACGAACCCCAAATTGTATATTATTAATACATATATCATTATCTAAGTCATTTGGCCGAACCATAGATTTTTAGGAATAAAATAACAATTAATAATATAATATTTGATTTAAAAACTATTTTGTGTCAATTTTGACACTATTTGATATATGATTTTTGTGAAAGTCATAACAGAATTATATGTTCGAAACAAGTTGATTAAATCAACACTAATATATCATAGTAACCTAGAAAATTAGTGGAATTCATAAAAAATATCAAATTACATTTATTTTGGTGTTTATAACATCAATTATGTCAATATTTCATTAATAAGATAATTACTGCATCATCGTTGTGTCATAAATAAATTAAATTATTTTATGTCTAAAAATTACAAATAAAATACCATCATGTTGTAAATCTTTGTATCTTTCTAATGAATATTTACAATCGAATATATCTTATGTATAACCCCATATTAAAAATGATTTACTTATTAAACTTTGATTTTAACTATTTTAACCTTTCTTTAAATAAATTAATAATAAATGTCCTAATCTAATCCAAGTGGGCCTAAATGGTCATATTTTATTCCTAAGTTTGTTTTTGGTCGAATTACACTTGTCCAATAGAATTAGGACATGTGTTAGGGTAATAGTAATATCATATTTACCCTTAGTTACCCTATTTACTATTAACCGCGGAAAAAAAAAAGTAAAAAGTTACTATTCACCAAAAATTATTTTCATCTCATTGAACCACATTTTAGTACTTGATATTAACCGTGTCTCTCGGATTTTCAAAATTCCATTCACAGAAGCGGTAAAATTAAGTTTTATGCAAAATTCAGTTTTTAACCTACCACTTAGTAGTTTCACTATTCATCAAAAATTGATGTTTTTCAGAACAATGCCAAAATTTCATCCCAAGCTATATTTCATATTCCGAATTCAAAAATGAAGTCTATTTTACCAAATTCATAACATAAAAGTTGCATTAATTAATTTTATAATTAAATCCCTCTGTTAAAACAAATAGCGTGTTTTTTAAGAAACAATATCTATCAAAAGATTGACACTTGTTTATGTCTAGTTTAAATGTGAAATTACATCCAATGACCAACATTGTATTAAATTGTAAAAATATATTCTAAATATACTTTAAAACCACTCAAATTAATGATTTATCACTATTAATTATTTCGATTAAAAAAGTTGTTTTTAATTATAATTTAGTAATTTTCACTATTCATCAAAATATGAAAGTTATCCGAAAATCACCAAAATTTCAACCTAAGCTAATTTCGATATTCCGAATCCAAAAATGAAGTTCATTTTGAAAAATAAGATTTATAGAATTTTAAAAAGTGGTTATTACTATTCATAACGGGTAGTTTTAATAATATTTTAATAGCATATCGTTGTTTAGTGAAACTCGTTATTGCGTACTACACACACTATCGAGGAAGGTTGCGATTGCGTGTAATGCAAGGCAAGTCAAGGATGCGTGTTGTGCAAGCTCCTTTTGGTGTAGCGTACAACACAAGACATTAATAAAATTAAAAAGAATATTTTTCATAAAATCATGGGCTGTTACATTTGGCTGAGAAAAAGGGCTTGGGAGGTGTGGTTAAAAGACAAGGGGATGTTCTCGTTTACAAGAGAGGGGAAGAGAACCATTATAATGTATTGAAATATTGATTTATTATAAATTTATTTCTGATTAATAATTCTCAAAAAGTCATTTATTCTGAATATAATATGATTATGGGTCCAAATAATCTCATCTAATAAAATTTCTACATGTTTTGATTTTATTTTAAACCTTATCATTTTGATTTATCCATATTAAATCTATTTAATTTTATTTGTCGAAATAATATTCTAAATATTCAAGGATAATAAATATTTACTTATGTTTGGTTAAATGTCCATAATAGGATACTTTATGAAATTTTAGACCATATAATTTTCACATTTTTTTAAAAATATTTTTCTGTTTTATAAATAATTTAATAATATGTTTTATTTATAAAATATCAATAGTGTCATTTTTCACAATATTCATATATTTAACATTAGATAGAATCCAAAAATAAGATAAATTAAAAACAAACATTTAATAAACTCTTAACATGTCATAGTAAACATGAAAATCCGTGGATAACATTAATTAGTTCATATGATATTTATTTTAATAGTTTTTAAACCATCTATTTGATATTTTTATCAATAAAATAATTTCTACATCACAATTGTGTGATCATTAATAGTAATTATTTAATCAATAAAAATTATAAATAAATTCAAATGATGTATATAATCTCATTATTGTTCTTTAGAATATTTTTGTTCTATTTTTTATCACATTTATCACTATATTAGATTTATTATACATATAATAAATATGATAGTGACATGTTGTTGTTTTCTTCTGTTTTAATTATAATTTCATCACTTTCATGAAAAAAGTCCATTAAATGAATCAATTTGTACCCATAGGTGATATTGGTAGACTTTAATTCATACAATAATATTTTGGTAGGTGTTAGGGTAATTTTATTATCCTTATCATATTATTAGTTACCATAATTTACCCGATTTAACGTTAATTAGGTTAAATAAAAATTACTTTAGATATTATTCATAATATCCAAAAAAATACAAGTTACCTATTAACATAATTTAAACCCAATGATTCCAAATATGTAATCAATTTTTAATAACTCAAAATTAATAATTTGTAGAAAATAAATTAATATTAATTCTTGTTGTCAAAAACCAATAAGCGGGTTTTTAAAATGTAAAAACTTATCAAAATATTGTCATGTTTATATTTCCAATTAAAATGATAAATTACATACAATGACCAAAAATGGATTAAATGATAAAATCAAAATCTAATTTAACTTTTAAAACAGTTAATAAGATAATCATTCTATATAAATAAATTAGGTTAAAAGGCAGTTTTGAATTAAAATGTTGTATTTTTTACTATTCATTAAAATATTAATTTTATCAGAAAACTACCAAATATTAAAAAAAGTATAATTTGATGTCCCTCTTCCAAATAGGAAGTTTATTTTGTAAAATATAAAATATAAAAGTGTTAAAAACTATATTTAAAATGGGTGCGCCATCAAAAGGGGGAAAACTACATTTTTTAAAAAATTCTTTCTTTTATCCAAAAAATTGTAGTTGTTCTTATATCATGTCTAGAAAATAAATAAGATGAATTTAAATGTAGTATAAAATTAAAAATGTAGTTAATTGTATTCACAAAAGCTTGTTTATGTCCCATTAAATAATAATATTTTAATAATATATCATTGTTTAGTGAAACTCGTTATTGCGTATAACGCAAGCTATCGAGGAAGGTCCCTCTTACGTGTAACACAAGCCAAGAATAGTGTTTCATATACTGCAGGGTAATACGGTGTTGTGTATAGCACAATCTAATAATTTTGTATCATACAATACAAGAAATCAAAAAAATAAAAAGAATTTATCTCATAAAATAATTGGGTGTTACATTAAATTTATAAATAACACGAATTTTTTAAAGAATAAAATATGTAAAATCATGAAAATTTAACAAATATAATAGTAAACATACCAAAACCAAAAATATGAAATTATTTGGCCTCTTAATCAAAGGTGTTTTGTTCATATGGTTTAGGATCAGTAGTCTAAGGATCATTTGGTTTAGTTCATAGGAAAGTGGCATAGAAAAAATGGAGGAAATATTAAAAATATATGATATTATGATTGAAATTTCATCAAAATATATTGGGTTTAGGTTTTTAATGTATTAAACCTCAACATAAGTAATAAGCTATTTAATAAAAAATGTACAATTGATATGAATATCTAACATAAGGGAATGGAAATTATGATTTAAGGAAATATTTAAAATGAATAAAAAATATGTAATAAAAAAATTAATTAAGAAATAATGATAGAAACATAATATTGTGAGGGTTGAACAAAAACAGAACACATATTAAATAGAAAAAATCCACATACATTTTTATTTATGTATTATTAATGGATTAAATAAAATATATATATATATATAATTAAAACATTAATCCCAATTAAAATTAAGTAAACATATATATATATATAAGACTAAAATGAAATTATAGAGATTTTTATTTTTGATGGAATCCTTTCAAAATTTCCCATGTTGGTTGTTTCAAGTACCACAGGACTCTTTGTCATTTTAAAGGTGGGTGGAATCATGATCACCTAAAGTGGTGACGATGGTACATTATTTTAAATGAGTGCATTGGGTTTATCGCTTCCCACAAGTGGTCTTATTTTTTAGTATGGGGATATCTTAATGATTTATTTTATGTTCATGAAATCCTTCTTATTAGAAATATTATTTAGCCATTTTTCTAATTGATCAACATAAAACATGCATTTTAGTGGACATTGTGTGTGGTAATTATATTATCTCTCAATTATTCCAAGTTTCTAGTTACTATATAGACTAATTCAATATGGGTAGGAACTCAGGAATTTATCACTATATAAAGAATACTTAGGATCCACATAAAGTAGGTGTGAATAGAAGTATTGTTAGGATTATTCCCATGTTAATGGATTATTATACGTCCTTGTAAGGATAATCAAAACCTTCTTAGTTATCAATTTGTTTGACGTATATTCTGTATTTTACGGTCATGTTACAAGGTAACTTGTGGATCCATCAATGTTTATGTATCCATAACTGATTCAATGATATTTGAATTTTTGTGGGGGGGGACTTCAAAGTGAAATGAACCTAGTAATGGAGTGTTTTGAGACTTATGCCACAGAGTGTCTTACCATATCTAGCCTAAATGATGAGTCATGTGAAGTAATTATAGGGAATAAACATGAGAATTTGGACTTGAGGTTTTACCGAGAACCAATTATAAGATATTCTAGCATCCTAAACTTTTATAAGTAAAATTCCATTCATAATTAATAAATAAAATATTATGTAATGTAACTATAAAAAACATAAAATGTTTTTCATTTTGTATTGTATGTTGGTATTATGAGATACCTATGCATCATAACCATTAATAATTTTGTTCTTAAACAATTAAAATTATGATTTTTATATATTAAGTGTTATTATAAAGTCCAATCAACACCAAAGAATGATGTGATAACCATGACTAGTTGGATTGTACCCTACAAAGCCCATTTATGAGAGTGTTTTAGTCCGATGGTATCACATGGAATTTCCATTAACTATGATCAATCCAAGATTCAATAGCCACAACATGATAAAAACTATTTATGGTAGAATTTCAATCATGTCAAGATCATGGACTAAACCATGTACTCTGAAAAATCCTAAGATAGTACCATAATCACATAACATAGTCATATGGTGTTTGATGGTCTAAATAAGGGTTATGTATCCCAAACCTACTGGAATCATAATATTAATTTTAGTTTTAATAAAATAATTAATATATTTATCCCTTTAAGTATTAAATTTAATATATAATTATATAATTATATTGATAAATAATATATTTTGAGACAACAAAACCAAAATTGTATTTTTGGGAAATATTTAGTTTCAATTAAAAGACATTTTTTGATGCATTTATGATATTCTAAATAAATAATATTTTTTAAAATATTCTAATTAAATAATATTTATTTAAATATAAATTATAATATAATTTAATTAAGTAAAATGTAATTTTTATATGGGTTTAAAAGATCCAAGCATCGTAAAAACTGTAATTTACAAATAAATAAGTATTTTTTGTTTAAAAAAATATCATATTATGAAAATTATTTTTCTAAAATAAATATTATTTTTGGAATAATCACATTAAATTTATAAAATGGTGTTTGATCACAATTTTCTAAAATTATGAATTTCTGGGTAAAATAAAATATAGTATAAATATACATTATGTATTAGACATCATAATAGTCAAAACATGAAGTAATAATTATTTTAAATAGAATCAACAATAAAAAATGTATTTCCACTTTAATTTAATGTGTTCTTAATGTTATTTGATTAATTTCGCAAACCAGTATTGAATGCACCATAACCTATTTTATATTTTTAGGTTTTAAATACATGTTTTTATGAAAATTACTCACCTAAGAATGATAAATGGAATTAATATAAGGATTTTGGTTCAATGAAAAATAAACTATTTAAAACCTAACTTCATTAGTATAAATCATTGTAATCCCATGGGAAGGATTGTGATTATGATTATTTTATTATGTATAGTCAAAAAACACTATATATAAATTAATGAAAAATTCTACTCAATTTATATATAAATACCCACCCAACCACAAATTAATCTTCAATAGAAACCCACTGATCTTGAATTTTCTCTCTATATACATCTCTAAATCCCACCCATTTTTCACAATATTTTAATAATATCTTTCTTGTCATTTAAAAGAAACTGGTTATGTAAGGAATTTTTTCCCTCTTAATTTTATTCAAGTACTTTCTTCATATTAAGCCTCTTTATTTATATTTTTATATTGTTATATGTTCTTAACAAATCCATTTTCCTCCCTTAATATTACTAGGTAATGATAAATAATATTTCAGTCACATTAAATCTATGTATGAATCGTTATGTACACCAATTATACAACAAAAATTATCTCATGATTTTTCATGCCCAAATTTTTCATTATGAATACCCATACCCATTTCCAATCAATGGTATTCACCATGAAGTATCGATATATTTTTTATTGGTTTATTCCCTGTATTTAACCCATATATTTTAATTGAAAAGGCTTGTGACCCCAATAGAACAGATTTAGTTGTTATTTTATTATATTGGAACTAGATCTAAGAATGTGAATCCCAATTATCAAATAGTTTAATAGTATTTGAAAACTAGATACCCACTTGATAATCACATTAAATCTCATATAACAAAATATAAATATGTTTTTCTTCGATAAAAATATTATTCTTCTCAGCATATTCTTGTATATTAATCGTAAAACCCTTTTCGGTATCCTAGGATAAAAAAATAAGAAAATAGTGAGTTCAAAGGATCGGTAAGTGTATGAATACAGTGGAAGCTATGAATAAATAAATTATAATCAATATGGAAACAGAAATAATTCAAACACATTTCATCTAATAAATAACACGAACATAAATAATAATATTACAAGAATAAATGATAATTCCATATATATAATCACATGAGGTTGAAACATTACCATGGATATTATAACTATTTGAATAATCACATGGAATGTAATAAATAATATTATAATGAGGTAATTCATAATTCTAAACATCATAACAAACTTTCAAGTCCTTTAACAAGACAATTTAAAACTATGTGTAAAACCTGTTTAATTTGTCCAGGTAAACTGTCTCATGAGACCTACTAGTTCATCGAGGGGCTATCTAATTTGGGGCCCCACCCATCACATAATGATTCCAATTTATTCATCATGAGAATTTTTTGAGACATGAAAAACATAAATATTCATATTTAAACACTAACATACAAAATTTTACAACATACCCAATTCACTAAGCATAAACATAAACCATCCAGAGAAATATAATGATAAGTAATAAAATAGTACATAATTTTAAATATTTTCACAAGAATTTCAAATAGATAATAATTATAGTGTCATTGAAATTTTCCCCTAAATAATCATAATTATAATAGGTGTTTTTTTTATTGATTAATTTGGGTGCATGAAAATATAATTAAAAACATTCATGGGGAAAATAATATTTCCACATTAAAATTGACACTTTTGAAACTAAAAGATCACAAAACAATTTGCAAAAAATATTCCATCAAAATAAAAATAGAATCTTATAAAATAATATCTAAAAAAATTATTTTTTGTAAAGAAGTTCAATCACATATATGTCATAAAAGTTAAAAAAAATTCCTTTAAAATGAATTTAGAAGGGGTAAAAGTGCCTCATTTCGAAAAATACAAGAATATTCTTTTGAAATTTTTTTATTAATATTAATGAAACGGGTAAAAAATTATTTTGAAAATAATATGAGATTAGTAAAAAACATGTTTTTAAACCTTTTTAAAAAAATATAGAGAGAAATAAATCATATTTTTCATAAATAATTTTCTCAATCATTTAAATTATAAAGAGAGGAAAAAATTTATATTTAAAAAATTAAATTAAATAATACTGGAAGGAAATTATATTTCTTTTTTTATATTAATACCAAATAATTCTCCCAAGGTATACTTAAACCAAAATAATCAATTATAAATTATGAAATAAACCCCTTCATCTTTTTTCTATTGAGTGATAAGCGCAATGAAATAAATAAATAATAATGATAATATAAATATATTTAAGTTATATTTATTCACTATATAACATATTGTTGGTCGGAGTGGATAGTCAAGAGGCGGGTGAATTGAGTTCCAATTAATATTTCTGTTAAAATATTGTCTATTTAAAATCCCCCAATTTATAAAACAAGTTAAAATGTAGTGAATTTATACAGATTGTAAATGTTCACTTAGCTTCTCAAAGATTGATTAGGTCTCAGTAAATTAACCACAAGATTAAATGAACTTTTGAAACTAACCTACTGATTTACAATAAGTGTAAACAATTGCTAATTTAACTATCAAAGTAGCTTTAAAATAGTTTTGTATTACAAAGTAATTGTAGCGGAATGAATAAGATATATGTAATATACTATAAATGTAAACTAAAGATTCACAGCAGATATAACAAGAGGTTCAGTCTCAAGACGAGACATAGTCCTCTCATATTTATATAAATTTGAACCACACCCTGGATCGGGGTTAAAAACAGTTTACAAAACTGTCCAGGCCACACAGGGACCTCTACCACTATTCTATGTGGGAAACAAAACAAAGACCAGGCCACCCAAGGACCTCTTCCACAGTTGACGTGGGTAAACAAGAGTAAAAATTTGTGGTTTGAGGATTTTGATATCCTCCAGTTCAGTGCAGGATACAGTGTGTGTATAAGATATATAGAGTACACCACACTTCTCGAATGTTAATAAATAAATCACTTAGAGATAGTAGATAAGCGTTTAG
The DNA here is from genome assembly GCA_963277665.1 of Viscum album. Classification (NCBI taxonomy): domain Eukaryota; kingdom Viridiplantae; phylum Streptophyta; class Magnoliopsida; order Santalales; family Viscaceae; genus Viscum; species Viscum album. The sequence continues at coordinate 1,369,526,545 of OY728134.1, forward strand.
AAAGCTCTAGTGATTATAAATGAAGTTCAGGACTCTTTGGATTCAGCAGGAATGCTTCTGAGTCCTTCTCTGGTTTTTCTGTTGAAAAACAGAGTGTTGTAGTCATCTTGTATTTTACGGATCTCTTATTTCATTGTGTGTTCCTCAGTAGTGTTGGATTGCATTCATGAGAACTCTTGGAGGTCGGGCAATCTCTTTATTGATTAGGATTGTTCTTCTTGTAGTGCTCTCGGTGTATGTAAGTTCTTCTTGTTGTACATTCACATATGCACACCTCTTTTCTTCTATATCGTGTACTTCATCTTAATCTTCCTTATATTCCCTGAGTTCTGGCATTAGTAATGATTCCCTTTTCATAGGTACGAGATACGGTTTCCTGACATGCCAAAAACTATCATTAAACAACATTAATTGCATTAAAAACATAAAATATGATCATTAGTATTATTTAAATAATATTGTCAAAAAGTCAAGGAATAGTGTCACAATGATAATGTTAACGGTGTCTTCTTCACGGTATGAGGTTCACAGTATGAGCTTCACGGTGTGGGGTTCGCAGTATGAGCTTCACGGTATGAGGTTCACGGTATGAGCTTCATGGTATGAGCTTGTCACTGCGAGTCCTTCACGGTGTCTGGGTCATGGTGTCTAGGACACGGTGTCTGGGTCAGGGTCAGTCCTTCACGGTGTCTGGGTCATAGTGTCTGGGTCATGGTGTCTGGATCACGGCGTCTGGGACATGGTGAGTCCTTCACAGTGAGTCCATTCTTTGACAAATATCTGAATTTGGACATAGACAGAATATGCAGAATATGGATTAAGCTTAATAATTAGAGAGTAACAGAACTTGAATCGTAAACATAAAGGCTTGATAATATATGTGAGATTTGTGATCAATCATAAGACTTGTAAAAAATAAAGAGAGTATTTAACATCCATATGATTTGTTATCATTAAACCATGATGAGTAGTTATTATTGATATTGAAGAGCATTAGCAAGATCTGCAATGAAGATTGGGATTATGTAACAGTAAAAGGATTTGTGATCATTAAAACATTATTAACACATGAGGAGTCCAACAATCTCCCACTTTTTGATGATCACAAATCAGATATAGGAAGAATATAAATAAAATGTAACACTAAAGATCCTATCATAGCAAAAAAACATTTTATAAATGACACTTCCCCATTGATACATGTAGAGATTTCTCCCCCTATGGGATTATAAAAAAGTAGAAAAAATGAAATGAAACTTCGGAAGTGGTCATTAAACAAAGGGTTGAAAATACAAGACACATGAGAAATACAAACAGTAAACAAGAAATGACATCCCATCAAAAAGAAAATTGTCTCGAGACTCTTCAGTGATCCATCTTTTCCATGCCTTTATCATCAGCACGAGCTAGTGCTGAAGTAGAAGAAGGCATAGATGCAGTATATAGAGAGGGTAAGGGTAGTCCTTCAAAAACATATAGAGCCGAAGTGGGAGTAGAAGATGATCTAGGTGTAGGTTGGTCACGGAATGATGGACGGATCTGGGAAAGAGCTTGGTTGACTGACATGGCAGTTGAGGATAAGGCAGGTAGACCAGGTCTAAGGGGTGAAACAGCTGAAGAAACTATAACATTACTCTGCACATGAAGATACGGCTTCAAAAGATTGATGAAATCATTAATTATTTCACCACCATATTGCATATATTTTTCAAAATCATCCTTAGTTTCCATAAACGTGTCCAAAAATTTAGCGAACTCTGTAAGTTTCTGAACTTGAGTTTTAAAAGCATGAGTCACCGGAGGGATTCTCAAATTTTCCACAAGATATTTAAAGTGATATGACATATCACATTTAGAGAAAATTTGGGAGATATAACTATCTACATTCTTCGAGATCTCTTATTGAGCATCATTGGATATCTTATAATGAATCCTAACCAATTCCAATGCTCTATCACTGTTTTTAACCACTTCTGTCAAAGAAGAAAGATCCAAGTCACTTAAGGAACTCTGAATTTATTCCTTAATTATGGATCTCAGCATAGAATCATCCAAATAAAATGTGGAGGTCTGACTAGAAGCAGGTGAAGCCTTTAAAACATCGGTTAGAACTTTAAGCTCTTTTAGAACTTTATGCAGGCATCCAGTGTATTCATATGTAAGCTTATTCAGAGTTTCCACAAGCTCTCTCATGCATTACAACATCATGGTGCATCCTTTTCCAATCTTTTCATCAAAATAAAGGAGGTTTGGATGAACATCATACACAATTTCCCTAGAAAGGAGGGAATCAGATGGCTCAAGAGAAGCAGCAACAGGTGAAGGAGCAGAAACAGGAGCAGGTTCTGATCTCATGGCTAACTCATTCTGCAAACTTGCTATCATATTTTTCAGATTTTCAACATCAGCGCTTAGAATCTTATTCTCTACTCTGACCTCATGAATTTCTCGAATAATCCTTGGTTTAATATGCAAGATAATATTTCCCAAGATAATTGATGCATCTTCTTGACTTAACTGAGTTACAAGAAGAGGTTGAGGTGAGAAAAGTTTCTCAAATCCAGCTAACAAAGTTTATCCAAAAACTTTTAGATCCTCTTTGGTCACAAAGGAGTGATGCTCGGGTAAGGGTGAAGGTAAAGGTACTGGTTCAGATTATGGTTGAGGTTTAGAGTTATCTTTAAACTCAGATTCAGATTCGGATTGAGTTTGGGGCTCTGGTTCTGGTTCTGGATGAGCTACAGACTTCAGTTGAAACAGAGAAGAAAGATCCATTCTAGTTGTAGACACTTGCTCTGACTCATTAACATCATAAAATCATGAAAAACAACCAATTGTGCACAGAGTATGAGACAACAAGTTGAGAAGCTTCAGCAGATCCAGCTTCTGTAATCTCATGATTTTGAGGTTTCTCCCACTCAAATTGTGCTTCCCTTTCAGATTCTCGAGGCTCAGGAACATGGAAAAGATCCACAGGATCATCCCTAATATCTTCAGAAAATTCTTGCCTTGCCAACTGAAAGGAAATTTCCATCCTCTCTTCAGTAGAGGAAATTATCTCAGGAACCGACTATTCCACTGGTTGAACTTCCAGACTTGCATCCTTTTCAACATAAAGATCCTCTTCAACAGGATCTGCCTAAAAGATTACATGTTGTTCTGAATCAGGAAAAACCAACTTCCTTGTAGCATTAGGATGAGCTTATGGATTTACATCTGCACTAGAAGCACGAGCTTACTCTTCTCTCAAACTAACAACAACTTCCTCTTCTTGAGGTATGTTAGAAGGGATAATAGCAGGGACAACAGTCCTTTCTTTTTCAACAGGAGCGGTTTCCATTTGAGGCCTTGAAGCTTCTTCTCTTGGAGATACTTCAGCAGTTACCTCCTATTCTTCTTCTTCTGAATATTTAGCCACTTCATCTGGTTCCAAACCGGGTTCAGATATATTTGTAGGTCTTCATGGATAGTCAACAGGATTAAACTTTTTATACACTTGATCATTATCCTCAACACACTGCTTTTTCCAGGGGTTCCAGATAATCTCCATTCTTCTGATGATAGGCATGGATAGGCAGAAATCAAGGTCCTCTAACTTTTCTTCATTCGGTCTAACCATCCCTTTGGAAACTAACATAGCTGAGATCATCCTTGAGTAAAATAGGGAGGTGTATTTGGATGTGACTTTGATCAGATCACAGATATGATTGATAATATACTTGCATAGGTTGAGCTTATGGACATTCTTTAACAGATGAACCAGGAAAACATCCTAATACTTAATCACAGCATAATATCCTTTTCTTAGTGTAATAAAATTTTGAACAAACTTGAACAATAGTCTAGTCTCCCCATCTAATTCAGCAGCTATGGACCTTCGCTTGTTTCAATTTCCAGTCAGGTGTTCCAAAGCAGTCTCTAGAATAAACATGTCGGTTGTTGGAGGAGGGTCTCTCTGGTAATCCTCACAAACTCATTCATGGGGAATTCTTAGGCATATATCCCACAGCCTCGAAGATAAAGATAACTTTTGACCATTTATCCAGCCTGTCACCATAATGCTTTCTCCAAACTCAAAATAAAATATTACATTTTTGATATAAGAATACTAAAAAATTCTTTAAATGTAAACTTAATGATAAACAATCATGAATAATGATGAGATTGTTAAATAAAAAATTACCACTTTCAAATCTTTTGAATCATAAGTCCCATGAAATAAGTAACATAAAATGATTTATGAAATACCATGAATATAAAAATATTATTATATATAATATCAAATGTTCTTTATATGTATCATACAAAATAAATATGTGTACAATATAGAATATGTCTCATGAAATTAAAATTTAGATTAAAACCCTTACCTCGTGTTAGATTTCCTTTGTACGTGTATGTACCGAATTTATAATAAATATATATTTTTTATTAACAAATAAAATAACCATACTCATATATTTAATACAATATATTATTTACTTGTAGTCTTTTCTGACCCATTTATTAGATCTTCTTTGTCAAAATCATTATTTCTAGTGATAATTGTTTCATTTTTCCTCGATGTTTTGGTTCATTAATTTCAGTCCATTAAAATTGATTGTTGTTAAATAATATCCATTTACAGAAACATGATATAAATATCTTATATATTCATTATATTTTTTTATATTAATCTATAAATGTTATATATAAAAATTTATTACACCATTCATGGAGACAGTAGGTCATGTGTACGTCTGAATGTTGTTTCATTATTTCTTGACGAATAGAATTATATAAGCTAAATAATATACCACATTTTGTAGAGTAATTATGTTTTATTATATATCACATATATTAATTATATTTATCCTTAATAATATAATGACCCGTGTTTTGAACCGGGTAAAAAATTGGGGGAAATTGAACCTTTTCAATTACTGAACAGGTAGTTTTGAGAATCGGTCTTCGGAACGAGGTTTATAAGGTTTAAACCCTTCTATTTGATGTTTTTGGGGTTGGGAGAAGGCCCAAGAAGTTTCCTGTGTGTCTCGGTGTGTTTTGGGTGCATCGTACATGAAAGAGAATGGTTTTTAAAGAATAACAGAAGGCGCATGGTTGGTGCACGGATTTCCAAACCATCTAGCCCAAAAAGTGCGGCTTAAATCAGTGAGATAGTGGAGTCCGCATGGCCAGCGCACGGGTTCCCCAAACCATTTGTCCAGCCCGTGTATGGTGTCTTGTGTGACCAGTGGAGGACACACGATTGGCGCACAGATTGCCAAACCGTGCAGCCCAAGCCGTGCGTCGTTCCCTACTTTATGTTTTTAAAATATTTAAAATAAATTTTAAATTAAAACCTAAACTAAACACACCTCTCCCCTTTCTCTCGGTAGACCACGTGACACCCCCCCTCCTCCCATGGTGCCTCGTCCTGACGCAAGCCCTCTCTCGGTCGGACCTCCTCTCCTCCTTTTTTCTTTGGCAAATCATCCTAAACTATACATGGTAAGCTCCTCCCTCTTCCCTCCTCCCTACTTTGCTGATTTTAGGGATTCCCCTTGCCCTATTTTATGTTCGGTCAAACCCTAGGGTTATGATGGGTTTTTATTTCTCATTCTTCTTTGTTTCTCTTGTCCTAGGTTGATGAAAAGGGTCCATTGGGACTCCTTTGGGTGAGATTCAGTGTCTGCCGCCAAAGACGAGGCGGTTTGTGGTGGTTTCGATCCGCCAGTTTGATCCCGAGGTGAGGGTTTTACTCCTTTTTGGTTTTCCTAGCTTCCAATTAGTATCTTAGGTTGTAATAGAGATTCCTGGTATGTTTGGCTTAGTTCATTGGTGGGTTCAGGTTGGTTTTTCTTTTCCGGAGCTTAGGCGGCTCGCCTATGTAGGCATAGGTCATATGTAAAATCACATATGCCTCGTGGGTGAGCAGCAGCGGCTCTTAGTTGGAGAGAACCAAGATCCAGATTGGACGGATGGATCCACCGTGAAGTAGGATCCCTCTCCTTGACTTTAATATAAAGTGAAGTATTAATGAGTTATTTCTATACTGGTTTAGTATATTATTCATGCATGTTTAATTTCAATTAAATGCTTCTGTGAAAAGAGTGTGAATTGCAGGGACAAGATTAAAATGTTTTCTTGGTCGCTAAACTAACGACATAATAACAAACCCCTCAATCATATGTGTGTTTTCCTAAAGATAAAATTAGTAAGTAGATTCTTATACTTGCCTACTAAATTCTTTTTATGCTTTGGTGATAATTGATGATGTCATGTTTCCTCTGAATTATACTATATGGTTAAATCATGAATGCTTTTATCTTTTGATGAAATGGTAAAACTTTAATGAAATGGATTAGGGTGGTAAGACCATGCCTCAGGATAATGGAATAAGCACGGCTTATGTTAATGGAATAGATCTTGTGAATGGGACCTACCTAGGTGGTGTAGTCCATAGAACCACTTTATGCTTTGTAAATCCCTATATGTCATTGAAATTATGTAAGAGGAATGAAGAATGAATTGGGGGTTATCCAATACCGTACATGATCGGATTTCCTCATGTACCTTTTATAAATGTGATGATTATGTCAATGTCTTGAAATGGATACATAAAAGGAGTTTCCTTAAGTATAAATGTGATAATGATACTTGAGATGGTTTTCCTTAGATATATTTGTATAAACGTGATTATAACCATTTACGCGGATATGGGTTGTATGAATGTTTGTGATGGAGATGTGATTATTTGAATGCTTATGAGTTAATGCCATAATAAGTATATTATAGAAATGGTTGTATTGTGAGTGCGCACATGCTGATTCCACATAATGAATGATAATATATGTGAGTGCATGTGGAGGCCACCTAGTGATAGATACGTGGTTAAATAGGAGGAAGTTATACCCCTTGTCAGTGTGATAGTACATGTCTAGAAGGGAGGCATTATTACCCATTTCCAGTTGACTTATAGTGATGTTTTACGTGTTTGGATGGGTGGAAGTTGTACCCCATGCTAGTATTATGAACGTGTATGGAAGGGAGGCATTCTTACCCCTTTAGAGTTTATTTAGGGACGAGGGGAATTCTTTCCTCGTGCCCACTAATCTGGATACGTGTATGGAAGGGAGGCATTCTTACCCCTTTCCAGTTGACTTACAGGGATGGGAAGCATTCTTACCTTCTGCCTGCTAATCTCGATTAATGGGTTGGAGGCATTCTTACCCCATGTCACCAATGATCTAAATGCATTTATATTTATATTTATATATGGTGACATGATCAGGTAACTTCACTAGCACTGATCCAAAGCTGGTATAACCGTCAGGTGTCCCTTGAGAACCAGGACGAGTGTAATTTACTTATGTAATTCTGCTTACTTATTTATCCACACCCACTCACTATTTAATTATTATACATTGTATGGATGGGGTTTGACATTGGTGGTGTCGGCTTACTATGATTTATATCTCACACCCTACTTGGGTCGCCATTTCACTTGGGTACCTGATTAGAGCTTCTTGATTGCAGGACATAGGTTGTTTGTTGCATTGTTCATACCCGAGGAGTTAGTAGTTGGGGAACAAGTAGGAGATTGAGATGCTCAGGAGATCGCCCGTCGGGCCTTACAGTTATTTCTTTATTATTTTTCATTGTATTGTAAGCATGTTGTATTGTTTCTTGTTATCACCTTGTATCATTCATCATCCGTGTATCGTGTAAAATGGATTTGGCCACCCTTTATTAAAATGATCATGATTTTTATTCCGATGCTATTTTTTCATTGTTTATCTATTACTGCATCTAATAATAGTGTTATTTACTTTGAGATATCGTTGTGAAACTCTAATAAGAGGGTATAGTCTCCCCACTATCACCTTCTTAGACCCTCGTTGCTAGTCGGCAGCTTCTGGCATACGGGGAGACGCACTTGAGGCCATATGGCGACCGGTCCGACCACCAGGTCATTTGTAACGTCCCAACCCGGCTCACCATCGACCCGGTGGCCAGACCGGTCGCCACATGGCCTCATGCACCTCTCCCCATATGACAGAGGCTGCCAAATAGAAGCAACGGTCTCGGGAGGTGATAGTGGGGAGACTCTGATATATGGGAAGATGCGCTTGAGGTCATGTGGCGACCGGTCCGGCCACCGGGTCGATGGTGAGTCGGGTCAGGATGTTATAAAGTTGTATCAGATGAGTTTTTTTCTAGTTTGTTTTACTATTTATCGACAGTAGACATGTATTGGAAGGAGATGGAATTTGGTAATAAGTTTTTCTCGGGAGTAGCTAACTCATGTACAGGGAAATCCCAAATTTCCTCGAATGAAATTGTTATTTTGATGGTTTTTATTATTATGGTTGATTTGATTTCACCATTGGGTGACGCATATCGTTTCTGTTGATACTGTTGATGCGGTGGTGGGTATCATTCTAGTTTAAACCCGATGATACGAGGGTATGATATTTCATTCATTATATAGGCACTTTGTTAGAAATCACATGCCATGCATTATTCCATGCCATCTAGGATGCATTAGTTGATGTTTGTTGTTGTGTTAGGTTCTTTTCTATTTATACCATGATTCTGTGATACAACATGTTTCTGTGTTACTGCTTTCAATAACATTCTAGGTTCAGTTAATATGGAATTTTTTTCTTTGTCTAAATTAAATTATTGCAATTATGACAGGAGCTAATTTTCAATTGCATGGTATATGGGATCTTCATATCTAGGAAAGGGTAACTTATGTGATAGAATTTATAGAAAAAATGGATTCTAAAGTCAAATGGTAAAGTGAGTTTGGTTTTGATTAAAGGGAGCCAAATTCAAAACTGTAAAGTCTCTAGGCCCTTTACAGATTGTTAGGTGGCCACCTGTATGACTGGATGACTTCTTTGAGCATGTTTAATTCTGAAATGAAATTTTTTTTCATCTAATGGGAGCCTAATTTCAACCCATGGAGTGTATGGGCGCATTATGAGTAGGAAAATGGAATCCCATAATGAATGTGATGGGAGCATGCTTTGCGAAATTCTTAGTTGTGTAAAAGATGTCTAATTCTGATCTAATGTGAATTGGCTTGTTGGGACCCTCGTAGGTCTCCTGAATTGTTTAAAATAAATTTATTATGTTAAATTTCAGGAATAATACGGGATGTATGATAATTGTTTGATGGATAAAATGGAGTTTTTTGATACTTGGCTACTTTGCGTTGAGTTGTTTGTTAAAAAAAGATCAGGTGCCTAGTGTTTTTTGGTTATGACAGGCTACTTGATGTTTTGAATTGAATCTTTTAAAGTGATTAAAAGAATGAACGTGATTAAATATTAGGGTCTTGGAAAAGGAACCGATAGTGGTGTCCTCTGTTGAAACCTCATGTGAGGGTATGTTAAGTCTTTCTTCCGAGTTCCTTGAGACGGAACCGTAGGTGTTTTCCGTGGAAGTTTGTTTTCTTTTGGAAAATAACTTCAATGTTAGGCTTGAGCCCAATGTCTTTTGTTTGGTGTGACCAAATGCTTGAGTCGACGATTTTTCATCATAAGGGATATCTTGTGGTAGATATGGCCCATATAGATTTTATGCCTTACTAGTTCAGTGAGTCTTATGACGTTTGGTACCATTCGGGTGTCGTTGTCCCATGTAGGACTTCCAGTTTATAATAACACCCTTATTCAGATGGGTGTTCATGCTTCTTTTGATCTTGTTATGGAATTGGGCATCATTTAATTCTCTGTATACATGCCCCCGGCATGTTTTATAGCTTTTTGGTTGTTTGACTCCTTATGTAATGGACGATTGGTAAGTCGCCACCCATGTGAATGGTCATATAATGATGATATGACTTTTGATTAAATCTCTTGTGCTGATGTGTATGGTCTTGGGTCATCTCTGTGGTAGAGTGAACTGAGCATATGAGAATCAAGTTTTCCCAATGCTCGGGATGATTTTCGGAAGACTCAGGTTGTTGACATGCCAGTCTTGTTGCTTTGGTTTTCTTGTGCATTTCGACGTGGTCATCATAGCTCGGAAGAGCGACACACGTCCACTTCATCATTATGAACCAGTTCGCTTATGAGCAGGTGGTCTTTTCTTCTTTTGGTGACACCGACACTTCTAAGGTGGGAAGCATCGTGCCATTTTAGTGAAGTGTGTTCTTCCGGGTTGAAGGAACATGTCAAGAAGAACCATTTTGGAATGGTCGGGTTTGTTTGAATTCCATTGAGGCTTGCAGGTGTCGATGCTTTATTGGAAGCACTACATTGATCTTGTTGGAGGTGTATGAAACCCCCTTTAAGAAACACTATTGGTCATGTAGGACTTCGATGGTAAATCGTGAATGATCATGGAATGCATTTTGTATGAAAAAGGCATTGTGATTGGTTTTGAACTATTGATGTGTGGGAAGGTGAAGCCAAGTTTATTCTTTAATGTCAACAAGGGGTTTTCCGACTATTATCTTTTCTAGTTTTTGGGTATGACTAACTGGAATCCTTTTTTTAATCCACTTAGTGTACTCTGTAATGTGACGAGCATGTCCCCTATCTTGATTTCGTCATGGATACACTAAGAGAGCGTTGGTCTTACGCCACGTTAATGTTTTTAAATGCTTTTGAGCCGTTTGTTTGTTCTATTTTGGTGTTTCATGAGGGATTTGTGGTTACCTTCATGGTTTGATCTTAGGGACATCAACAGAAGTTGCGTATGAGCTTCGGTGAACATCCTTGTGGTAAATGCGTGATTCCTTGGAAAATGACGTCGCATTTAAGATTATAAAACATCGCATGTCTAAGCTGTGCATCTTCTTGAATAGTCAGCAAGAGTGGCTTGACTCTTTTCGGCCGAGGATTTGAGCTCGATGGGGAAATCAACTATTAGATCATTTCAAAATCATGCTAGGTGCATCTTTGGAACGCTTGGAGTTTGCTTTTGAAAGTCTCTTTGAAGGGTGGTGGAGCTGTGGTTTCAGTTTTGACAGCATAACGTTAAAAATCTAAGGTGGAAGTACCATTGATTGATTGCTTGGGAAGATGATGATGTTGTTGTGTCTCTGGTATGACAAGCTCAAGTTAGAGTTGTCTGGGTGTTTCGGTAGGAAAACGAGTGTTGGCTCAAGTGTTGACGGCTTAAGTGTCATGTGCTGAAGTGGATGTTTGTTGGTGCGTGGTTCATTTGGAAATGTAACGCGATTGTTTTAACGACAATTCACGACCCTTGTGGGTCGATTGAGGTGTGTGTCGTTCCTAGTGGCTTCTCAAGGACGAGATGTTATATGGTGGGAAGGTTGTAATGACCTGTATTTTGAACCGGGTTAAAAAGTGGGAGAAATTAAACTTTTTCAATTATTTAACCAGTAGTTTCTAGAATCAGGCTTCAGAAGGAGGTTTCGACAGTTTGAACCCTTATTTTTAATGTTTTTGGGGTTCGGCAAAGGCCTGAGAAGTTTCCCGAGTGTCTCAGGGTGTTTCGGGTGCATCGTACCTGAAGGAGGCTAGTTTTTAAATAAAAACAGAAGGCACATAGTTGGCGCACGTCTTCCCAAACCGCATGGCCCAAACCTTGTGTCTTAAATCAGGGAGGCATAGGAGTTCGCACGGCGTGCAGATGGTTTCCCTAAACCATGTGGCCAGCACGTGCGGGGTGACTTGGGTGACCAGTGGAGGACACACTGTTGGCGCACAGTTTTCCAAACTGTGCAGCCCAAGCCATGCACCATGCTCTGTTTTGGGTATTTAAAATATTTAAAATGAATTTAAAATAAAAACCTAAACTAAACACACATCTCCCCTTTCTCTCGGCAGACCACATAACACACTCCCTCCTCTCATGGTGCCTTAGCCTCACTCAAGCCCTCCCTCTTCGAGACCTATTCTCCTCCATTTTCCTTGGCTGTTCTTCCTAAAATCTCCATGGTGAGTTCCTCCCTACTTCCTGCTCCCTACTTTGCCGATTTTAGGGCTTCCCCTTACCCTATTTTTCATTCGGACGAACCCTTGGGTTAGGATGGGTTTTTGATTTCGCATTCCTCTTTGTTTCTCTTGTTCTAGGTTGGTGTGAAGGGTATGCTGGTACTGCTTTGGGTGAGATTCAGTGTCCACTGCCAAAGGTGAGGCGGTTTGCGGTGGTTTCAATCCGACAGTTTTTTCCCGAGGTAAGGTTTTAACTCCTTTTTTGTTTTCGTAGCTTCCAATTAGTGTCTTAGGTTGTTTTAGAGGTTCCTGGTATTTTTGGCGTAGTGCATTTTCAGCTTCGGGTTGGATTCACTTTTTCGGAGCTTAGGTGTCTCGCCTGTATAGGCATAGGTCATATGTGAAATCACATATGCCTCGTGGGTGAGCAGCAGTGGCTCTTTGTTAGAAAGCACAATGATCTAGAGTGGATGGATGGATCCACCTTGAGCTAGGATCCCTCTCCTTTCCTTTAATTTAAAGTGAAGTGTTAATGAGTTATTTCTGTACTGCATTAGTATGTTAATCATGAATGTTTAATTTCAATTAAATGCTTCTGTGAAATGAGTGTGAATTTCTGGGACAATATTAAAATGGTATCTTGGTCACTAAACTAACGATTTAATAAAAAACCCCTCAATCAGTGGTGCGCTATCTTCAAGATAAAAGTAGGAAGTATATTCTTATGCTTTCATGCTAAATTCTTGTTGTGCTTTAGTGATAATTGATGATGTCAGGTTTCCTATGAATTGTACCATATAGTTAAATCATGACAGTGGTTCTCATATGATGAAATGGTTACACTTGAATGAAATGGATTAGGGTGGTAAGACCATTCCTTTGGGTAATGGAATAAGCACGACTTATGTTAATGGAATGGATCTAGTTAATGGGTGTTACCTAGGATGGGTAGTCCATAGCACCACTTTATGCTTTGTAAATCCTTATATGTCTTTGAAATGATATAAGAGGAATGAAGAATGAATTTGGGGTTAGAAAATACCGTACATGAGCTGGTTTCCTCATGTACCTTTTATAAATGTGATGATTACGTTAAAGTCTTGAAATGGATACTTAAGAGAAGTTTCCTTATGTATAAATGTGATAATAATACTTGAGATGGTTTGCCTTTGGTATATTATTATGAACATGATTATAATAAATTACATGGATATGGGCTGTATGATTATTTTTTATAGAGATTTGATTCTTTGAATGCTTATGAGGTAATGCCATAAGCAGTATATTATAGACACAATTGTATTGTGAGTGTGCACATACTGATTCCACATAATGAATGATAATAGTTGTGAGTGCATGCGGAGGCCACCTAGTGACAGATACGTGGTTGAATGAGAGGCAGTTATACCCCATGCTAGTGTGACATTACATGTCTGGAAGGGAGACATTCTTACCCCTTTCCAGTTGACTTCTAGAAATGTTTTATGTGTTTAAATGGGAGGCAGTTATACCCCATGCTAGTATTATGAACGTGTATGGAAGGGAAGAATTATTACCCCTTGCCATTTTATTTAGGGATGAAAGGTATTCTTACCTCGGGACCACTAATCTCGATACGTGTATAGAAGGGAGACATTCATACCCCTTTCTTGTTGACCTACAGAGATGGGTAGCATTCTTACCTCATGCCTGTTAATCTCAATTAATCGATGGGAGTCATTCTTATCCCACACCATCTATGATATAAATGAATATATATATATATATATATATATATATGGTGACATGGTCAGGTTACTTCACTGGCACCGAGCCGAAGCTGGTATGATCGTCATGTGTCCATTAAGAACCTGGACGGGTGTTATTTACTTATGTACTTTTGCTTACTTATTTCTCCACACCCGCTCACTGTTTAATTATTATACACTGTCTGGATTGGGATTGACACTAGTGGTCCCGGCCGACTGAGATCTATATCTCACACCCTACTCGGGCCTCCATTGCACTAGGGTACCCGAGTAGACCTTCTTTCTTATAGGATATAGGTTGTGTGTTGTGATATTCATACCTGAGGAGTTAGAATAAGGGGACCATGCGGGAGCTTGGGATGCTCAGGAGATCACCCTTTGGGCCTTGCTATCATTTCTTTATTCTTTCACATTGTATTGTAAATATGTTGTATTGTTTCTTGTTTTCACCTTGCATTATTCATCATCCTTGTATCGTGTAAACTATCTTTGGAAACCCATTATATAAATGATCGCTATTTGTCTTCCTCTACTATTTTTTCATGGTTTATCTATTACTGCATCTACTATTAGTGTTATTTACTTTGAGATACCATTGTGAAACTCTGATAAGAGGGTATAGTCTCCCCACTATCACCTCCTAATACCCCCACTACTACTCAGCAGCCTCTAGCGTATGGGGAGACGTGCTTGAGGAAATGTTGCGACAGGTGTGGCCACTGGTTCGATGGTGAGCTAGGTCAGGACTTTACAAATACCTTTCATCTAAGGTGTAATTGGGAAACGAATCACATCACTTCATGAGGTGGTAGTTCACCGAGCACATGAGTCACATTATCTTATCCCCAAAATAAAGTAAATTAAGAAAGAATATGTGATATAATAATTAGAAAAGTATAATAACTTCATAAATACAATATATATTTATAGTAAATCCATCATTATATACATCATTTTAATGTGGTGATAGAAAACGAATTATATCGGTTCATGAGGCTACAGTCTGATGTACTCACGATCGACTCATTCGTTTTCAATTTGATGGAAGTGTATATGGGTATAGTTTGTTCCATTAACATAATAACATATCACTATATATTAGATAAATGTTTTTTTATATTATCATATTTTAAGAAAAGTTAATAGAGGTGAAAGAAGAAATAAAATAAATACAGAAGTTGGGAATTTTACCTCTTCTTTAGAGAACCCCATTAGGTTTATACCTTAAGCCTTTCTATATTTAAATTATTATATAAAAAAGTATATATTATGTGGTAGGTATTTTTTGAATATAATTTGGAAGGTATTGGTAAAACCAATTCATTTTAGAGGTGTGGATAGGAGGGGAGAGTAGGCGGGATTTCATAAGTGGGGGATAGGACACACATAGAATCTTTGAAAAGAAAAATTGATACCCATGTTTCTCACATACCACAAGGCTCTAAAAAGTCCCATTATCAAAAGTTAGTGGTCATAAGGGTGAAACATGGATCATAAATTATAATTAAACTAGTTTTATGTCATTTTTACCCTTATTGTTTAGTTTAAACCCCGAGAAATCGCTTTTTAACCTTAACGACGATAAATAGTTCTACTATTTTAGGTATGTATTAAGAAAAAAATTATGTTTCATTTATTATATAATATAAATTATTATGATTAATTGTATAGAATATTTTATAAAAATTAATTTTTAATAATTTTCATAATTTAATTGAGATTTAATCCAACAACCGCGATGAAAAAGTTATTTTCATGAAATGATTTTTTCAGGGAAAAGAAAAATTTTATTAATTTTTTGAATATAAAGAATTATTATTTAAATTTTAATATAAAAATATATTTGTATAATCTATAAATTTAATTTAAATAATTCTCTATTAGGTTTTATTTTTACTGACTAATATGGGGAAACGTTATCCACATTAAACAAATTTTTATAAAGATGTATTTTGAAACCCAGTAATTAAGTTATACAAAAATATGTAATAAATATAATTTAAATGTAATTAATTGTATTAAATATAAATAAACAGTATTTACTTTACTTTTATATCAAATTTAAATAATTATTTATCTTTTAACGTTATTAATTTATTAATGTTAATAGAGAGTTTTACAAAAATCGATATTTTTCACTATTCATTGAAAAATCAATATTTTATTAAAAATCCCAAAATTTCACCCTAAGTAAATTTCTTATGATGATTTAAAAAAAGGAATTTAATTTTTTAAAATAAAATTTCTACAATTGGTAAATATTAATTTTAAAATAGTTGCAAAAGTGTGAATAAATTTCTTTTTAAAAATATGAAGTTTTTCAAAAAATATTTCTTTTTCTTTTAAATAGTTTTTATCTATTTATATATTCAATCGATAACGAATTATTTATATTTCAAATGTGAAAAATATACAACTTTTTATAATTTAGGTATTCATATTCAAATCCATTAATTTTATGGCTTGGTTATAATGTTTGTCTATTTTAATACTCTTTTAACATTGAGGTTGAGTGTATCGCATGCTACGTAAAAGATTAAATTTAAATATATTTCATGGGTTGTTTAAGATTTATGTTTCATGGCCCATACACAATGGATAAAAATGTTCTTATTTTAAAATCTAGGGTTTCGACATTAATCATAGGATTAAATATGGTGAAAGATGCTTTAATGTTGTATAATCTTTGTGGAACACGAATGCATGTACATAATATGAATGTGATGGGTGGGACTGAGATTATATTGACCTACAACACATTAAGTACAATTTTTATCACATTTTATATAATATATATTGGATGATATTTTATCCAATTAACACAATGTTATAATGCCTCGGCGTTTATCCTTAACATATCCTTGTCATGTCATGTTTTATATTGTTTCCAAATTCCCATGTTTCATTAATGTTATCACCTTATATCATGATTTAATGTTCATGTTTATGATTATTACCCTTTTATGTCACCTGGATATTCCTCTTGAATCACATTTAGTACTTTTATCTTGTTATACTTTTATTATTCCCTTATGGGGCTTTATATCCCACCCCATTACTTATGTCCCTAGGTTTTCCAGTGTAGTATTAGAAGATATATGGAATATAAAGTCATGTTTTTTAGTTTTTAAATAATGTTATTTTGCATATGTTTCATATTATTTTTATACGTATCTAATTACCCAAATACACATTTCCTCGTGACCTTTTAAGAATTTTATTAAGTGTATCATTATGTGATAAACCATGAAATAATGATTATTAATGATATGGGTTGTCAAAGTTGGTATCAGAGAAAGATCTAGTTATTTTCTGGTATTATGGTTAGAAAACCTTCGTTAAAACAATAGGGATAATACTAAACATTCCAAAACATCCCTAGATACTTTTAATGTATATCTTTCATGGTAATACAACCATATACATCCAAGTATAGATATTGTGAAGTGGTTTCATTTGTGGAAAATTTGTACCTAGGGGTAATAACATTGAGTAGGATGCATTAGGTATTAACATGATCTTCTCCTACTGCATAAAAAATAGTCATAAGAGTGCAAAACTATATGAAAACAACTATGTTATATGATTTGCTTAATTATCTTCTTTTTGAAAACATCTTTAAAGGAATAAAAAAATCCCCCCTGAAATTTAATATTAGAATATAAACCCTGGATAACATATTTGAAACCTAAAAATTCATTGGATAAAGAATACATCAGATTTGTGGGTTATCCATTTAATGTTAATAGTTTCAAATTATTTTTTTAATAATTTGAAGAGATTTATCCCTAATTTTCCTTTATTTTAGTAAATGGTTATAAATATGAGGAAACGAGTCAACAACCAATTGGATGGGAAATGTGATGAATTCCCGAATGAGATTCCAATCCCATTGTGAGAAGGATTCAGAATATTCATGATAATCATTTTTCAATTAACTAATTTTTAAAATAAAACATTAATCAATTGGTACACCAAGGTCCAAATAAGACAGATAAAGTCAAAACTGAGTTCTTTATGCAATACATTCCTCTAGCTTTTGGAATATCCTCTAAACCTTTCATCATAGAACAAAGAATCAAAATCCATTTAAAATAATATATATGTTCTTAAATTCCTTTGACAATGATAATTTTTTGTTTTCTTTTTGTCGAATAGAGGGATAATTAGATAAATGGTTGGGGTGGATCAAGAATATGAATCCCAAGGAATAAATAGAATAGATATAGTGGAAATAATTTACAAAAATGATTTACAATAAATATTTTTTCTTACACACATCAACATAAAATAGAGAGGCATTTCCCAGGAATCAAAGAAAAGTATGTTTAATCCGTTGGGGTCTACATGGGGAACATCAAAAATATCACAATACTCTTTTATCTTTATTATTACCCCCAAATGTATTGTTTACTTTTTATTTATTAGGATAAATGTGAATCAATGAAAATACTTGGTGATTCGAGGCATTAAATCTATGATGGGATTGTTTGATATTCCCTCAAAGTCAAAATGAATATTAGGGAATCTCGATGATATCATGGGTTTAGAAATAAAAATACGATAATGGAGTTTAATTCTAGCAGAGTGATTGAGAAATCTCATCAGGGTTTGAAATTTACAGATACAACTTGCCAAAAGTGTGGGAAGAATCATCCTGGAAAATCACCTATATTGGATAAGGAAATTCCATATTTGTGGGAAGGATGGGAACCAAGATAGTGAATTCCGATAGGAAATTACAATAGATTGATGGATTAAAAGAATTACTTTTGTATAATTCATCCCACATAGTAATAGTTCAACTACAAGGACCAAGGACATTATGTGAACCAATGTCTTAATTATAGGGTTTTTATTATAGCTGGAAATAGTAGTAACATTGTCTTTGATAACAAGGGTGATTATATTCTATAAAACAACTATGGTATATCAAAATAATAAAATGGGGGAAAGTACACTAGTTATCATTAAAATATAGTGAATGTTCTATTTAATTATAGCTCTACCCATTCATTAATATCATGAAATTAAAAAAAATTAATCACCATCAAAAACATGGATTTTGAGTTATAGAACAATAAAGAAAAGGTATAATTATTGCATCCCAAACATAAATCTTCTCCCTTGTTAATGTTTTTTGTCTGATAGTCCCATTGAACCTTTTGATAATCCATTTAGAATAATTTGATCTTATTATGCATATGGATTGACATTCCTAATATTGATCAAACATAAATAGTAGAGAGGAGGAAATCACTCTATATATTGTGAATCACAATCCAATTATATACAATCTCAATAAGGTGGTTGAATCTCTTATGGAATCATCATCTCAAAAACGTATAATATTGCCTTATGATTAGGCTCGTCTAGTGAAAATGATTGCTACTAAGGAGAATATCATCCTCGATAACATGTTCATTCTAAATGAATGTGAAAATGGGTTTCCTAAATACCTATCTAGTTTTCATCCAAGACAATAGTTTTAGTTCTCAATTTAACTTATACTTAGTTTTTTTCCAATATCCAAGACTCCAAATATAATTTCCACTATTATGAAAAAAAATATGAAGAAGAAACATCAGGATAATCTTGATAAACTATTTTTATGCCCAAATGCTTCATTAAGGGGTGTGGTAGTTCTTTATATATAGAAGAATGAGCAGTAAATATTCCTCTACATTGATAATCATGATCTCATAAAGATCATGATAAAGAAAATGTATCCTCAACCTCAGATTTATGACTTATATGATCAGGTACATAGATCCTAGGACTTCACTAATGTTGATCATAGGTTAGGATATTATTATGAAAAGGTGAATAAGGAGGATATCCCCAAGTATGATTTTTTGAATAAAGTACGAGCACTAAGAGTTAGTAAATATTCAATTTTTAGTCACTAATTTTTCATCTATCATCATGGTCTTATGGAACACGGTATTTAGGGATTACCATAAAAATTTTGAGGTTGTATTTAGAGATGATGTTATCACCACCTCCAAAATTAAGGAGGTAAATGATGATAATTTGGATGTTGTACTAAATACCATGTGAAATGAAATGTTATATAACATGTAAAGTAAATTAATGTTCTAAATATAGAATGTAACATTCATGGGGAATTTTATCACCAGCAAAGGGATATTTTTGGTTCCTTTAAAGATAGAGGCATTTTAAAGATAGGCTAGACTAATATATGTAATAGAGATCTCTAATTTCCTTAGATAATAAGGGTACTATCATAAATTTTTTAGATACTTATCATGATTTTAAATCCCATTAAAAAACTAACTCAAAATGATCTAATGTTTTTCTAGACTGATGAATGATTAAATAGATTTAAAGAGTTAAAGAAGAGGTTAATAACTGAAATCGTTCTCACATTTACCACTATTGGGGAAGTATTTGTGAACTATAATGAGGCTTCCAAATATGAATTAGGTTTAAAAATCATGAAGAATGTAAAATTCATAGCCTATGACTCTCTTTGATTAATGATCTATAAGAGAAAACTACCCAAGACATGATCACGAATTTCCATCACTGATCATTAAAATAGATATTTGGATACATTATCTATATGGGGAAATGTTTTCAATATATATATAACATAAAATCCTCAAGTATATATTCAAATAAAATGAGCTCAATATGAACCAATAAATGTATTTAGATCTAATCAAGGATTATGAATTCCCAATCAATATTTATCCTGTGAAGGTGAACAATGTGGAAGATGCTATGAGTTAAAAGGATCCCATAAACTTATCAATGATGGGGATTAAAAGGGATATAATATTATTGTAAATTCAATGTATGGACAAGTTAATTATAAAAGGTGTGGCATCCTTCCTTTATTAAACAAATTCTCAAACAACAACACTTCATAAGATCAAGAGGGCCCAAAAAGGCAATAATGGGATATATATGAAGGTAGTGAATATTATAGAGTTTTACTTTGTTAAATATGTATTTATAAGGTTTGGAACCCAAATGTGCGTCCCTTCAAAACCAAAATTAATAAAGGAAATTATATAATATGTGTTTAGTTTATCCTTCTATATTCATCAAATAAGTACTATGATGAATAGATATCTAATGAAAAATTGGTGTTGTTAATATAGGAAAAGGGAGATTTTAGTATCGTTCATTGATGCCTAGTATGTCAACATGTTATGGATGGATGAATTATGTCAAAGGTAATAACTCAATAATTTCCCATATTAGTAGGTTAATAGGAAAACATAACCATTGATTTCATTGTAGGACTCACAAGGTTATTCAAAGGCAATAAATTCATTTGGGTGGTAGTTGATTACCCTAAAAAGTTATAATATCAAATTTCTATCAAGGAATGATTATATAAACACCAACACACCATTATCTAAAAAATATAAGTGTAATAAAATAATGAAGTACCACTCTTCGTTGTGTCTAATTTATACCTGAGGATTACCACAACGTTCCTAAGAATCCTTTAACTAGCGTAAGATACATAGCTCAATTTCATCATTAGTTATCACCCATCAAAAGATGCTCAATTTGAAAGATCCATTTAATCTCTAGATTATATGACAATATCTTTTTCATTGTATTTCAATGGATTTGGGGAGCGTAACCTTCCCATACTAGAGTTATCATATAACAATAGTTTAGATTATATCCAAATGGAACCTTATGAATCTCTCTACGGGAAGATGTGTTGGACTCTATCATGTTGGGATGGAATTTTATAGGGTAAGTTGATGGGACATAATCTTATCCAAGATATGACAAAGAAGCTTTAATTCATTCAGTTTTATATTAAATCCATGCAAAGTTGACAGAAATGATACGTATAAAATTGTTGATGAGACCTAGAGTTTGAGATTGGATAAAATTTATTCTTTATATATCAATGTGGAATAAATTTGTGATTTTTTCGTAAGACACTAAGTATTAGTCCTCGATACATCGTCCACATTGAGATCGATGATTACATTAGATTTTTGGACTATCGACTATAACCACCACCTAAACTATCTCTAGTATATGATGTGTTACATGTATCTCTATTGAGGAAGTATATATCACACCTATCAAATGTACTAAATCCTATTATGGTAACTTTAATGAAATATATTTCATACAAGGATCAATTGTTAATGTTCTTAGAACATAGAGACAATGTTCTACAAAATAAGACAACTCAACTGGTCAGAGTACTATGGTGGAACAAAAAGTTTGAGGATGCAACATGGGAATGAGAAGAAGTAGTCATATTTAAGTACCCTTATCTATTTTAGTTTATGAAATGAAATTTTGAGGGAAACATTTTATAAAGGGGGAAATATAATGATTCAATCTTTTATAAAGTAAATTCCCATATTAATGAATAAATTCATTTGTATTTGATGTAGTTATAGAAAATACATGCAATATATTTCATGTTTATTGTATGATATAATGAAAAGATTGATAAAAAACATAATTATTGATAATATTGTTGTATTTTATTTACCATTAAGATTAGTATATATTTTTGGTTAATATACGTTCCATTTGACATAGAATGAATAATTTATTCCCTGAACTAGTAGGATCATACCCTATGAATCACATTTATCGATTCATTAAAAGGTGATGGAATTATTGGGATTTTCCCTTAACCAAGCCCAAGTCATGAGTAAAAATATTGGTACACCTTTATAGGAATGTTAGTCCTATCATGATCACATAAAAAACCATGTTCACTGAATCATCCCAAAAGAGTACCATCATCACACAACATACTCTTAGGGAGCAACATGTATATTAAAGGGTAATGTGTTTATACCCTATTAGTATAATTTTATATATATTCATTTTAATAAAATAATGTTTATATATATTCATTTCTTTATTAATTTTCATATGTGAATATATAATGAGTTTCATAAAAAAATAAATTTTGATATAAAGAAAAAAAATACTATTTTTGAGTAATATTTAGTTTCAATTAAAACATAAATTTTGATAAATTATAGAATTTTAAATTAAATTTTATTTTTAATAAATGTTATTATATAATAATATTCATTTAAATATAAATGATAATTTAATTTAATGGAGTCTAATGAAATTTTTATAAGATTTGGAAAGTTATTAGCTTTGTAAAACTAGAATTATCCTACAAAATTTGAATTTTATTTAAAATTTTAGTGTCTCATATTTAGATTTTTTTTGATAACATTAATATTATTTTTGAAATCATAATGTCAATATTATCCAATGGTGAACATTTTATAATGTTACAGGAATGATAATGTTTTTGCTAAAAATTAAATTTTGTATAAATTTATGGTATTTATTATGACATCGTAATAGGAAAAAATGTTATAATAAATAATATAAAGGTATTAGAGTACTAAAAATAGATTTACCTATTAAAATATTGTGTTTTTTAAGTTACTTGACTAATTTTACCAATTGATAATGAATCATCCAAAAAAAATATTATATTTGATGTTTTTAAAACCCATTATTTATGAATATGACTAAATCCCACATCATAAATGTTATTAACATATGTATTTTGTTTCTTATCCTAATAGAATATTGAAAGTCACTCCCCTTTTTTAGAAACCATCGGAATTGTTTTTAGTTATTTTTTTTACATAGAGTCTAAAACATTAGTTTAGTTACTAATAATGAATTCCCCTCTCTTTTGAAGTAAATACCCAACCAACCTCCAATTCTACTTCACTAAAACCTCATTAAGTATAAATTTCCAAACCATTTCTCTCTCCCTCTATATATAAATACCTTCTATGGTGTTCCCAAGATAATAATAAGACCCTCCAAATAATTTATTTGAGATATCTCGAGTAATGGATTCTTTTCCTCTTCTTTTTATTCAATTTAATTATTCATATTAATCCATTTGATATCCAGTAGTTCATATTTAAATATTTAACATATCCAAAAAGTTTTAATATTATTATTATGTAATTAGATACCACATTTCTCACACATTAAATCATTCCATGAACAATTATATGCACTTGTTAGGATGTCAAAATTATCTTATTATTTTCCATAGTCAAATTTTTTATTTTTAATAGCCATCCCCATTTCCACTCAAGTGTATCCACCTTGATGTTCCTATGCTTCATTGATTTGGGAAATCCATGTGTATAAATCAGATTCTATAATCATAAGATTGAATGTGTTAAAATACATTCTTATGTTTTATGATCCACATGTCATACAAATTCATGTGCATAATATGAATGTGATGGGTGGGACTGAAATGATATGGCCATAAAATGAATTGGGTAATGTTTTTATCTAATGATATTCCACGTATTTTGAACATGAGGTTAGCCTAAGTGGATAATAAGTTTATGTCTCAGTGGTTAGATTTTACTTATTCTAATTATGTCATGTTTTATGTTATTTCCACATTCCTATGTTGTCTTGATATTATCAACTTTTATTATGATTGAATGTTCATGTTTATGATTCTCACCCTTTTATGTCAGGTTGATATACCTATTGACTCAGATTTATTACTTTAATCATATTATGATTTTATTACCCCAATACTAGGATTTATATCTCAAATAATTACAATTGATTTTCCCTTCTTATCATGTGTATTATTAGAAGATCAATGGAATATAATGGAATGATCAAGAGTTTTTAATTAATTTTATTATACATATGTTTCGTGTTATTTTTATATTCATCTAATTACAAAAATACTCTCGTACTATTGATATTTTATGATTGTATTAAGTGTGCCCTTATGTAATAAATCAAGATATATAGTTTATTAAAATATGTGTTTTTATTGATACCGAATTCAAGATTTTAAGTAAACCAGGATTAGAATATTTAATCAAGGAGAATATGGAAACAAAGCATAGTATCTCTTGACTGTTCCTCTTGATCATGAAATCAGAGACACTGTCTTTGGTTTGAACCCTGACAGTGCCCCAGGTCCTGATGGTTTCAATAATAGTTTCTATCAAAAAATTTGGGATATCATACATGCTGATGTTTGTAATCTCGTTAAAAATTTCTTTCCTAACGGCTTCTTACCTCATAACTTAAATTACCAATTCCTTGCTTTGATCCCCAAAGTTGATAATGCCTCTGAAATCCACCTCTTCCGCCCTATTTCTCTGATCAACACCCTCTATAAAATTATCACCAAGCTAATTGCTAATAGACTCAACACTATTACTGATAAAATTGTCTCCTGTAATCAATTTGGCTTTATCAAGGGGCGATCTATCCAAGACTGCATTTGTCTTGCCTTGGAATGCACTAACATGTTAAATAACAAAAATAGAGGCAGCAACATTTCCATTCAACTAGACATTTGAAATTTTTTTGAAACAATGGACTGGAATTTCATTTTCAAAGTTATTCATGGTTTTGGCTTCAATGATAACTTCAAATCAAAAATTAAAACCCTCTTCCACTCAGCTCAAGATTCCATCTTGGTCAATGGTTCTCCTAGAGGATTTTTCAAATGATCCAAAGGAGTCAGACAATGAGACCCCCTTTCTCCAATTCTTTTTTCCATTGCAGAAGACTATTTTAGCCGCTTGCTCACACATCCGGTTGATCAAAATAAGATCAAACCAATTCATGCTTACAGAAATGTGAATGCCCCCACTCACCTCCTTTATGCAGATGACATGATTTTTTTAAAGGGCGATATAAAAAACATCATAACTCTTAAAGCTACTCTCAACCATTATGAGGAGGTCTTAGACCAAGTCATTGGATGGAATAAATCTTTCATTTACTTTGGGAAAAATTTCCCTCTTTCTAGAAAAAATAGTATTATCAATGAGATTAAAATCAAAGAAGGTATTATTCCCTTCAAATACCTTGGGGTTCCCATTTTCTGGGGTAGACCCAAAGCTTTCTATCTTTAAATCATTGTTGAATAGGTCCTTAATCAGCTTTCCTCCTGGAACGGAAAAGCTCTCTCCATGGCGGGGATAGTCTACCTTGTCATGTCGGTTATTGTTTCCAAACATGTCTACTCGATGATGGTCTATAAATGGACAACTAGTCTCATTAAAAAATTAAACGTTTACATAAAAAACATTGTCTGGACGGGAAGCACCTTGGACAGGAAACTTGTGACTATCCTTTGGGCTATGTGCTGTAAACCTCTAGACATGGGTGGTCTTG
Source organism: Viscum album (assembly GCA_963277665.1). Lineage (NCBI taxonomy): Eukaryota > Viridiplantae > Streptophyta > Magnoliopsida > Santalales > Viscaceae > Viscum > Viscum album. Next base: position 1,369,552,373 of record OY728134.1, read on the forward strand.
GAATTAAAAACATTAAGCACTTTAATGAAGCTCTTCAAGCCAGATTAACCTAGAACCAGATTCACAATGACACCCCCCATTGCTTTTATCAAAAACAGGTTCATTGATAGATTTAAAAGATCTAATATGGGTTTCATGACCTCTTCCATTTGGCCCTCTGTTAGAGACACGTTTGACATAATTATGCACAATGCTAGATGGATGGTTTCGAGAAACTCTTCCATGAGATTCTGGTTGGACAACTGGACTGGTGCTCCTCTTATCTCTTTGACCTCTCTTGCCGATATCCCTGATAACTTCAACTCCACTGTTAGCAATGTGCTTAATTCTCACACTGGCAACCTTCCCGAAAACATTGTTCAAATTATTGATTCTTACCATTTTTCTACCTCGTGTGACTTATTGATTTGGGAACCTTCTCATAATGGAATTATTAACTCCAAAAAGTTTTATAATAACTACTTAAAAAATGCTAATTATGATTTGAAATAGATAAAAAACATTTGCAAGACCTGGATTAAACCCTCCAGACTCACTCTTATTAGGCGTCTCGCCTACAATAGGGTCCCCACTAATGCTTTTCTTCAAAGTTTTGGTATTAATATTTGTTCTAAATTTCGTTTTTGTAATCATCATAGTGAAGATTATAACCACTTTCATTCTATCTTGTGATACTGCCACAGCTCTTTGGAACAATATTTATGACACTTTTGATTGCAGATGGCCGGTTCATAACTCTATTGATGAGCAGCTTAAATATAGTGTTGCTAAGGACAACACTCAACAAATAAGAAACTTGTTCCTAGATGGGGTTGCAGAGCTGATTCATGTGATTAGGTATGATAGAAACTCGATTATTCACAATAATTGCTCACACAACATTTATGCAGGTAAAATGAGGATTCTAATCGCTATTCGGGAAGCTGCTTTGATCCAGAAGGGTTCCTGTAACAACTCGGTGGATGACTTTATGATTCTTAGACGTCTTCAAGTTCAGGAAATTTTCTCGAAATCGTTGCACACTTTTGAGGGTTTATGGAGACCTCCATTCCCAGTTTGGATTAAAATCAATGTGTATGGAGCCTCTTAAGGTAATCCAGGCCCTGCGGGATGTGGAGCCGTCTTTAGAAATCATCATGGTCACATCGTGGGGTGCTTTTTTGGAGGTTGTCTTTCTGATTCCTCTCTAGAAGGTGAGATGCTAAGTTTTATTCATGCCATTGCTTTTGATCTTCGACATGGGTGGAACAACTTATGGATTTAAAGTGACTCTACTACTTTTGTTCAATCCATCTGGAAGGGAGACTTTCATCTTTCTTGGCCGATTACTACGCGCTGGATGGATTGCCTTGAATCTCTCCATGACGTTAATTACATTGCAACTCATACTTACTGTGAAGCTAATATGGTTGTGGATGCTCTCGCCAACAAATGAATAGATCAGGCAATAACCTGGCTGGAGGAGCTCCCTGAAAACCTGATTCCTTTGCAAGTTAAAGATTGTAATTTGATCCCATCTTTTAGACTCTTGTAATCATTCTTTTCTCTTTGCTAATAAAATTACTTTGGTCTTTTGACCAAAGCTCCACATTTTAAAAAAAAATCTTGGGAACAAGGTGGTGTTTTTAGGTTTCAAAACACAAATTATGTCTAGCACGACACGAAAAGATTATGGTGCAACTCTTGATTTTTCATGGGGTCATTTATTAAAGGGGGGATCATGAAAAATTATTGATACTATAACCCCTCACTAATTTCAATAGATATTCAAGTATATATCACATGTTATACAGAGAAATGGTCTCTTAGGAAGGTAAACCTAGAGGATTGAAATTCAGTTAGCTAACCTAGGTAAATTGGTTCTTAGGTAGATAACGTGGTTAAGTAGGAACCCATGTAGGTGACATAGGTAATGTGATTCCCAGATAGAAGTCCTATGTAATTGGGCCCCTTGGTTGGTGTCCTAGGTTAGTGTGAACTAAGTAAATCCTTGAGGGTTCAGTGTGGATGTAATATGGAAGTCTTGAGGGAATCTCCAAATACTAGACACAACATATTGTTCTTAGGGAAATAGAATGCTATTGGGGTAGCACATATGATTCCATATTTATGAGATTGTTATATCAAATTTGGATATACATGCATATATATTATATCTATTAATATGAATATTCAATACATTACACAAACACATTGTTGAGGACATTAATAGTTTATTGTTTTTTATACTAGTTAAACAATATTCAATTTTCTAAAAGATCTTCCAAATATCCCATAAATATCTTCCCTATTAGTACCCTTCAAAAATATACCCTACTAAAAACCTTTCTTTACAACTTTTGTAAAGGAAACATAAGAAAGGGTAACCTCATGTGCTCATTATTGGTATGAAAGTGATATATACATGACCACATAAGCATTATAGTAGAATAAGGTTATGAGAAAATAGGATTAACAATTTAAATCCATACCCTACAAATAATATATCACAATCATAAGATATTACCTAAATATTAGTGTTTCATAAGTAATGGAACGTAAAATAATCAAAGAAAAAGATCTGTGAGAGAATAACGTTGGAATAAGACATGGAATTCTGGAATTCACATAATCATAGAAAATACATTCCATAGAAAACAAGGATCACCTCCAAGGATATAATAGTAAAATGGGTTCAATCCCCAAACCATCATAGTAGACAAGGTTCTCTCCCAATACCATCATAGTAGAAAAAGTCCATTACTGAACAGGGATCACTCTTCATTCTAGTCATATCTCTCTGATGAGATATGAATATTCTTCCAAGTGAATTGTACAGAGATATAGGTCCTTTTCACCACATAATGAAAACCATACATATTTCTGCAACAAGATAATAAAGTGTATCATAACCCATGAAATTAAATGTGTTTCATAAATATTTCATCATATCATACCCTATGGTAAATATTATGGTTTCATTTTTATTTCATCATATCATAACCTATGAGAAGAAGTGGATTTTATAGTAACTTATCATGGTATAACTCGTTGAAGGGAAACACACATCATAAATATAATTCCATAAAAAAATAGACCAAATAATAATTTTATCAATGGATTATATCTACAGTAAGGCATATGTGACATAAATATACATCATCTTAGATGGATAATGATTTTGAAATATCATTCAAAATATCTTATAAGGAAATATCGTTTTTAAAACATTTTTATAAAACTAAAAATACTAAAAATATTTTTTGAAATCTATTTCATTGAAAATAACCATGAAAACTTATAAGGGATGTTTTAAAAATTATTTAATGAATTTATTTAAGAAAATAACTTATCCTATTTTAAAAATAAATATTAAAACATTAATTTTTTTAATATGCTTTTTCGTGAAAGTAAACATGGAAACATATACAAGAATACTAAAGAATCATTTAAAACATTTATTGAGGAAAATATAATTTCTTCTCTGAAAATACATTTTTTGTCATAAATTTTTTTGAAAATCAATTTATTTTAAAAGAAAAAATAAAAGTTATAATTTAATCTTTAAAAATCATTTAAAACATTTCTCAAGAAATAAAACCTTTCTAATTTGAAAAAAAAAATCACAAAACATCTTGAAAATTAATTTCCTTTTAAATAACCTTGAAAACATATAAAAGTTTATTCAAAGAAAACAATGGTAATTATTCATTGAAACTATATTTATTTTTTACATGTTTAAAAAAATATTCCTTTCACATTCTTGGTAAAATATAAATTGGATTTATTTAGAAAAATACATGAATTTTCCTTTCGATACATTTTGTAAAAAGTAAACCATGCATAAATATGTGTTTAAAAATCATTTTATGAATGTTAAAAACATTTTTTGAAAAACTTTTCAAGAAAATTTGGATTTAGAACAAAATGGATTTTTTACTGAATAGAAAAATAAACATGAATATTTTTTTTTAAACAATCTTTTGAAATATTGAGTACATAAACCGATGAAAATGACGGGCAAAACTTTATTATCATGACATAACTAGAGGATAATAAAATTCATGAGTATATTGAGATATAGATCATAATGTTTTATCATTAGAATCATAATCATAAATATTCCCAATAAATGATCAGATTGTATCATAAATCTCATTCCACTTTGGTAACTTTAAATTGTATTTTTCTTGAAATAATAAAATTAAATTAAAAATATAATATCATGCAAATAAGGTTATTCATTATATAAAATTAAAAGGGTTTGTATATACATATACAAGTGCATAAAATAAATTATGTCCCAACGAATTTAATTTGGGACAAAATAGTAACCTAATTCTATGGTACCTTTTTAATGGTGAACCCTATGAACGTGATATAATCAAATCGATATTTATAACCATAAAATATTAAGGATAATAATAATAAAATATGTTCATGGGAAGTATATACAACATATTAAGACAACACATGGTCAATGCAGCATGTGTGTCATAGAAAATAAAAGTAAGATAGAAATCCATTACCATAATTATCAACATCCATAAAACACATTAAATCCTACTTAATAATAAATATAAGTTTATTATAAATTTATTACATAACCAAACATATATATGTCATATAATATAGTATTTTCTTATGACATTTTTTCACCCATTTATTATGAATTTCATTTTAACAGAATGGGGCGTAATCAGATATATTAATATAATAATTCAATATGTATAATAATATCATAAATATCCTATATATAAATTTAAACATTCATTATATCCAACCATTCATTTTGGTAATCTTAAAATTAATGACATCAGTTCATGAGGTGGTTGTCCTCCGTACACAGAAAATATTGACTTCGTAACCCAATTGATGGAATTGTAAATGGCTTTGGACAATTCTCTTAACATAAAAACATATCATTATATAAAAGATAGTGAGGTTATTATATCATCATGGATTAAAAATATTTTATAGAGGTATATGAGGAATTGAAAAAAAAATTGTCGGTAGGGATGTTACCACTTTTTAGGATAAATTCTTTTAGTTTTCAACAAATGGATTCTCAATTTGGATTTATGACCAAAATATGGATTGCATGATGATATGATGTAATTAATGATGATATTTTTGTATGTTATGATAGAACCAATGGGTTTTGAATATGTTAAGAGGAAAAGAGATTGGTTGGCCTTTTATAATTGTAGTGAGTGGCACAATAGTAATGCTTTTAAAAGAAATTAGTGTATCCTAATTTATCACAACCCACAGGGGTCTAGAATGGACCATTAATGAGGCATATACATGAGTGTGTTATAATATTTCTATAAAATGTCTTTTTTTAATTTTATTAGGAAATTTTACAACCCAGTCTTTCAGTTTAACCCTCCCCGGTAAACACATTTTCATCTTAACTACGGTAAATAATTTTACTATTTTTAAGACACATTTTGGTAAAAATTTAATTTGAAGAATGATATAATATAAATTATTCTGAATCCAAATAAGTATTTATTTTTTTTTTCCATTTTCATAGTTGGAATATTTAATTTCAAATTATTCCACAATCATGAAAAGAAAGCAGGTTTTCTAAGACAATATATTCAAAAGATTGAAAAGTTTATTTATATAAAAATTTAAAATAATATTCATTAAAATTTCATATACTAGATTTATAGATATATAATTTAACTATTTTTATATTAAATCAATTTTAAATAAAAATTTAATTTTTTTAAAGAAATGAAAATTCTAAATAAAAACCAGTATTTTTCACTATTCATCAAAAATTTTATCTTTTAAGAAAAATAGAAATAAATTACTATAATATATTTTTTACATGTTGATTTCAAAATATATGTTTACTTTGTAAAATATATTTTAAAAAATTGGATAAATTATTTTTAAAATAAGTTTTAAAAGTTTTTAATGCTACTTTTTAGAAAAATATAGTTTATAAATGTAAAATATGATTTATTCTTATATCTTCTATTTAAAAAACATAAGATGAATTATAAAAAGATGATTGGATATATAAAATATAAATTTCATTAAAATCATTCATCAAAATTGGTTTTTTTATTATTTAGGTTAGATTCATTAGATTAAAAAAATCATTAAAAATTTTCCATTATATTCAAATAGTTATTATTTTCATTTAGAATTAGTTGGTCGCTAAAGAAATCATTATATAGAAATGTGTAATCCATATATTTTAATAATTTATTTCAACTAATTCATACCTTCCATTACAACTGTTAGGTAATAATGATCACACTAAATAATAATTATTTAATATTATGTCCCATTTTTTTAAACTCTATATTGCATGTAATACATGATTAACCCAGTGTTGGGATTGAAGTAATATAAACATGGTGTTGCATGTATTGAAATATATCAAAATGATTAATTTTTTTGGAAACAATATTTCATAAAATCACAAGGTTTTGAATCTTCATCATTATTTCATATCTTATAGAAAACATAACATTGTAATATATTCCCATAATATTTTGATTTTAGAGTTTTAATGAAATTAAACAAAACATTAACAAACAAAACTCCTTTATTTTTAAACTATTGTCTATTTCTCACACTATATAAGAAACAACTTAATATATAATATTTCTTCAATGTATCCAATAAATTATTAACACAAGATACTCTTTTAGACAGTCCATAATAATTAATTTTCTTCATACCCAAGTGAAATGAAACTATAAGAAAGGGGTTTGCTCAAATTCTTAGTAAGGGTAAACATAATGGAATAAATTAAAAGATCATAAGTGATCATAATATGAATATATGGGTATACTCAAAGTGTTAAAGAAAATAATACTCAATAAAATATAGATCATAAAACAAGACTCATGAAATATGGCATGATATATCTTAAAAAATTAACCAAAATAGTATAGAAACATGATTTAATAAACATGAGGCATGACAGTGTAAGAACTCAGTTTATATTCATATGGTATGGGTTACTTCTTTTCTTTTTCCTTATGTGTTTTTGAGAAAATAAAGAAACTGTGGGAAAATCCCAAAAAATTATAAGTACACGCCGTGTACTTTTCCACACGCAGTGTACTTTGGCCGTGAGCTATACGTACACAGGGCGTGTAGTCATGTAGGCGATAAAGGGTGTAAAAACTGACTACATGGCGTCTACATAGTATTTATACGTTGTGTAATCAGTCAGAAGGTTAATAGTATGGTGTTGGATGCATCTGCCAGTAGAGCGATAGTACACACCGTGTACTCAGGAATATACGTCGTGTACTCATGTTGGTAGATGAACAGTGTGGAGGTAAATATTAGCAACCAGGAAAAATGTTAAATGATGAAAAGTACAAGCTGTGTACTTGAGAGTACACATCATGTAGTTTTTTTCGCTTAAAATGGGCAGTAGCATCCTCTTTCGACAGTGGAATCATAGAACGCCGAAGGAGCATGGGAGAAGAGGTCGAAGCTTGGTGGAGCTCCCGATCACACACTAGGAATCAGTTTCATCCGACGTCGATCACGTTCGAACCGTGCGGGTGATTTCTTCCCTCTCTTTGAGTCTTTCTATCCAACTATTCCTCTTTGGGAATTTATTTACATTTGAATGGGAAATATTTTATCCTAGATCTACAATGTTCTTGGTCGTTTCAAGTGGCAATGTTCGTGTATACTGATAAGTTGAGATCGAGGTAGGTGGTCTGATGTTTAGTTACAACTGCCGTGTGGTTTTTGTATACCATTGTGCTAAGCTCCCATGTTTGGGGTGTCGTATGGTTGAGGCCTTGATTAATTAAATACCTATAAAATCAAATGTAATTTAATGAATATGTATAAATGCTGTTTGGGATCATTTCATTGATCCAGGGCCACCCCATTGGTGAGTTCCCTTATTTAGCCATTTGGCCAGGATACCCGAGAGTATGCCGTGATTTAGCATGATTTGAGTTTTCTTGAGAGAAAATGTATATAATTGCTTCCCATGTGTTGGGATTATCCTGGTTACTTGATTAGACTTAGTGAATTGTTCTATTTACCCTGAAGTCGAGGCCTGAGGGTAGGGTTTTTTTATCTTGAGGGAGAGGCCTGAGGTCACGGTTCTGTTTAGCCTGTGGGTGAGACCTGAGTGCAAGGTTCTGTTTAGCCTAAGTTTGAGGCCTGAGGGGAAAGTGCTGATTTTCCTGAGGGCCTGGTTCTAATTTTTCTGAGGGCGTGGTTCGGATTTGCCTGAGGGTGTGGTTCGGATTTTCCTGTGGGCGTGGTTCTGATTTGCCTAAGGGCATGGTTCTGACTAGCCTAAGGGCGTGGTTCTGATTAGCCTGAGGGTGTTGTTCTGATTTACCATGGGGGAAAGGTTCATATTATCCCGAGGGCAATGTACTGGTTAGCCTGAGGGAAATGTTCACTTGAATATTCACTGTGGTTTTTTCTTGTGAAATACCTTACAAGATAAATAATGGTCTTAGATTTGTTAAATGATTATTAATATGGTATTGTAATTAATAGGATAGTTACATGTGAGTACATCCTGGTTTACTGCTTTATATTACTGCACACTGAGGTTGCACATTTTTCACTGATAGTTGGGCATGGGCCTTTGGTGGTTGCCTACTGGGATTTATTTCTCACACCCTGTTTGGGTCATGTCTTGGGCCCAAACCAATTATATTGCTGCTGATGTTGATAAAGAAAAGTGTTCCTATACGGGTACTTGATTTTTGTAGAGGAGTGGGAGAGCATTAGTCTGAGCTTAGGCTTGCGATGATGCTGAGTTCATGAGGCACTGTTTTGTTTTGATTTGTTATACATGTACCTTGTATTGTATTATTCTAGATTGCAGTGTATCCTATTGTGGATGGTTTATTAGATATAGGGACATATTTCATCATCATATATGTATTATTGCTAGTTATCTTTCCTGCGGTTTTCCCTTTCTGCTTTATATTGTTTACTTCTTCTGATGTTCTATGTTTATATTTATTTCTACTGTGCTACACTTTGACAAATGACGGCATAGATTCCCAACTATCAGTCTTGGGCCCTCGCTACTAGTTGGCAGCCTCTGGCATTTGGGGAAATGCACTTGAGGTCATGTGACCAACCGAGACCGGGGCACCCGTTGAGTGGCACCAGGATCTGGGATATTAGAAAGTGGTTTCAGATGATTTTTTTTCTCTGAGGTATTTTATTATTTGGAAACAATGGAAAGAGATAAGTTGTTAAGAGGTTCGGTAATAACTATGCAGGGGAGTATCTACCCCATGTACATGTACAGACACAATTTCCTCGAATTAAATTGTGATTTTATATTTATGATTATTAATATTGATTTCATTTTCACCATTGGGTGACACAATTGTTGTGTATTGTTTATATTTTTATACTAGGTTCTATTTTAGTCGCAACGTAATTAGATGAGGGTATGTCATCTCATACATCATTTAGGCACATGTTATAATCACATACAATGCATAGATTACAAGCCACATAGGTGCATTAGAAATTTATTGTTGTTGTGATAGATGTTATGCTGGAAAAGGTATGATGTTTTCATAGATGACATGATAAAATACCATTATTTGATAAGGTATTGTTGTTTGAGGTTTTGTAGAATGAATGCCAAATATTGGTTCTTGACGTGTATGGGCCCTAATTGAACTGAATTTGGTCAATCATTGACCGTTAACTTTGTTTATAACATAAATAAGATTCCATGATTTGATTTGTGGGGAGTATGGGCCCCCACAGATCGGAATTTGGAACTTTGGTGTTGGTGTTAGTGTTTTTCTGGGCTCCGGAGTAGTTTCTAAGGCTTACTGTCTAGAAAAACCGAGAATACACAGTGTGTAGATCTGACTACACACCATGTACTCTTCTGTTCGGGACGATGTGGAAAAAATATAATTACACATTGTGTACCGTAAGTACACGTCGTGTAGTGGATACCTGTGTCATAGGCCGTGTGCGATGAAAAATGGGATAGTGAAACATTATGGGCACACGCCATGTACCTTTTGTACATGCCATGTTGTGTTGACCTTGTGTCTGCCATGTAAATAACAACACGGGCAGAGAAATCATTTTTTTATACACACCATGTCAATGTCAAACATGTCGTGTAGTGTAATTTGGGGCCTGACTGTGTAACTAACAACATGAGTCGGTTTTACCTCTTCTTGGATATGTCGTGTACCTGTGGGACACACCGTGTAGTCTTGATCAATGAGAGACTATGTAGACTTGTCCGTGTTGTTGGGAAAACGGGGTGGTGCTGGTGTCATAGGCCATGTGGTGTCAGCCGAGTAGCTGGTCGTGTCATGAACAACACAGGCAGTTGGAATTTAAGTTGTGCATGCTGTGTCTATATGGAACATGTCGTGTAGTTTGAGTTGTGTAATCGGCCATGTCACAGACAACACAGGTCAGTGAAGCTTGTTCAGTACGGGACAGGTAGATCTTATACATGTCGTGTAGTCTCGATTAAAGGAGAGTCGTGTGGCTAATCCATGTAGAAGGACTCAGGCTGGGGAAGAGAATTCAAGTACACTTCGTGTGTGTGGAAAACACGCCATGTGTTTTGGGGTGTTACATGACTAGTTATGACAAAAGTACACGCCCATGTGAAAGACTTAAGGGAACACACCGTGTAGTTATTATACACTCTGTGTAGTCTTGTTTTGTAAAAATTCAATGTTTTCTATCTCTTGTTCCCTTCTTACACTCCTTGTTTTTAGTCCTTAATGATCTTAATCTAAGGCGTGTGTTTGACCTTGTAGATTCATGCCATAGAGATGACCACCAGTTTTTCACCAAGAGAGCGGCAACAATTATACTTCAGAGATGGTAGGCCATGGGCTACCGATTGACCCTCCTACAATGCCAGATACGACGTCATCCATTATACCAGAAAAATGTGCGGATGATTAGTACTGTGAAGGCTTCATGTAGTTCATACAGACCATCCAGGGGGCACCGCCGACTTCCACATCAATGGAAGAGATGACACGTATATTCCAACAGCATTTTCTTCCTATGTTTTCAATGGATGGCGGACCATACGTTGTAGAGTCTTGGCTGGGTTCTATGTAGACTATTTTCGATCATCTAGAGATGCCTCCTGGGCGGAGGGTCAAGCTCTCTACTTATATGCTACGTGATTCCACCAAGAGATGGTGGGATGTTACCACCCATACAAAGCATCACTGAGACATGGAGTGGGACGATATCCAGGTAGTATATTATGAATTTTTCTTTCCAGAGATGCTAAGGGAAAATCAGGCTCGAGGGTTCATGAATTTGTAGTAGGGCACCATGTCAGTGATGGATTATTCAGCCTACCCCACCAAGCTACAATATTTTGCACCTGTACTGGTGGGTGACGAGATTTTGAGGGATAGAAGTTTTGAGGATGGTCTTCATTATGACATCTGAGCACTAGTGAATGTTTTTAGGTTTCCTACAATGAATGCTATTGTGAACTAGGCACTGATTACTGAGCGGAATGAGCGAGAAGCTAGTGGTGCTGGCCAGGGCGGTTCAACACCGATCTATGGTACTATTTCTACCAGCAAGAGGTAGAGGCAGATGGATTTTTCTCATGGTGGTAGTACTAGCTAGAGGAACTCTTCAGGTGGCACAGTGACTTGCTACCAGTGTGGTAAATAGGGGAACACGAGACCTTAGTGTCCACCTGACCCAGGGGAGTGCAAAGCTTGCGGCAAGATGGGCCATCTGCAGTGCTTTTTCCAGATGTTTCCACTTGTGGCTAGTGAGAGGTGTTATTTGCAGACTTCATGTGTGGGGTCAGGGCCAGTAGCTTCTTACCAATAATGAAATTGGGATACGTCAGGATGTTCAGGCCGAGGTGGTGGTTGTGGCCGTGGTAGCTACACACCAAGATCACTGAGACAGTTGGGTGGGTTAGCTCAGGGTAGTCAGGCTGTGTCGTAGGGCCGTGGCAGTGGGAAGGCATGTGTAGTGCAATACACCCAACAGGAGAAGGATCTTGGACCATCCACTATCATAGTTACTATTCTAGTTTCTTATTTTTTATCTTCAGTACTTTTCGATAAGGGTGCTACAAGTATCTTAATATCTATGACTGTTGTGGAGAGCCTTGGGATCTGTGTTTCTTTTTCTTCTAATATCATGGTGCTTGACACTCCCTTGGGAATTAGAATGACAGTTATGATTCAGTGCAAGGAGTGCCCCTAGAGGTCGGTGGGTGTCACATTCTATGAGACCTCTATGTCTTAGAGATGACGAGCTATGGTTCCATTCTCAGGATGGACTGGTTGGAACCATTTCGAGCCTTTGTGGGTTTCTATCATCGCATGGTGAGTTTCACGTCACTAGAGGGTGGAGTGTTTCTGTACTAGGTAGAATGGGATGTCTAGGAGAGCCGACCTAGACCCGAGCATTTTGGTGGAGGTGGAGAGATAGCCCTAATTGCGAGTTTATATCTAGATGACTAGGGAACTTGTCAGAAGGATTTCCCTCTTGAGGTTGATCATTTCCGGGATGTCTTCTATGATAACTTTTTTGGTCTACCTCTGGAGAGATAGGTGGATTTATCTATTGATGTAGTGCCATGAGTAGCACTAATTTCCATTCCACCTTATACGATGGCTACACCAGAAATACAGGAGCACAAGAGGCATATAGTGGAGTTACAAGAAAAGGGATTTATTTGACCCAGTACGTCTCCTTGGGGTTCGCCTGTCCTATTGGCGAAGGAGGCGGACGGTACCCTCATACTTTGTGTGGATTATAGGGAGATGAACCAATTGATGGATAAGAACCGATATCCCCTATCGTGGATTGATGATCTTTTTGATCAACTTAGAGGGTCACGTGTGTTCTCGAAGATTTACATGAGATCCAGATATCATCAGTTGCATGTTATACCATCAGACATACTTCTTACATCATTTCATAGTAGATATGGTCTATAAGAGTACATGGTTATGCTGTTCGGACTCACGAACATGTCAGTAGTTTTCATGGCTCTAATGAATAGTGTGTTACACCCATATCTAGATTCTTCTGTGGTAGTATTCGTGGAAGATATCTTGGTTTACTCTCACACTCGACATGACCACGCCACCCATCTTGAGATCATATTGAGAACACTGAGAGAGAATAATTTATATGCTAAGTTCTCTAAGTGCCACTTTTGGATGGACCAGATTCACTTATTGGTTCATATCATCTCAGAGGCGGGAGTTGCAGTAAACCCGGAGAAAGTGAGAGCAATAGTTTCCTAGGAGAAGACTTATAACGTGTTTGAGATACGGATTTTCTTGGGACTGGATGGTTACTACATTCACATTATACAGGACTTCTTCTGCTTAGAAGCGCCTTTGACTGGTTTGACTAAGAAGGGTATGAAGTTCATTTGGTCAGAAGCTTGTGAGACCGCCTTTCAGGAGCTTAAAGGAAGGTTGACATCAGCACCAGTCCTGATACTTCTAGAGCAAGGGAATAGCTATACAGTTTACTGTGATGCATCAGGTATTGGGCTGGGAGCAGTGTTAATGTAGGGAGATTGAGTAGTTGTGTACGGGTCTTGGTAGTTGAGGCCAATGAGAGGAATTACCCGACGCATGATCTCGAGTTGGCTGTAGTTGTACATGCATTATGCTGTTGGAGACATTATCTCTTCAGAGCACACTTTTATGGTTTTTACAAACCACAAAAGTCTCAAATATATCATTACCCAGCATGAACTGAATTTGAGACAGTGAAGGTGGGTTGAGTACCTTCAGTCCTTCGACATTGAGCTTACCTATACACCTGGGAAAGGTAATGCAGTAGCTGACGCACTAAGTAGGAGGACTCAGATATAGGCAGTGGAAGAGGCTAGTGGTGAGTGGAAGCTTATGGATTTTTTCTCTAAAATTAATTTGGATGTGCACGACAGTCAGGCGAAAACCAATCTCTCATCCTTAGCTGTGACTTCTACCCTCCTAGATAGAGTGAGGATGAGACAGATATCTGATTTCTAAGGCCTAGTTCTATGAGAGTCGGTGGCAAATGAGGACCCTCCTCCTAGTTGGACAATAGACAATGACAATTTACTTCGTATCCATGTATGGATGTGGGGTTTAGGGGATATACGCGAGGAGTTGATGTGGGAATTTCATGCTTCATCTTTGGATGTGCATCCCAGAGTTATCAAAATGTACTGTGACTTGAGACTCAGTATTGGTGGCTGGGTATGAAAAGATAATTAGCTGGTTTTGATATGATATGTTCCGCCTATCATCATGTGAAGGTGGAGCGTCAAAGGCCTGCCAGACTATTATAGTATTTACCCATTCCGTAGTGGAAATGGGATGATGTTGTGATGGACTTCGTGACCGGGATGCTGAGGTCACCTCAAGGAAATGATGTCATGTGGGTTGTTGTGGATAGACTCACGAAGGTAGCTCACTTTTTTCCGATCAAGGAGACCTTCGGTATTGATTAGATCGGGAAGTTATATATCTGATAGATAGTACGTATTCATGGGGTCCCTCGTTCTATCATTTTTTCTAGGGATGCCCATTTTACGTCTCATTTCTGGAAGAGTTTTTAGAGGGAACTAGGTACACTTGAGCTTCTGAGCCTAGCTTACCACCCTGAGACTGATGGCCAATCAGAGCGTATGATACAGGTTCTAGAGGACATCTTGTGTGCATGAATCTTGGAATTTGGGGGAACATGGGAGAAGCACATACCCCTGGTCAATTTTCCTATAATAATAGTTCTTAGGAAACTATTCAAATGGAACATTACGAGTCTTTATATGGTAGGCCATGTCGATCACCCTTGGGCTGGTTAGAGGTATGTGAGGCATCATTACTGGGACCATGTCTCATACAGAAGACTTCATAGAAGGTCCAGTTGATTCGGAAACGAATGGATACTCCACAGTCTCGTCAGAAATCTTATGTTGATTTCCGCAGACAAGCCTTGGATTTCATGTTTGGGGATCAGGTTTTCTTGCATGTATCATCGAGGATGTGACACAGGCAGATCAGGAGACAGGGTAAACATTCACCAAGGTATGTTGGGCCGTTTGAGTTTCTGCAGAGATTCGGGATGATTGCCTATCAGTTGCAGTTACCACATATGTACTGGTCCATGCACAACATCTTCCATGTATCTCAGCTGCGCCGTTATCACTCAGACACATCTTGTTGGGCGGAGAAAAACGGGAGTGATGGCAAGAGGGGGGTGAATTTCCTTTTAAAAAAATGATTAACAAATTACAAATCAAAGTGAAAGTGCAGCGGAAATAATGAGGCAAGACACACGAATTGATAACGGAGTTCGGCCAAAAACCCGGCCTACGTCTCCGCTCCCAACTCAACCGTTGAGAGATTCCTACCACTTTCTTTTCAACGGTTTTAGCAAGAAACCCACTAGGCTTTGAGGTAGCACTAGGACCTATTACAGCTTGCTTTTGGTGGTTTAGCAAGAACCCACTTGATTTTAATGGTTGAGCAAGAACCCACTAGCCTTCTTATAGGTGAAGGCTAGCTCACCTACGACACAAGACTTTTAAAAGGAAAGGCTTGAAGAAACCTCTTCACACCTTAGTGGTGATGTGAAACCCAAAAGAAAGAGGGATGAGAAAAGGTATTGTGGTTTGTAGGCACAAACCCAAATTTAAAGCTCAAAAAGATAAATACAATAAAACCTGTAATTGGAGAAGCCTTGGGCGCCTTTGATTGATAGGAGAGTTTTAAGGCCGCTTCCAAGCTTCTTTGGTGGTGCTCTTGGATGTGGAATTGGATGGAGCACTTGGGGTTCCTTGAGGTGGCTCGCCGGAGGATTGCCGAATGATCAACAAAGTGTCCTTGGGCTTGGTTTTTGGTTCCGGATTATGTCTGGGGCTTACTCAGCCTTTATTTATAGGCATGGAACCCATTGGGGGCCTTCGGAGCCGTTGGAGAAGTCTTCGGAGCCGTTGGAGGCCAAAAGAGGGTTGACTAGTCAAAGCCAACGACTAGTTTGACTGGGCTACCGGCTGGCCGGTACAGTTCCACCGGTTGGCCGGTGCCTTGAAGATGGGGAAGAAATTTGGTCCAGGCTCTACCGGCTGACCGGTGGAGGAGCCACCGGCTGGCCGGTGGGGAGACAGTAGCTGGCCAATTGGTCTGGGTGCCACCGGCTGGCAGGTGACAGAGCCACCGGCTGGCCGGTGGTGAGGCAGTAGCCATCACTGTTGTATCAGGTTGCCACCGGCTGGCCGGTGACAGAGCCACCGGCTGACCGGTGGAACCTGGCAGTGGGCAATGCCTCTGCCAGGTCCACCGGCTGGCCGGTGCTATCACACCGGTTGGTCGGTGGACTGAATTTCAGTCCACTTCTTGTCCATTCTTGGACCAACTTCTTGGAATCCTTGTGCCTATCATTCAAAAACACTTCAAACAAAATTAGACAAATAATAAAGTGATTGTGATCATGAAAATCAAAGGGCGAGGGGAACGAGAGGTACAACAATCTCCCCATATTTTGATGATCACAATCACCAAAACAATCAATGTAAAATACTGAAATTGAAAGGAAATGCTAAGCATGATGAAAAGGATTCTCCCCCAATCAATCAAGAAATTTCTCCCCCTTTGTGATTATCAAAATAGCGTGGGGCATAAAAATTTGATTGAGGGAAAGGGTTTGAAAAACTAGATATGAGAATTGAAAAATCAATTGAGATTTTTGAAATGAAATGAAAATTTGAATAACAGTTTGAATTGAATGTTTTGAATCACAAACCAATTAAATTTTGAAATTTGAAACCAAATGAATTTTTTGAAATTGTGAGTTTTGAATTAAAAATGAATTTAAATTGAAAAATGAATCGAAAGAGATTTTTGAATTTAAGAAAATTTCTCCCCCTAAATAAAAAAAAAGATCATCGGGGAAAGGAAATAAATTTTGGCCCGGAGAGACTCGCAAGAAGGGATTTTTCAATCCAAACTTGTCTCATGGAGGGTCTTCTCCTATAAAACTCATCGGAATAGAAAATAGTATTTGGCCTACCGTACGAGGCATTTTTGCAATTGCACTCATAGATTAAGTGCCCGAGTTTTTTGCAATAATTACAAAATTTGTATTGGGAGCTCCCCCTTACAAAAACAGTTGGAGCATGGGAGGAAGAAGCTACATTGGTATATCCTAGCCCTTGGGTGGTTCTTGAAATTCGTTGGGAACCAAGCAATTTTGAATGATTTTGTTCCCCTTGGGTGAATTTGGCTAGGGATTCTCTAAGGTCCTTGATGGTTGATTCCAAAGAATCAACATTTGGGAAATTTTGGATTTTTAGGGAGAGTTCCTCCTTCTCTTTGAGAAGTTGGTCTTTTTCGGAGGAAAGCTTTTTGAAATTCTTTTTCAAAGCGACAAATTTTGATGAAAGCTCATGAAAACCATTTTCTAATTGATCTCTAACGTGTTGGAGTTCTTCATATGACAAATGATTGAAAGAATTAGAAGAACTAGAGGAGGATGAGGAGGAAGAGGAGGAAGATACCTCATGTTTTGCCATTAGGAAATTATTACCATTGTCGCTCGAGGAAAAAGAAGAGAAGGAGGAGATATCACTCCATGTTTTCTTTAAAGCCTTCTTCTTCTTCTTCTTGGCCCTTTTCTTGTGAGGTGGGCAAATGGGCTTGATCTTTTCGTCAGGTTCTTGCTTTTGATCGGATTCTTGCTTTGGAGCCTCGCTAGTACCTTCATAGGTTAGTTATAAAAATTTCCAAAGATCGTAAGAAGTAGAGCAAGAAGAAATACAATTAAATACATTTCGGTCTAGCCCACAATGTAGAGCATTCATGGCTTTTCCATCAAGCTCGAAATTCTTAATATCTATGGTGGTCCACTTAGACTCATCGGAAGAAGTGAGGGTAAAACCATGCATAACAATTCTAAAAATAGGATAGCCAATACTTTTAAGAAATGTGGTCATGCGGGTTTTCCAAAAACAATAACCGGTTCCATCAAAGAATGGAGCACGATCCAAAGAAAAGCCTTCGGGGGCGTAAGAGGTTGAAGCGGTAGAAGCCATCAAAAAGGATCTTTAATTTGAAACCGGTTAGGGAATTATTCAAATACTTCCTCTAATACCAATTTTTGGGCGGAGAAAAACGGGAGTGATGGCAAGAGGGGGGGTGAATTGCCTTTTAAAAAAATGATTATCAAATTAAAAATCAAAGTGAAAGTGCAGCAGAAATAAAGAGGCAAGACACACGAATTGAAAACGGAGTTCGGCCAAAAACCCGGCCTACGTCTCCGCTCCCAACTCAACCGTTGAGAGATTCCTACCGCTTGATTTTCAATGGTTTTAGCAAGAAACCCACTAGGCTTTGAGGTAGCACTAGGACCTATTACAGCTTGCTTTTGGTGGTTTAGCAAGAACCCACTTGCTTTTAATGGTTGAGCAAGAACCCACTAGCCTTCTTACAGGTGAAGGCTAGCTCACCTATGACACAATCCTTTTAAAAGGAAAGGCTTGAAGAAACCTCTTCACACCTTAGTGGTGATGTGAAACCCAAAAGAAAGAGGGATGAGAAAAGGTGTTGGGGTTTGTAGGCACAAACCCAAATTTAAAGCTCAAAAACATAAATACAATAAAACCCGTAATTGTAGAAGCCTTGGGCACCTTTGATTGATAGGAGAGTTTGAAGGCCGCTTCCAAGCTTCTTTGGTGGTGCTCTTGGATGTGGAATTGGATGGAGCACTTGGGGTTCCTTGAGGTGGCTCGCCGGAGGATTGCCGAATGATCAACAAAGTGTCCTTGGGCTTGGTTTTTGGTTCCGGATTATGTCCGGGGCTTCCTCAGCCTTTATTTATAGGCATGGAACCCATTGGGGGCCTTCGGAGCCGTTGGAGAAGTCTTCGGAGCCGTTGGAGGCCAAAAGAGGGTTGACTGGTCAAAGCCAACGGCTAGTTTGACTGGGCTACCGGCTGGCCGGTACAGCTCCACCGGTTGGCCGGTGCCTTGAAGATGGGGAAGAAATTTGGTCCAGGCTCGACCGGCTGACCGGTGGAGGAGCCACCGGCTGGCCGGTGGGGAGAGAGTAGCTGGCCAATTGGTCTGGGTGCCACCGGCTGGCCGGTGACAGAGCCACCGACTGGCCGGTGGTGAGGCAGTAGCCATCACTGTTGTATCAGGTTGCCACCGGCTGGCCGGTGACAGAGCCACCGGCTGACCGGTGGAACCTGGCAGTGGGCAATGCCTCTGCCAGGTCCACCGGCTGGCCGGTGCTATCACACCGGTTGGCCGGTGGACTGAATTTCAGTCCACTTCTTGTCTATTCTTGGACCAACTTCTTGGCAACCTTGTGCCTATCATTCAAAAACACTTCAAACAAAATTAGACAAATAATAAAGTGATTGTGATCATGAAAATAAAAGAGCGAGGGGAACGAGAGGTACAACACATATCATGTCTTTTAGCCCGAGGAGGTTGATTTTTAGGTAGATTCATCCTTTGAGGAGCATCTAATTTGCATTGTTGATAGGAGCAGGAATGTTCTCTGAGGCCGGTCTTCTCCTCTCGTACTTGTGCTATGGCATCATAGCCGAGTGGAGGACTAAAACTAGGAGCGATAGACTAAAGTTCGTGCTTAGTGGATAGATTTGTTTATAGATTTATCTTCACCACCCTTAGAAGGGAAATTCGGGGATGAATTTCTTTATGGTGGGATGTTTGTAACAACCCGGTTCTTATTCTTGAGATACGAGTTTCTTCTTTTCGTTTTCTTTATGTGTCTTGGAGAAAACAAGGAAATGGGGAAAATCCAAAAAAAATTTAAGTACACACCATGTACTTTTCCACACGCTGAGTACTTTAGCCGTGTGGGATCAGTACAATGGGTTTGTAGGCCTGTCGGTGATGAAGTGTGTAAAAACTAATAACAAACTGTGTACTTTGTATTTGCACGCTGTGTAATAAGTTGGAAGGTGAGTATTAAGGTGGTTGAAGCAGCCTGTATTAGAGCGACAGTACATGCCATGTACTTAGAAATACAAGTCGTGTACTAATGTTGGCAGATGAACAATGTGGTGGTGAAAAGTATCTACCAGGGGAACTATTAAATAATAAAATTACACACTGTGTACTTGAGAGTACATGAAGTGTAGTTTGTTTTTTTCTCTGAAAACAGGAAGTAGCCTCCTCTTTCAACAGAGGAAGCATAGGTCTCCAAGGATCTCGGGAGGAGAGGCCGGAGATTGGAGGATCTCCAGATCTCACATAAGAATCGGTTTCTTCCATCGTCGGTCACATTAGAACAGTGCGGGAGAGTTCATGAGTATCTGTTTCCAATTCTTCCTTTAAGGGAAGTTATTTACGTTTGAATGGAAAATAGTTTATCCCAGATCTATGCCCTTCTTGGTCATTTAAAGTGGCGTCTTTCGCATATACTGATCCATGAAGATCGACGTAGGTGGTCTGATGCTTAATTCCAACTATCATGTGGTTTTTGTGTACTACTGTGCTATGAACCCGTGTTTGGTGTGTCGTATGGCTGAGGCCTTGATTAATTAGATACCTATAATTACATAGGTAATTTAGTGAATATTTATATCTTTTGATTGGGATAGTTTCATTGATCCAGGTCCACCCTATGGGTGCGTTCACTTATTTAGCCATTTGGCGAGGATACCCAAGGGTAAGCTGGGATTTATCATGCTTTGATTTTTCTTGAGAGAAAATGAATATAATTGGTTTCCATGTGTTGGGATCAGTCCAGATACATAATTATCCCGAGGGAAATGTTCTTCTTATCTTAAGGGATAGGCCTGAGGGCAAGGTTCTATTTAGCCTGAGGGCAAGGCCAGAGGGAAAGGATCTATTTATCCTAAGGGTGAGGCCTTCAGGAAAGCTTCTGTTTAGCATGAGTTTGAGGTCTGAGGGCAAGGTTCTGATTTTCCTGAGGGCGTGGTTCTGATTTTCCTAAGGGCGTGGTTCTGATTTTCCTAAGGGCATGGTTCTTATTTTCCTAAGGGCGTGGTTTTGATTTACCTGAGGGCGTGGTTCTCACTATCCGGAGGGCGTGGTTCTTATTATCATGAGGGTGTTGTTCTAATTCTCCTGACGGAATGGTTCTGATTAGCCCAAGGGAAAGGTACTATTTGTACTGAGGGAAATGTTCACTTAAATATTCATTGTGGTGTTTTCATGTGTTATACCTTCCAAGCTAAAGAATAGGCTTGTATTTGTTAAATGATTATTAAATTGGTAATTTAATTGATAGGATAGTTACTTGTGAGTACTTCATAGTTTACTTCTTTATATTACTACACACTGTTGTTGCACATTTTTCACTGACAGTTGGGAAGAGGCCTTTGGTGGGTGCCTACTGGGATTTATTTCTCACACCCTGTTTTTTCCATGTCTTGGGCCCAAAAATATTATATTGATGCATGTATTGATAAGGGATAGAGTCCCTATAAAGGTACTTGATTTTTTCAGAGGAGTTGGAGAGCATGGGTCTTATCTTAGGCTTACGATGCTGATGAGTTCCTGGTGCACCGTTTTGATTTTCTTTGTTATAATTTTACCTTGAATTATATTATTCTAGATTGAAGTGTATCATTTTTTTGATTCTTTATTAGATTTAGGGATATATTGCATCATTATATATATATTTCTTCCAGTTATATTTCCTTCTATTGTCTCTTTCTTCTTTATATTGTTTACATCTTCTGTTTTTGTATGTTTATATTTATTTCCGCTTCACTACACTTTGACCAATGAGGGCATAGTTTCCCCACTATCAGTCCTTGATCCTCACTGCTAGTCGGCTTCCTCTGGCGTTTGGGGAAATGTGCTTGAGGTCATGTTACCAACCGGGTTCGGGGAACCAATTGAGTGGAACCCAGATCCAGGACGTTACAGAGAGCATAACATATTAATAAGAATAAGAATAAAATATTTGAATGAAAATATGAAAAGGAAAACATTTCATCCAAACACAAGTATATATACCCTTTATCTTGTGAACAAATCCAAGTATGTACATCCTTTTGGTTTGAAAAAATCCAAATATTCCCATGAATCATTATCTCTAGAGATATAAATCCTTAAATAATACATTTGAGGGAAATATATGACTGAACCTGTCATCATCCTTACATATGGGTTCTACATAAATGCAATAATCACCACATTATATATAACATGGGGAAATAAATATTTTTTCATAACCCTTTAAAATGGAAACAAATAAAAAAATCTTCAAAATCCTATCAATAAACCTAAAAACCCCATGCAATATAAATAGTATCTAATGACACAAAATAACACTCTGGGTAGATACCATTCAATGAAGTAAATGGTATTTACACTGTATAGATAAAGGGTATATGTTTTAGTCAACAATTTCCCAATTCAATTAATGTGTGGAGTATTGGTGAAAACCCTTCAATAAAAGAATTATAAATAAGGTTATTTACCAATGAAAGGTGTTGTAAATGAAAACATAAGCATTCAATGACTACGTTTGATAAGGGGTTAAAGGATTTCAATGGGCATGATACATAATAATCGTATAAGATAATTTAGATGGTATTTTATGAAAAATAATTTCCAAATAAATAAATCCCTTTTGGTGATAAATAATAACATTAAATCAAACAAAAACACAGTTTTTTGATAATGTTTTTATCATTTTCAAAAAATAGATGATACTTGTAACATAAAATATATATTTTTATAAACGTGATTAAATTTTTTTAAAACATTTACTTTCAAAAATATTCCTCAACACTTGATCCTTGGAAAAAAATAAAATTTATTTCATGTTTATTTGGATTGGAAGATAAATCAAATGGTTGTTGAAGGAAAATAATTATTATATTATGAAACGACATTATTGAAACCCACATCGTAAAAACGGATAGAAAAATTTATATCTTAAATGCAGAAAAAGAAAATGTGAATGTCACATTAGATAACTCATAATTTTTTTCCCATTCATGTGGGATGAAAATAATGGGAATTAAAGATACTAACAAGGGGTAATCATCATTACAGAGGATAAGAATTATTTTCCACAATGATACTCTTTTTGATAATGAAACTTAATCAAGATAAACTATTTGAAATAAAAGATAAATTTTACTAGATAGTAATATAAAGTACCATGGAATAAATTTTTATGGTGTAAGAATCCACTCTGTGTAGAAATAAACTCAAGAAGAATAATTTTAACTCAATTAAGGGAGTTGTTTTACCAAAAACCATCACAACATTGGTATTCCAAAAATTTAAAGGAATCTAAAGAAAGAACATGTTATAGATTTAATATAATAATGAATGAAATTAATATGATGAAATGAATTTATTAGGTAGTAATCCCACCATTTTAATAATATCAGGTTTCACAATAAGAGTTTTATCTCATGTAATTAAATTTTAGACAAAGAGCCCCATAACTGTTTTCCCAGCTTAGTCTAATGGACTCTAAAATCATGTGAAAAAAACATAACTATCATAATATTATATTTAAGAAACTTATTAATATACATTAAATTTTATTTTATTCATTTATGGACAATTATTATGAATATATTAGTAAGTTATAGATTATTTTTACTATAGTGTATTATTAACATTAATTGACTTGCACATGAATTTTGTTGTCGATTTCATTACCAATTATTTGATAAAAAGTTCATAGTTCCTAGATAATTTAATTTAATATAATATATAAAATATATTGATATATAAATATCTTATGTGATTCCAATAGTTTTTTAGATATTTTGGGTGAAAATTGAATCTGTGTCGTCTTATTTCGATAATTTTAGTTGTCGAAGGTGATAATTTAATAATAAGTAAAATACATAGTATATCATTTCCATAACCATAAACCCATAATGGATTTATTATTATATTTTAGTATTATTATTATTTAATTTCCCATTTTCATCCATTCTAGAGTCTTATATCATTTCTCAAGTTGGAAATTAGACCAACCCAAACATTAATGTAGCATAATTATTGGATGATTGTGTTTATGAAAGTGGTTTATTTTTAATAATATAATTACAAATGAAGAGAAATGAAATAATTTATATATTTTAAATTTAGTGGATCATATTTATATGGATTTCAATAAATAAAAACGAAACTATATTAAAAAGGAGATATGTTACTTCGTGGAGGCTATGGTCTTCAAAACACACAGTTAACATTGTCATATTCCATTGAATTAAATGGAATGGAGGTGGATTATATTTTTACATTTGTTAATTGTAATTTTATTCTATATTTTGGATTTTATCTAAAATTCCATCATTATAAATATCAAGGATAGGTGGTGGTGAAAAACAGAAGACGTTAGTAGATGGATTTGGTAGTCCACATGAATGCATGAATGACATTTTTTTTGTTTTTATAATTGGATGGGAAGTAAAAAATATTTATTGTACCATTAATATAATAACACTTATGTGTACTTAGATACCCATATAATTATATTACTGTGTTTAGGATGTTTTAGTTGATAAAAATCAAGATGAAAATGATAATGATTGAGTAATACTCACTTTGGGACTCTAAACATTCTCATGAAGGTCTCATTAGAAATGAATGGATTTAGAAAACTTATAGTGGATAGGGGACTTAGATCAAGAAATTTTATACTATGAAAGTATACTTGGGTAGGGTTATGGGGATTTTTTAAGGGTATGTGTAACATGAAGAGGGTGTTAGTGGTCCCCTTTTATAATTAAAGAATATTACACATTTAAGAACACCAAAAACATTCCAAAAATGCTATGAAACATCCTATTGATAAATTAATTCACAATTGAAGAATAATTTATTTTGGTGTGATATAATATCAATACTTTTTCAACCAATAATTCATAAAAAAATTATACATGTTTCAAGTAATTTATTATTGTATTTGTTCTTTTATTTTTTTTCTATATCATCGTATCTTGTTTTCTCTATGTAATTTACTATTTAAGAAACTATAAAATAAAAAATCATAAAAAAATATTATATTATGAATATTAGTTTATTCCATGATTAATCTAATTCAATTTATTACTATTATAAAATTTACTTTTAAATTATAAATTGATAATGTATAGAAAACCCACTTTGTAGAAAAATTAGTTCTTATTCATTTATTATTCATAAAATTATTTAGTATTGATTAATAAATATACCAATGTTAATATATTTAAAGATTAGTTTTAAAATCATATTAGATTCATTATTTAATATATATTAATTTCCTTTATAATATAAAAATTATGCAATGTTAACAAAACAATTCATTTAAAAGTGGTTTCACCATTATCCTAATAATTTAAATTAATAATAGTAATCTTATTTTATGATTAAAAATGAAATTTAATTTCTCAAAAATATGTATATGATGATCTCAAATATGAAACATATTTTTTTATTTAATTTCTAATTGCGATGAATTCTTATTTTTAATGTCGGTGCATAACAACTATTTTTTGTGAGAAATATCACTTGGTTTTCCAAATTGTTAAGCATATTTTTTAAAAATTCAACACAGTATTTTTAATTTATTTATCTTAATTATTCAAGATATATATTTTATTCAAAAAACTAATAAACTTTAATTTCGTTCTTATGTCAAGAAAATGTCATAATAGTTACAATTTTAAGAAAAATTAGTTCTTTTGTTATTCAGCAAAATAATTATTTTAGAAAAGTATCATAAGATCATATAAATATAATTTTGACATTACAAATTAAAAAATTATATTATTTTTATCTAATTCAAGTTCTAAAAATTATATATTTATTTTTTAATGAAAACACAAAAAAAGATAAACTTCATTTATTAGAAAATGTCATTTAGGGACATTTTCTATTATTAATATTATTTAATAATAATATATAAATAAAATAATGGTGAGATAATAGTTTATATATTCATATATGATATATTATAATATTAATATCTTAAAAGTGGTTATAGTAATTTATTATGGTGAATGACTGAATTATTTCAAAAATAGTTATTTAAAAAAAGAATCATTTTTTATATAAATTTATTTTCTTTTAAAAATAATCATTTTGAATTTATTAATGTCTTTTTGGTTTCTAAAAGTATTAAGGTTATAATATTTTTTTTTATTGTAATAAGTATATAATATATTTTGCCTCGTATTAGTTCCATGTTCAATGTGAAATAAATCATCAAACATAGTATTAATTATAGAAAAATATATTCTAAAATATCAGGATTTTACACCCTAGGTGCATCTATGTAAAAATACATGTTCTAGGAAAATATGTAACCTATAGAGGAAACATAGGTATGTCTGGGTGGGGCACTGAGTCCTTCGAGAAAAAAGGTTCCCTATGGGATTCTTAAGTAGATCTTAATTATATACCCTTATTTTCATGATTCAAAAGGTGCATATATGATTCCAAGGAGGTTGGGAATGTTGGATTGTGATTCGTGAGATCAGGTTCTCTCATTATGACTTTCATGTCTATATGGGAGGTTAGGGGTCCTTTTATAGGAAAACACTTGAATGGGTGAACGGATATGGGTGGTATACACTAATAACAATTTTGGGTGAAAATGTATGGCTTTGAGCATGTATGGAAAGTGACAAGGCTGGGCATG
Organism: Viscum album; assembly: GCA_963277665.1. Taxonomy (NCBI): domain Eukaryota; kingdom Viridiplantae; phylum Streptophyta; class Magnoliopsida; order Santalales; family Viscaceae; genus Viscum; species Viscum album. Next base: position 1,369,578,982 of record OY728134.1, read on the forward strand.
CATTCTCAAAGGAATGGGGATTGGGTAAGGCCATATGGGAATGTTTGAGGCTAGGTAGGAGAATGGGAATGCATTCCTAGGGGTTAATATGGGTGAAATTAGTATTGTAGGTGATCCTATGTTCAAGATATTATGGCTCATATAGAGTGGCATGCATAACTTAGCATTGTAAATCTCGGTGTGCATAGATATAGGAAAAGTTGTTCACATATGTGAACCATTATCATCGAATTAGAATTTCATAATACAATATTTATTTATCTAAAAGCTTTGTTTTATCCATTTTAGTAATAAAATCAAAGCCCGTGAAATTATTGATTCCACTAGATATTTTTTGTATCTATAGTAAGTGTTTTAAAAAACCAAAATTTAAACATAATGGAACTAAAAAATGTACTTGGAAAATTGAATAGAAATTCATCCAGTGATGGATTAAATACATTGACGACTCTCAAGGGGAGGTCCACACCAACACATCATTGGCCTAGGAAATGTTTTTAATGAAATTTATCCCTTGATGCGTGAGAGATCATGTAGCATATGGTGATCTGATTTTTTATCATGTGTAACACTCTTTCATATTCAACTCATCTCATGCCATTTAAGTAAGTCTCATATTATTATCCTCATCGAAATGTTCAAAGAAAAATATGATTAGTGTTGAATAAGAACACCCCTCCCCCACTCAATATATTATTTACATAAAATGAAAATGATTAAATTCTTGGATATTAAATAAATTTTCAATATTATTTGGATATTAGTTAGGTTCTTGTCACAGGATCATCAAAAATAGGTTCACCAAGCATGGAAACCCAACTCTATGTCTTCTGAAACAAAGAAGATAATATTTACTCAAGGTGTTTGGGACACCAATATATTGATCATTATTTAATGAATTTCTATTTCACATAATAGAATCTAGATTCAATGAATTTTAATTTCAAATAGATAATAATGTCCTGATGATTATTTATTTTCTGTAGGAGGATCTCAAATCAATGATTATTAGCAACACAAAATGAATCATGACACAAGGTGTTTGTATTTGAAAGAGAAATAAACAAATAAATACGTTTTGGCTTCTCCGTGGGGAATTATCTACTTAATATATATTTTATTATTTCATAAAGAATGATAAAAAATGGATTTCTTCCATCAATATTAATATTAAACTCAATGATATGATCTAACCGAGAGGATAGTCAATATGAAATGTTTTATATCTCCAAGAGGAATAATAAAATCAAGCGGGTCCAATGGATACCTCTTATATCAATGTAGAAACTAAAATCTAATAGTTCTGGATCAAATAGAATTATTCATTATGGGGGTATTATTCATGATGATTGTGTTTCCCTGATTTTTTCATGCAGCTTACATTATGATGACAGAAATCCTCTTCAAGAATAAGACAAGGCCCTGATTAGTAATCTTACATCCATAAAGGATGTGATTATCCCACTTTATATGGTGGAATATGATTCATCTTTGATTATATATTATATTCATGGTCTCTGGCTAATCTAATAGTCAATTTCATACTCTATTCAGGAATACAAGATATATCTATACCAAAGCATGCTAATTCGGCATACCCAGCATTTGAGAAACATGTCGGTGGGAACCCATTCTTGTAAATGGAATGAATCCATAACCATTATGATTTTTTAAACTTTAGTATCTCTACCATATGATTATAAAATTATTATTATTGAGGAATAACTTAATGTACACCACTTTAGACTACCTTTAGCAACTATATTGAGATTTATCACATTTATATTTGAATAGAAATATATTGATTTGAGGAATTAAATAAACATTATACATTTATATAGGAGGGATAATTGACTAAAGGAATTTTATTTCATTAATAGGAACTCAAAAATCAAGTATTTGTTCTCACAATGAGGAATATGTGACTTAAGTATGAAATTTTTCCAAGAAGAATAATTGATTCAAGGCTTCTGATTTCTCCAAGAGTTATAATTGAATCAAGGTTATTAATTTCACTATGTGGGATACATGAATAAAAACATTTGATATTTCTACGATGAATACTCAACTAATGGTTTTGATTTCATCTAGAGATGTACTCAACTGAAGGATTTTGATTTCTATAATTGGAATACTCGAACAAATGGTTTCATAATAATAGTTACATCTTCACTCAGGGTTTTTTATATCCTAGTATAAGGTTCATGGAGAAAATCTTCATCTGAATTTGTAGGCCCAAATACTTTGATGGTAAGGTGGAAAATATTGAAAGTGAAATTTATGAATGGATATGAGATAGTAATTCTTATTGTCACAATGTATCTAATGGGGATAAGAATTGTTCTACACATATTTATTTATAAGGTAATATTCATTCTGATATACAATTAGATATAGATAATCTTCATTGTTGTTTTGAGAATATAAGATATGGGTTTCTATATATAACACCATAGGGTATGGAAAATGTAGAAAATCTAATATTAATGAGAATATAATACATAAAAAATTGATGAAAATAAAATTTGTGAATTTTTCTAGGATAATTTTTTTATGTAGTGAAAAAAATTTAAATTTCGATAAATTAAACGGTGATTTCTGATTTTTTTTATAGTGAGGTCAAGATAACCCCTTTGTTGATTATTTTTATAGCTATATTTTCATTGTATTATGAGGGAATGTCATGTTAGGATGAGGGGTTGATCAAGGATAATACTATACCCCTAGGAGGCACCATATTGTGAGGGAATTAGGTAATGGTTTAACCCATGGTAATCTGGGTAGGATGGATTTGGTGTTAGGGTATTTCACAATTTCAATAACCTTTTGTATAACTATCATGACGTGGAAAAGGCTATCACATAATAATGATGAACCATAGATATAAATTTTTTTAAGGAATAATTACTTCAAATTTACTTTTTTAATTTCTATAAGAATGCATGGTTATTCAATGTCCCTTATATCCACATCATGATGAAGGTCATGAGGCCGAGGTTAATCCTTTAGAGTCGGTCGTGGGAGTATGTCATGTTATAAAGGAAATGGTACATTAAATAATTGGTAAAGGACACACTCTAAAGGTGGAGAACATTCCATAAATGGATACATTGAGATATTTGGTTTTGTAAAAGGGTAGGGTGTCATGCTGTGACTAATGGTGTTATTCTATAAGGAGTTCTCTAAAGGGGAGGGTCACTCCTTAAGGGAGTGGTGGCAGGTTTGGTTACATTACATGACCAAGTATTAGTTTGAAGCATCATTTGGTGACACTTATGATTACATCATAATGGTACTATCCTCTAATTATTAAACATATGTGAAATACCCATCATTTTGTGGTCAACCCATTCAAAAGTTATTTTAATAAAAGTGTTTGGATATTAATATTTCAACTTTCCCCCCCTCTCTTCCCTTTCCTGATTATCCATAGTATGGGGTGATTCATGGAATATTTATTAATTTATTTAAGGTTATTTACCCCCTCTAATTCAATATTTAAATTTTAATTTATTAATAAATAGTTTTGGTATCCTTGGGATAGTTGTTTATCATGATTTTACAACTGGAAAATGTGTTCCACATACATTATCACAGAATCCATAATGTATTGCACACATTGAAAACACAATTTTATTTTTGAATAATAATAATATCAAATGATAAAAAGAATAAATTGTTATATACGTGTCTTTTATTACTTCTCATACAATAAGTGATGAATATTCATACAAAAATTCTCAATCCAGTGAATTAATGGTGAGAACCTCATACTAAGAGTTAGATATGCATTTCAATCATTGCTACAAAAATCATTTTCAAATCCTTAATACCCATTTATAAGTTAATTATAAAATATTTTTATCCAAATAAAATACCTACTATATGATAAACCTAGTATTAATGGATGTAGATCATTTTTCATGCTTTGATTTAACTAATCATTGAGCTCAAATAGACTACAAAATCAAAATTTTATACAATTTTATGATGGGAATCATTTGTATACAGAATTAATATTATCATGAAAGAAAATTAAAATTTTCATGAAAGAAATTAGGTCATTCATGAATTATCATTGGTGGTCATATACTCCCTTTACAACTCTATTCATCCTTTATGACTAAAAACTCCCTTCACGGTTTGGTAATCCCTTGGTAGATGTGTACTGCCTATGAAATGTAGTTGCATACTTCCAATAGAGCCCATGTTCTCCCTTTAATGACCAAGTATCATTTTTAGCAACAAAAACATATTTATTCATGCCCACTTACTCTATGTGGTCACATATTTCCTATGTGTTTTTCTATTTTTGTATAGTATCACCTGTAAATACAATTTATACTTTTCGAGATAGGAGGAAGTTTTCCCCCATTTGAGAAAAACATATACATGTAATTTTTAAACTATGGGGATAAAGTAAAAACACTGCTCAAAGTATCTTTCATAAGAATCCATCATAAATGTTCCCCCTTGTGGCTCCTTTATGATGGATCCTCCATGATCTTACTTCACAATTCTTCTTTATGATAAGGATTCTAGAGGTTTATCTACAATATTTATCTATGAGGATCCTACATAATCTTACTTCATAAGCACCCATCATAGATCCCCATCTATTGGTCCATATTGTTTGATATTGTATAGAACACTTTTTTTCAATAACTGTTTTTATGTGGTTGTTCATGATGTTTGTTCACAAGTGCCTCATCTATAAATTCACTCTGTGAGTAGCCGTTTATTCATTCCCTACACAAGTTTATCCCCTTCCCATAGTACAATGAACCTATGTAATATAATATCTTTATAAATTTATCATCACTTTTTTTTAATGATTTATACAATGGGGGATCTTCCCCTCCACCCCATGTTGGGACCGATGATAGGTTGTGGTCCATGGAATTCAGCCTAGACAATACACTTTTTTCATTAATCTTCATGAGAAATAGTTATTCAGATTGTATACTTTTCTATCTGGTTTGAACATAGTTTTGGTTCAAATAAATGAAACCCCAACCATCATCTGTTCGATTTCTTTTAGTCAATATATTCCACATCTCTCTCTAAAACACATAAATTTCACATAACCATAATTGTTTCTTGTTGTTCCTTAAGTTGAGATACTCTTCTATCAAACAACATGTTCCATGAGATGAGACTCTCCTTTTGGTTTCATCGTATACATTATGTTTAGGTACTCCCCATGTTTATCATTTATGGGCTTCTAATTCCGTTTCAGCTACAATGCCAACCTTGTCATGGTTCCTCTACAAGGTCAGGGATCATGGGAAAGCCATGTGTGTAATCTCACTCTTGATCAAATATTTTGCACTCATAAAATATAGTTTATCTTTTATTATCTCTTATTTCTCACACCGAACAAGACTCATATTGGATTTGATATTTAATTTGATCAATCTATCATCATGATCGTGTTGCATTATAGTCAAAATTCGGGAGAATATAATTTTACTAGTTACGTGACTATAAAATATATAGTATGTTATGTACCAAGAACGATTCAATATTAAGTAACCTAACCTAGTGGCACATGGACTAAATAGTTCCTCCTTATATGTTATAGGTTGTTGACTAGTAGTGAGGTTATGTGATGATATGATGAGGAGACTATACACTCATGAACAAATTGAAACACATTAGTATAACAAATTAAAAAATAATTGGAATATAATAATGAGGAATAGCTATAGAGTAAGCCACCCAAATATAAAAACCATCAATATGATTGTATACAATTCCATATAAAAAATTGTAGCAATCAAATAAACAAATTGAGGGATACCAAGGGAATAGATTAGCCGAAATACACACTTCATTATATAAATCTTAAACAATAATTCCAAAATTTATCTCAAATAGAATCGTGTTCCAAATATCAGTCCTTTACTTCCATATTCCATCAAATTTTATAAAATCAAGTGTCCGTAGTTAGGAAAGTTCTCTGATCACTGTGTAAATCAATTAAGTCTATCCATGTATCAATCTTCCACCCAAAAATTGTGTGTGTAAAACATAGTAAGAATACACCATCGATGTAGAGCACTATATTGTTGATAAATAAAAAATTATCAGTTTGTATGTTTAATAAAAAATTTAAATTAAAGATTAAACCATATCAGTTTAGGTTCCTCATGGGATGCTCTTCCAATTATTCTTATATCAGCATAAGTTAGAATTTCTCTCATAACAAAACATTTAAAATTTATATTTATAAGTTCATGATCAAAGATGTACAACCAAAGCATTAACAAGAAAAAAATCATTTAGGGACCCATAATTTCCATGGAATGAATGTTTTATAAAATGTGTGATTTCCACAATGGTTTACCCTTGGTGGTTCACACTAAGTGGAATGTTCTACTCAAACCCTAGGAGCATGTCCAACATATCCCCAGTTATAAAAATGAAAGGATATCAAGGAATACTCCAAGGTGTTCAGTAACATCAATCCAAATCCAAGGAGAATCACCAAAGCCACTAAATTTAATTTATTCAAATATATGTGAACCCTAACTACTGAGATGGAGAATTCACAATCTGATACAAAGACCAAATACAAGTGTTTCCATTCACTTAGTACACATGTCAACGACTCGGTCGGTGTCCTATGAACACGTATAATTAATTTCCTATCTGGAATCCAAGAATCTCCCAAGGAATATCAGACCCTTTATGTAATTTTGTTCCACAAATGTAGTATATTCAATTAATCCAATTAATTTATTGAATTCTAATTAATCACACCTTACATAAAAAGCTATATATTTTTAAAATATTTTTACAATTCATCCAAAGGGGTGATTTTCATTGATGTAGATAACCTTCAACGATACAGTTTTTGTTCCCACTGTATACACTTCATGGTACCAATAATATAATAATTAAATTTGAAATTTAAGAGGCATCACATGTAGGGTGTAGAACATGGAACAATAGAAATGTATATAGACAGTAAAACATTTAGGTAAAAGAGATAGACCACCTACCTAATAATGGTAGTGTACTCCTCATCTCGTATTGTCTTATAACTCATTATTAAATATGGGGAAATGGAAAATAGAAAAATTCCCTCGAAATAAATAATCCTTCAAATGAAAATAAAATTCAATAAGAATTTATTAACAATGAAAAAAGAAATAGTAAATAAGTACATATTAACATGGATACAACATGATGAATGATACTTTAATCGAAGGATAAATGAGGAATATGTAAAAAATCCATGTGATGTCCCAGGGAGAGAACTAAATATAGGGCCTATTAAGTGGAATGATGGAAGTAAGAGAGATCAGAAGAGTTAAAGATAGGTTAAAAACAATCATTCTTACAAATTTAATATGGGTACATGATTTGGACACACAATTGGAAAAACCATATTCCACCAATATCTAAGTGGAACAACCCCATGCATGGTTTGTGAATGGTTTGATATCCCATATGCACATTGTATGGTTCACCTTTGAAACATGTCTTAATCTTTCAACATGGTCATGCACCTCCCTAACATGGTTGGACGAACTATGTGGCACCACTTATGGACCACACTATTGATGTGCATGGTTACCACTAACAATTAACCTATCACCACCTTCCTAATTTCATAACTTTTGGATCTGAATGAGCCAGAATTCTACAGGTACCTTCCATATGCTTTTTAACATTGATATCTGGGTACATAAAATGTGTTTTTTAGAAATTCAAGGTATTTTTAATCATGATAAAAACCAATAACATAAAACCTCCCATCCATTAATCAACATGTACCCAATTTCCATTATATGGGTGGATATTAACCATATGAGAATAACTTCATCCATTGAACATGTACATCAACCTATCACTCTTGTGTCTCTTCCTATACATGATCATATTACCATATAACCCATACTAGGGTAACTAATCTTCAATGCAGTCCCTAATTCTTTGATCAACTATTTGAACTCAATACTCCTCAAATGAATAATTGACATCCAACAAAATCCCCTTAAGCTAATGAACAAGAGATGGGTCTAAATAATATAATGTAATAGATAAATGTGAAAAATTTTGTGCATAGACTTATATCATTGAGGGAGTTCTATCCAAAAAGGAACTATTCTAGACATGTCAAATACATCAAATGATCTAGAGAAACAAGGTTATACCTTACCCTACAGCCTAATTCATTGTTTCCCCTGCCTATGTGTAACATGTAAGAGGACTCGATCATGAACCTCAAACTCTAGAGGATTTTGAAAATGACCAGCATAAGTCTTATACCTATAATGATTTGTTTCATAACATTTCATATTAATTGTTACCTTTTCTAATGTATCCTGAATGAGATGTGGTCCCAGCAGCATTGTCCCTCCTACCTATAACTAGCACATGGGTGAATGGCATCTCCTTCCATATAAGGTCTCTTATATTTTCATTTGTATCATAGAATATGAATAATTATTAAATTAATTTCCAATTAGAGGTAGATACATCTCTCACAAACCCCTATAATTAAGGGTACATGAGCGTAGAGTATCTTCTAATACCTAAATCATATTCTCAGAATTCCCTTTAGTCTGAGGGCGGTAGGTTGTTTTTAGAAGAACCTATGAACTAAGAGTCTTTTGCAACCCCTTACCAAACATGGATTTAAATATATCATCCCTATCTGGTTTGATATTATATGAAATTATATGAATATGTATAATCTCATAGATGTAATGGATCCCAATATTTTCCAATTGAGAATATCTGCTGTACATATTGAATGCACACAACCTTTATTAATCTTTCAATAATTGCCCACAAAAAATCACTACCCTGAGTTAACCTATGAAAATTCATTAAAAATACATAGTGACGTCAACCCATTTTCATTCTAAAATGGGTAGAGGTTGTAAAATACCAGCTAGCCAATAGTTCTCCGCCTTTACTGGTTTATAGGAGGAACACTGACTAATAAAACATTCTCTCTCCCATTCAATAACAGTAAACCTATACTAGTGGTGTAACTCCTAGTATATATTCCTCACTCTACGATGTACTGCCCATGGGGAGGCATGATCCTCTCCAATTAACTCCTATTTTATGTCCCCATGAACCGAAACACATCAATGAATAAGTAAGATCTAATTTTCATCAATGACCTAACTAGGTATTGGATCCTTTTCTGAAACATTATCCCTTAGGACAAAGCCCAATGGATCAGATAATTGCTTCATCTCCACACTATATAGAATTGAGTGGTCACTGACATCGATTTGTGAAAATGTTTCATTATATAGTCATGTGGCTCTAAATATATCCCAAAAAACAAATCCATAAACTACCTCTCACTTATATATTCCAAAACAACTTACGTATGAGTTCTCTAGCTCAGAATATCGTCTATTTTATTAAACATCCAAGGCATATAGTAAATTTCAATGTTAAATGAATGTAGGTAATCAAACCATAATTTCTATTTCTGAATCTTGATGCACTATGTGAATATTTATTTGTGGATTTTTGTAGTTTGTGTATACAATGTAGCAAAATTTCAAAAAATAATGTCTCCGGCAATGCAATGCATGTACCTAGTTTCTAAATCAACATCATGCATTAGGTAATTATGATCATGGGTCCTTAACTACTGATACATGGACATGATGAATCATTCTACCTACATTATAACTTCTCCTACAATGATACTTGATTATCTATAATATACCATAAAACATCTACCAAGATCATGTTTAATAAGTATCAATGCTGATGCTGACCTTCCATTTAGTTCATGAAAGGATTATTCACAAGCTTTAAAACATATAAACATGACACCATTCATGGTTATGCTCATAAGAGGTGATTCAAGGTTTGAGAAATCATGTATAAGATGCCTTTGGGATTGAGCTATCCCCATGAAGCTCTGTATATCAAACACATTCTTGCAATACTCTTAGGAAACTATAACTCCCACGTACACTCAGTCTACTAAAAAATCTAATTATGATATCATATGACAAACAATGTAATCCATATCAAGAGATAAATGTAATTTTTTTGTTCTTCTAATATAACCTATGATCTATTAGTGTACTCAATATGATGTCATGTTGTTTATAATGAGCATAATGATTTTGATAATACACCATGATATCATCCCTAGATACCCCAATGAATGCATTTAGGAACGCCTGAAACCCCCAATTCATCAGGGCTATAAAACCTTTCACCGCATTTATGAGCCCTAATGAAATTTCCAAACACACACATATTCCAAACTAGCTTCAGAATGCTATAAAAGGAATGTATTAGGATCTGACTCAAACATGATGATATAAAACCCTCAAATACATCTTCAAGAACAACTTGTATCCTCATGTATAGTCAAATAGATCATCTATATGAAGCAGTGGTTATAACGTTTTCATAGTAATCTGATTTAATTTCCATTAATTCACACAAATACTGAAGGTCCCATCATTCTTCTAGGATAAAATCAAAGGTGAACCTCCATGAATAATTATTCGGTTGTATAAATCTCTTTGATTATAGGTCCTCTAACTAATGTTAAATTTTATAATGTTTTATAGGATACATGTTTTAAGAATTAAAAGTCCTTGGTGATGATATTGGTACTATATCAATAGGGAACTCTACCTCTCTCCGAAGAAGGTAACCAAGATATGTTATTGGGAAAAATGTCTCTGGATCTGCCCCTGAAGTAAAATATTTCTAAATTTTTTTCTAATTATATAGTAAAAGACTAGAAATATGTAATGATACTCCAACCATCGCATAATAATATGGTGTATCTCAAGCATCCTAAACATACCATTCTCTTTTCTAGTTATATTTACTTCCCTCTGGTGATGTGTAGGACACCCACTATTAATAGTAATCGACATGAGTGTGATAAGTTATTAACCAGTCAATCCTGAGAATGATATAAAATCCTCTTATCCTAAGGATGAATAGGTTACATAAAAATTATAGATGTCTATCTCAAGGGAAAATCATTGAATAGGTTCACATTTTCTGATCAAATCCCCAGTAGAGTGTCAAGACTCATCACACCACATAAATACTCAATTTTTATACCAAGAATTTCCACAATATCCATAGATATAAAGTATTGGAATGTGATTGTGTCAAATAAATAAAACACTAAAGTATAGTCTATTAATATCATACCCTGAACCATATATGGATCAGCACTCTTATCCTCAGGTTTCAGAAAAATTATATATATCTGGCCTAATCCATAGCCTTAAGTTACAACTTCACTACCTTGATTAGGTCTACTCTACTAGAAGTATATATAAAAATCATTAATTCCATGGCCTAATTCAAATCCTCAACCTATACAATCTATCATATCTCAAATCCCTGTCAGATATGGATCTGCTCATCCCACTCCAAACCCAGAGTCAGAGAAGATCCTCTCTCAATGGCCACTGTGGTAAAGGTTCTTCAAAAAATCTAAATTTGACCCATAATTCCATAGGATAGGAACTCAACCAGGTAATTACCATAGTAGGGATTCATTTTTCATAGCCTAACACACTGGTGACATATCAAAGGGAATTCTTAGTGCACACTAAATTTCAACTCCAACCATGAAAAATCTCAAAATGACCCATCCAAAAGCTTGATGAACCACTTTCATATTGAGTTATTATACTACCATATCCTACACATTCATATTCAAATAGGATACGATTTGTGATATGGGTTTGGATTATTATATTATATTAAATAGTCAAAAAAACATGTTTACCTAAGATCAGATGGCATACATGAGTCCATCCTCAAATAACATAGCCTTGGGAAAATAGTCACCAAGGAGAGTTTGAACAAAAAATTTAATCTCTATAAAATTTATAGAGTATTAAATAATATATATTTTTCTATATAATAGATGCATAAAATATCTATATTTTTCATCCCTCAATGTATCATTAAGGAAATTATTGCAAAAGGCTATTTGGAATTCCATCAAGGCCATAACCTAATGTTGGTCATCTAATGTCAAAACATCCCACCATATTTTATCTAGCCCCCTAAGAATATAAAATACATGAATTAACCACAATTATGTAGGATTATCTAGATTATAAATGATATATAACATATCATATATGCATGACTTAGTAGCCTGATGAATTTCTTCCCCGGAAAAGGTGGAACGTTGTTGCTGCTAGAACTCTCATGTCAGCTCTGACATAGTAGATGTCAGTCACATTGATTTCTTCATGGAATGTACTAACTATATGAAACCCTCTTGAAGTTGGTATTTTATTCCTTAATAATGAATAATAATAGGTTTCGTAAGTCGAAATTATGGCCAGATTGGTCCCACCACATCTGGAATATGATCATTACCACCCTCCGGGTGCATTACCTAAGGCCATTGTGGATGTATATCTATACAATTCCAAGAAAACGCATCATAATAATATTAAATAATAGATGAAATAATATAAAAAGGTATAGGATATTTAATAATACTTATTTTATAAGATTTAACACCCAACTTCTGACTCCTTAAACAATTTCTAATTGATATGGAATATTATGAATAATCACAAGAGACACACCTAATTTCTTGATACTAAGGGTAGGTGAGGGTCATGTTATCTATTTCATTGTAGAGGATCTGGTACAAAGAATTTAAATTGTAATTTAAAAGAGGATAACACTATTTGAGTTGCAATCGGAATCCTTATTTAATGGAATCCAAATTATTTAATATTAAAGGGTCATCAAGTTAATATATTTATATATATCTATCATGGTGTAGTTATATGTGTTTTCCTTTCCTGATATATAATATCATATTCATTATAATATGATCTTGGAATATTATGTAACTAAACCCAATCATTTAGAGTGATTCTTCATAGTATCATCCCAAATTTAGAGAGGTCCATACACTTTCAAATTGGAATTTCCATTCATTTAATTGAATCCACTAAGGTTTCATTCCATGAATCCAATGGTCCATGAATAAAACATTTCATAATTAGGTATTTAAGGTGTTATCATCAAGATACACTGAAAAAATCCATTTAGGATGATTTATAAACATTAATAAAAAAATTATTTATATCATTCTCTTACAATAATCATTAGAAGAATAATAGGTGTAATACTCAAGACAATAGAATATACTATAGGTGATGCATTTAATGAAATAAAAATGGAAAGGCATATGAATGATAAAAAATTAATTAGGTTCCTATAGTGATACATCAGACAATAAATCCTTACCATATTCGGCCAAGGGTAAAAAAAATATCCATAATGACAATAAATACCATAATTTTTTATGTCACACAATAGTGATATCAGTAAAACTACAATAGATAAAACTCGACCAACAAGTTCCATCATTGGAAACATTTTATTTTCCATGAATGTGGGTCAGCTACTCCCTAGGAATGGTCTTATTAAAAAATTATGAAACATCCTAGTCTCATTTATACTAAACAAAAATAGTTAGAAAAAGAAAATAAATCCTCTTAGTGTAACACCATGAAAATTTATGAAATATATTTTAATAATTTTATTTCTTTGTTGTATTGTGATACACAAAACACTGGTTTATCTTGTGTTACGAGGAGCACTGAGTTATTATGAAATATAATTTTATTATTGTAATTTTTTAAACAATATAATTACAGAAAACCAATTAGAATGGATGGTATGAATAAGATTAAATGAATTATTAAATTATGGTATACAAATTTTTATATATTTAATTGACTAATTAATTATTAATGAATTTGGTTCATTTTCATAAATAAAAGGAATTCCATTTTCATAAAAAAACTAAATTTTTTACAAGTGTGTTTTATAAAAATATATAAACAAATAAATAGTGTAGGATTATATTAATAATATATATATGTATATATATTAGTTAATCTAATTATTATCATTGATCTTAGGTTTTTTCTAGAGATGATTTATTACAAAATCAAATTTTATGCATAAAAGAAGTATTTTTCAAAAAAAAGTGATTTTACCGCCTTTTGATGGAACACTTATTAAATATATAGTTTTTGAAACTTTTATTGAATATATTTGAATAAATATACTTATTATTTGAAATTTCGGAATCATAATTTTCTTTGCGTGGAATTTTGGAATTTTTATGTGAATTTTTATGTTCTGATGAATAATGAACAAATACATAATTTTAATTAGAAACTGCTTTTTGTATAACTTATTTGTATAGTTAAATCTTGTTTTAAACTAGTTTTATAGTATAAGTAGTAATCATTAATATAAAATAATCCAATTTAGGTCATTTTAACCAATTTCACATTGAAATTGGATATAAAAACATTTCATATCTTTTGACTTTTCACATTAAAAACATGTTTACTCATTCTAACAATGGGATTGTTTTTAAAATAATTAGAGAAAATTATATATTTTAAATTTTGAAAAAATTATTACATATTTTTAATTAGAATTTACATATTTAGTAAATACTTCCATTTTATTTCTGGACAATATTACTAGTGACTTTGGTATTTTTTTGTTATCATATTTAAGGGTAAATTAAGTAATTAAGGGTTAATAAGGATATTATAATTATTAGAAAATTACACTAAAACATAACCAATATATGTTTTATGATTTTAGTTCTACCTATAAGATATATGGTTTAAAATTGAATAATTTAATGGACACACGTCCATGGAAATGACTTGGATGTTATTAAAATCAATGGGAGTGAAAAAAATGCCACTCTTATTTTTAATGAGTGTGATATTTTTAATATAGGGAAAAATATAATATATTCTCTACTAGGTATATAATTATTAATGATAAAAATTCATCCTATGTAATCCAATTTCATATTTAATTTTTAGTAATAAATAATTATTATAAGTAATTACACAATGAAGGTGAAGTAACAATTCAATTAAGGAAACTATCAATTAAATGATGTTGTAAATATTAAAATAAATATAAATTAAATTAATTGATATTATTAAAGAATAATATTGGTTAATATTACATTTTAATGGTGTATTAAATGAATTATTTCTAATTTTTCTTTCTTTATTTAGTTTCTTTAAGTCAAATTAATTAATAGTGTCAAAATTAATAATTATGATATTTTAAAGAAATATTTTATTAGATTATTTATAAATCATAAAAATATTAAATAAGGAATAAAAGATGATATAAATTAAAAAATATTAGAAATATTCCATTATTATTCCAATTGAAACCTTATTTATATAAATTACATCCTTTTAAATTTGAAATATCTATTACCATAGTAAGAATTAAAAATGATTAACTAATGGTTAAGATTATTGATATGGTTTAAAATAATATAAAACCTTATCTATAATATATTTTATTATGATATTACAACCTTATAATGTCTTATCATATAATTCCTTTACATTATGATGTATTTGTTTTCAAATATTATTTGTTATAAATTATTATTTTGAGTAATTCCCAAAGTGCCCATCACCTTATTTATAAATGGAAGCCTCCTCTCCCATCTAATTTCATCACATTGAGCATTATTTATCAACCAAAACCAAAGAATATATCTTAAAGATTTCTTTATACATATTATTGAGATTATGTTCTTCCTAAATTACCAACATTAAGACTTTTAGAGGATATCTAAAGAATCCATTTCGAAGAAGAGGTAATCGCTCTAACTTATCACTATCTTTTTCTACTCTTCCATAACTCCTATAAATATTTTATACATATCGTAAAATAATAAATTAATAATACATATTATTTTGAAATTTTAAAATAATTATGAATAGGTCATTATAAATCACATGTCCTAGTGAAAATAATAAGTGAATGTATCTCTTATGTGTACATACAGCTTTCTGTCTCCACGTAGAGATACAATTCAGTTTCCATAACCATATTTTATTAGTGGGTATTATGAGGGTTTTAATTTTTACATGTGGTGTTTATGACCAAATTATACCTTTTATGTGATAATATCTTATCTACCTTTTTACCACCTACTCTTTTGGGAAATTATAATGTCTCTTATGCATACGTATGGCATACCATCTCCATTATGAGATGTGATTCATTTTTAATATATATTTCACATGGGTGGTAATAAGGATGAATTTTATGGATATAAAAGATATATATAAAATAATTATTATTCTCTAAATATAATATTTCATATACTCTTATTTCATTTAATCTGAAAATAAAATGAAAACAACGTTATTATGTACGTACGCCCTAACGTCTCTACAAAGGGAGCATTTTATTTTCTATTTCTAGATTTTATGAATCACCAAAAATATATATTTAATGAATATATATATATATTATTTATATCAGGTTTAGGATTATGGAGATGATAAATCATGATCTATGTAATAGGACCGAGAATGACATGTCAAAAATTGTACAAAAAAACTGTAACTCTAACAGGGATTTATTAATAAACAAGTAATATAAGATCATATAAAATCTTATTTGGTATTATATATGTGTGTGTGATAGAGTTTTTGGTAGATTTATAATAAACTTATATTTATTATAAATGACATTTTAACATGTACAGAGGAATTCAAGACTTATGGTAAGGGATTTTTGACTCTCTTTTATTTATGTGGGACAGATTTTTTATACACTACTTGTTTCTTTTGCATGGTGTATATACTAAAAAAGAATTTATCTTTTTAGTATCATCTATAATATTATTGTATTTTTGTATCCATATAGTTTTTTTATTTCATTTTTTATATGATTCAACATATTATAATATGGTAAGGCATTATTTCACAATTTTAATAATATTAGGGATTGTTTAGTTTTAAATATCCATTGGGGAATATTTATCGTAAAGAACCATGTTTTCAAAAAATGTATTAAAATGGTTTCTAATATTATTATATTATAATTTAATTTTTGTTAACCAATGTTTTATATTCTACTGGATGGTTTGAAAAAATTGTTTTTTTATTTTTCTACCAAGGTACTTTGGGACCTTTCCCGAAAAACGTATGAGAGGTATGTTTTTAACATATATGACATCAATGGATTATTTTCACATCCATGAAGCCTTATTTAATTGAATATTCAATTACAATATTAAATGTTTATTTTCAAAATAAATGTTTTCTTTTAAAATTGAATGGGACATTAATAAAAGAAAACATTTTCAAAGTAGAAAAGATTGTTTCCTCAATAATTATTTTCATGTGATAACTAAAAATTATTTTCCATATATGATAAACTTATTTGATGATACATATATTTTAATGGATAATGTTTTCAAGGATAATATCCATATTATTCCAATGGTAGGTTTATATCTATTATGGAATTATATTTATGAAACCCATTTCTTTTCCATGGGTTATGTTACGATTGAATGATATTTATGGAACACATTTCATTCCATGGGTTTTGAAATGATGAATGAATTATGTTAATGTGTAAAACATATATATGGTATTATTTATGTGATTGTTTTAACCTATATCTCCATAAAATTCATTGGTTAAAGAATTATATCTTTTGAGATAGATGTGGATGCAACAGTGAGTAAACCTGGTTTAGTAAAAGACTTTGTCTACTATGATGGTCTTGGGAGTGAACCATGACTACTAAGATTTTCATGCGAGTGAACCCCGACTACCAAGATGTTATGGAGAGTGAAACCATGAAACTAATATGGCCTTATAAGTGATGCATTGAATACTATGTAAAATATTTTTTATGCTTACGTGATTGCCAACATTTCATGTATTAGTCATATATTATGATTTCATTTTTTATGATCTTGACTCCCTTATTATTTTTCACATGAACAGTCAATATTTAATTCAATGGTTCAAGGTTATGAAATTTTATATGCAGGGGTTTATAATTAATGTTATTATCTTATTTTCATACCCTTTTGATTATGATATTCTTATATATCTTACATGGTAACCCTTACTGGTCATCTGAGCTGACCCTTTGTTTTGTTTCCATTCCCCATGTTATGAAGAAAGGTTTTAAGTAGGAGAATTAAATGGGAGTATTTTAATATGATATTTTTAAAATTGTTCAGAAAATTAAAATAATGTGTTCCATTTTTTCAAAAGGTACTAAAATATTATGGTCCTTGGGAATGTGTATGTGTAATGTAATGATTATTCATCTAATTATATTTAATATCAATGTATAAAAAACCTAGGATGTTATAGTTGGTATCAGATCAAATTTATAGTAAACCTTTGGAAATTAGAATAAGAAAACATTAATGAGATCCCTATAGATATTTATAAGGACATGTATTGGTATATATATATGGATAAGACAATGTATGGGTTACAATCCAAGATTTTTGTTAACAATCATGACTAACATAAGTTTAAACATGAGATGTTGTAGATTGAAGGTGATTTACCTAGATTGTGAGTTCTGCCAATATGATTAGTGTTTCTCATGATATTTTATTTTGGTTTTAGTTAATGTTTGGAACCCCCAAATAATTGTGATAATGATTAATTCAATTGGAAATGAAATGATTGTCCTCTAGAGCAACCAAATTTTATGGTAGCTTGAATGAAAAATATTTTTTATTTAATCACACAAGCTATAAATAATTCAAGACATCCATATGAGGAGTAAAGGTAACAACTTTATATTGAGTCCTTCATGTGGCAACGTCCAACTGATTCCAATGGGTCTCTTGGTCCACTTATTATTCAACAATAGATCGGTACCAATAAAAATATATTTTCCATCCATCAGTGTTAGAAAAATGAGAAATTTTTTTTTTCATTATAATTTATATGTTGAAGGAGACCAGTGGTGGACTATTATTAATAATATGATGTATCAAGATGAAATTTAATCCATGTATTGGCATGAGTTAAAGAACATATTCTTCAATATTTACTTTCCTTGCATTATTCGTATGAACACCGAAAAAAATGTTCATTGCCTAAAAGAAAATGGATGATGTGTCTGTTAGTACCAACGAGAGGGTAGTTTTAAGACACTTTCAAGGTATTATTTTGTTTTTATTATCAAAACTAAAATTTGGGATTATAGATTCATAATTTTCTTAAAACCAAGACTTCAGAAGGTGTTATCCATATAAGATTTTAGTAGATATGAATTGATTGTGTGTTGTGCTATCACGGTAGAATTCGAGGTTAGATTTATATATCAGTCTCAAGGTTTTGACATGAAATGGAAGATTCTTATCAAAGGAAAGTCTAAAAACCATGGTGAAAAAAAGATCATATTTCCCTTTGTGCTCAAAGAGTGGAATGAAACATTCAGAAACTTGTCTTAAGGGGACTAGTATATTTTAAGTGTGTAAAAAAGGTCATCAACAATTTGATTATCGAAGTTATTGGAAGAAGTTATCAAGTTGTTAAAATATAGATAAGGCTATATAGAATACACCCACCACACATTAATGCTTCATGTGCAAGGAAAGTGGGAATTATGTAATCACTTCCCAAATAGTTCGGTAAATGATGAGGATAGACTTCAAAAACCTCTTAAATACAAAGATAAAGGTAAATATCATGTGATCATAGTTTGTTATATGGATTATAAAAATTATGTGGTGGAATTATTGAGTGTTTATGTAATGTAAATAAAGAATAATTGTGTAGAAGTACTTTATATAATATTATAGAGTAATGAAACATCTACGAATTTTTTTTCTAAAGTTTTTACATAAATATTTTAAAGAATATGTTGAATGGTAATAGTAACCAACAAAATTGATTAAAGAGGTAAAATTATATTTTATAGAACACAAGATTATGGTAAGGATAACCCTTAACATTTTTATGATGTTATGATAGTGAAATAAAGAGATATTTGATTGTGATAAAATTAATTGGATAGTATTAATGACCTTGGAAATCATATGATGAAAAAGTGTATTATGATATCATGGATTGAGTTTCTATAATTTATTGATTTATTGTATGAATAAAGAGTGAAAAATTTAAATAATCCATGTTTTCAATAAGTATTTATGGTAATTGAGGATATTAAAATGTTTCAATAGAATACAATAGAATATTCTTCACATGATTGGTGTTTTAAAATTAAGAGATGCACTATGTTTTTTGATGGATTAATGATAAATTTAGAAACCTTCTTTTTAGAGTTTTCGATTTTAATCTTTTGGAAGGATCGTAAAGCTAACCATTTATGTAATTATTACATTGATGTTTAGATGAGGTTTTAAAGATTAATATATTTTCTATCCATATTAATAAATATTCTTATTGGATAAACTATGATAACCTTTTTTTTAATGTTAAGAAATATGGAATAACCTATCATTATATGGATCACATGATCTCCTAGTGATTCATGAATGATAAATTCATCTTCCTTTCTTGTAAAAAAATATTAATTGAAAACTGATCAATGCACAATGAAAGTATGGTATTATGTTTATGAAATTTAATAAAATAAAGTAAGTATTTATTATTAGGAAAATTATTCAAATATATATAAAGGATCTTAAATGGAAAAGTTTTATCCTCTTAACATCATTTTTAATGAATCAAATGGTCACTTAGATCATCTTAGATTTATGGATTTGGGATTGTTAATTTTATCATAGTCATGTTCTCTATCACACTCTATCTAAACATGATAGTTTGATTTCTCTTACATGTCCACTTTTTAACATTACACATATGTTCACTTATGTGGAATCATTGTTATGAGTATCTTTGGGTAATCATTATGTTTCCAACATTCCTATTCTAAAATCATGTATTATTATTCTTTTTCATGATGTGGGTTTCTATGAATGAAACATTCAATTATAAAAAAATATATTACCCCAACAAATATTGAGGGATAAATTTATCTTAAGGGGTTATAATGTAAAACCCATATATTTAATGAAATAGAATTTAATTTTTTTATCTTACATTACATGCAACCCTGAGTTTCTGTGGAACAACATTTTATTTTCGCAATTATATAATAAACATAATTATAACTAAGTTGTTAAAAAATAGGGTATAAATATGATTAAATAAATTATGAAATTATAGTTTAAACTTGTATATATAATTTATCAAACAATTAATTATAAAAGAATATAATCCTTTTAAAAAATAAAAGGAAATGTTTTACTGAAATAATATATAAATGTGCACAAGTTTTTTTTATAAAAATAAATAAATAAATAACTCTTTTTGATCATATTAATAATATATATATATATATTATTCAATTTAATTTTTAACATTCATATTATGTGTTCTATAGACAATAAGTAATAAAAAATCAAATTTTACGTATAAAAGAAGTATATTTCTAAAAAAAGTTGTTCTGTCGTATTCTGATGTCATACTTGTTAAAAATATATTTTTTGACACTTTTAGGGATTATATTTGAAAATTAAATAAACTTTTTAATTGAAATTGTGATATCACAATTTAAATTGGGTGAATATTTGGTATTTGTTGGAGAAGTTTCATGTTTTGATGAATAGTGGAGAAATATTGAATTTTAATTTAAACTGATTTTTCAACAAACATATTTATATAGGTAAATTATCTTTTGAGAAATTATTAAGGTATTATTATTAATTTTGTATATAAAATAATCCAATTTAGGTCATTAGAGCCAATTTCACATTGAATTTGGATATAAAACAATTTCATACTGTGGACTTTTTCAATTTATAAACTCGTTTACTCATTCTGTCATCATGAATAAATTTTAAATTATTTTATAAATTCATGTATTTTTAATTTTGATAAATGGATTACATATTTTGAATCACGAGTTCCAAATTTAGTAAATAGTTCCCCTTATTTTTGGAAAAATGTGATTAGTATCTTTGTTAATTTATTGTTACAATGGTTACGAGTAAATCATGTAATTAAGTGTCAAAATTAATATTATAATTATTATAAAACTGTAATAAGAAATGAAAAATAATTACTATATAAATTTAATATGACCACTAACACATAATTTTTTATGTCGAAAATTTTAATGGACACTTTTCCATGAAAATGACTTGGATATTATTAAAATCAAATAGTGTAAAAAACTACACACTCTTATTTTTAAGATGTATAATATTTTTAATATGTTGGAACATAGAGATTATGCTCAAATATATATATTATTATGAAATATAATGGATTATAATACATCATGTAATTCTATTCATTAATTTTATTGAATATATAGTAACCCTAATTAATTACACATTGATGATGTAGTAACTAACCAATTAATGAAACAATAAATTATATGATATTATAAATATTAAAACTAATATGATTTGAATTAAATAAGTAGATAAAAGAATTTTTTATGTGAATATGAAATTTTAACGGTTTATTAAATTAATTTTTTTAGGTTATCATGTTTTTCTGAGTTCCCTAAAGTCAAAGTAATGAATAGTGTCAAAATTGACACTTATGATATTTTAAGAATATAATATTTTATAAAATTATTTAGAAATAATAAAAATATTAAATAAGGTAAAATGTTATAATATGAGGCCTAAAATATCATAAATGGTCCATTTATGGTTCAAATGACACTTTATATGTAAAATTAAATCCCCTTAATATCAAAACATTTGTTACCATAGTTTAAATTAAAAAGGATTAACTAAGGGTTAATCAAAATGGTATAGCTTAAAATAATAGTAAAACTTTTCTAATATCTATTTGTTTATGATAATACAACATTATCATATCCTATCATTGAATCCCTTTAAATTTTGAGTTATTTTTATTGATATTTAATTTATTATAAATTAATTTTTATAGAAGTTCAACAGTGCCCCTCACATTATTTATAAAAGGATACATCCTCCCTCATCCTATTTCATCACTTTGAACCATAATTATTAAAACAAATCTACCAGAATAACTTCTAAAAATCCATATACACATTTTTATGTTTTTTTATTCCTAAATTACCAAATCTAGAGTCTTTTAGAGGATATCTAATGGATATGTTTCTAAGAAGAGGTATTCACACTAACCGATCACACTCTATTTTTACTCTTCTATACCTCATCTAAATATATGATATATATCAACAAATAATAAATTATTCATCCCAAATATCCTTAAATTTTATTATTATTGTGAAAATACCATTATGAAACCCCTTTCTCATCAAACGATAATTTAAATTTTCGCTTGTGCATATGTATGGCTTACCATCTTCATGTAGCGATACATTTCGTTTTCCATGACCATATTTTTTGCACAAGAATTATGATAGGTTTGATATTGATATATGAAATTTTTTAAATAATTTAACTTATTTAAGGATAATGTAACATTTACCTTTTTACCACCTACTCTTTTGGGCAATGATAATGTCTCTCATGCATACGTATGGATTACCATATCTACAATGCGATGTGATTCATGTTTAAAATATATTTCACATTTTTGGTAAAAATGATGAATTTTATGAATATATATATTATATATATAACATTATTATGATTATTTAAATATAATTTATCATTAATTTTCATTCTTCTAATCTGATAAGAAAATGAAAATAGATTTCATGTGTAAGTACGGCCTACCATCTCCATGAACGATGTATTTTATTTTCTATTTATAAATTTTTTGAATCACCATAAATATTTATAAATATATATTATTAATATATAAATATATTATATTTATATCATGATTCTCATTTTTTAGTTGATTATCATCTATATAATATGACCAAGAACAACAATTCAAAACATGTACACAAAATAAATTCATAACATTAAAATAGAGTTGTAAATAAAAGATAAATATAAGGTCACAAGTAAATAATATATGGTAATATAAATATATTTGTGTGTGTTAATATGGTTCTCTATTATATTTATAATAAACTTATAACTTTTATACAATAGGTTTTAATGTGTATGAATGAAGTTAAGACTTAATGTAATGGATTTTCATCTCACTTTTATTTCTGTGGTACACATGCCTTATACACTACTTGTTTTCTACCGATATTATATATCACACAAGAATTTATTTTATTAGGATCATCCTGAAAATTAAGGTATTATCATATCCATATAATTTTCTTTCGATCATGGGGCATAAGATTCAACTGATTGTAATGTGGTAAGGGTCTATTTCATAATTTCAACAGTATTCCAGATTATTTCGTTTTAAATCTCTGTTGGGGAATATTTATCTTCCACATCAATGTCATAAAAAAAATTCAATATGGTTTTTACTATTTTACTATGATTATTAAGTGTTATTTTACCTATGTTTTACTTTTTACTGAATAAATGTATATGAATATATTTTTCATTTTCATAATTAGGTACTTTGTGAATTTTCTATAGAATGTATGAGAGGAATGTTTTTTTTAATCTTATATGACATGAATGGATTTTTATACTTTAATGGTGTCTTATTTCATTTAATCTTCCCTTAAAAGCATGAAATGTTTTCTTCAAAGGAAATATATTATTTTAAATTTTCAGTGTATTTTATGAAAGGAAATTGTTTGCAATGAAGAAAGGATATTTTCCTCAAGAATTATTTTCAATTGATATCTCAAAATTATTTTACACAATGATAAAATTCATTGATGTTACTTATGTTTTAATGAGTAAATATTTTAAGATTACAATCTGTAATGACACATTCCTAACTTATATTTATATTACATTACTTTTGTTGACTAATTCATACGTGACACAAATAGATGCACAACGACTGTATTAGTTTAGTTTCTTTAGAAACATGGAACATAATATTCTATCTTGGGGAAATATATATAACATCTCCCATAAATATCATCCCCTTTTGTTTTCTTACCTAAAATCGTTCTTTATATCCTGTGGAAATGAAAACATAAAAAGGGTGGGCTCAAATGATTGGTAAGGGTAAACATTGAGAACATAAAACTAACCATAAACACATGAATATAAAAACATGAACATAAAGTATAAATATCAAAATCATGATTCATGAAATAAATCATGGTAGTACATAAGGAATAGATCGTAAAAGAACATTATCCAAGATAAAATATCATTGACATAAAATATGGAATTGTGGAAAATAAATAAGAACATAATATGATTTCCATAAAATCCAAGAAGTTTTTTCCAAGTCCATCATAGTAGAAAAGATCCTTTAGTGAACTGAGATTACTTGTTGTTCCAGCCATGTTTTACTGAAATGGATTTACTTTCTATTCCAGCACTGTATTACTGAACAAGATTTACATTCCATTATTTTCATGTTTATATAATGATATATAAATATTGACCCATTTCATTGGAGGGAGATATAGTTCCCACCCATAACATAGTGAAATCATTCTTACATGTTCCACAAAAACATAAATCATTCATCAAAACATATCCCAATTAATAAAATGGGTTTCATAAAAATCATTCCATCTAACATAATCCATATAAAATATCATTCCATCATTAACACAATAAAATCATAGTAATAATAGGGATATAAACATAAAAATATTTAATAATTTCATCTTAGAAGGAAAATAATTTGGATAAAACACAAGAACATAATTCTTGTGGAAAACATCCTCTCTTCTTCAAAAATGTTTTCTTTTCTCAAAATGATGCAAAATTTTATAATAAAAAAGTATTTAGTTTAAAATAAACAATAAATTTTTAGAGGATGATTCGTGTAAATAAGTAGTAATGAGACCACAAAAATCTATTCATGTTGTATAATTTTAAAAAATTCCTCATTCTGTTACTGGAAAACTCAAAAAGTTCCACGTATGGAAAACAAAAGAACGATTCATTCCATACCATGTAGTAAAAGTAAAAAATGAGTAAAAATGACTTTAAATATACATAAAATATAATTAAAAATTTTATGAAAATATTTTTAGAAAACATGTGCATGGATTATAAATATACCCCAGTAAATACTTATTTATAAACAATCTTGGATAAAAATGAGATTACAAAATTATCCATTACCTTAGGTTTCACGATCCAAATCTGGTCGCCACTAATACCCGCACAAAATCCATCGCATGAAAATTCCTAAAGGGAATTACCTATCCCCATGGGCTGGAACAAGTGCTCATGAATCAATAAATTTGGTTTGGGAATGATTTACCTGAGTATTAAATCATAAAAAATTAAAAACAATCAATAATATAAATCTGAAATTTTCCAGCCAAACAAGCCTTAACTAAAACCAGATATGATTACATGGTTTTAAATAAATTAAAATAGGTCCCAAAAAAATAAAAACAACTGAAAATCATCCACAAGGACTCCACATGATAAGGGGTCATCACAGTCGATCCATCTCCACAACACAACACCATATGTGAGGACTAACAAGCGGAACCGCCTTCACCCATGGATTTTCCATTACCTATGTCAAACATAATCAATTATACATGCACCCAATTGTTGTAAGTAGGGTTTTATCCTAATCCCAATATGATACTACCCAATGATTCCAAATAATGTGAAATTCTAGTTCAATAGCACATATTTTTAATATGTAAGGAAAAGCAGTGATAAATTCCCAGAAATGCAACTTTGAATTGAAAATAGTTCTCAATGTAAAAAATTAATAATGTTAGAACATTTGAATCATACATATAATATTATTTTATTTTCATCCAAAAACATCCAAATAAACGGTTAAATAGCACAAATAGAATGAGAACCAAATCCAGGAACACCCTAGGCACTAGATAGTCTCGGGCCCTATGTCCCTCCTACCTCAATGTATTGTAACCATATCAAAATAAATTTTCATGCACAATGAACTTTTTGGTAACATACCAAAAATATAATTGTACCTAATCATCATCATTATATTTTTTTTGTTGTATTTATCCATTTTTTATAGTGAAATAGGGACAAAATCCATCCAGATCACTAGTGTACTAGTGCATATCCACCCACATATGTTCCCAGACATCCCCATTTGTGCTCAAACAATTTTAGAATTCCACATGCATCAAGTTTACTATAAAAAACCACTAATGGTCACAAAAAACAATAAATTATCTATAAAAACGTTATACCACTTAAAACACACAAAAATACATTTTGATTTTCAATAAAAACACTTCTCGAATATCGCATTGTTTTGCACAAAAAACTCCATTAAATATCCACTTTGAACACCCTGTGCATGACTATAAGTCACAAAAACAAATTTCAGTCCAATAACTTTCAATGAAACCATAAAATTAGTTATAGTGAATCCCCATTTGAAACAAGGAGTGATATGTTTGAAAATCCTCTATTTTCACACAAACATGGAACTTAAAGTTCATGTGCTTCAAAAACAGCATTAAAACAAATTTTTGTAGAAAAAACCAAAGAAGATAAACAATAAAAACATTATTTTCAGACCTAATACATTTCATTAAAATCAACCAACTAATTATTTGGAATCCCTAAATGAACCAATAAATGATTTCTATGAAAAACCCCAATTTCACATAAAAATGGAACTTATACTTCATTTTCTTTAAAAATACCACTAAAACAAACTTTTTCACCAATACTAAAATGTTATAATCATGAAAATATTATAATCACATCCATATAAGTCACAATTATTTCATATAAATGGAATCACCAACCAAAATTGTTAAAACATTGAACCCCTTGTCCGAAAATTCAATCGCACAACTGCCGCACCTCAAGGAAGGTAGACCAAGCCTAAAATCAAAATATTGGACCATGGAAACCCAAAGATAAACACTATGTTTAAAACCATACCATCTTTTCATTTGGAAATTCATGTAAATTGGAATAAACATCATGAAAAGGGATGGAACTAAGAGGGAGTAACACTTACTTGAGATTGTGTGAAGTTCCTCCACCAAATCCCCCTTCAAAATGGAGTTCCAATGAGGGTTTGAGAAGCTTTTAGGTATCATGTGCCTGAAATGGTCTAAAGGGTGAAGAAAGTGGTGTGTTTTGATAAATATTTGGAGGGAAATGAACTCATTTAACATGATTTTTAATGACCTGGACATGGGCGCATGGTTTGTGTGCACGGTTTGGCAAACTGTGCACCTAAACAGTGTACCCTCCTTTCTCCACTCAAAACATCCCTATAAGCCCCAAAAACTTGTATGGGATTAGTGGGGACTTAAGGTGTAATTTTAGGATAAAAATATAAGAAATATAAGTACCATTAATGAAGAACCTATGTGTGACAATTCTCCCCACCATGAAAACTTGTTTTCTTTGAAAGTCGACATGAGGCTTGATCAGAAAACAAGAATGTGTACTCATCCTCAACCCATGACATCCACTCCCAGGACTCATTTGTATCACTACCATATTTCCAACGAAAACAAACCATAGGAATAGACTTCCCTCAAAGTACCTTTTCATGGGAGTCCACTATTTGCATTAGCCGCTCAAAAACTAACATATCATGCTCTATCTCCAGTTCTGCCCAAGTCAGCCCATGGGATGAATCTGGGTTGTATTTATTTAACTGGGATACATGGAAGACGTGATGGAAGGATGCCAATTGAGAAGGTAAATTCATCCTATAATACACCTTTCCAATACACTCAGTGATCTCAAAAGGGCCGACATATAGTGGTGTAAGCTTTGCTTGCTTCCCCAATCGATGATGGCCCAAACAAGGGGAAACATTCAACAATATAATATTACCCAAAGAAAAATCTAGGTCTCAATGACTCTGGACATTATAATATTTATGATGATTTTGAGCTATCAAAAAGCATTGCCTAATCAATTTGACCTTCTCAGATGTCTCCTGCACAAGGCTCGGCCACAACGGTGAAGTCTCACCTACCTGAGCCGAACATAGGGGGGCCGACATGGCCGACCATAGAGCACCTCAAAATGGGTGATTGGAATTGGGGGTTGGTAACTGTTATTATAATAAAACTCAACCGATCCCAAATGGATTTCTCAGGAACCTCCAATGTCTAGGACACATGCACGGAGCATGTCCTCCATCATCTGATTCGACCGCTCTGTATGACCATCCATTTGAGGGTGGTATGTCGTGATCATCTTAATATATGACCACAATTCCTTCCTAATTCCTTCCCAAAACCAAGAAGTGAAACAGGGGTCTATATATGAGACAACTGCTGATGGAAAACCATAGATCCTTACCACCTCCTGAAGATACAAACGACCCAACTCATCCACTTTACTTGTATCTCTGATCAGAATAAAGTTGGATGATTTGGTTAGATTTTCGTTCACCATCCAAATGGAATTATTACCCCAAGGAGTATGAGGAAAACTAAAAATTAAGTCCATGGAAAACTTTTCCAGCTTCTAGGTATGAATGGGTAGTGGTTGGAGCAAACTGGAGGGCCTTTGGTGCTCCACCATCACCTGCTGACATCTGTATCATCTAAAAACAATGTCCTCTATGTCTCATCACATACCTAGCCACCAGAACTGTCGTTTCACATCATAATACATCTTAGTTTCACCTTGATAGACACCCCATTTATACTGGTGGCTATCCCCCATCACTTTCTTCCACAGAGATGACAGTAATACTAACCGGACCTTGAAGAATAAGATGCCCTATGAAGACGACAACCAATAATAGGATGTCTCCCCACCATGTAGAAAATTCCTCAACCACTAAAAAAGGTCATCACTATTCTGTTCTCATTTAATCAACTCCAACCAAGATGGATTCAACTGAATGCCTGCCAAGAATGCACCTTCACTGCACTCCCTGGTCTTCGCATGGATCTGAGAAAAGAGTCCCATCAGTGTACACTCATCACTGGACTTACTCAAAGCTTTCACTCGTACCTTTCTGCTCAAGGAATCTGAAACTACATTTCCATTTCCTATGGTATAATCAATGTCGATGTCAAACCCTTGCAAGTAATCTACCCAATGACGTTGCCTCAGATTGAGGTCCATCTGTGAGAAGATATAGGCCAAGATTTTGTGATCATAGTAGACCAAAAACATCTCCCCAAAGAGTTAGTGATGCCATGTATTCAAAGAATGCATCACCTCTTCCAA
Source organism: Viscum album (assembly GCA_963277665.1). NCBI lineage: Eukaryota > Viridiplantae > Streptophyta > Magnoliopsida > Santalales > Viscaceae > Viscum > Viscum album. Next base: position 1,369,608,995 of record OY728134.1, read on the forward strand.
ACCCATGTCATGAGTTGGGTAATTTTTTTTGGGCGGTCAGAGAAGGTGATATCCATATTCCACCACGCAATCATCATGTATAAGCATGTACCCAAGACCCATACCTGAAGCAGCGCAATGTTCACATAACCCTTCCTAGCCTTAGGAAAAAATTAGTATGGGGGAGGTAGTTAACCAACAATACATCTCCTCAAAGGATGCATGACATTCTAGGACCCATACAAACTTCACCCGTTTTTGGGTGAGCACGGTCATCCGTGAAGCAAGCCGAGAGAAATCCCGAATGAATTGCATGTAATAACCCGCCAGGACAACGAAACTCTTGATCTTGAATAGATTCATTTGTTTCTCCCATGACATGACCACACTAATCTTCTCGGCTTCCACTAAAACCCCTTGCTCCGAGACCACATCCCCTGGAAAGTTCACCACCCTGATCCAAAAAGTGCACTGTGACACCATTTCATAGAGTCAGTGATCCTGCAAAGTGCCCAAAATGATCCAAATGTGATTCATGTGTTCCTCCTCAGAGCTAAAGTATACTAGAATGTATTCTATGAACACCAAAATGATGGAATCTAGATACCGGTGGAACACCCTATTCATTAGTTCCATAAAAGCCATTTTAGAATTGGTCAATCAGAAGGGCATGACCAAATACTCAAAGTGGTCATACCGACTTCGGAAGGTAATCTTCGGGATATCTGTCTCTTTCACCCTGAGTTGATGGTATCCCAAACGCAAGTCTATTTTTGAGAACCACTTTTCCCCCTTCAACTGATCAAACAAATCATCTATTCTGGGAAAAGAGTATTTGTTCTTAGTTGTTACCATATTTATTTTTTGGTAGATAATTACCAACCAGAGGTATTCGTCATCCTTTTTCACTAACAACATAGGAGAGGCCCAAGGAGACACGCTCGGGCGAATGGATCCTTGGGATTATAAGTATTCCATATATATATTTAATTCCCTCAACTCGGTGGGGGCCATAAAATATGAGGGAAGAGATATCGACAGTGTTCCTGGCACCATATCAATTTAGAACTCAACATCCCACTTCGAGGGAAAACCGGAAAAATCATCTGAGAATTCCTCTGGAAACACATTCACTTCATGAAGTAGTGCACTTTCTAGGAAAATACCATTGTACTATTGAGATAGTGATGATAACTCAAAGATAAGGATTCCCAACTCTTGGAGTGGAGGTCATGCGTGACCTGATCAAGGATCATGTTCTCCATGAAAAATATGACAACTCTTATCAGGTGTCCTGAAAGTGTCCTTTCACCTATTGAAGTAGATGTGTTACATGAAGTGTCCTGTCAAATCCATTACATTTATTATGTCAAACAGATCCATATCTAAGACTAATAGGTCCCACTCCATCTCAACCCATGACGTGGAGAGCACACACGACGGGCACCTTAGAACCTGCCCCATCTTCTTTTCAAGCAGTGTCACCAACTCCATCGTAAAAGACAAATAATCAGTAGGAAAATTCATTGTGACCAAAATATGGGTAGAGATAAATGAAACTGATGCACCAGTATAAAAAAGTGCAGCAGTAATAGAAGATGCAATCAAAACTATACTTGAACTATTAACGGTCCCGCCTTTGATCCTATCGGTGCCTGATCCACTGCATTAAGATGTCTGGTATCTTCCTCTGAACGAACACTAGTCTATAGTTGTACCCTAAACTGGATCTTCCAAAAAGACAACCCAGACCTTCCACCTTGTCCACCAAAATGATATCCCTGCATCATTGATGGCTCTGACTGAGATGAAACTGCCTTTGAGGCCATTAATCCATCTCCACTCTGATGTGGTCTTTCCGCCCTAAAAATGTTCTGAAAATTCCCCTACCTCCACATTGATAATAGGGCTTCGTAGGAAGTGGGAATGATGCTCATATGTTCTTTGGTCTCCCACACTGGTGGAACATGACCCATATCACATCAGAAGTCATAGATGAAAACTGCCTAGAAGAGTGGCTTGAACTTCAACCTCCATTGTTCACCTAATCCTCCTGCTTCTTTTTCTTCTCAAAAGATCTTCCACTACCCACTACTGATACTATCCTAAAGAAACCAGACCTCCCTTTCTGGTCAATCTCAACCATGAATTCCCGATCAACCACCTCAACATAGTTCCTCATCTTAAAAAAGAAAACCTTAGAGTATATCTATGGTCATATTCCTTTCTCAAACCTATGGGCCTTGTCTGTTCATTCGAGAAGATTTCATGGGCATACCAAACCAGATTATCAAAACCTATTGGGGTACTCCATCACATAATGATTCCCCTAAACAAGGTCCATGAACATTTGGGATCTATCAAAAGCCAAAACTTTGGGGCAGTAGTGGTCTTTGAAGATGGCCTTGAAATATCCATAGCACATCTTATCATTCTTCCCAGTCTGAAGTACTAACTACCACCACTTTCGGATAGGACCCTACAAAAGAAAAGATTCATACTTCACCCTGACAACCTCAGGTGTTTCTAGGAACTCAAACATTCTCTTGACCTTTTTGAGTCATTCCTCTACATCCTGGGGTTCTATACTACCTCGAAATGTAGGAGGCTGGTTTTTTAGAAACACATGAGCCTTAAATTCTCTAGGGCCCATATTTTCTACCCTAATAGAAATGGGAACACGATCTTGTCCATGTCCTAGATCTTGGATATCCCGAGACACATCCTCAACTAGCCTCTGATCAATCAGTGTGGGATAACTCTCTTCAGCTTCCTGCCTTTGGTATATGGGAGCTTTCCAGGGAGGCATATTTCTACAAAAGGCAACAGTCACAAAAACAATATTCAATACCACCATTCTGAAAATTTTAGTCAAATAAATCAAATATAAATAATCTAATCACAATAAGTACATAAAAGAAACAACTACTCCACCCCCACCTAATGTTCACGTGTGGTCTGTAGTCCCCACGTCTCACCTAGAAGTCAACTCAATCTAACAGTTCCAACATCCCCTGGGAACTCATGGTCGTCCATGAGAGTTGTGTGCGGGGAACCCTACTCCTGACCAAAAACCCAATCCCCTAAAGTCATATCTCATTTCAATCCCGACTCATCCCAAAATAGTAATATAACCCAAAAACATGGGCCTCCTTTGATACCATTTTGTCACAAACTGAATATTATTTCTACTAATACTGGCACCAAATCCAGAAAATGACAGGAACTGAAGCGATTTCACTATCCCCATGGTCTAGAACATGTTCTTGGGTATTGATTAATTAGGTTTGGGAATTATTTACCAATGTATGAAATCATAAAACATTAAAAACAATCAATAATATGAATCTGAAATTTTAATTTCAAACAAGCCTTAACAAAGAAAATATCTGAATAAATGGTTTTAAATAACATAAAATAGGTCCAATAATAAATAAAAACATCATAAAATCAGCCACAAATACTCCACATGACAAAGGGTCATTACCCTCGAGCCGGCTCCACAACACTGCATCATAAGAGAGGACTAACAACCCGAACCTCCTTCACCTGAGGCTTTTCCTTTACCAGTGTCAAATATAATCAAGTATAATTACACCCAATGGATATAAGTTGGGTGTGATCCTAATACCAATAGGATACCACCCAAATATACCATAGAGTATTCAATACATGGTTAAAATCACACATTTTTCATATGTAAGGAAATGAAGCGATAAATTCCTAGAAATGAAACATTCAATTATAAACAGTTTTCAAAATAAAACATTCAGAATATTAACACATTTTTATACGAAATTTAATATAATATAATGTACACCCAAAAAACCTTAATATAGTTGTAAATACCATAAATTCAATGAGCACCAAAACCGGGAACACCCCTAGTCACTCGATAGTCTTGAGCCCTGTGTAAATTGTGTAAGGGTGTAATGTAACCATATCAAACCCCATTATTGTGCATGATCCACTAGTAGAAAACATAAAAATAATCCATTGGTCCCTAATCATTATCAATATAGATTATTATTGTTATTTTTATCCATTTTTTTCAGTGAAATAGGGACAACACCCATCCAGATCACTAGTGTACTAGTACATATTCATCCACTTAGGTACACGAGCATCCCCCATTGTGATCAAAAAATGTGATAATTCCACATACATTACATTTTAATATAAAAACACTACTACTGGTCACATACAAATTATATAGTATCTATACACACTTTATACCACCTAAAACACACAACAAAACATTTTGTTTTTCAATAAAAAACATCTCAAATATCGCATTGTTTTGCACCCAAAACTCCTTTAAATCCCAACATTGGATACCATGTGCACACTAATAAGTCAGAAAAACAAAAATTTTAGTACACTTCCTTTCAATGAAACCAAAAAATAAGTTATAGGGAATTCCCACATTAACCAGGGAGTGATCTCTTGGTAAAACATCCATTTTCACACAAACATGACACTTAATGTTCATATGCTTCACAAACACCATTAAACAATTTCTTGGTAGCAACAAAACAAGGATAAAATAATTTAAAACATTATTTTAATCCTTAATACATTTAATCATAAACACATCAAGATATTTCAAAAGTCTTTCATACAGATTGAATCACCTACCAAAATTTTAAAACTTTAAACCCCTTGTGTGAAAATTCAATTGCACCATCACCGCACCTAAAAGAAAGTAGATCGAGCCAAAAATAAATATATTGGACCAAGGAAACCCAATGTTAAACATTAGGTTAGAATCCATACCCTCTATTCATTGGAGACTTCAAGGAAATTGGAAGAAACATCATGAAAAGGGAAGAAACTAAGAGGAAGAAACACTTAATTGAGATTGTGTGATGTTCCTCTAACAAATTCCCCATAGAAATGGAGTTCCAATGAGGATTTGAGAGGATTTAGGGCTTCCATTTCTGAAATTTTATAATGGGGGAATAAAGGGGTGTGTTTGGATAAATTATTAGAGGTAAAATAATTCGTTTAACACAATGTTTTTATGACATTGACATGGGCACACAGTTTGTGTGCACAGTTTGGAAAACCTTGCACATAAACTGTGACCCTCCTGTCTACCATAAAAACATCTCCAAGAGCCACCAAAATTTGGGTGGTCTTAGGGGGAACTTAGGAGGTGATTTTAGGATAAAAATATAAAAAAATAAGTAACATTAATGAAGTACTTGTGTGTGACATTAGGTATGATATGCATCGTATGTATCCAAAACTAATGTATAGTGGGTTAAAACATAGTATTAACTTCTAAAAGAACCATAATAATATTTTTTATATCATATATTATTCACTTAGGACATTATATTACCCATTCATTTGTCAATTCTAGGTTAAAGCCATATTTTTGGTAATAATCGTTTTATTTATTGTATGTGGTTTTACTTGTTATTCTTGATGTTATTACTTATATAGTTATTTACTAACTTTCAGAATGTAAAACCTTATTTATATATCATAAATATTCAGTATATAAATATATATATAAGTTAGGTAAATGAAATGGAATACACTGTTCATGGAGATTGTAGGTCGTATGTACGCGTGAACGCAGTTTTTGTTTCCTTGTTGAATTGAATGAAAGAAAGTAAATGTCGTATATATATAAATGTAAATATAGTAGATTTTTTATAAGATATATTTCATTATTATTTATTATGTATAATTTATAATCATTAATGAATGGTTAACATGGAGATTGAATCCTATCGCGTCGTAGAGACGGTAGGTCGTACATACGCACGAGTGGAAATATCATTCACTTAATGGTTAAATGGTATGGAATTGGACGGTATATTAATTATAAAAAATAATTATCATGTTAATTTAATTTTTCAAATACATTATAATCATCATTATATTCAGCAAAATTAATTATCGTTGAATAAAAAATTATATCACGATGTGGAGAATGTAGGTCGTACGTACGCACGCATGGTGATATTTTTATTTATAGGATGAATAAAAGTATGTATATGGATATTACATAAATATAATAACATATAATCCTATATATAATACTATATATATTAATTTAATCTACAAAAAACCATAGAATATGATTTAGATAACGACATGAATTTTGAAAGAGGTGAAAAAATAACTAACACTTTTTCAGGTATCTCCTTTTAATATGCACAAAAGGACTCCTTAAGATGGATTTTTTCAAAAGGGTAGCCTATAGTATTAAGTGAGGGAAGTTGGGAGGATATTTGGTCAGGTTTGGGATGAGGAAAAGGGATTTGGATATTTGATTAAAAGAGAAGGATAGGTTCCTATTTATAAGAGCGGGGAGGGGCACCTTTGGAATGTCTTTAAATAATTATTTATTATAAATTTATATTGTGTTTATAATGGTCCCAAACAAATTCATTTAGAATATAAGATGTTTATGGGTATAAATCATCTCATATAATAAAATATAGTCATGTTTTGATTATATTTTAAACCTTATCATTTTTTTATCCTTATTTAATCTATTTAAGTTTATTTGTGGTAAACATATTATAAATATTAAATAGTTATAAATATTTACTTTTGTAGTAAAAATTTTCCATAATTGGATACTTCATGAAATTTTAGACATTTTATTTTTACTTTTTAATTTTTAAATATTTTTATGATTTTTAAATAATTTAATAATATTTTATTATTATGAAATATCAATAGTGTCAATTATTACACTATTCAATTATTTGACTTTAAATAAAATCCCCACAGAAGATAACTTCGAACAAAAATATTTAATACACTAATAACATGTCATAAGATGGTATAATTTTTTTTTAACATTAATTAGTTCATATGATATTTATTGTAATATTATTAATACCATTTATTTGATATTTCTATCATGAATGTAATTTCTACATCACCATTGTTTCATAATTAATGGTAATTATAAAATCTATAAAAATTATAAATAAAGTCACATGAAGTGTAAAATATCACTATATTTCGGTAGACTATTTAATTGTGAAATTTTATCATGTTTATCACTATATTAAAATTATTATACTTATAAGATATATGAGAGTGACATGTTGTCACCTTATTTTGTTATAATTATAATTACATCACATTCATTGAAAAAAGTCCATTAAATGAATCAATTCCGGCCCATAAGTGATATTGGTCAACTTTAATTCAGCCAATATGATTTCGGAAGGTGTTAGAGTAATTATATTTACATTATCATATTGTTAGCTACCCTAATTTACCCTATTTACCTTTAATTGTGTTAAATGAAAATTATTTTAGTTATTATTCATATTATCCAAAAAAATAAAAGTATCATGTTAATATAATTTGGACCCACTTATTCATAATATAGATTCCATTTTTTAGGAATCAAAATCATAATTGGAAAAAAAAATAAAATTAATTCCCATTGTGAAAAACCAAATAGAGGGTTTTTAAGAAGTAATAAACTTATCTAAATATTGTGAAGTGTTTATGAGAAATTTAAATGTGAAATTACATCCAATAACCAAAATTGTATTAAATTATAAAAACATAATTCAATAACACTTTAAAACTAATTAAAAATATAATCTACCTATATAAATAAATTAGATGAAAAGGAAGTTTTAAATTAAAATGCTTTATTTTTTACTATTCATTAAAATATGGATTTTATCAGAAAAAATAAGATAAATTAAACCAAAGTAAATTTTGATGTCATTCTTCCAAAGAAGAAGTTTATTTTCTGAAATATAATATATAATATTTTTTAAAACTATATTTAAGTGAGTGCGTCATCAAAAGGCGTCAAAACTGTATATTTTTTTTAAAATAATTATTTTATCCAAGAAATTGAATTTTTTATTATATAATGTATAGAAAATAATTAATTTTAAGGTTAATGTTATATAAAATTAAAAAAAATTATTAATATTCATAATTTTTATTTTATATCCCATTAAATAATAATATTTTGATAATATTGAATTGTTTAGTGAAACTCGGTATTACATACAATGCAGGTTATCAAGGAAGGTCGCTCTTGCATTTAACTCAATCTAAAAATAGTGTTGCGTATACTGCAAGATAATATGTTGTTGAGTATATTGCAAGATAATATTTTTGTATCATAAAAAACAAGACATCAAATAAATTAAAAATAATATATCTCATAAAATCTTAGGGTGTTACATTATAACCCTAATAATACGAATTTCTCCCTCAAAATTTGTTGAGGTTATTATAGTTTTTCTACATGAATGTCTCTTTCATTGAAACCCACATATTAACAAATTAATACTAAAAATTCATTTTAAGTTCAATGTTAGAAACATAACGGTTACCCAAAGTAACTCATCGGTAGGTTTCAACATAGGAGAACATAGGTGGGAAGTGAGAACATGGTTATGGAAGGAAAATATAACCCTCATATTCTTATGGATAGTGGTAGAGAATAAGTTTTGGAGAAATTTGAATACTAGAAATCCAAATATCTTTAATGGTTTATGGGGTCATCTGATTGATTGGATTAGAAGGTATAAGTATAATATTTTTTGTTTTCAAGATCCTTTTCCTAATGTTTTAGAATTTTAAATTGGAATAAATACTTACGTGATTTTGTTACGATCTTACCATTGTTTTTGCCCTGAACAATTTCCACTTCATATCTATTTTAAATTAATGATGTTGAATTTTTCATCCTTAAAATGTTAGCAGATCATGCGATTGAATGATTGGTAATTTAATCTATCTCAACAAAATTGTTAGCACAGGTTATCTAATATGCATAAGACCACCTATAGTGAGATAATACAATAATCTATAAAACATCAATCAGAATATTACTTTTACTATCCATAAATGGATTACACTATAATCATTCAAAAAATAGAAAATATAAATCTTTAGAAATTGGTGAACTAAATCGACTTAAAATTTATCTCACATATCTCATAAGGTAGTTCTTTGTTGTCACATACAAAACATGTGATTACCTTAATCGTGTATTCTTTTAAAACATGGAAATAACATGAATTGATTTAGAACCATAGAGAAAAAAATAAATCTTCAAAAATTAACTTCTTCCACACACCAAAATTACCAAAAATTATATTACTCAAAACATGATATCACTTTGTCCTTATATCAGTCATCAGGTCATTAATAATATCAATCATTTCATTAACTCCTTATCCTCCATTATATGCATTTAATATTCTTTCCAAAAATGTTTCAATAACTTTTCAGGATTACTGGTACCATATACGTATGAAAACCCATAAAGGACTTATACATAGATATTCAAGTATTCCATAATAATATAAATTAAATTCTACAACACTATTTTGGAATCCCATTACATAATCACCTAATCATTCCACCACATCATTATCATACACCACATCACAAATAGTGGTCACATATGATTTTCCTTTTTATATGGACTTAAGAGGTTTTTGGCATCGATAATTACCCATAACCCTTGGATTAGGTCATTGGTTAGCATAATGTCATGTTTCCTTGCACTTGTAGCATTGAAGTGTGGGTGGTTCTCTGTAGTATTTTCTTTATTCACATCATTTAAAACCTATTTCATATTATGTCATCACTTAACTACATTATGACGTTTATTTACACACATAAAACATTTTCTAGTCCTTTCAAGACAATATCCACCAAGAATATTTCCACACTTTGAGCATAAATACATATTCATCTTCATTTCACCATTTTTTGAGATTTTACTTTGAACTTCATCTTTCGATTCTTGCCAAAACCATGAGATTGATATGTAGCACCAACTACTATTTTTACCTTGATAGAACAACGCACAATATCGTAATAGTTACTAAATTCTATTAAAACTAATGACCTTTGAAGAATTGGTTTCAATCCATTGAAGAATTGATCAACTTTACTTTCATGTTTTATGATACAACCAGAACCATACCTTGAAAGCCTTGTATAATTTTCCTCTTATGTATCAACAGATTCATCGTCCTTTTTCTTAAGCTCTGGGAACTCCTTTTCCATATTTTTTCTAAGAATATGAGGGATATAATTATTGAAAAATAAGTTTTCCAACTCATCCCACTCCATGAATTTAATTTCATCTTTCTTCCTTGTATTCTTGATTAGAGTCCACCATTGGTTTGCTTCACCTTCGAATCAATAAATAGCCAATATAACTTTTTCATGTCCCAAACAGAAAAGGATGAAAATATATTTTTAATGGTACTGATCCATTTTTCAGAACCAAGTGGATCATAAGACCGACTAAAAGAAGGTGGATGTTGCCTCATGAAGGACTCAACAAAATGTTGATCCTTTATTTTCTCATTTGGAAGTACAGAATCATTACTAGCTTGTGTAATTATAGAAATAAGATTTTGAATTACATCTCCCAAAAAATTTGGTTTCCTAGGGGGAGAATCATTACATTTCCTAGTGCATTGATCAGTAACACTGTTCCTTCGGGTTCCATCCATTCTCTAAAACCCAAAAAGAATAGTGTGAGAGGAAAAATCATACTAGGAAAACAACATAATGCTTATTAGGTTTATTAGGTTTATATTTTTTATTATGTTCATTATGATTATTATTTTTATTACGATTATTATGATTATTAAGTTTATTATGTTTATTATGTTTATTATGTTTATTATGTTTATTATGTTTATTTTGTTTATTATGTTAATTATGTTCATTATGTTCATTATGTTTTTTACGTATATTATGTTTATTATGTTTATTATGATTATTGTTTTTATTCTGTTTATTCTGTTTATTATGTTTATTTTTTTATGTTTTATTATGTTAATTATGTTTATTATGTATATTTATGTTTATGTACAATTATCTTGAATGTTCATTTATCCAATATACCCTAATTTTGGCCATATATATATATAAACCCGTTTATACTTTACATGGTGTATTTATTCATGTTCTTATATATATGAAGCTTTATGTTCTCATAAATACTTAAAATCTATTACAAATATATTTAAATAAAAATTAAATGTATTTATTATATTTAAAAATATGAATATTTAGTTATATATAATTATATAGTTTTTAAAATATATTTATAATTATAATTAAATTTATCTAATTTAATATATATATATATATATATATATATATATTTGTTTAAATAATTTAAAACTTGCAAAACATCTTTTTAAAATGATAAATATATTTATTATATTTATGAATTAATTTAAAAATATTTATTTATAAATATATATCTTTAATGAATAAACACACACACACGCACACACACACATATATATATTTAAATACTTATGAAATTAAAATTATATAATAAATATATTAATTCATTTTAATGTCGGTAGTATTGAAATATATATATATAGATATATATATATATATATATATTAATTTATATTATAAATATAATAAATATATTTATTATAAATTAATTAATTATAATTTAATAATTATTTAAACATAAATATATATTTATTTAAATATATCATGAAATTATAAAAAAATATCTAATTAATACATATATATTTAAATAAATATTAAATTATAATAAATATTAATTATATATTTTTAAAAATTATAAATGTAATAAATATATTGGTGATAATTTTATAATTATTGAAATAAATAAAAAAATAGATAAACGAATAAACGAATAACTGAATAAATAAATATGTGAATAAGTGAATAAGTGAATAAATGAATAAATAAATTATTAAATTAATAAATTATTAAAAAAATGAAAAAATGAATAAATAAATAAACAAATAAAGGCATGTTTTATGAGTGATATATTGAAAAGTGCTCAAAAACATTAATTTATCCACGCTTTTTAGTGGTGATAAATATGGGCTTTTATCAGCACTAAAAAAATGCCTATAAAGCCATGTTTTATCACCACTTTTTAGTATAGCTCTGGTGAAGCATGCTTTTATCAGCGATTTTTACTACTGCTGATATTTTCTTCCGCTGTTTTTTTAAATTAACCATAACTGCCTCACTTCTATTTTCACCCCTCAATCTCTGGCAGAAGCCTAACATTGTGTCAGCACGTCCTCCTCCTCCTATGCTGCTTCCTCCTCCTCCCCCTCTACCACCGCTGTCATAGCCACCAAATCCTGCTCCTCCATTTTTGAGTCCTCCTCCTTCTCTTCCTCCATCACTGATGCCGCCAACTCATCCTCTTGCTCCTCTACTATCGTTCTCACCTCATGCACTTCCTCTGCCACTATTGGCACCGCATTCTCCTCTTCTACCACTGTGGTCTCCACCGGCTCTGCAAGTAATTGTTTTTTCATATCTTTTAGAAGCCTCTAAACCCCTATTTTCCATCATATTTCTAGCTTGAGTGTTGAGTTTTGTTTAGAAATAAATCAAGTGGCATTACTTGGATGATTACTTATCTACAAACTTGATTTTTCTTCAACAAAAGTTATATCTCATAGTCATGATGTTTATTAATGTCTATGTGATTTTTTAATTATGTCTATGTTCATCACATTTAATATCATGGTAGGAAATGATAAATATGGTGTATAAATGATCTATTGGACGTTTCATAGGCCTTATGGGATCTGATGTATATGGGTAGACTGACACTATGGTCACCCAATGGGCGACCCACGCCCCTGAACATGATAATTGAATTATTAAATTAAAAATGTAAGGGGATAAATGATTTGATTTGTCATGATTTTGTAATGAATTATAATATGGCATAAGGTGGTGTTTGGAATACATTTAATGTGTTAAAATAGTTATGGATTGAATCTTAGTACAAGTGTTAAATTGTTTATGGGGGGAATGATTATGTTATTAAAATTGTTATGTATTATTTTTAATAGTTTTTATTTTGAGTTAATGGTGTAATGGGATAATTATAGATATGGGTTAATTGTAATGAATGTTATGGATGATTGTAATTATGATAAATGTATGTGGTTATTCCCTTGATTTGTTATTGTGGAAAAATGTACAGGTGTGTTAAACATTGATATGTTTTTTTTACTGAAATTAATATTAGTGTTGGTTTATATTGTCCATTCCCTGGTGAGAATATTAGTCATTTTGGTCCATATTAAGGAATGGGTGTTGGTAACAATAGTCCGCATCGAAATAAAGATATCAGTCATGGTATTCTACAGTGGGAATGTGTGTTGGTAAGGGTATTACAACCAACAGTTGGAATACTTGGATTTATGATCCTTATATAACAATATGAAACCCCATGTTATATGGTTCATAATTCCAATGTAGCATTAACTAGGATTGAATTATATATACAATAGGTGGTATATGGACATTACATATGTCATAAAAGAGCACAAAGAAGGATCAAATGTGTTGGGCTGGAATGATATATTGACCATTAGATCAATCCCAAAAATTGGGAGGTTGGTTAGGGAAATACCCTACAATAATGACATGATTTACTAGTATGATGAGTTACTTGAGGGGGTATGGATGAGGGCATTTGAATTATAGTATAATAAAGGAGAGTGGAAAAATTACAACACCATGATTGGGGAACATCATGTGCATGTCAGTATAAGTTATGGATAAACCATTAGAGAGGATTATTCTGATAGTGTTAATCATGGGGAGAGAACCCAATAAATGGGGATCTAACATAATGTATCATGTATGGTTGTAAAGTTAGGACTAAAGTTTTTATGGTTTACTATAATGTATAATGTTTCTCTTGGGATTTATTCCATTGTAAAAATTACTAAGTGGATCTTTTAAAATGATTTGGGTGTTTTTGAGTGATTTTTAAAAAATTATATGTGTTCAACATACACCTTTTTGGTTTTAAATAAATTTTAAATGGTTTAAAAAATAAATTAGGGTTTTGAGAAAGGATGTTTTGAACTGATTGGTTTATTTTAATAATATTGTTTTATTTTAATGAGGAACATGTATTAATAGTTGGTTTTTAATGTGATTTAAACTATTATTTTCAAAGCGTTTGTTTTTTTATAAATAGTTTTTGTAATGGGATTTCAAGTATGTAAATGGTTGGATAAATTATCTATTTATTATTTTATAAATAGTTGTTAAAAGTGCAAGTTATTTTAGCCTTGATGAATTTTAATATCAACATTTATTCTATTTATTTTGTTAAATATTTATTTCACATAATCAAATTGGATGGATATAAATAAAGAATGGTTGGATTCCAATCCTCTGACAAAAGACTATGAAAAATGGAGTGATATGGTTCATCATGTTTTCAAAAGATCATGCATATGACCCTTATCAAATCCTTTGTATGTGTTTTCACAGTTTTTATTCAAGACGAGTTAGTTCAGTGGGGTTGGAAGAACACTTGATCTATCACGGAAAAGATTGAAGTTATAAATGTTGGGAGAAACATGGGGGAAATGAGAATATAGATAGTGGATGGGATAACACCGTGTTTTATGGTTCATTTGATATGATTATAAGTGTGGACAATGAAGAATACCATATCAAGGATGTGATTATAGATGTGGATGAAGATAAAGATTTTACAGATGTAATGACAAGAACAGTTGAATATGAACTTCACGATTGCCCAAATTTATTTTTGAAGTTATACGGTTGTGAAAAAAGATGTCATTTTATGGTGGTTACACTAAATTTAAAACATTTTTTTATATTGAAGATGTATAATTTGAATGTAGGCAAAAAATTGAGTGATGCTAGTTTTAGGGAATTACTTTCATTTTTGAATGACATGCTCCCAGAAGATAATGATATCTCAAGATGAACATTCAACACCCATAGAAAGCTCTGCTCAATGGGTATGATCTTTGAAAGAATAAACGCATGCCTGAATTACATTATACTATTTTTAAAAACCAAAAATCACTTAGAGAGTTCCCAATGTGTGGTGCTTCGAGATACATGAAATATGAATCTGGTCATATTAAAGATTCATGGTACTATCATTGCTGGAATGTTAAACTATACCAATGGTTACAAACCATTGGCATAGGGGGGTAAACTATTGGTATACAATATCCCAACAGTTTCCAAACTGTTGTGTAGTCTAGTGTCGGGATAGACTTATACCAACGGTTTATAAATAAATATTTCTATAGGGTACAAAACTTACAGTTTCCCAATGGTTTCTTAGAACCATTGGGATAGATATTTTCCATTGGTTTTAGACCGTTGGGTTGCAAAGTAATTAGTGTAATACAAATAGTTTTTGAACCATTGGCATAGAGTTTTTTCAACGGTAACATACAACTGTTTGTATACATTAAAAGTCCAAGGATATACCAATGGTTTACTAACCATTGGTATATAGTTTCTTCAATAGTTATACATTACCATTGTTAAACATATTATCTTTCAGCACTATACCAACAGTTATAAACAGTTGTTATAGAATTCACCCAGATTTGTAGCTCCACAGCAGCTCCAGCAATGCACACATAAACCTGCACACAGAAGACAAAAATACAGAGGCCTCCAATATTTCATACACCAGCCTCTAACATTTCATACATTTCACAGACCCCAATCATATTCAAAAACACTATAATATCACATACAAACATCTCTAAAAACTCTACAATACCATAAACATAATTTTAGAAAATTATACCAACTTCAAATTTTTTTTTTATTCCTTTTGAGGGGGTTCTAGAATATGTGTAGATCCAGATCAATGTACATACCTCACTCAAATGATTCTATTGAACATACCTCATGCATGGATATTGTAGGACCCCAGGACACCCTGAGAAAGGAGGGGTGGATTAGGTTGTCAACTTCTTCTTCTCAAAGATATGGATCTTGTTCCCATGATTGTAGGGACCTGTTAAACCTGTATGATGGATATGATCAGTAATGAAACATACACATTTAGAGAGATGACACAACTACATTTACCTGGGTCACCACTAAGGGCTGCATCCAGGAAGCATACGCCGACAGGTTTTCGGTCGTACCAAAATCCACTATGCTTCACTACCTGTAGATTACAAATGTTTGGGCAATATCACTCTGTCCCAGGCTCACTGCCCTTACAAAGGTTCAGGGATAGCTCACTATGTCCCTCGGGTCACTCCCGTTGACTCCCCCTGGCTCAATACCATAGGTGAAGTCCCACTCAGTTTATAGACGTGAAGGTCTTTTCAATAGATAGACATGAAGTTCTTTGTCTCCTGTTCAGCATGAGACCTTGCTTTCATTAGAGTCCTGAGTTGATGCTCTATTAAAGTCCAAATTTCATCCACTAATGAATGCATCTTTTCCCTTGTCCACTGGGCAAACAACCTATGACAACCCTGCTTTTTATTACAACTTAAACATGCTTTATTACATAAAACTTCACTTGATACAACAAAGAAGATCGAGAGGTTTAGTGTCTTTGGGGCTTAGGATAATTACATAAAAACTTTAAACATGAAACACAACATCCTTATTGAAAACTTCCTTTACATGACCACTACAATCCTTCGTACTTAGCATTGCATGGGATAACCTGAGGACATGCATAAGAAAAGGGTGAGCTATAAAGCCCAGTAAGGGAGTACACAATGAATAACATGAGGGGTACAATACATGTTAGGCAATAGGCATATCAATAGAGCATAAGAGAGACATGAACATAAAGGCATGATAAAGCATGATAATCATAACATGGAAATGTGGCAACAACACTTAACATTGAATTAGCATGAGCCAAGGCTCATTGCACATGGAGCATGAGTAAACCCTCATTGCACTTGAAGCACGAGTAAACCCTCGTTGGACTTGAATTAGCATGAGTCAACACTCATTGCACATGACGTATCATGATACTATACTTTACCCAATGCATTGGAGCGCTATCAGGGCGCACCCTTCTTAAACATTTCATTTCATGCATAAGTGTGCCACATGGATCATAAAACATGGATTCATAAAACATAATCATTTCTTCCACGATAAAGGAATGTGGAATTCAAACATGAAACTTTACAATCAATAAGTATATGTGCATAAAGGTGAATACCCTTGATGGAGAAATGGGCATGGTATTCACTACACAAAGACATTGGCTTAGAAAATCGGTGCGATTTCGGCAGCGTAACGACGTGACATAAGAATTCATAAAAAGGTTGATGAGAGAGAAAGGGGTTCCTCATCATAATTACATGTAATGGACAGTAAGGAGATCATATATATACATGTCCCAACAATAGAAATGGAATTTAGATTCATGATACAAAAGTATTCCTTGAATATAAAAGAGGAGAGAAAGGTTCCTTTCGGAATTTCGGCATAGTAACGGGTGTACATGGGAGGAATTTAATGAGAGAGAAAGGGGTCTCCCATCATTCAAACAATAAGAGGGCAGTATGGGAGAGGTGCGAAACCATACCCCAACATTCATAATTGAAATAAAAAGGGAAATACAACTTAAAGAAAATTGACAAAAAATTAGAAAGGAAGAAAACCCCTTACTTGGAAGTGTGCTTCCAAAGGCTAGAGAGAGGCTTGTGAGAGGCTTCTTGGGAGCTTGGGGCACCTTGAGAGGATTCTAGAGAGATTAGGGCAGAGTTTGGACGAACTTCAAGGGATTTGGGTGAGGAGGAAGTGGGAGCTTGGGTGGGTTTATATAGGAAAGGTGAGAGAATTCATTATTATTTAGGTTTGGGACCCCTTATATTAAAATAATCCAAACCACAAACCATACCATGGTATTTGCCCATGGTTTCTGGAAAAGGAGAGAGGAAAACAATATTTTACAAGGCCAAGGTCCGAACTTATTAAAAAATTAGGGTTCCTTATGTGGAGGTGAGTCACACTCCCATGGAAATTAATTTAAAAAGGCAAAGTGTTGAATAAGTCTTGAGGGCTCCATTAATGCTTTGAAAAGTGAGTCAAACAAACCCAAAACCTCATTATTTTAATGATAAAACATATATTGGCCGAAGTTAAGGATTATGGTATTTTATTACATCACCATTGGTTCATTATGATGTCATAAAACACATTATATATTTAAAAGGTATTTAATTTTTACCCAAAAATTGGACTGTCTCAGAAAATTATGAAAAATTCACCGTTGGATAATTTCGACGTCCTGATTCCAAAAATAATATTTATTTTATCTAAATAATTTTCTAAATATGTGAATTTTCACTTTTAAAATAAAAACCGACATTTATAAAGAAATTCACGGGTTTTGACAGAAATGGCTTTCAAACCTTAATAAACATTTTAATTGCATTCATAAAATTATAAGATCATTTATATTTAATAAAAATTAATTTAATATTAATAATAAAATTTTATTAAAATATTATTTAATTCAAAAATCCTTTAATTTAATAAAATATAATTCTTAATTAAATAATAACTAAAAACATCATTTGTACTTTAAAAACTAATTACAATGCATCAAAAATGACTAGAAATTATATTCATTATTATATACAAAAAAATAATGTACATGAACATGGTGCTACTTATTTGTTACATAACCCCTTAAAATAGCCGCATAAGACCTAAGGGTAAGGTGTGCGATGGTGACAGACTCTTGGGGTTGCTCGGATAACATCGCTCGAGTGGTAACCTCTATCAACTTCCATTTTTCCCGTAGACGATCACGTTCGAGCTTGACTTGATGAAGCTCAGCTTGGGCTTGGTCAAGGGCAAAGCCCAAAGACGCCACCTCTTTACCGAGCTCCGACAAATGGGCTTCGTAAGGGGCAATTCTACTGGATGAGGCCATCGCTTCCTTTGTCTGAGTAGAAAAATTGGTTCGTTAAAGCCTTATATTTAAACTACCCAGATGATCACTGTTCAACGGATATAAAAGTAACGGTCACAAATCTTAACGTAAAACTTAAAGAAGTTGACATCTTATAAAAACATAAAGAAACATTTAACTGGATCAAGAGGGATTTTCCATTAATGAAAATTTGGGTCGTTACAACATTCCCCCCTTAAGAAATTTCGCCCTCGAAATTTTCCTTTTCCCACACTAAAACAAATGTGGGTAACTTAGCTTCATCATATCCTCCGACTCCCAAGTTGCTTCTTCAAACTTGTGGTTTCTCCACAACACCTTGACGAGGGGCATTGTCTTATTTCGTAGAACTTTTTCTCTACGATCCAAGATCTTCACTGGTTGCTCCTCATAAGAAAGATCATCTTCTAATTGTACCACCTCAGAAGAGAGTACATGTGAAGGGTCTGGTATGTACTTCCTTAAGAGGGATACATGGAAGACATCATGCACCTTGGCCATAGTAGGTGGAAGTGCTAGTCGATAGGCCACAGCCCCAACACGATCAAGAATCTCGAAGGGGCCGATGTACCTTGGACATAACTTCCCTTTCTTTCCAAACCTCATGACCTTCTTCCACTGAGATATGCGTAAAAACACCATGTCTCCGACTTTAAACTCAAGGTCTCGTCGACGATTATCTGCATAACTCTTCTGTCGACTTTGGGCTGCCTTGATATGCTGCTGAATGGTTTTCACCTTCTCCACCATTTCTTCGACCATTTCTGGTCCAAGCAGCTTACGTTCACCGACCTCATCCCAACATGCCGGTGTTCTACACCTTTTCCCATACAGGGCTTCATATGGTGCCATTTGGATGCTCGAGTGGAAACTATTATTATAAGAGAACTCAACCAGAGGAAGATGCTGATCCCATCCTCCTTTAAAGTCCATTGAGCACGCTCTCAACATATCCTCAAGTGTTTGGATAGTCCGCTCGGATTGGCCATCAGTTTGAGGATGATAGGCCGTACTGAAGTTCAGTTCAGTATTCAGAGCATGTTGAAGACTCTTCCAAAACTTAGAGGTAAATCTTGGATCTCGGTCCGACACAATAGATAGTGGTACTCCATGCAACCGTACCACTTCCCTGATATATATCCGTGCCAGTTGATCCAAAGAGAAATCCTCTCGAATAGCAATGAAGTGTGCAGTCTTTGTAAGACGATCCACAATAACCCAGATTGCGTTGTTGCTTTTGGATGTCCTTGGAAGTCCAGTGACGAAGTCCATGGTGATGTTCTCCCATTTCCATTCTGGTATGGGCAATGGTTGCATCATCCCCTTAGACTTCTGCCTCTCTGCCTTCACTTGCTGACACACCAGGCACTTTGATGTATATTCGGCGATCTCCTTCTTCATATTATCCCACCAAAAGTTTTCTCGGAGATCTCGATACATCTTTGTGCTCCCTGGGTGAAAAGAGAAATTTGAACTATGTGCATCATCCAAAAGTTCCTTCTTCAGCTCCGAACTTGATGGGACACATAGTCTTTTCCCAAACCGCACAATTGCTTCTTCATTAACATTAAACTCTGAGGATTTTCCCTTTTTGGTAGCTTCCACTTTTTCTTGGATTCTCACATCATCCTTTTGAGCATCCTTTAACCTTTCCAAAAGAGATGGTTGAGCAATCATTTGTGAAAGGATTGGTGATGTTCCCTTCTTTATGATTCCCACGTCCATCTTCATCAAGTCTAAGAAGATTGGATCCTTCTCAATTCTCATCATTGATAGAATTGCTGGATCCTTTCTACTTAGGGCATCCGCTACCTTGTTCGCCTTCCCAGGGTGGTAATGTATTGAACAGTCATAATCCTTTATGAGCTCTATCCATCTTCTCTGGCGCATATTAAGCTCTTTCTGTGTGAATATATATTTAAGACTCTTGTGGTCAGTATATATCTCACATTTCTCTCCATAGAGATAATGCCGCCAGATTTTCAAGGCAAAGATCACCGCCGCCAACTCCAGATCATGCGTTGGATAGTTTCGCTCATGGATTTTCAACTGCCTTGAGGCATAGGATATCACTTTATCATTCTGCATCAGCACACATCCTAAGCCCTTCTTCGAAGCATCACTGAATACCACAAAAAGTTCCCCACTTGTGGGTAAAGTGAGCACATGTGCAGTGATAAGTCTCCTTTTCAACTCCTTGAAGCTTTCTTCGCATTCATCACTCCAAGAAAACTTTACTCCCTTTCGAGTTAGCTTGGTAAGAGGGTTGGACAATCGTGAGAAGTTTCTCACAAATCGTCGATAATATCCAGCTAACCCCAAGAAGCTACGGATATCAGTTACCGATGTTGGCCTCGGCCATCCCTCAATTGCATCTGTTTTGGAGGGGTCCACAGATATCCCATTGCTTGTAATGATATGTCCCAAGAATGAGACCTCCTTCAACCAGAACTCACACTTGTTGTACTTGGCATAGAGCTTCTCCTTGCGCAAAGTCTCCAGTACAGTTCTTAAATGCTCCTCATGGTCCTCCTTGGTTTTGGAGTATATTAGAATATCATCTATAAAGACTACCACAAATTTATCTAGGTAATCTCTAAAGACTCTATTCATCAAGTCCATGAATATTGCTGGAGCATTGGTGAGTCCAAAAGGCATTACTATGAATTCATAGTGCCCGTACCTTGTACGAAAAGCAGTCTTGGGGATATCTTCCTTCTTCACCCTTACTTGATAATATCCCGACCGCAAGTCGACCTTGGAGAAGTATTGTGCTCCACGCAGCTGATCAAACAAGTCATCGATTCTTGGGAGAGGATACTTGTTCTTTATCGTGATTTTGTTAAGTTCACGATAATCGATGCAAAGCCGCATTGACCCATCCTTCTTCTTGACGAAGAGGACTAGTGCACCCCATGGTGATGCACTTGGGCGTATAAACCCTTTATCCAGATTCTCCTGTAGTTGTTTCTTCAGTTCTTCAAGCTCAACCACAGGCATTCTATATGGAGTCTTGGATATTGGTAGCGCCCCAGGTATAAGTTCAATTGAGAACTCAACATCTCTTCTTGGAGGAAGACCAGGAAGTTCCTCGGGAAATACTTCAGCGAATTCCCTCACAATAGGCATTTCTCCAAGGGTGGTTTCATCCTTGGACTCAATCATCTGAGCCAGATATGCGTGCTCATAAGGCAGTAATATCCATGCTTGAGATGATGGAGCTAAAGGAGATTCATCTTCCTCCTGACACTTGTAAAGAATCGGGGGTCGATTCTCCATATGGAGTGTGATTTCCCTCTCCCGACAATTTATGTTGGCTCTATATAAGGAAAGCCAATCCATGCCAAGAATTGCATCAAATTCCACCAAAGGGAGTATGACGAGGTTCGCCGGGAAATTCAATCCACAGATTATAACAGGGGAGGACTTATACTCATGGGATGAAATGACTGCCCCATTTGCCGTACTCACCGACATCTTTACTTCCATGACTTGTGGTGGTGCAGGGATTATTCTACTAAACTTTTGAGATATAAAAGAATGCGTAGAACCTGAATCAAAAAGTACGTTCGCTATTCTTGAATGAATAACTAGCGTACCTGTCACCACTTCGTTGTCGGGGTTCACTTCGGCAGAAGTGATGGCAAAAGCTCTTCCTTGCTGTCTTGGAGGTTGTTGATTGCCTCCGATAACCCTTGGATTAGGGCATTGATTCGCAAAATGACCCGGTTCTTTGCATTTGAAGCATTGAACAACGCGTTGAGGTTCGAACGGAGCGTTCCTCCCCTCCGTCGCAGCCGCGGGTCCTTCTTGCTGACAGTTAACAGCTAGGTGCCCTTCTCTTCCACACTTGAAGCATTTTCTTGTCCCCCTAAGGAAATTTCCAGGGTGCTTCTTTCCGCACTTTTGGCAAGTGGGGTGCTGGAATTTCTTAGCGCCGTTGGATTTATCCATCGGACCACCAGCATTGAAGTCCACCTTCCGCTTCTTGTCCCCATGATACCCCTGTGATTCTCCGATCTCCATTTCAACCTTAAGGGCACATCGGACAATCTCCTCATAGCTGTCAAAGTCACGGATCGCTAATGCTTTCCGCAAGCTAGGCTTCAGCCCACCAAAGAAGCGGTCAACCTTGCATTCGGGGGTAACGACAAAGCCAGAAGCGTATCGTGCAAGCCTTGTGAAGTTTGCCTCGTACGCTCCCACAGATTCCTCATCTTTCTGCTTGAGGGAAAGGAAGTCCCTTTCCATCTTAAGACGGAGGG
Organism: Viscum album; assembly: GCA_963277665.1. Lineage (NCBI taxonomy): Eukaryota > Viridiplantae > Streptophyta > Magnoliopsida > Santalales > Viscaceae > Viscum > Viscum album. The sequence continues at coordinate 1,369,631,984 of OY728134.1, forward strand.
TGCGTGGAAAATATTTATCGAAAAACATCTTCCGGAATACCTTCCATTCCAAAGCCTCGATCTCCTCCTCAGGCTTCGTATTTTTGATCAACGTCCACCATTGATCAGCTTCACCCTCCATACGATAAGCCGCCAGGAGAACCTTCTCTTTTTCAGAGCATTGGAGGATGGAGAATATCTTTTCAATGGAGTTGATCCATTGTTCAGCAATCGTGGGATCAGATGATCCACTAAAAGTAGGAGGTCTTTGTCTCATGAAGCTTTCAATAGTGACTTGTTCTTTCTTAGGGGGGGTTGAACGTTCCTCTTGACCAGTGTTTCTATTCAAAACTTGAGTTAGCTGAGAGAGGAGCGTGACAAAGTTCGCGATTCCCGCTCCCATTGGATTGGGCATCTCATTGGTACAATCGTCACACTGATCTTCACAACGGTTGTTAGCCCGAGTTCTCCTATTACCGGCCATTGGCTGGAATAAAAGGAAAGTTAGGGGTAACACATAAAGGGTAATCCAAAGACAAAAGTTGATGACTTATAAATAAACTTTAATCTCTTTAACTCATGAGTCTATAGGATTCAACCTAGGCTTTTCATGATCTACCTTCTAACATATATTCTTAGGGGCATTTTTCCCTTAATAAGGGTTCATACTAAGATTGTGAATTTATCAAAACATATCCCCCGGGAGTGTCGTAACCAAGAGTGCAGCAAGGCCCGTTGTCGTGCACCAGTTCCCGTTCGAGTCTAGCTCAAAGCGGTGTTTTCGGGTTTTACCCCTAGGATACATCTGTGCCAGAGCCGCCTCTACCTGCTCGTATCCAGACAGGGATGTATTTGTTTGATAAACCACTTACATAGTATTTACCAAAATTTAGGGATGTTTTTATTATGCTTAGTCTTGTATCTAAGGCTTTACTAGGATTTCCTAATCCCAAAAATAACTAAACCTATCCTCTGATACCAACTATGACAACCCTGCTTTTTATTACAACTTAAACATGCTTTATTACATAAAACTTCACTTGATACAACAAAGAAGATCGAGAGGTTTAGTGTCTTTGGGGCTTAGGATTATTACATAAAAACTTTAAACATGAAACACAACATCCTTATTGAAAACTTCCTTTACATGACCACTACAATCCTTCGTACTTAGCATTGCATGGGATAACCTGAGGACATGCATAAGAAAAGGGTGAGCTATAAAGCCCAGTAAGGGAGTACACAATGAATAACATGAGGGGTACAATACATGTTAGGCAATAGGCATATCAATAGAGCATAAGAGAGACATGAACATAAAGGCATGATAAAGCATGATAATCATAACATGGAAATGTGGCAACAACACTTAACATTGAATTAGCATGAGCCAAGGCTCATTGCACATGGAGCATGAGTAAACCCTCATTGCACTTGAAGCACGAGTAAACCCTCGTTGGACTTGAATTAGCATGAGTCAACACTCATTGCACATGACGTATCATGATACTATACTTTACCCAATGCATTGGAGCGCTATCAGGGCGCACCCTTCTTAAACATTTCATTTCATGCATAAGTGTGCCACATGGATCATAAAACATGGATTCATAAAACATAATCATTTCTTCCACGATAAAGGAATGTGGAATTCAAACATGAAACTTTACAATAAATACGTATATGTGCATAAAGGTGAATACCCTTGATGGAGAAATGGGCATGGTATTCACTACACAAAGACATTGGCTTAGAAAATCGGTGCGATTTCGGCAGCGTAACGACGTGACATAAGAATTCATAAAAAGGTTGATGAGAGAGAAAGGGGTTCCTCATCATAATTACATGTAATGGACAGTAAGGAGATCATATATATACATGTCCCAACAATAGAAATGGAATTTAGATTCATGATACAAAAGTATTCCTTGAATATAAAAGAGGAGAGAAAGGTTCCTTTCGGAATTTCGGCATAGTAACGGGTGTACATGGGAGGAATTTAATGAGAGAGAAAGGGGTCTCCCATCATTCAAACAATAAGAGGGCAGTATGGGAGAGGTGCGAAACCATACCCCAACATTCATAATTGAAATAAAAAGGGAAATACAACTTAAAGAAAATTGACAAAAAATTAGAAAGGAAGAAAACCCCTTACTTGGAAGTGTGCTTCCAAAGGCTAGAGAGAGGCTTGTGAGAGGCTTCTTGGGAGCTTGGGGAACCTTGAGAGGATTCTAGAGAGATTAGGGCAGAGTTTGGACGAACTTCAAGGGATTTGGGTGAGGAGGAAGTGGGAGCTTGGGTGGGTTTATATAGGAAAGGTGAGAGAATTCATTATTATTTAGGTTTGGGACCCCTTATATTAAAATAATCCAAACCACAAACCATACCATGGTATTTGCCCATGGTTTCTGGAAAAGGAGAGAGGAAAACAATATTTTACAAGGCCAAGGTCCGAACTTATTAAAAAATTAGGGTTGCTTATGTGGAGGTGAGTCACACTCCCATGGAAATTAAATTAAAAAGGCAAAGTGTTGAATAAGTCTTGAGGGCTCCATTAAGGCTTTGAAAAGTGAGTCAAACAAACCCAAAACCTCATTATTTTAATGATAAAACATATATTGGCCGAACTTAAGGATTATGGTATTTTATTACATCACCATTGGGTCATTATGATGTCATAAAACACATTATATATTTAAAAGGTATTTAATTTTTACCCAAAAATTGGACTGTCTCAGAAAATTATGAAAAATTCACCGTTGGATAATTTCGACGTCCTGATTCCAAAAATAATATTTATTTTATCTAAATAATTTTCTAAATATGTGAATTTTCACTTTTAAAATAAAAACCGACATTTATAAAGAAATTCACGGGTTTTGACAGAAATGGCTTTCAAACCATAATAAACATTTTAATTGCATTCATAAAATTATAAGATCATTTATATTTAATAAAAATTAATTTAATATTAATAATAATATTTTATTAAAATATTATTTAATTCAAAAATCCTTTAATTTAATAAAATATAATTCTTAATTAAATAATAACTAAAAACATCATTTGTACTTTAAAAACTAATTACAATGCATCAAAAATGACTAGAAATTAAATTCATTATTATATACAAAAAAATAATGTACATGAACATGGTGCTACTTATTTGTTACATAACCCCTTAAAATAGCCGCATAAGACCTAAGGGTAAGGTGTGCGATGGTGACAGACTCTTGGGGTTGCTCGGATAACATCGCTCGAGTGGTAACCTCTATCAACTTCCATTTTTCCCGTAGACGATCACGTTCGAGCTTGACTTGATGAAGCTCAGCTTGGGCTTGGTCAAGGGCAAAGCCCAAAGACGCCACCTCTTTACCGAGCTCCAACAAATGGGCTTCGTAAGGGGCAATTCTACTGGATGAGGCCATCGCTTCCTTTGTCTGAGTAGAAAAATTGGTTCGTTAAAGCCTTATATTTAAACTACCCAGATGATCACTGTTCAACGGCTATAAAAGTAACGGTCACAAATCTTAACGTAAAACTTAAAGAAGTTGACATCTTATAAAAACATAAAGAAACATTTAACTGGATCAATAGGGATTTTCCATTAATGAAAATTTGGGTCGTTACACAACCTTTGGAAAGGGCCTTCTCAAAGTACCCTACTTCGCAAGGCTCCCAATTTTTCAAAGCTCAAACAAGCCTTCGCGGAGTCCCTACCTTTTCATAAAGCTCAATCACGAAGCACTCTCACGATGCACAAGCCTTCGCAGTGCTCAGCTGTTGTGGAGCTCCTGCCTCTTCGCGAAGCTCACCAAACCAATGAGGGGCGCACGACATTCGTGGAGCTAGAATAGCCGTCATGAAGCTCCTCTTTCATGAAGCACACTGCCTTCGCGAGTGAACTTTGCGAACCGAGAGCAAATGATTTTCGTTGAGATATCTCTTCACCCTCTCAAGGGGGTCGACCTATATTTATAGGCGATTCTACTGACCCTTGACCCTTCTTCGTGAAGTCAAAACCATGTCAACACAAATCGCAAAGCTCTGAAGTTCCCACTGAAATTCTCTAAAAACTGCGAAGTACTATGGTAATATTCCATTTCCGGAGCTCGTCGTAATCGCAGAGTGTTCCGTCATTTCATTCGTGCCTTCGCTGCGATGCTCCCTCGAAAAGATCTTCATCGCTACGATGCTCTTCATCTTCTGTCGTTCACGAAGCTTAGACGTAATCGCGAAGAATCATTGCCTCCATAATTCTGGTCTTCGCGAATTCCAAACCATTAAGCCACTCTTCGCAAAATTCATGCCATTTCCATATTTAATTATGCTCTTCATGGAAATCCTATTTTCGTGATGCTCACCAACTTCCAAATTTTGAACCCCAAAAATATGGAAAACAATATGAAACGACGCCCCCTTCAATACTGTTGTCTGATTGAACGGTATGATCTCTTTGCTGGTACATGTTCCGAACATCCATTGCGGATTGACAAAAAACACAAACCATACTCCAAATCATGCATAGAAGACCATGTTTCCAACAATCTCCCCCTTTGGGTATTTTGGAAATCAGAAAATAAATTCAATAGATCTCCATCAATGTGAAAACCAAAAACCCAGGAATCAACTCAGCCAACACTCTAAGTCTACGTGAACAATTCTCAGAGTAGAAAATAAGAGATGATTCTTGAATTTATTCATCTCATTCTTCTCATCAATGAAGTTTCCTGAATTTATTCCTTTCTCCATTCTCCCCCATTGACAATAAATACAAAGACCAGTAATTTGATCAATGTTCAGCTAAAACCATACTCCCCCTAGATATTATCTCCCCCAGAAACCTGCATCATATCCATATACAGATAAAAACAGTTATCACAAACGGGGAGAGGGGTATTGCGTAACCTCCTTATGCACTGTGAGGTGGCTGGACTCCGAGGTTCAACTGATGCTTCTCAAACACAGCCGCAGACAGTGGCTTGGTCAGGATATAAACCACTTGCATACCAGTTCCCACATGATCCATTCTAATCACCCATTGTTCAAATGTTTCTTTGATAAAGTGATACCTGATTTCAGTAGGTTTCGTACGGGAATGCTGAACAGGATTCTTCGTAAGATCAATTTTTCTCTTGTTATCACAGTTAACTACCATTGGTTGGTTTACATCATCACCAATATTTGTTAATTGTTACTTCATCCATAGAAGTTGAGTGCATGCCTTTCTGGAAGATATATACTCAGCTTCAGCAGTACTAAGAGAAGTACTTTCTTGTTTCTTTCTCAACCAGCCCACACATTTCTGCCCAATATAGAAAGCTCCACCACTAGTGCACTTTCTGTCTACTACATCACCATCCCATTTTGCATTATAAAACGCTAATAATTCACTATCCCTGCCTTCAGCAAAAAATAACCCGAATTTATGTGTACCTTGAATGTACCTTGTGATTCTTTTTACTGCCTCCATATGTTCTTTATTTGGATTACTCTGAAAGCGGGCTGCAAGGCATGTGGCAAAGACAATATCTTGCCGTGTCGTTGTCAGGTACAGTAGGCTCCCAATGATATTTCTGTACATGGTGGGATCAACATAGTCCCTATCCTCATGCTTTCCAAGATTAGTTCAAACTGCAATCAATGTTGACATTGGTTTGGAGTCTTGCATATTAAACTTCTTTAGAAGCTCTCTTGAATTTGTTTTCCTGAGAAATGAAAGTGTATTCCTTCTTTTGATTCACCTTCAGACCCAAGAAATATGTGAGCTCCCCAATCATAGACATTTCAAATTCTGATTTCATGTGGTAGGAAAATTCGTCCACTGATTTCTGCCTGCTCCCACCAAATATGATATCATCAACGTAGACTAGAATCATGAATTTATCTTTTATAGAATTATTCACATAGAGATTGTGATCAACTCCTCCTCTTTTGAATTCCAACTTCATGAGATATGAATCCAGCCATGAGCACCACGCCCGTGGTGCCTGCTTCAAACCATATAGAGCTTTCATCAGTTTGTAGACCTTTGTTTCATTAGTACCCAAAAAATCCCACTGGTTGTTCAATGTAGACTTCTTCTTCGAGGACACCATTCAAGAATATTGTCTTTACATCCATTTGATGTAATTTATATCCTCTTTGGAGTTCCATTGCAAAGAAATTCCAGATTTACTCCAGTCTAGCCACTAGAGAAAAGGTTTCTTCAACATCAATGCCTTCAATATGGGAGTATCCTTTACATACCAGTCGTGCCTTGTTTCTGATGAAACTTCCATGCTCAAAAAATTATTTTTGAAGATCCATTTAGTACCAGTCACATTGTGACCTTCAGGTCTCTGGGCAAGATCCCATGTCTGATTCTTTTCAATCTGATCTAATTCATCATTCATGGCTTTCACCCAAGATTCATCATTTATAGCTTATCGAATGAGGATGGTTCTACAACTGATAGAAATTCATATTTCATTTTATTCATCATCCTTCTTGTTTGAGTGGGTGCACTCTTGTCCCCAATTATGTTGGATGGATCAATCTCAGCTCATAGATTTCTCCTGTGAGGTTCAGTAGCATTCTATACAGCCATATTTTCTTCTTCAGATTCTTCTTCTGAGTCCACATCATGATGTGACTGCTGAGTATTTTGAAAAACTTCCTCTATTTCTGCATTTGTATATTCTTCACATTCACTTTCTTCCTGACATTCTATCAAACCAGAATATGATGTCCTTGAATCATTTGTGCTTTTCTCTTCAATTATCTTAACATCAGTACTTTCCACAATCATTCCTAAATTCTTTTTGAATCATTTGTAGGATTTGCGGTTCATTGAGTAACTGAGGAAAATTCCTTCATCTGCATTGTTGCCATATTTCCCTTGATTTCCTTCATTGTTCCTGATGAGGCATTTACTTCCAAAAACATGAACGTATTTTAAAGAAGGCTTCCATCCATGCCACAATTCATATGTTGTCTTAGTCTCACCCATATAAAGCCCTGTTCGATTCTGAATGTACATTGTAGCTTGAACAGCCTCTTTCTAGTAATGGCGAGAGATACCACTCTCAATCAGCATAGTCCTGGCCATATTGTTGACCTATCGATTCCGGTGCTCAACAACTCCATTTTGTTGCTGAGTTCTCACAGCATCTACCTCATTTTGTATTCCATGTTTTCCTATGTAATTTTCAAACTCGATGGTCGTGTATTCCCCTCCATTGTCAGATCGCAGAACTTTTATTGTCCGTCCAGTATCATTCTCGGCCATCTGTCGATAAGTTTTCATACAATCAAGTACTTGTTGTTTCCTGTGGATCGCCATTAAACAAGCCATTCTACTATAATCATCAATGAAAAGGACGAAGTAACTTTCTCCATTGGATCCAGCAACATTTATTGGGCCACATACGTCTGTATGAATGAGATCAGGAAGATGTGATGCCCTTTTCTTCTTTGGCCGATATGAACTACAAACCAGTTTCCCACGAATACAAGCATCACAAGACATTTCCCGTCCACATTTTAGAATGGGAATATCCATGAATATCTTCATCTTATACATATTTTCCATGTCTTGTTTTTTAATGTTCCCCAGCCTTCGATTCCACAAATTATTTTCTTATTCAACAGAAAAATATTAATAGTTCACATTGATGTCAACCTGATATAAGTTTCCATCTGTTCTACATCCTTTCATAAGAGAATTTCCTGTTTTTCCTTTTATAGTGTATCCTTTTTGATTGATGGTTACAATGAGCCCTGAGTCACAGAGTTGACTTACACTAAAAAGATTGTGGCGTAGACCGTCCACAAAAAGAACTTCAGTCTTCTTCAGCTCCCCTTTGGTGAGAGCAGTATTCCCACTGCCTTTAATCTTCAAAGAACAATCATTACAAAAACGAACTGTTCCATTAACCTTCTTTTCAATGTTTTTAAAAAGGTTAGCATTTCCCATCATATTGGAAGTGAATCCACTATCAAAGATCTAGGTGTTGCTGCTCTTTGTAGCTTTGAGTGCCACTTCTGCAAGATTGGATTTATCGATCTTATTCTTCTATTTCTATGAGATATTGGATTGAGAATAAAGTACTGATGGCATTTCAATTATCTCTTCTGCATACCCAGCTTCTTCATAGTCAAAATATTCTTTGAGATGAGAAAATCTGTTTGAAAGAGAAACGTTGTCTTGCTGACGAGACTTGACTTGTCTAGAACTTCGGTATGAGGTGTCCATGTCCCTTCTCTACCTGCAATTAGCATCCTTATGACCAAAGTTAGAACAAAAATAACAATATCCATAGAAATTGTTTCTTCTATAAGAATTAGGATATGAATTTTTTCTCCTTTGTTGAACTCCTATATCTTCTCCATTCAGATAGCTTCTTTCCTCTTAGCAATAAGACATGGTATGGCCCAGATAGCCACAGAACTGATACTTCATCAAGGGAAATGTCTTCTCACTTGAATTTATCCTCATTCCTTCTTCCTTGGGAGAAAGTTAAGACTATCTGTCATTTTTTAATGTTTGAGGATAATTTTCAGTTCTCCTTTTAGTTTGGATTGAGGGTTCCTTAACTTTAGGTAATGTTTCAACATGTTCAACTTTCATATTATATTTCTTTTGGATATTTTCACATACAACAATTGATGTCTCAGCCTCACAACCAATTCCACTCTTTCCCATGCAAGTGTGTCTTTGATCACTCAAGGTTTCCCCAACCCCATCTGAACCACACTTGGATCTAGGTAGTAATTCTGCATCGGAGAATCTTCCAAACATTATTTTCTTCCTCGGTTCTTTTGGAATTGATTCAGTCTCAAGTTTACTCCTTAGAGTAACAACATCCTCTTCAAGACCCTCACTAGTCTTGGATTTTTCATCAAGTCTGGAGGTGAGGTCATTGATGACCTTTGCCTGCTCTTCAATTCTCAGCTTCAGATCCACTACATCATCATTGCTTTCAATTATTTTAGACTATACCTTCACAAATTCTTCTAGTCGTTTAATTTCAGCTTCAAGTTGATCAACGTATTCAGGTGATTCTTCTACAATTGATTTCCACTTATTAAAACTCTTACATTTAATCTTATGATTACTAAAGGAATCCTTAAGTTGCATCTCTGGAACTACACAAGTTCTCAGTTGTTCTTCTCCACCAGTATCTTCTGACATTTCAACACTGGACATCATGGAAGCATGGTTCCTAGTTTTGAATTCTGGTTCTTCTTCATCAAATAATTCATTATCATCTGGTTCCTATTCACAGAAAAAACTCTTTATTTGCGTTTTATTTCCAGATTTTAAGTCTCCCTTTTTGAAGAACCTTCTATGAGGCTTCTCGGGGCTTTCATCTTCACTATCTTCATCATTTATCTTTCTTAAGAACTGAGAGGAAATGTTCCCATCATTTCCACAACGAAAACATGTGAGAGGTAACTTCCCTTTGAATTTCCCTTTCCCCTTCAAGAGCTTCTTTGCAATGAGAGAGAGAATTTATTTTTCTTCTTCATCTTCACCACTACTATATTTTGAGATTTTTCAGTTTATCCATGGCCTTGAATGCCATTTCCTTGCTCACACGAGTCATAGAATCTTCTGGATTGACTCTCATTTCATATGCAACCAAGATGCTAAGTAGATCATCCAGAGAAAGTTCTGAAAGATCTTTTTCCACAAGGGATGACACCATTGCATTGTATAAAGGTGGTAGTCTTCTTAATATTTTCTTTAAAATATCAACGTATTTGATTTCTTCACCTAGACCCCGAATTTCTCCAACCACTTGAGTAATTTGATTGAAGAAAAAGTCCGCATTCTCATCTGGATGCATCTTCAGATCATCAAACCGATTGTGCAGCACTTGTAGTTTCCCCTCCTTCACTTTACTATATCCTTCAAAAATATTCTTGAGATTATCCCACATGGATTTTGCAGAGGTGAAATTCATCACCTTTAGGTTGATCTGATCAAAAAGTGCTGTAGTAAGTGAATTTTGTGCTTTAGCATCTACATCAAGAATTTTCTTGTCTGTTTCAGTCATAGCCAGGCCTGTTGGGTCAGTGACTTGTATTACTTGCATATTTTAAAAGAGAACATACAATACAAGAGATCTTAGATGAGATCTCATTATGTTCTTCCAGATCTAGAAATTACATCCATCGTAGTGAGGGACTCTTCTGACATTGACTGCATTCTCCATGATGACAAAGTACAGATTCAATGCCAACAGCCATTACCCTTTGATACCACTTGTAGGACCCCAGGACACCCTGAGAGGGGAGGGGTGAATCTGGGTTTCAACTTTTTGTTCTTAATGTTATGGATCTTGTTCACATGATGGTAGGAACCCGTTAAACCTGTATGATGGATATGATCAGTAATGAAACATACACATGTAGAGAGATGACACAACTATTTTTACTTGGTTCACCACTAAGGGATACGTCTAAGGAGCATACGCCGCCAGGTTTTCGATCATACCAAAATCCACTATGCTTCACTAGCTGTAGATTAAAAATGTTCAGGCACATTCACTATGTCCCAGGCTCACTGCCCTTACAAAGGTTCAGGGATAGCTCACTGCGTCCCTCAGGTCACTCCTGTTGACTCTCCCTCTCTCACTATCGTAGGTGAAGTCCCACTCAATTTCTAGACGTGATGGTCTCTTCAATAGATAGACCTGAAGTTCTTGGTCTCCTATTCATCATGAGACTTTTCCTATATTAGAGTCCTGAGTTGATGCTCTGTTAAAGTCCAAATTTCATCCACTGATGAATACCTCTTTTTCCCTTGTCCACAGGGCAAACATCCTTTGGAAAGGGCCTTCGCAAAGTACCCTACTTCACAAGGCTCCCAATTTTACAAAGCTCAAACAAGCCTTCGTGGAGTCCCTACCTTTTCGCGAAGCACTCTCGTGATGCACAAGACTTCGCAATGGTCAGCTGTCGCGGAGCTCCTGCCTCTTCGCGAAGCTCACCAAGCCAACGCGGGGCGCACGACTTTCACGGAGCTAGAATAGCCATCGCGAAGCTCCTCTTCCGCGAATCACACTGCCTTCGCGAGTGACCTTTGAGAACCGAGATCAAAGGATTTTCATTGAGAGATCTCTTCCCCCTCTCGAGGGGGTATACCTGTATTTAAAGATGATTCCACAAACCTTCAACCCTTCCACGCGAAGTCAGCACCATGTCAGCTCAAATCGCCAAGCTCCGAAGTTCCCACTAAAATTCTCTGAAAAACGGGAAGCACTATGGTAATTTTCCATTCGCGGTGCTCTTAGTAATCACGGAGTGTTCTGTCATTTCATTCGCACTTTCACCGCTAAGCTCCCTGGAAAATATCTTCATCGACGCGATGCTCTTCATCCTCTGTCGTTCACGAATCTTTGTCGTAATCGCAAAAAATCACCTCCTCCATAATTCTGGTCTTCGTGAATTCCAAACCATTAATCCACTCTTCGTGAAATTCATGTCATTGCCATATTTAATTATACTCTTTATGGAAATCCTATTTTCGCGATGCTCACCAACTTCCAAATTTTGAACCCCAAAATTTTGGCAAACACTGGGAAACGATACCACCTTCAATACTGTTATCTGCTTGAACGGTATGATCTCTTTGCTGGTACACGTTTCTAACATCCATTGAGGATTGACAACAAACACAAACCATACACCAAATCATACATAAAAGACCATGGTTCCGACAGATATGAAATGTTCTAGATAGTGGGATGTAAACTACTGTATTTTGTTTGAGGTGCAACCTTAAGAGTTGTGAGATATCATATCATATCATATTTTTTCATGACCCTTATAAGATTATAATTAACCTAGGAGTGGGTAGGGTGGTTGAGTTTAAACCTATATTAGTACTAAACCTTTGATCAAGTGTCATTGAACTTAGTGATGATGATAATTGGTGTCTATCAATGGGATTTTGTGACATAGGGAAATTAGTTGCCCTTGACGAATTAGATGACATGTGTTTTAGAATTTGGTTAAGATTTCCTCAAATGAGAAGTGGGATGTGTGAGGCTAGACTAAATAGACTATTTTTGAGATCTTAATGATCTATAAGCACATATTAGGATAGTGTTGAGTGTGTGTGTTTGGTGATTGATGATATCAATGTAAGGGATCAACCTGGTATCATAGGTGTTTTAGATGTGTGGGGAACATGTATATGTTTTAGCATATGGAATCAATGAACATAGATGTTATCAATTATATTATGTTGTTAGGCTGATGACTAAGTTTCCTTTATGATGGTTCCTTGAGTGCTAGTTCTTTGGTATCGAGGTTGGTATAGGAGGGAAGGATCATTGGGTATGTAAACCTTTGATTATTTTTTTGTTCTTTTAAGTGAAATGTGAGAATAGGATTATACTTGAGTATTTGAAATGATATCACATGTTAGATGTTATTGAGGTGGTTGTATCCCTACTGCGACAGTTGTTTTAATATACAAGTGCTTAGAGTGATTATTCTTAAAGATAAACTAACATGCTAAATGGAATCTGAGTAATTATAGTTTAAAAATTTGTCACATCGTGACATGTGACCCCTATGTTTCGATGAAAATAAGTCAATAAACTTTCTATATTCATGGGGATTTGTAAATTGTTTTGAAATTATTCTAGGTGTGGTGACAAGAAACATTGAATGAGAATAAGGGGAGTGTCATGGAATGAGCAGTGCATATGAGATGGATCTTCTTCCATGTTGTGGGTGTTGTTATTAGAAGATAGAAACATGTAGTAAATTATATTTGTACTATCTCTGAGGTGATATAGGGATGACCACACCCAATCATTGAGTTTGGAAATTAATTGAGCATGGTTCGTGGAGGATGGGAGTTTGGTATAGTGAAGAGAAGGTAACAACACTGTTATAGTTGGGAGTGATTTTTTAGTTAGGGTCATGTGACCCTTGTGATAGGAGAAACATGAATGTGTGGAGCCAATCATGGGATGAAATGATAAAATTATGATAATTGTAAATAAGTGGACCCAAATACATTTGGATTCTAGGGTTAATTCCATGTATAAGTTGACATGTAAAAATTGGTGGAGTCTCATCATGGGTGTTGGATTCAGTGTGGTTTATGATGATCTAACAGAGGAGATCACATAAGGAATTTGGTAAAAACATTGTTGTGGGTACTTAAATTACCATGGGGTTTCAAGAAGGGTTTTCTAATGTAAATCTGACTAGTGTTTTTCCATGAGATAGATTGTGATGGTCCGGAAACTACATAGGGTGAATCTATTTGGGTATCAAGTGTGTGTTTTGAGTGTTGGATATGTATTTTTTAGGAATTGAAAAAGTTTTCTGGTTTTTATTGGATGGTGAAGGCAAGCACATTTTATCATTAAAAGAGATGAAAGTGTTGATACTAGTCTAAGGCTATCATTCTTGAACATGTTTAGGGGAGGGGCATTGAGATCCACACTGAGTGGATTGGTGGACCAATAGAATCATGTCATGGTAGTAAATTAAAATGGTGGGTCCATATCTTGGAAATACCCTATTATTAAGGTTCTATAGGGGGGACAACCACAAAATCAATAATTAATTTGGGATAATGATCAAGTTAAGAAGCTTTATGAATAACCAATTTTTATAGAAGGGGTTTCCTTTAATAATATTTCTCAAGATATAATAATGAAATCATCACGAATAAAAAAATATGAAAAGGATAATGGAAGTAAGGACTATCTGATAAGGATGAACTCCACTGAGTAGTCCTTATTATCACTAGAAACATTGATGTCTTTCAAGATTTCCAATTAGTATGATGATAAACCATAGCTTGTTATAGCCTTGGGGCAGTGTGGTAAGGGACATATTGAATGTCTAAATAAATGGAACTAGTAAGCTTAGTGTGAAAAGAAGAACCAATCATAGTATTTCTTAGGTAGTGAAGGAATTGACCATACAGATTTATAGGAGGTCCTTTTTTATGAGGTCGGGTACTGATATGGTGAAATAATACCTTTGTGATACTATTTATTATTCACTTGTTCGTACTTGTTTGTATTATCAAAAAATTATAATAAATGGGATTGAAAGGGGAATATTTATAAAATGTGTGTATCTATCTCAAAATAAGAGGGAGCTATGAATGAACCTCCTGCTATGGCCAAAGATAAAGTTAGTGTCGAGGAAAATTACCATTCTTCTAGAAGGGATTCCTATGGAACTCAAAATGATAAGGATAATGCTCAAGAAAAGCTATATCAAGAAAAGATATAGACCTGGTTAAATTTCCATCTATTTAAAGTGAAATAGTCATCATATTGTGTGAATTGGAAATTTTCATACCGCAATCATTCTTTGAAATGATGGTTCATTTGATGGTTCAATTGATGAGAGATATTCAACAATTTTATCTTGTGAAATATAGATTGATGTACCCCATTGAATGGTATATGAATATTTTGAAAGGGTATGTCAAAAATCGAAGTCATCTAGAGGGTTGTATTGTAGAGCGATATATTGTTGAGAAAGCTATAGAATTCTATACTGAATTCATGTCTAGTGTGTAAATCATTGGTCTAACTAAATAGCGTTACAATTTTAGACATACATGTGAATAAATCTGTGGAAAGGAGGTTATCACAATCAATTTTACAGATCAGAAGCATACCCACCATTACGTACTACATAATAGTTTGGACATTGACCCATATGTTGAAACACAAAAAGATATTTTTATCCACTCAAATCTATCAAATGATAAAAAATGGATATCATATAAACATAATCAACAACATATAGGATGGTTTCGCGACCATATTTTTAAAGAGTCAGATGAAAATATAGTCTCAATTTTTGAACGAATTCGATGGCCAGCCAAAGGACCATGTGTGTACGTATTATCTTACAATGTTTATGTAATTAATGTTTATATATTCTATAATAATGAACATGATGAAGACAGTACCAGAAATAATAGTGGAGTTACAATTGTGCATGAATCGATGATTTTTTCTGGTGATAAGGGCAGAAATCCAATTTACATGAATATGTCATACTTTGGCATCATCAAAAAAATATGGGAGTTGGATTATGCGACATTTCAAGTGCTGGTTTTTCAATGAAAGTGGGATGATAACAAGAGTGATATTAAAATAGATGAGTTGGGATTTGTGAAATTTGATTTCAATAAGGAATGGTATAAAGGAAAACCATTAACAATGGAATCACTAACATTACAAGTATATTATGTTCTAGATCCTACAAACCAAAACTGGTACATTGTTCGATTATCGACCAAAACCACAGAGGAGACAGATGAAAATTCAATGGTGGGGGACCCTTTCATTGGTAAATCATAATCATTTCATCGTAGTCCTAGTGTAGATGGAATTTTTTATTTTAGTGGAGACCGCAATGAAAGGATTTGGATAGTGTATAGAGTGGTCAAATCACTTCAACCATTAAAAAAGATTTTAATAATCATTTTCTATTTTTTTCTAATATACATCATGGTTTTTTATGTTAATATTTGTTCACCACTACTTTTATGTTATCTAAATAAAATTCTAAACCACTTTTTTAGATAATATATTCTGTACGTGATGATGCTCCCAATCCCTATGCACAACAGGTCTCTCAACATATTGCTGCTAGCAGGGTAGAGAAACAATAGGTTTCTCTACCCGTTGACTTATGTTAATATATGTTCCCTACTACTTTAATTTTATCTAAATTAAATTTTAAATCAATTATACAGATAATGACTTATTTACATAATGATTCTACCAATCTCTAGGAAAAAAAGTTCTCTCAACCTGTTGCTGGTATCAGTGCAGAGAAACAACTGGTTTTCAAACCTGTTTCTACTCTAAGTGCAGAGGTACAACCACCATCAGCACATGCAAATTCTAGTGCTCTAAATCTGGTGGAACATATTTATGATAGTGGATCTATGGAAATAAATGATGATGAAACCCAAGTGGAAATGAAAAAATAGGAGCACCATAGTTTTATTTTAATAGAAAAAATCATTAAGGCAAAAGAGAAAAGCATCAAATATGAGATTATATGGAATATGTCGGGCAAACATGATTACCCCAACAAGGCCATGTTCAGTTAATAATTTATAATCATCACTAGGAAATGCATGGTGGTCTATATAACGCGATTGTACCATGTTGTGGATGATATTAATAAACTGATGTGAGGAGATATTATAGTAACATTATTTTTTATTATTTATTTTACTAAAAATTAAATAATTAAATATTTACAAACTCTTCATCATCCCTTAAAGAGTGCATTTATAATATATGAATCACATAAAGACTATGTATTAAGGGTTGATGTTTGGATTCACATGGGATTTCCCACAATTTTAACAAAATTTCATCATTATGATGATGAAGGGAAAATAAAACCACACCCACCTCCTATTTATGCACATCTGAAAACCCAAACATTATGGGATTAATTTACTACCTGGCGTGAAAAGTAGTATTTTCAGGTACATTATGTCTAGTAATACGTTTTTTTATGGTACCTGTATTCATCACTTTGATTAACACTATTTTATTTATGAAACAACAACAGAGTGTTGAAAATAAACAACAAGAATCAAAACCAGCGTACCCCTATCATAAAGCAATTACGGGGTACATATCACTTGAAAAAACATTGCAACGTATTTTAAATATACCATAATACTTTTAGGTGACATAAACCATCACCATGACTATGATCCTTTGATTATATGCACCTTGAAGAGTATAAATCCATAGCCACTTCCATCCTATTCCATGTTCCATGGAAGGAGGTGTTTGTAACTAAATATGGAAACTTAAAGATGAAAACACACAAAAGTTTTGGGAAACATGTATAAGTATGAAATAATAATAAAATGGTTCTCATTAAATCACTATTATATAATAATAATTTCATATTTTCCTTTATTTTCTATCTGACATAGTCATAAGAATCAACAACACCCACCTTGGATGCAGACTTACTTTCAGTGTCCTTGAAGTAGCTAGAAAAATATAGTTGTGTATGAGGTGTGAGTTTTAGGGTGACACCCTGAACATATTTTGAGAAAAAAACAAGTAGTTTCACGATCCGTCCTCGGGACCCGTGTCGTGACTACCCCAAGCCAGCCTTCCATAGGCCAGGGGCTGGTGAGTAGCACCAAGGTGTAAATCCCGACAAAAGGGGAATTCATTGCCTTTATAAAGTAAACAAACAACACAGAGTAAGAAAGCAGAAGTAAACACTAAGTAAACTGAGTACAACAGTAAGTGCGGAAATAAGTGGGTCAGAATAGAAACCCAAACTGAAAGTAAAGTACAACTGGAAGGAAAGTACAGCAATGGAAAAGTAAAGCACCAACGCCGAGCCATCCATTGGAAATCCCACCTGAAGGGTGGGTACATGTAGACTCCACAGCTCGTCGTATCTAGCCATCCACTCTGTGTATGTCCCGCCCAGTGGTCCACCTCCAGGTATCGACTTTCTCCACAAGCCTCTACCACGATCAGCGATGCCCGTCGTCAGCATCCAACACAACGTAGTGCGGGCATAGCCCGTGCAGGGGTGAGTATACGCTACTCAGTAGGGACCACGAGACCATCGAAGGTCTCCCAGAATCCACAAAAAATAATTCAAAAAGGAAAGATACAATCACGAAGTAACATCCAACATTACTTAGGTATATTCCCATACGTATACATAAGTCATCAATTCCAGTTTGGCTCCAACATCCGATCCCAAGTTCGATCACGTCCACAAAGATAGTACAACCCAATCCATACAAGAAAGCACAACCCAATCCACATAGGAAAGCAATTCAATCATATCGAAGATAATGATTGAAAGTCAAGACTCGTCTCACACAGGTATACTTCTTCGTAAGATGATAGAGATGATCAGATGTAGCCACTGATTTATCTAAGCTGTTGGACCCACATATGATACAAGACCAGCTATGATGTCAGACCGACAAAGGATAAAAGACCATCTACTCTACCAGACCCATGTAGGATACAAGTACATAGTCAAATACTGTCGAACCCACGTAGGATACAAGAATAGTAGTACTGCCAGACCCACGTATGATACAAGAACAGTAGTCATCGTCTTCGAACCCATAGAGGATTTTAGTACGGTTGTCGTTGCTACCGAACCCACGTAGGATCCTAGTACAGTCGTCGTCACTGCCGAGCCCACGGAGGATTTCAGTTTAGTCGTCGTCACTGCCGAACCCACGAAGGATTTCAGGGCAGTCGTCGTCGTAGTCGCAGCCATCATTAGGGTTCCCACACACAGCATGCTCATTTCCATGAGGGTCCGCTCCAAGAGCCAATGGTTGGATACATCAACTGACATGTAGTCTGGATTTGATATATCCCAAAGTTCCGTCTCATCGATAGAAACTCAACACGACAGACAGTGCGTCAATCGGACGCCCGGTGTGAGAGTTATTGGCTTTTTCGTCTTAGGGGCCCGGTTGGTTTTTAAGTCAAAACCAACCCGACCATACTCCAACTGCATCCAAGCCTTGAATGTAGTAAGCCAAAAGGTCCATCTCACTATGAGAAATCCAAAAAAGTCAACGACACATCAATCGGACGCCCGGAGCTCAAGTTATAGGTTTTTACGCTCCGAGGCCCCGGTTGGTTTCATGTTCGAACCAGCCTGGCCACACACAAAGTTCTCCGAAATACTGAGTGTAATATACTGAAACGACCACCTCGATCCAAGGATCACATCGCAACATACGGTGCGTCTATCGGAGGTCTGTATCCCAGGTTACGTGCGTTTGAACGAACCTATCCGTTTTGAGGGGGTTTTGGACCCGGACCGACCCGGCCCAAGACCTCCTGGGTCGGCCTGACCCGGGTCTCGGTCCAGCCCAGAAGGGCATGGCCCGACCCGGCTTGAGCGGCCTGGATCGGCGCAGGCGGCCCGACCCGGCACGGGCGGCCCAGCCCGGTGCGGCCGGTCGGCCAGGTGAGGGCGCGGCGTGAGAGCGGAAGGGGGGAGCCGCAACCCCTTCGGACCGAACGGCAGAACCCTAGGGGGGTCCCCCCTGCCGCGTTGACCGGGGGTCAAACCCCCAGTTTTTCGGATCTAGTCATCCGTAACGGCCGGCCAGTGTACCACGTGGGACTGGTTGGTCCCGCCCTCCAAGCGCCTGCGGCCCGCGGTTCCGGCCGCCGATCCGACCGTGACCCTCCATGGTTTTCCGGCGCGGCTCTATTACACCGCGCCCTTCTGCCGCGGCCCCGCTCCGGCAGCGGCCTCTTTCGGCCTCAACGGCGCAGTGTGACGGTGCCGTGCTTTTTCTCCGCGTTCCTCCTTATTTCCACGCGGTTCCGTTGCACTGCGCCGCCTTCGTTCGAGCCGCAACGAATACAACCACAAAGGGGGAGGAGGATCGGCCGTGTTCGGGCAGTCCGACCTCCTCCCGTTAAATTGATAACAGGTGGCCCAAATATTTAACGAAGAACACAAAGAATATTCAAGAACAAAAATTCAAACCCCTACCTTGAAGAAGTCATCGAACGAGGATCGTCGCGGGAAAAAGACGTCACGGAAGACGGCGTCACGGAACGAGGCTCTGTAAGTGTCGTCGGGGTTCGCCCGATGAATGATGTGGTGTGTCATCATTCTCTGAAGAAGGAATCTCTCACCAGCTGCGGAGAGGAGAGTAGACGGCACGATTATTCCCTCGCGGTGATGGAGTTCTTCATCGTGGAATCGGCGTTCTTCGCGAAGGAGATGAAGAAGATGATTTTCTTTAGAGTGCATGAGTTCCCTTATTTGTTCCACACAACGAATCCACCAAAAATAAAATAATAAATTATATTATTTTATTCACACACACACATGCCAACATTAATTTGAAAATCAAAATATCTCATTCAATTAATTGACTTATTTGAAGAGCGTTTAATAATCAAATTAATTTTATGGGTTGACTTGTCATTAAATTTGGGGTGTGGCTGAGTTACAAATTAATGGGGGTTTTTCCAACATAAAGGGAGGTTTTAGGAAATTGAAAAGGTGGGGCTCGTGTGGGCCCCACACCATCTTCTTTTCATCTTCCTTTTTCACAATGCATAACCATCGGTTAAGAACTAAAAATAAATTGTAAAACAATCTTATTTTTATTCCTCACATTTTTAACATCTCCTCCCGTGAAAACGCAACTCCATTAGAAGTCTTCCTCAGCAATTACAGGCACTGTGGCTTCATCGGTGCCCTCAGATTTTGATTCTGAGCACTGGTTCAAAAGTTAGGAAAACCCACTCGTTCGTTCACTGAACGTACCCGAGCTAAACTTCAGAAAACGATTTCGGGCACACCGGGCCTCGGAAACAGGTACCGTAAAAAACTATGTACCCGTAAAATACCAAAGAAAATTCAGAAAAAATACCCAAAGAAATTTATGGGTCTTTACATTACTCCCAACTCAGTTCTTTACGTCCCCGTAAAGATTCATCAAAAACTAGGGGTATATATGAGGGTACTGAGCACACATCTGTGCCTCCCTCTACCAAGTGCTCTCTTGGAGGTCCCCGTGCTGCCATCTGATGTGCACTAGAGGAATCGACTGCCCATCTAGGACCCTCTCAGTTTGATCCTCAATCTCCACTGGGACCTCCGTAAAAGTCTCCCCATCGTCAATGTCCCACTCCCCATGGTCGATGATATGCATCGGGTCGTTCACGTATCTCCTCAGCTGAGATACGTGGAAGACATCATGCACCCGGTGAAACTGAGGTAGTAGATCCAGGCGATAAGCCACCTCTCCAATCCTCGAACTCTAGTGGTCTCCACCTCCTTTCAGCATAAGACTTCTGTCGGCTCTGGGCTGTCCTCATCTGCTCCTGGATGACCTGGAACTTCTCTATCGTGGCCTGGAACATTTCTGATCCCACAAGTGCTGACTCCCCAGGGTCTGTCCAGCACAGAGGTGACCTGCAAGGTTGGCCGTAAAATGCCTCGTATGGTGCCATCCTGATGGTGGCGGGGTAGCTGTTGTTGTATACACACTCCAACAAGGGTAGGTGATCCTCCCAGCTGCGACCAAAGTCGAGGACACATTCAAGGAGCATGTCCTCGAGAGTCTTAATGGTCCTCTTCGTATGACCATCCGTCTGAGGGTGAAAGGCGGTGCTCAGACATAGCTGCGTCCCGAATGCCTCCTGCAACCCCTTCCAAAGCTGGGAAGTAAAGCGAGCATCTCGATCAAAGATGATAGATGATGGCACACCATGAAGACGCATGATCTCCTGAACGTAGAGGCATCCCAAACTCTCCACTGAGCCCTGCTCTGTAATGGGTAAGAAGTGGGACGACTTGGTGAGTCGGCCAAAAATCACCCAAATGGAGTTGTGACCTCTGGAAGTACGTGGAAGTCAAGTCATGAAATCCATATATATCCTGTCCCAATTCCACTACAGGACCTCCAAGGGATGTATCAAGCCTACTGGTACCTGGTGCTACGCCTTCACCAGCTGACATGTAAGGCATCGATAAACGAACTCTGCTACAACCTTCATCATACCCGGCCACCAGTGATTTCGTCTAAGATCCTGGTACATCTTCGCCACTTCTGGATGTACCGCTAAAGGGGATGTGTGAAACTCCCTCAGAACCTCCTCCTGCAAAGCATCTGGTACCATGGTACGTCCTCTGAAAAAGACGATGTGCTCTCCTCCAATAGATAATCTGTCAGGTGCATGTCCTGAGGAAATCTTTGCACATCACGTCTCACAGTCAACATGCCCACGTTGTGCCTCTCGGACCCGCTGAAGAAGTGGAGGAGTGACTATGAGGGACTGAAGAAATGATGCTCCATCTCTATCCATGAAGTTTATCTGCAAAGCGGCTAGCTACTCTGTCGCCTCCCCAAGTAGTTGAATGTCTGTCCTCCTGCTGAGAGTATCAGCTACTACGTTTCCTTTTCCAGGAGTATAGACTATCTCAATGTAAGAGTCATGGAAGAAATCGAGCCATCGTCATTATCTCATGTTCAGGTACTTCTGCGAGAAGATATACCCGAGACTCTGGTGGTCAGAATAGACGGTAAAGCGCTCGCCCCTCAGATAGTGTCGCCACATCTTCAGAGCAAAGACCACTACTGGTAACTCCAGGTCATGGGTAGTGTAGTTCTGTTCATGTTGCCTCAACTGTCGTGATCCATAGGCGATCACTGCCCACTCCTACATCTGGACACATCTGAGTCCGGTCATTGATGCATCGCAGTAGACTACATACCCTACTCTCTCCTCCGGTAGCCTCAAGATAGGTGTGCTGGTTATCCTCTGTCTCTGCTCCTGGAAGCACCGCTGACATTTATCTGACCACATGAATGGTTTCCCTTCTTTTTCAAAGCTGAAAATGGTTCCACAACTCTGGAGAATTCTAGCACAAATCTCCGGTAGTACACAGCTAGCCCCAAGAATCTCTGCACCTCCGTCACGCTCCAAGGTGGCTCCCAATCTAGGACTTCCTCGATCTTCATAGGATCCACCACAACTCCCGCCATAGAGATGAAATTTCCCAAGACGTGGACCTCACGTATCCAGAACTAACACATCGAGATCTTACCATACAGATGGTGCTCTCAGAGTGTGTCCATTACAACCCGCAAGTGGTAGGCATGATCCTCCTCAGTGGTCGAGCATATCAATATGTCGTCGATGAATACCACGAAAAATCGATCGAGGTATGGCTGAAAGATCATGTTCCGGAGATTCATGAACACGGATGGAGTGTTGGTTATGCTGAAAGGAATAACCAAGAACTCATAATGGCCATACCGACATCTGAAGGCTGTCTTCGGCACGTCCTTGTCCCGAACACTGAGCTGATGATAGCCTGACCTGAGGTCTATCTTCAGGAACCACCATGATCCATTATGCTGATCGAATAGGTCGTCAATCCTTAGTATCAGATACTTGTTCCTCATGGTCACCTGGTTCAGGCAATGATTATCAACAAAGGGTCACAATCTCCCGTCCGCCTTCTTGGAGAACAAAATCGGGGAAGCCTAGGGTGAAGCACTAGGTCGAATGAATCCCATTCCCTAAAAGTCCTCCAACTATACCCGTAGTTCTCAAAGCTCAGCGGGGGCCATCCGATATGCTGGAGTGGATATTTGGGCTGTCCCGAGGTATATGTTAATATAGAATTATACCTCTCTGTGAGGAGGTAGTCTTGAAACATCGTCATGAAAAACGTCCACATACTGATCCACCACTATAGGAAAACTCGGACTCCGCATGTCAAATGCTCCTAGGATGAGGCTAGCCAACCGATGAGTGATCGGCTATCCTCTCATATGCATGAGTCCATCTTGTGCTGCTAAGGCTCCCTTCTCACCGGTGAAGGTGAACCTACTCCCATCAGTGCGAACACACTGCACCTTGCGCCTAATACAGTCAATCTGAGCATGGACTATAGATAACCAATCCATGCCCAAGATGACGTCGTAAGGCCTCGAAGCCGCTACAAGAAGATCCCATCTAAAGATCTCACCTCCTAGAGTAATCTCACACTGCCAGAACCAGTGTGTAATCGTCGAGTCTGCTCCCGTATGAGTCTCTAGCCATAAGGACTGAGCCAATGGCTCCGTCGGAATCTCCGAGCTCCGAACAGGGGAAGCAGAAATGAAATAATGACTCACTCCTCTAGCTATAATAACTGCATCAAGGGTGGAGTAGACACAGATTGTACCTCAAATCATCTCTGGTGCGCCATGGTCGTAGGCCTCCACTGCCTGAAGCTGGGGCTGCCTCTGCCCGCCAGCTCCCTCTGATCGGGGTGGACATCCTGGTGGTGGTGGTGGTGGTAAAGCCTCAAATCGTCGCCCACCACCTGATGCTCAGCCAGCTCCTCTTCCCCATCATCATGCTCTCTGTAGACTGCCACAGTTGACCCTCTTCCTCTTCCTGGGTGGCCCCTCAACCGTCCACTGCTCCTCCGCACAGAGGGTCGGGCAGTCACGAGCCATATGGCCCTGCCCGCCGCATACATAGCACTGTCTGCTCCTCGGAAGGCTGGCTTCGCGCCGTGTGCCCCGCACCTCTAAGCCAGTGTCCTGAGGTCGTCCGCCTGATGGTCTGGTCTGCCCGGACCCCTGTGACATCTGTCGACTGCCAGCTGCAGAAGACTATGTTACATGCCACCCTGCGGTAGGTCTCGCTGCGGGTGAAGGCTCAGCAAGTAAGCTCTCTATGAAAAGGGATTGCTCTAGTACTCCTACCTGCGTCGGAATGCTGAGGGAGATCATCAATGCCCGGATCTCATTCCGTAGTCCCTGCTCGAAGGTCCGAGCCCAGAAGAATGGGTCCTGTACATTGTTCGTCGAATAACACGAGAGATCGGTAAATATCGCTGAGTACTGGGCTACCGTCATGCTACCCTGCCGCAACTGTAGTAGCTCTTGAATGCGCACCGCACGTAGGGTGGCTGGGAAGAACTCTGAGCAGAAGAGTCTATCGAAGTCCATCCAGAGGAGAGATGACACGTCGTTTACCTGGAGCATCAGGCTCCTCCATCTGCCTGCTGCCGTGTGCAGGAGGCTTGCTGCAAGGATCACCATGAGGTCAGCTGGTGTCCCCACTAGCCTGAAAAATTGAACTACAGCCTCCAGCCAATCCTCGGCTGCTTGAGGGTCTGTCTCCCCATAGAACCTAGGTAGTATCTAACACTAAAACCCATTCAGTTCACTAAGGCGACGTTCACTCTTAGCGGCTAGGGCCGGTGGCATCGGTGGCTCGACGGGTAGAGGTACTGCCGGTGCCCCCACTGTAAAAGGGCCCTGCACCGAAGCCTCATCGCTCGGTGGGCTGTCGTCTCGCACAAATCTTGGAACCCCAGCTGGCTTCCATTGCGGGGCCATCCTGAAAAGCAACAGGTGTGCGATGGTCAATACAGTATACCTGGTGAGTTGAAACAATGTAATAACAATGAAAACATGGAAACACGCATGCAATCAATGCTTTCGTGCACTGAGTCGAAAATCAGAATTCAGGATCCTGGTGTACGGATATGTCGGTCGCCACACCAATACTATACTCCCTTGACTGATAACCACACTCAATACCCAAAACATTAGTGCATCACATAGAAAAATATCAGAGTCCTGAGTTATGCGGTAGAACTGAACTTCTCTGATACCAATTTGTCATGACCCGTCCTCGGGACCTATTCCGTGACTACCCCAAGCCCGCCTTCCATAGACCAGGGCTGACAACTAGCACCAAGGCGTAAATCCCGACAAAAGGGGAAGTCATTGCCTTTATAAAGTAAACGAACACCATAGAGTAACCAAGATGAAGTAAACACTAAGTAAACTGAGTACCAGAGTAAGTGCGGAAAAAAGTGGGCCAGAATACAAACCCAAACTGAAAAAAAAATACAACTGGAAAGAAAGTACAAAAACTGAAAAGTAAAGCAGCAACGCCGATCCGTCCACTGAAAATCCCACCTGAAGGGTGGGTACAGATAGTCTCCTCTGCTCCTCTTCTCCAGCCGTCTGCTCTGTGTACGTCCCGCCTAGTGATCCACCTTCAGGTACCGACTTTCTCCACAAGCCTCTACCACGATCAGCGCTGCCCGTCGTCTGCATCCAACACAACGTAGTGCAGGCATAGCCCGTGTAGGGGTGAGTATACGCTAATCAGTAAGGACCCCAATACCCCCAAAGTTCTCCCAGAATCCACAATGCATAGTCCACAAAGGAAAGATACAATCACAAAGTAACATCCAACACTACTTAGGTATAAAACCATAAATATACCTAAGTCATCAATTCATGTTCGGTTCCAACATCCGAGCCGAAGTTCGATCATGTCCACAAAGGATGGTACAACCCAATCCACATAGGAAATCACAACCCAATCCACATAGTAAAGAAAGTCAATAATATCAAATATAATGATTTAAAGTCAACACTCAGCTCACACATGTATACTTCTTCGTAAGATGATAGAGATGATCAGATGTAGCAGCTAATTCATCTATGCTGTCGGTCCCACGTAGGATACAAGACCAGCTAAGCTGTCAGACCCACAAAGGATACAAGACCTGCTACTCTGTCGGACCCATGTAGGGTACAAGTACAGAGTCAAATACTATCGGACCCACGTAGGATACAAGAACAGTAGTACTGCCGGACCCACGTAGGATAAAAGAACAGTAGTCATCATCGTCGAACCCACGGAGGATTTCAGTACGTTCGTCGTCGTTGATGAACCCACAGAGGATCCTAGTACAGTCGTCGTCACTTCCGAACCCATGGATGATTTTAGTGCAGTCGTCGTCGCTGCCGAACCCACCGAGGATTTCAATGCAGTCGTCGTCACAGTCGCAACCAGCTCTAGGGTTCGCGCACACAGCATGCTCATTTCCAGGAGGGTTCGCTCCACGAGCCAAGAGGTTGATATATCGACTGACACATATTCCGGAGTTTATGTATCCCAATGTTCCATCTTGTCTATAAAACTCAACACGACAGATGGCGCTTCAATCGGATGCCCGGTCTGAGAGTTATTGGCATTTTTATCTCAGGGACCCGGTAGGTTTGTAATTCAAAACCAACCCCACCATAATCCAAATGCATCGAAACCTCAAACGGAGTAATCCAAAAGGTCCGTCTCACTACGAGGAATCCAAAAAAGTTGATGGCACGTCAATCGGACGTCCGGAGCTCAAGTTGTAGGCATTTCTGCTCCAAGGGCCCGGTTGGAATCTTGTTCGAACCGGCACGTCCATACCCAAAGTTCTCCGAAACCCTGATTGTAATATACCGAAACGACCGTCTCGATCCAAAGATCGCATCTGTACTGACGGTGTGACGATCGGATGTTCGTATCCCATGTTACGGGCGTTTGAACGAACATGTCCGTTTTTAGGGGGTTTTGGGCCCTGACCGACTCAGCCCATGACCCCCGGGGTCAGCCTGAACTGGGACGACCCGACCCAAGTCCGGGTCCGGCTCATCAGGGCACGGCCCAGCCAGAATGGCGCGGCCCGACTAGGGTGCCGCACGCCACGTGAGCACGGAAGGGGGAGCCACCACCCCTTCGGACCGAACGGCAGACCCACAAGGGGTCCGCCCTACAGCGTTGACCGGGGGTCAAACCCACAATTTTCCAGATCTTGATGGCCATAACAGCCGGCCAGTGTACCATGCAGGACTGGTTGATCCCGCCCTCCAAGCGTCGGGGACCGGCGGTTCCGGCCGTGCCTCCCTGCACCACCGCGGCCTTGGTCCGACCGTCACGGCACGACGATGTTGCGCTTCTTCGTCGTGTTCCTCCTTGTTTCTGCGCGGTGTCGTTGCACCGCGCCTCCTTCGTTCGAGCCGCAACAAATACAACCACAAAGGGGAAGAAGGATCGGCCGTGTTCGGGTGGTCTGACCTCCTCCCGTTAAATTCTTAACAGATGGCCCAAATATTTAATGAAGAACGCAAAGAATATTCATGAACAAAAAATCAAACCCCTACGTCGAAGAAGTCGTCGAACGAGGATCGCCGTGGGAAAAAGACATCGCGGAATGATGCTCTGTAAGCTTCGTCGGTGTTCGCATGATGATGGATGCGGTGCGTCGTCATTCTCTGAAGAAGGTGTCTCTCACAGGCTGCGAAGAGGAGAGAAGACGGCACGACGATTCCCTTGCAGTGATGGAGTTCTTCATCGTAGACTCGGCAATCTTCACGAAGGAGATGAAGAAGAAGATATTCTTCAGAGCGCCAGAGGTCCCTTCTTTGTTCCACACAATGAATCCGCCAACAATAAAATAAGACCTTGTCTTATTTTATTCACACACACAGACGCCAACATTAATTTGAAAATCAAAATGTCTCATTCAATTAATTGACTTAATTGAAGAGCGTTTAATAATCAAATTAATTTTGAGGGATGACTTGTCATTAAATTTGGTGTGTGGGTGAGTTACAAATTAATGGGGGGGTTTGCCAACTTAATGGGAGGATTGAGGAAATTGAAAAGGTGGGGCTCATGTGGGCCCCACTCCAACTTCATTGCAACTTCCTTTTCCACAACACTTAACCGTCGGTAATGAAATAAAAATTAATTGTAAAACAATCTTATTTTTATTCCTCACATTTTTAATATCTCTTCCCGAGCAAACGCAACTCCAGAAAAAGTCTTCCTAAGCAATTACCGGCGCTGCGGTTTCATCGATGCCCTTGGATTTTGATTCTAAGCACTGGTTCAATAGTTATGAAAACCCGATCATTCGTTCACTGAACGTACCCAAGCTAAACTTTGGAAAAAGATTCCGGGCACACCGGTCCTCGGAATCAGGTGCTGTCAGAAACTGTGTACCCGTAAAATCCCAAAAAAAAATAAGAATAAATTTTCCCTTAAAATTTAAGGGTCTTTACATGTTGAGGATCAAATTTTGGAAATTAAAAATATGAGAAAAATATTAGCTATCCTTGAAGAGGAACTCAAATTCTTGAGAGATATGATGGAAAATTTTATTGGGAGGAGAGAAAGAGAAGAAACAACTCATAAAAAAGACCAGTGTGTGAAGTTCCCACCCCAAACCACAACATTTTTGAGGTGATACGTCCCAATAAAAAACCTAACTTAACTAAGGTTGTCAATTTTCTAATAATGTTTTCTATAAAATGTGAATCATATAGACACTAGACAAAAAAACCTTTCCTGTATTGATATTCTATAGGGGGAAAATGATTGTGACTAATATTTATTAATGCTCACCCAACACCTTGTAGTGAGGGCTACAAAATTCAATATCAAGAATGACAAGCTTCACAACAGACCACTTCTGATAGTTAATGTCAGAGTGTCAATTACTAAAGACCATGAGCTGAGTGTTGAGCTTCATGTTCCACATGATGATGCATATATTCATACAATCGAAAAAGTTCTTGGAAAAGTAATCGCATGTCGTATATATGAAAAACAATTGAATGTATTTCCCCATGAACATAAATTTTCACTTGTTAGTCCTCACATCACCTCTACATAACAAACAAAAATATATTCCAACAATGAGGGATAAATAGTGGTAGGTCTTCTCGTATCATTTGAAAAAAATATATGGATAACAGAATCTTCTAGATACCAATGATGAAAGGTTGAAAGTCTAAAATTTTGTAGCGACTCAGATTTTACCCCTATCAGACTTTGGAATATTTCTACTAATAAATCCAGAGCTAGGTGCAAAGACGGTGTGCGATTCTGGGGCCCGGTGTGCCTGACATTAATTTTATAAACATATTACGTATTTTTATACTATGCATTAGGCGGGGCTGTGATATCTCCGAAACGGTAGCTCAGAATGGGAATATGAGGGAAGGGTTGCATCCAGAATGTGCTGCTTACCGTAGGCGAGGTGTAATATTTGAGGGAGCGGGCCTACAGTGAGAAACGCCACCAGAGGAGTTTTCAAAAATAAATGGAAGTTAGTGTACAAGCATCGGCTCAAATAACTTCTGAACAGAGTGTCGGATCGCAAATCTGAGTCTATCATTGCATTCAGAACGACGTGTTTACACTAGGGGTGACCTTACCTTTGTCTGCATCGGGTGCCGGGATGGAGGCGACTTGGTGGGGAGTGAAATGAGTTGTTTTTAAAAAAAAGAGAAAACCATTTCATTTCTCCCCTCCCACCTCCTACATGCGGCGCTGGACGAACCCACCCCACCTCCTCCGTTGTTCACCGATTCGGGCTCCGAGAGTCTGTTTTCAACGTCGTTCGTCTACGGATCTAACTTCAGGGCGTTGCAGATGCTGTTCTGCACCCAAAGCATCGGCGTTCCCCCAACAGGTAGGCAGTTTGTGTTTTCAAATCATGGATCCCTTTTTTGTGTTGTTTTCCTTCAAATCGTCATAAGGGTTTTGTAGTTCGGGTCTTGAGGTTTCCAAAACATGTTTCAGATCTGATTTTGGAGCACCGGGGTGCTCCCGGGGGTTCCCGGATGTTTTCCAGTGGAATACATGGATTCCGAAGGTGGCCATGGCAGAAACCGGAGAGGTGCGGAGGCGGGGCGGTGGCGGCACGGCGGAATCCGGCGTCGGCGCGGCGGTTTCCGGCGAGGCTGGCGGTGGTCCGGACAGGATTTTCCGGGGGTTCTTTAAACCCCCGTAACTAGCAAACCGTAACTCCGATTTGCAAGATGTTTGTGGAGACACATTACTTTTGTCGAGACGGACCTTTTGAACTGACTTTGAAAATTTGTGTGAGTCAGAATTTTGGCCCGGGGACATGAAATGTCGAATAAAATAATAATATTTTATTATTATTCGACTTTGGGTTGTTGTATCTTCTACTCGGAGCGTCCGATTGACGCATATTCAGTGGTGTTGAGTCCCTGATGGTACGGAGGACTATTCTTGTTGGTTTTTGGGTGTTGGTGCTGAGAACGGGGTGTGGGATCCACGAGGCCGGGTTTTGGTGTTTTCAGAGAAACGCAACTTTTCCGCCGAGTGTCTATTTTGGACGAGCGAGTAGTTGATCCTGTCTGTTTTTATGAGAGGATTGCAATGGTGTGATCTGTTCAATGTGTGTCAGGATCATAGTGTGGCCCCCACCCGGGATGGCTTTGGTGAATAGTTACTTTTTCACCGGGTGTCTTTTTTGGACGAACGAGTAGTCGATTCCATGTGTTTTTCCGAGGGGATCGTCGTGGTATGATCTGTTTGTTGAGTTTCGGGATCATTGTGTGGGCCCCACATGAGCTAGCTGTAGTGAACAGTTCCTTTTGACCAGTTGTCCGTTTCAGGTGAGTAAATAGCTTATCCTGCGTGTTTCTCCGTGCGAAATGACATGGTGGCCTCAGTATCGGCCTTGGAGGTGCGCGGTGTGGCGTTGTGGTGGGTCGCTTGCGTTAGTGACGTTTGGACCAACAGTGGTTGAGGGTACTCCCGTGGTTCATTCCGATGAGTGGTTGCGGGGCATCACAACCCTTGTGTAGACTTGTGATCCTCCCGATGGGATGTTTAATCTGTTAGATTTGTGGTATCCCTCTGGTGGGTAGGACTGGGATCCTCTAGCATCGCTATCCTAGATCGGGTCCTTGGTATCGCTGTGACCGTTTATCCACGGGTGGCGATCCCCTATCTTGCTGGTTAACCCCATAGGGTTGTGGAGTCATCGGGTTTATGATCCCCTATGTGGTGGTCCATACTCAGTAGGGTTGTAGTATCGTTGGTTATGCAATCCCCTACTTAGCACGTAGTTTCGGTAGGGTTGCGGAATCGTCGGTTCGATCCCCTACATAGTGAGTTATACCCGATAGGGTTCCGGTATCTTCGTGACCACCTTTATATGGGAGATGATCCTCTAACTGAGTGATGTGCTTCTATCGAGCGTCAGATCGAGTTGTGGTATCCCCCATCGGATCCTGGGTGTGATCCCCTATCTGTGAGAACTACGTATGCCAGATCAGGTCGTGGTATCCCCCATCGGATCCTAGGAGAGATCCCATATCCATGTGATCTTCATCTACCGGATTGGGTTATGGTATCCCCTAGGGGACCCTAGGAGAAATCCCCTATCTGAGGAGTTTGGTGGTTATGTTCTTTTAGTGAGGTTTCCTCAGTGATGTTATCCGACGAGCGTGATCTCTCGGGTATGCATCTGAGAGGTTTGTGAGAAACCCGATGGAGTGTATCTCTCAGATGAGTGTCATCTGGGACGATAGTGTTCGTGTGGTGTACTCTCCTGGTTTTGGACAGTTGCTGGTGATGAGGTCGTACCTCTTGTGGCTTGGTGCATGAGCAGAGTATATCTGGATTGATCAAGGTGTATGTATGGGCATACACCAGAGCTGAACTGACTAGTTGTGTTTAACTGAGGATGATCATGAGATAGAGTTTCTCTCTCATCTGGGTTCCCTCTGGCTGGGATGAGCAGACGGTTTCCTTACAGTTGCTCTCTTTTGGTTTTGGGTTTTTGGGGTGCCTACTGAGTATGTTTATACTCACCCTTGCACGGGATTTTCCCGCACATGTGTGTGTCTTGTGCAGACCACATGACTTTTGATGGAGTCCCAGGAGGACCTGGAGACGGTGGAGCTGAGTGAGTGAGACTGATCTGGGTGTTTACCAGTGCAGTGACAAGGGAGCATTCTGGCAGGTGTTTGTGGCAATGTTCCCCTTCTTCAGATCAGGTTGGACGCGCTTTTGTAGTTTCTTTTGGTGGGCCCTAATTTTACCTTTTGTACTTTTTTTGTTGTTCTCTGGTTGGGATAGTTGTATGCATGCCTTTTAGTTTTCCAATTTACTTATCTCTACACTATTTCAAGGAGATGTTTGTTGGTGTGCCTGTATAGATACCTTAGGATAATTCCTCCCATGTGTGTGATAGCCTACTCTGCGCTAGACGCCAGCCCCTGGCCTATTGGAGATGGGCTTGGGAAGTTACGGCTCGGGCCCAGTTGGGTCGGGTCGTGACAGAGTGGTATCAGAGGAGGTTCCACCTTTGGGATCTCAGAGCATAGCTGGTTTTGCTGTGAGTTTGGTTTGCGTTGCATAGAGGAAGTGTTAGGATGTTTCGAGTTTGGCTTTCAGGCCAGGGACTCCAGTGTTGGTGCGGCGGCCGATGTATCCATACACCAGGACTCTGATGACCTGCCTTCGACTCGGGGCATTTGTACACTGTTCGTCGGTACATAATGGTACATGCATTATATAGGACTGGGTTTTGGGTTTTCCATGTCCATATTGAGTCAGATCTCCAGATATACTATTTGACTGTGGTGCTTCTTGAATGAATTTCTGGATGCCTCCACGACAACAGCCAGTGAGGGTTCTGCATCAGGATTGTGCTGAAGACCTGCCCCATGTAGAGGCTGTGGAGAAGGGTGCGGGTTCTGAGGTTTCACCTCCAGGTGGTCTGCCAGTTGAGCCACCACCTATCGAGCAACTGGTTGTGCCGGCAGTGCAAGATGAGGTTGTGCGCCAGCTGAGTGAGCTTCATGAGTTCTATAGACAACGACCTCTAAGGTTTCGGGGTGATCAAGACACCCAGGCAGCTGATGACTGGCTTAAGGCAGTCACCCGAGTTTTCCGCTGGGTGAAGACACCCCCATATCAGATGGTGGTCCTAGAGGCGAGCCTTCTTCATGGTTCGGTCGGGCGATGGTGGAGCCTAGTGAAACAATCCCATGATGAGGAGACGCTCACGTGGGAAGAGTTTGAGTGGCTCTTCAGGGAGGAGTTCTATCTGGTGATGCTGAGGTCAGTGCGGATCTAAGAGTTTCTGTAGCATCGACAAGAGAGCATGACCGTGTTTGAGTACTCAGCGCGGTTTACATACCCATCGTGCTACTCCCTGGATATGGTTCGGGACCCGTTATTTAGGGCTCAGACCTTCGAGTAGGGATTACGCAGGGACATCCGAGCAGGTGTGGTTTCCTTCTGTCTGCCCACCTATGCTGGAGTGTTGGAGTGAGCATTGGTGGTGGAGAGCTTTCTGGCTGAGCAGATTCCCCCTGTTATTGCTGGGCATGTGAGAGCTGAGACATCAGAATCTAGTAGCCAACGACAAACTTATGGGTCTGGACGTGGTCGACGTTCAGGAGGCAACCCCAGGATTGAGGATATGACGCTTAGGGCTCGCATGTCAGTTTTGGTCAGCCTTAGGAGAGTCGGTGTTATGCTTGAGACGGTCAGGGACATCTTGTTAGAGATTTTCCAACTCGTTGTGCTGCTGAGAGGGAGACGGTTGATGGACCAACATGGCAGAGGCATCATATCGAGCAAAGAGGTCCGTAGGGCGGCGGACTTGGCGACAGAGCTGGTGCATCAGGAGGCAATTGTAGGCGGTATCAGTTACCACCACCCCCACCCCCAGGTGGTCCACGCCAAGCTCAGGGAGCTGGTGGATGAGGGTGAGGAAAGTTTCATGCCCTAGAGGCTGTTGACCCAGAGGCACCGCAGATGGATAGAGGTACACCTTGTGTCCTTTCTACTTTCTGCAGTAGTTTGATAGACACTATTTAGCGGTACACTTTCCTTATTGTTGTTTTCTTGAGTTTTGTTCAGGGCGTTGGTAAGACCTTGTGTGGGTGTTGTTCTGCATGCTTCGAATGCATGAGAAAGAGGGATCCTTCCCCCACCGAGACGCGTTTTTGTGACGCAAATAAAAATGTGCGGGTGAGTCAGTGCCGCCTAAAGCGGATAGTATCGACGTGAGGTAGATGAGTCCCTCTAACTTATGTGTTCGGGCATGGGTGTTTATTCGCGAACTCCCTGGTGTGGGAGACCCATTCGAGAGTCCAATCGCTTCCCTTGAGCATAGTGCATTTCGGGGAGGATATGTTCTAGGGGGTAGGATGTAGCGACTCGGATTTTAGCTATGTCAAACATTGTAATATTTCTACGAATAATTCCAGAGCTTGGCACGATGACGACGTGCGATTCTGAGGCCTGGTGTGCCCGGAATTAATTTTATAAAAATATTAAGTATTTTTATACTATTCACGTGGTAGGAGTGTGATATCTCATAAACGGTAGCTCAAAACAGGAATATGAGGGCACAGTTGCGTCCGGAACGTGTCGTTTACCCAAGGCGAGGTGTAAGCATTGCGGGCACGGGGCTCCAGTGAAAAATGCCACCAGGGGAGTTTTCGTAAATAAATGGAAGTTAGTGTACGAGCGTCGGCTTAAATAACATCTGAACGGAGTGTCGGATTGCAAATCCGAGTCCGCTGTTACGTTCAGAATGACGCGTTTACCCTAAGGGTGACCTTACCTTTGTCTCCATCGGGTGTCAGGATGAAGGCGACTTGGTGGGGAGTGAAATGAGTTGTTTTATAAAAAAAGGGAAAACCATTTCATTTCACCCCTCCCACCTCCTACGTGCGGCGCCGAACGAACCCACCCCGCCTCCTCCGTTCTTTGCCGATTCATGCTCTGGGAGTTCGTTTTCAGCACCGTTCGTCTGCGGATCCAGCTTCATGGCGTTACGGATGCGGCTCTGCACCCAAAGCATCGGCGTTCCACCAACAGGTAGGCGATTTGAGTTTTAAAACCCCAGATCCCATTTTTGTGTTGTTTTTCATCAAATCGTCATCGGGGTTGTGTTGTTCGGGTCTCGAGATTTCCAAAACATGTTTCAGATATGATTTTGGAGCACCGGGGTGCTCTCGGGGCATCCTGGAAGATTTCCGGCAGAAAACCCGGATTCCGACGGTGGCCATGGTAGAAGCCGGCGAGGCGCGGCGGCAAGGCGGAGGTTTCCGGCGGCGGCGCGGTGGAATCTGGCAGTGGCGCGGTTGTTTCCGGCGAGGATGGCGGTGGTCCTGCAAGGATTTTCTTGGGGTTCTTTAAAACCCCGTAACTCGCAAACTGTAACTCCGGTTTGCGAGCCATTTCTGGCGACGCGTTCCTTGCGTCAATACGGACCTGTTGAACTCACTTTGAGAATTTTTTTGATACGGGATTTTCACCCGGGGACTTGAAATGTCGAATAGAATTATAATATTTTATTATTATTCGACTTCAGGCCATTGTATCATCTACCCGGAGCGTCCGATTGATGCGCCATCTGTGGCGTTGAGGCCCTGATGGTACGAAGGACTTTTCTTGTTGGTTTCTGGGTGTTGGGGGTGAGAATGGGGTGTGGGGCCCACGAGGCCATGTTTTGGCGTTTTTGGAGAAACACAACATTTCTACTGAGTGTCCGTTTTGGACGAGAGAGTAATCGATCCTATGTGTTTTTTCGAGAGGATCGCAATGGTGCGATCCGTTCGATATGTGACGGGATTGTATCTTAGGCCCCACCCGGTCTGGCTTCAGTGAATATGGCCTTTTTCACCGGGTGTCTATTTCGGACGAACGAGTAGTCGATTTCATGTGTTTTTTCGAGGGGATCGCTGTGGTATGATCCATTTGTTGAGTTACGGGATCGTTGTATGGGCCCCGCACGGGCTAGCTGTGGTGAATAGTGACTTTTCACCAGTTGTTCGTTTTGGGCGAGTAAACAGCCTATCCTGCGTGTTTTTCCGCGTGAAACGCGATGGTGTCCTCAGTATCGGCCTTGGAGGTGCGCAGTGTGGCGTTGTGGTCGGTCGCTCGGGTTAGCGACGTTTGGACCAGTAGTGGTTGAGGGTACTCCCTTGGTTCGTTCCTACGAGGGTTTGCGTGGCATCACAACCCTAGTGTAGGCTTGTGATCCTCTCGATGGGATGTTTAATCTGTTAGAGTTGTGGTATCCCTCCGTTGGTCCGGAGTGTGATCCTCTAGCATCGCTACCCTAGATCGGGTTCTTGGTATCGTTGTGACCGTTTATCCATGGACGGCGATCCCCTATCTAGCTGGTTAACCCCGTAGGGTTGTGGCATCATCGGGTTTATGATCCCCTATGCGGTGGGCCATACTCAGTAGGGTTGTGGTATCGTTGGTTATGTGATCCCCTACTCAGCGCATGGTTTCGGTAGGGTTGCGACATCATCGGTTCGATCCCCTACATCGCGAGTTATACCAGATAGGGTTCTGGTATCTTCATGACCACCTTTATATGGGAGATGATCATCTAAATGAGTGATGTGCTTCTGTCGAGTGCCAGATCAGGTTGTGGTATCCCCCATCGGATCCTGTGTGTGATCCCCTATCTGTCAGAACTACGTATGCCAGATCGGGTCATGGTATCCCCCAGCAGACCCTGTGAGAGATCCCCTATCTGTGTGATCTTCTTCTACCAGAGTGGGATTTGGTATCCCCAATCTGACCCTAGGATAGATCCCCTATACAAGGAGTTTGGTGGTTATGTTCTTTCAGCAAGGTTTCCTCAGTGATGCTATCCGACGAGCGTGATCTCTCGGGTAAGCGTCTGAGAGGTTTGTGAGAAACTCGATGGAGTGTATCTCTCATATGAGTGTCATCTGGGATGATAGTGTTCTTGTGGTGTACTCTATGGGTTGTGGACA
Organism: Viscum album; assembly: GCA_963277665.1. NCBI lineage: Eukaryota > Viridiplantae > Streptophyta > Magnoliopsida > Santalales > Viscaceae > Viscum > Viscum album. Next base: position 1,369,668,891 of record OY728134.1, read on the forward strand.
GTTGTTGGTGATGAGGTCGATACGTCTGGTGGCATGGTGCGTGAGCTGAGTATATTTGGATTGTTCAAGGTGTATGTATGGGGATACACCTGAGCTGAGATGACTAGTTTTGTTTAGCCGAGGAGGGTCACGTGATGGAGTTTCTCTCTCGTCTGGGTTCCCTCTGGCTGGGATGAGTGTACTGTTGCCTTACAGTTTATCTCTTTTGGTTTTGGGGTTTTGGGGTGCCTACTGAGTATATTTATACTCACCCCTACACGGGCTTTGCCCGCACATGTTTGTGTCTTGTGCAGACCACATGTCTTTCGTTGGAGTCCCCGGAGGACCCGGAGCAGGCAGAGTTGAGTGAGCGAGACTGAACGGGGTGTTTATCGGTGCGGTGTCGGGGGAGCTTTCAGGTGGGTATTTGTGGTAGCGTTCCCCTTCTTCGGATCAGGTTGGACGCACTTTTGTATTTTCTTTTGGTGGGCCCTATTTTTCCCTTTTGTACTTTTATTGTTGCTCTCTGGTTGGGATTGTTGTATGCATGCATTTTACTTTTCCATTTTACTTATCTCTGCAATGTTTCAATGAGATTATTGTGGGTGTGTGTGTACAAATACCTTATGCTAATGCCACCCATGTGTGTGATAGCATACTCGGCACTAGACGCCATCCCCTGGCCCATTGGAGGCGGGATTGGGGAGTCGCGGCTCGGGCCCTGTTGGGTTGGGTCATGAAAAATTTAATCATATCAAATATAATTTCCTTTATTTCATTACATATTGTTTTTATGTGTTTTTAAGAAACATTGGATGCTCATTATGGTCAATTTGGATACTTTAAAGATTAATTTTCTGGATTCAATGCATTTATATACAACAAAATGACAAAATATGATGAATTTTTTCAATTTTTAATACACTAAATCCAATATTTTAGAACTAAACATCCAATTATATAATTTATATTATCTTTTAATGAGTATTCTATTATAATAGGATGGTGCATCAATATTGTCTAAATCATGGAATGAGGCCAGGGGATGAGGATAAGAAACATGACAAGTACTATGACTGCACAAGTATCAAGGTATATAAAAAAAGATTTCACTATTCAAACACATATCAAAACAAATTACTTATTTTTAAAAATTTTTATATAGTGTTCGAAATAAACAAATGGAAAATATTGTGGTTACTATGTTTTTAAATTCAGGCGAGAGATCATCTTTAGTGAGAAAAATAATATTCCTGAAGGCGTATTTATGAAGATAATTTCTTTTTAATATAAAATATTTATTAATCCATTATGTGTTAATATTTTTTTAGTACTATCATGACTATCAAAAACAATCATATTCTAAAGACAACATAGATATTCTTAGAAATGTTTGTGAATCATACTAGATGGAGGAATTTACAAAAAAATCATGAATATGTGTTTATAAGGATTTTTTTTGGGAATGTTTAAAGTTGAATTCTTACTACTTGTGACTTTTTAACTACCATGCTTTAATCCATTAGCTCAAAAAGTTTCACTAACAGAAACCCAAAAAAATGTGTTCTGATTGTATTCAATATTAAGGACAATGATTCATAAGTTCTTTGTGATGTGTATGACATAGTCCCACATCAAACCAACACACAATATAGTCGGTGTGACTCAAATTGTGTGTTTCTAGTTTGAAATGAATCTTTAGTAAAAAAACACAACTGGAATACTAGAAAATAAGAAAACACATTCAGATTTATTTGATACATTAGGAAAATGATCCATGAGTGAGTTGTAATGTGTTGGAATCAACCCCACCTCAATTCTATGCACGGTACCTTGTGTATGACACCAAATATGTATTCATATTTAAAATTGACATTATTTCAAGTAAAAATCAACTAACATACTGAAAACTGTGAAAACTCATTCTTATTACTTTGATACTTTAGAAAAAATGATCCATGAGTCAGTAGTGATGTGTAGGACTCAACCCCACCTTAATCTTACGCATGGTTTCACCGGTATGACTCCAAATGAGTCTTATTATTTAAAATTTACATTAATAAGAGTAAAAACACAATTTCCATACAAAAAATTGAGAAACTGCATTCATATTGCTTTAATACATTAGTAAAATGATCCATGTGTTAGTTGTGATGCGTAAGAATCAACCCCACCTCAATCCAGTGCATGGTGTCACAAGTGTGACACCAAATTTGTATTATTATATAAAATATACATTAATTGAAGTTAAAAAATAAAACTAACATATATAAAACTGGTAGAACACATTATTATCAATTTTATATTTTTGGAAAACAATCCATGCATCAGTTGTGATATGTAGGAATCAACAATGCTTCAATCGGATCCGAGATGTGATCGGTATGACTAAAAGTGCCTATTATGAGTTTGAAATTGATAGTTCAACTCAACATATGTCACTCACTAAAAACTAAGTAAGCATGTTTTGATTGTCTTCAAAATTAAGGAATGTGATTAGAATGTCTTTTTTGACATGTGTGAAGAGGTCTCATATAAAATTGATGCACGATGCAGTTGATATGGATCAAATTGAGTTTTTTGAGCTTGAAATGACATTTTAGTAATAACCCACAATTGGGATACTGAAAACTAAGATAACACATTTAGATTGATTTTATACTTTTGTAAAATTATCCATGAGTCAGTTGTGATGTGTAGGAAACAACCCCACCTCAATCTGATGCACGATGTCAAAGGTATGACTCCAAATGTGTCTTCTTATTTAAAATTGACAATAATTTAAGTAAAAAACACAACTTGCATACAAAAAACTAGGAAAACACATTAATATTACTTTTATACTTTATTAAAATTATCCATTAGTTATTGTTGATGTGTAAGACTCAAACTCACATCAATATAACACATGGTCTGACCGGTATGAATAGAAGTGTCTGTTATGAGTTAAAAATTGACATTTTAGATCAAAATGTTTCTCTCACTAAAAACCATGAAAATTCACTCTGATTTTCTACATAATTAAGGAAAGTGATTCATATATCCTTTGTGATGTGTATAAAGAAGTCTCACATCAAACTGATGCACGATGCGGCCAATATGACTCTAATATCATGATTCATGTTTGATATGAAATTTTAGTAAAAAAACATGCATAATGAAATGTGATAAAAACATTTAGATAACTTTGATACTTTAGAAAAATGATCCATGATTCATTTTTTATGTTTAGGAATTAACACCACCTCAACCTGATTCGTGGTGTCACCGATATGACTCCAAATGTTTCTTCTTATTTCAAATTGAAATTAATTCAAGTAAAAAACTAAAAATTACCTATATAAATCTGTAAAAAAATGATCATATTGCTTTGATACTTTAGGAAAATTATCAATGAGTCAATTGAGACATTTAGGACTCAACAACACCTCAATTCGAGGCACAATTCCAATGGTATGACTCCAAATGTCTCTTATTTTTTAAAATTGAAATTAATTCAAGTAAAAAAACACAACTGATATACTGAAAACTTAGAAAACACATTTTTATTTCATTGATAATTTATGAAAATGATCCATGAGTGAGTTTTTATGTTTATTAATCAACCCCACCTCAATATGATGCACAGTGTCACTGGTATGACTCCAAATGTGTTTTTTATTAAAAATTGTAATGAATTCAAGTAAAAAAACACTACTGACTTACAGAAAACCAATAAACTCATTACGATTAATTATATACATTAAGAAAATTATCCTTGTGTTATTTGGGACATGTAGGACTCACGATCACCACAATCTAATAAATGGTTTCTCTAGTATGACCAAAAGTGTCGTTATGAGTTTAAAAATTACATTTTAGCTCAAAATGTGCCGCTGACTGAAAACCAAGAAATCACACTTTTATTGTATTCAAAATTAAGAATGTTATTCTTAATTCCTTTATGATTTGTATGAAGTACTCTCATGTAAAACGGATGCACGAATGTGACTAGTTTGACTTAAATTGCGTTTTTCTGGTTTTAAATGACATTTTAGTAAAAAACACTACTGACATTCAAAAAACCAATAAAAATGAATTCTTATTGCTTTTATACATTAGTAAAATGATACATGAGTTAGCTTTGACAAGAAGGAATCATTCCCACGTCAATTTAACACACAGTGTCCCAGGTATGATTCCAAATGTGTCTTTTTATTTAAAATTGATATTAATTCAAGTAAAAAAACACAACTAACATACAAAAAACTATGAAAATCCATTCGGATTTCATTGATACTTTATGAAAATGATCCATGAGTCAGTTGGGATTTGTAGGAATAAACTTCACCTCAATATGATGTACTATTTGACCAGTATGACTTAAAGTTTCCATTATGATTTATGAATTGACATGTTAGCTCAAAAATTATCACTCACTGAAGACCAAGAAAACACGCTCCAATTGTCTGAAAAATTAACGATAGCGATTTTGATATCCATTGTAACGTGTATGAAGTAGTATCACATCAAATCGATGCACGATGTGGTTGGTATGATTCATATCACATGACTCTGGTTTGAAATGACAATTTAGTAAAAAAATACCATTGGTATAGTGAAAACTGAGAAAATAAATTAATATTTCTTTTAAACATTAGGTAAACAATCCCTGAGTTAGTTTGGATGTGTATGAATAAACCCCACCTCAATATGTTTCATGGTGTCATCAGTATGACTCAAAATGTGTCTTCTTATTTAAAATTGACATTAATTCAAGTAAACAAACACAACTGACATAAATAAAACTGAGCAATCTCATTTCGACCAACTTGATACTTTAGGAAAATGAACCATGAGTTTGTTTTGATGTGTATAACTCAACATCACATCAATTAGATTCATGGTGTGACCGGTATGACTAAAACTATCCGTTATGAGGTTAAAATTGACATTTTATCACAAAACATGTCACTCACTGAAAACTAAGAAAACATGCTCAATTTCTACTCAAAATTAAGGACAGAGATTTATAAATACTTTGTGTCATATATTAATCAGTCTCATGTAAAACTGATGCACGATGTGGCTGTTATGACTCAAATTGTGTGTTTAAGGTTTGAAATGACATTTTAGTAAAGAAAACTATCGTACTGAAAACTGAGAAAATTTATTCAGATTTCATTGATACTTTAGGAAAACGATCCATGATTAAGTTATGATGTGTAGGAGTTAACCCCACCTCAATTAAGTGCACAATGTCACTGTTATAACTCCAAATATCTCTTCTTATTTAATATTGACATTAATTCAAGTAAAAATCACAACTGACATACTGAAAACCATGAAAACACATTCAGATTGCTTTCAAACATTAGGAAAATGATCCATGAGTCATTTGTGATGTCTAGGACTCAACCTCGCCTCAATCCAATACATAGTGTCAAGGTTATGACTAAAAGTTTATTTTATGAGTTTAATATTGACCTTTTAGCTCAAATGTGTCACTCACTGTAAACAAATAAAATGCATTCTGTTTGAAATCAAAATTAAGGAAAATGATTCATAATTCCTTTCTGAAATGTATGAAGAAGTCTCACATCAAAATGACACATGATGCGGCCACTATGACATTTTATTAATGTATTCTTTATATTATTGTTTAATTTATTTCTTTATAGTATTACTAAGATAATATTTGTTTTCTTATATAGGCAGAATTGTTTTTCTCAATTTGGTATGTAGGAATAAACACCGCCTTAATAAAACACACGTTGTGACTGTTATAACTTAAAATTTTCATTTTTTATTAAAAATTGACATTTTATTAATGTATTATTCATATTAATGCTTAATTTAATTATTTATAGTATTACTAACATAATATTTGTTTTCTTTTATAGGTGGAATATTTTTCTCAAGTTAGGATGGTTTTTTTGACAACTACATCCATTGGAGGACATTTTTTAGAGGGGACCACAAAACATTACTGTTTTTAAATTTTTTTGGATAATTGTAAATGTAATTAAAGAAAACACTGTTGAAAATGTATATAGAAGTTTTTTTAATAACCATGAGTAATGATTTTTTTATTCATATTGTGAATTAAATATATATAGAATTTTTTTCCAAACCCTTGTGTGCATTGATTGTTTTTTCATATTTACATCGTGTATGCTATTCTTTTCTATATACTTTCGGTGGTTCTTTTTTGCAGGTTTTTTCTAGTTTGGATATATTTTTGTGCAAGTTGATGGGTGTGTTATTATATAATCAACACATCCCAGGCTTGTATACCTTTATCAGTTCTTTTTGGAGTGTTGACGACCCCCTTTACCAGCTCTTATTTATCACTGATAAGGGTGTCCCCCTATCATTTCTAATACTAAAAGCTCTGTTAATATCATAAATTAGTGTTGTTAATAGCATAATTTATTGTATGGATACCTCACACTAGATATGATATAATGAAAATAACATAAAAACAATAATCTCATAACATCACATGATATGACCCTCATAAAGATCATGGATCATGCCAAGAACTATCATTGAATTATGACAAATGGAGGGGGGCACTCTAGAATCCATATGTAGGTTGTGGAATAATTCAGAGCCTCTCGGTATACACATTGTATCATGAAGATGGTTCATGGATAGGAATAGAGTGGGATGTGTGTGATCTACAATAAACTATTTGGATTGTATGTATGGGTATGATCTTTCATCATGCTATGAAATGAAACATGGAAACCACTTGAAAGTGCGTAGTTAAAAGTGTGGTCTAATCTCTATATGAGGAAGAGCATGCATTCTCTATAAGTGGAAAAACTGAAATCATCACCAATAATAGAACATGGATTTTAGAACAAAATTTTCTATGAAAATGAGTACCAAGAATAGAAAGTGCATGATGAAACTCCCCAACACATGCATAGAACTCCTGATGTGGATTATGTAATAATGTGTAGCATCAATGAGGTTATGTGATCACACAAGTAAAAATTTGCATCACATAATGAATACTGAAATGTAATATTCTTTGAATACATACCTTAACAATGAATTATTTTTGAATCTCATGCTGAGTGCAATGATGTGATGGACGTTAGAGCATGTTCGAAAGGAACAGAACCTTTATTGGATGATAAGATGCAGTGCGATCCTTTATCTATAAATATAGGGAGATCACACATTTGGGAGGGCCTCTACAACTCTAGAAGGGGGAGATCTTGTTTTAATTACAAAATATAGTGTTTCATACCATATAAGGTTCATGAGATGTACGTAATGCAAGACTCGTTCTTTCATTCACATGAATAGATGATCCACCACAAACCCTATCTTGCAATAGTTTCCGTTATCGCATAACCCATCACCTAAAGGATGGAACTACATAACCTATCATGTGATGGACTGGATTTACACCATAGTAATGATAGAAAATCAAGTATCTCCAATGAATAATGTTATATGAACACTAATACCTATTCATATCATGGGCCTACCCTCGTGCAGAAGGATATCAAATTACATGATTCCTTGTTATGTGATGGATTGTGGATAGAAACTCAAGTCCTGATGAATTTATTTGATTCAACATGAAATTTGAACAAGAATTTCATTAAATACTAAACAAGACATGTTGTTCTGATTGAATTCCACACTACACACATGTAATATTCATATGCACATGAGAAGATCCATGTATCTATTGATATCGTTCTGTGAAGATGATAAATATTCGTTGTATGTGCGAGTGAAATATTCATGAGACTCCATCACTTTACTTCCTTTAATCAATCGCTTTAGGATTTTCAAGTCATGTGATGCCCTCAAATGAACTTATGGTCATGAATAACATTCTAGTCTATCAGGTTATGCAAAAATCATGTGATGGCTTTTCAACACTTTAAATGCACCCATTGGCGTGTATCCTTCACATAAACACTCTCAATCATGCTATGTCATCATATATCCATGAAGATATGTGGCATCAAAGGAACGAAAATATACTATCCCAGACAATGTCACTCCATCATCACAAGATTCATAATTAAACATATGACATTCCTGAGACAAGAAGATTAAAAATCCATGATGATTCTTTCTTACAATCAAGATATCCAATACTGATCATGTGATGCACCATAGGTATTCAGGGAGACTAACCAATGCATGGTGTCTGCACAATCACGATATCTCTAATTAATCTTGTTTCACAATCATGGAAAATTAGTTGGAGAATTCCTCAAAACCCCTTGTAAAATAATGGTATTAAAATATGAAAAATAAGGGAGCATATTGCATTCATAAAATGTCTTTCCATACACCCTATACGATTCTCAAGATACTGCAATACCCTAATGACATGTCTCCCTCATCTCACGAAAGCTAGTCAACATGTAATCCTTGTCATGCGAAGGGCCTCAGACATGTCCTGAAAGCCTCACAATTCTCCCTTTGGCTCCATAAGGACAAGAAATTGAAATTTTCTCTAGAATTATCATACATCTCTATATGACCATTTATTGGTAACACGATGAAACACTAAGAGGAAATTTGATCATCTTCAATAATGATCATATAACCTTGTGAGATCCCCTTCATTTGTGAAATAATCAAAGGAAAAATGAATGAAATGAAGGATCCTATCATGTTCATAAAACCAATGCAATAATCATAGAATTTCCATTGCATGATCCCACAATACCCCCTTGACATTCTAATTTTATTTTGTGAAGCCAACATAGAAATCCAACCATGTCTCTCAGAATATCTGGATAAGGCTTTGAAGATCATTAGAAATCCCTTTAGAACACATCTTGATCTCATAAATGTACTTGGACATGTATTACTGACAATATGAAATACCCTCAGCATGGCCATATGATTCAGAAAGGCTTAATGAATTTTCAATATTACAATAAATGAGGAGTTTATGGGATGCTCTCGTGGTCCCTGAAAATCATGTGCCTCCCCATGAATAAATTATGGTAGGAACTCATGGATTTCATGACATCATAGCACTCCTATGACTCCATCCTAGATTCACATGATACTTTTCATTAAAATAGGTGAATAACTAGGATGTAAATGAATATAAATCCACCACCCCATCATAAAAAATTCATCTAGAAGAATTATGCTCATACATACTTCTCCATTGAACATCGCACTAGTATCCATGCATGTTTTGCAGAGCATCAAATCTTGTGACCATGGAGTTTTCTATTAGGTAAGATATGGAGAACAATCAGACCGATCTTATATCATGAATAAACACTTCACTTTATCATTCATAGATCACACAAAGGAATTCAAGATGGTAAAGTGAGGAACATCACACATATCTTCTAGATCACACGAGACTTAAAACAAGCTAACACTGAACAATATAAAATAAATTCTCAAATAAAAGGATGGAAAAAAGACTAATCGATGGGAGCCTTAAGAAAAGAACATATAAATCGATCCTCATAAACATCACATGAATCAACCAGGTCATGTGACAACACCTAGAGATGTCACCCAGATATTATAGCACTCCTTTAAAATACTATTAGGATCATGCTAATTCCTCTAGAGCTGTCAAAACAAGTCACCATGTTCTCCCCATTAATTCCACCCCATTCTCATGAATGGCTTCATGCTCTCCATCTAAACCTTTCAATGTTCTTCAGACATGTCCCCCAACTCATATGGTGGCACTCGTACATTTATGTTGAGTATCATGATAGCACCCAGACATGTCGATTTGCACACACAATTCCCACTATGCAAAATAGATTGATCTCATAGGTCCATCCAGACAGGTCATCGTTGATCAGGTGTCATCCTCTAGAAATTTTTCATTAACACTCACGACATCCTATAATCATGTCATCCAACTATCTCGATGACACTAAGGCATGTCAGTTTGATCATGTGACGCCCTCTGATCTTGTCATCCAAGATCATATGACAGAATCTAGTATCATCATACTAGGTATCTTGATTCCCTCTGGATAATACAATCTCAATCATGAGATATCCCTAAAATATGTTATCTAGGTTAGGTGACACCCCTCAGACAAGCCAGTCGAATCATGCGATTATCATTGTATATGTCGGGATGAACTTTTATGACATGAAAATCTGACAGTCAAGGAATATCAACCAGGCATTCAAGTGGGTTAGGAATACAAGAAGGCCAAATTAGCTTGGCACACTAGGAATTTATAAACATGTCTATACTCAGTGTGTAAGCCTTGATCAAAAGGGAAATGTCAATGTGTAATCCCCAGACTAGGGAAATATGATGACTCTGATTCCTGATATAATCAGGATACATATGACGCCTCCCCGAGGCTGAAACTCCATATTAAGAATACAAAGGGTGGTCCCACCACATAAGTCCAACATTCAAGTATAATGAGACCGATTATCCTCCATCCTTTATTTTCTACCTTGATAAAATATCATGTGTTCTTAGGGAGTTAAAATGATCATATGATTCCTTTATTGAAACAATTTTGTGTAAGTACCAATCAGAGGCATAATAGGATACATCATAAATATAGGTCCACATCAATGTTTAAGCCCTAACCAAATGAAATATGATGACACTGATTCCTACAATAACTAGGATATGTTAGACACAATCCTATTTTCTAAGCTCAAATGGGGATCTACTTCAGTGTAAGTCTCACCATGTCTCTGAAATTTCAACCTATGGACCTAATCATTCCAATGGGATGATCATTATACAACATCCATCAATAGACTGAGAGGTAAATGGAACTATAATAACTATGATTCCTTCCATAATAAGATTACATAGGATGCCTCCCAAAGGCTCGTTCTCTATATAATGAATACAAAGGGTGGTCCCATCATATAATTACCACATTCTCAAGTAATAAAAAAGATTATTCACCATCCCTTATATCTTAAACTAATCATAGGTCACATTTTCTTAGGGTGTTTCAATGATTATAACATACATATAAGGAAACCTTAGTTTGTAACACCCAATCATAGGCATAATATGATATGCCCTCACTATAGGGAAATTTCAGTGTGTACACCCCAACCAACTAAACTACAATGAATTTTATTTCCTCAATAACCAGGATACATAGGACGCATTCCTAAGACCTGAGCTCAAACAAGAATCAAATTCGGGGTAATTACCATCATGTATCTGACATTTCATCCATCAGGACCCAGTCATTCCCATGGGTTGATCATTCTTCCAAACCCATGAATGGATTGAAAAATCAATGGAACTATGAAAACTTGGATTCCTACAATAACCACGATAAGTAGGATTCCTCCCGTAGGCCCAAGATCTATACTGAAATATCCCAAGGGTAGTCCCAGAATGTATGCCACCACATCTATATGTAATGAGGCTGATTACTTGATACCAATTGTTTCCCAGACCAATCATAGATCACATGGTCTTAGAGACATTCAATAGTCAAGTCATTCGCATCGTGAATATTCACAATCATAGGAAATATTAGTATATAATACCCAATGATAATTGTTATTTATGTATCCCCCATATGAGGGTATCTACCTCGAGGCCAGTTCCAAGGGAATGATTGAACTACAATAAATCTAATTCGTTTTATAACCAGGATACATAGGATGTCTTCTCAAGACATGAGATCAAATATTTGTTTCGTATGTCTATGCACATATGTACTTTCTACATCATGTTAAGATTCATGGGTTTAATGAAATATGTGTTTTTTGATTCCAAAATTTAACAGGACATGTAGGACTCCTCATAATTTATAAATCCCCTCATTAGAATATTAATTTCCTTCCATCATGAAAGAAGACATTGAAGCACCTATTTATACAGCTACAATATATAATCAAACCATCATTACTAGGAAACATATAGATAACCTTAGATATGTACAGATGTATTCACTACAGAAATAACTTTATTCTTTGCACAATAATGCTTAAAATATGATCATTCTATTAGGGTAACCGATCATGTATCATCATTGGAATGAAATTTTTGAACATATCAAAAATTTATAATAGAGTATCAGAATAAGAAATAATTGCCTCAAAATAGGTTCGAAGATCCTGAAATTCGATCCTCCCGACTAATGTGAGTCCCTATGTGTCATTCTATCTAAAACCCCAACTGACCACCTACCTTGGGAAAGTTGATATGTACCATGTTATGGATATGGGGACCGTTGGGAGTTTCCTTTAAGAATGATGATGGTGGACCGATGTCATTAAATGTGCATGAAATTGAACCCCTCACAGTCTACCATCATGAAAAAACAAATTCACTTCAATCATCTCCATTGATGATGAAGCCATAGTGGTGAACCCAACATGATCTTATTTAATCATGGAATCCCCTACAAAACATATAATGTATAGATAGCCTAGTTCTCGTCAAACCATTTTCTTCTTCAAATGAGGGTGCATGGTCGTCTCTTTTCCATTGAAAATTAGAGACCCAACGTGAATATATCAAATACTAGAATGATCACTTATGAATTCACCAAGACAATTTTTTTTTCATATTCTATGAAAAAAAATAATGGACCCAATGCAAACCCCTTAAATGTCAAGGATGTTTGGTTCATCATATGTCAGGCCACTTTGTTGGCATATATCACTAAAAAAAGATGATAATACTAGAATAAATATTACATATAATCCTTTTTAACCAGGTTTCCATAAAATAATTCCATCCTCACATTGACAATTCACACGACCAGCATGGCTGGATTAGTAATTAATGTAAAATTGTGCTAACAATTCATATATGATTGAGAATATATAATGCCTATGATATTGTACTAATGGGTGGATTTTTTCCTTATTTCATGAATGATTTCATCTATTGATCTCATCAATAGTATCCTGCTATATATAATTTCATCATCTAATGACCATTGAGGCATGTCATTTTTGGATGTAATCTTATGGGTCACAAAGCGATCTCACCTTCTCAAAATATTTATTGTTAGGTGGTGAGAACAATGGATCAGGAATACCATAGATGTCATACAATCCCAAACCTCAATGTTATACACAAGTTTCTCTGAGTACAAAATTCAGGGAGTCTGCATCATCCATGGAATGATACAACTAAGACAGTGTCCCTCATTGCCACAACCAACTACATTCAGATCTTATCCCAGAGAAAAAAAATTCCCACCTTTAATATATAATAATGGTGGACTAGGGATTAAAATATGGATTCCTTCGATTTTAGGTTCCACAAAGGAGGGATCATGTTAACCATCGTCGCTAACACTATCTGATTGGTACCCAATAGTTTCTCACTAAGAGTACCACCTGACATGCTTCCACCATGGATTCCCAATCACGCACAGTAAGGAAGACACATCAGTCAAGGAAATAATTGGAAATATAGTATTTTTATCTTATCCCCACTCCCACTAATCAATTCTACCATCATATATTGACATTAACCAGTGAGAAAGATCATATCCATGCTCACTCAGAACAAGTCTATGAGAATAGTCCTGCAATTGGAATAGGGGAGGCACATATTCCTACCACAATTCATGAATCCCATTGGCATATTCTGGTTGTTCAAGGGGGAAAAAGTGGGCTAGTATCCCTAATTCAATATAATATGTATGCCATCATATAGTTGAGATGAAAAATGTGTAGTCTTGTATCCCTGTGCACACTTTTCTAAATTGAAAATATATTTTAGAAACATCTGAAGAACTCGACTAGAATATTCTGGAACTGGTACAGATACATGTAAAGGTTCATATTTTTATCCCCATATCTAGGGCGGCTCAACACTCTAATAATTATTAAAAAATGGTTTCTCCAGAACAATTGCACATTATTTTTCTAGTCCAAGTTAATTATTAGCATATTCTGGTAATGTAAAAGGCACTGGATGATGCTCATATTCCCGTTCCAACAGGGGATCACCAATTAGGGGTGAAATATTCCTTAGTAAAAGGAACAATTATTGTCGAAAAAGTCCTATGTCACATTATAGAGGCCTAATATTGGTCTCATTACCCTATTCTGGTCCGGGCTCACCAAATGAGAGGGTCACATGCCTTGGGAAAAGATCATATTCCAATCAAAGAATACTAGAGACATACTCATAAGGCCCATGATCGGACTCAAATCCCCATTATGGTTGGGGTAACAATGTGACAATGGCACAAGACTAAGGATCAGCTCGTGTTCCTATCAGCTAATCTTCCTAGCATATTTCATCAAATCATGGAATCCAGGTGTGTATTCCTACTTCTGCTGATGAGCGACTACACTATCATCCTTTTGAGGAAGAACAATCGGTGTATCCTATACCTTCTCCCATTCTAAAGTTTCATTGTCATATTCTATAGGGGAATATATATTCAAACTGGGATCATATCATTTATCCTACTAGTTCTCACCATGTGAGAACAAAACATGCCTTGGGGAAGGCTCATATTCCTTCCACGAAAGACCAGCAGAATATTCCAGAAGATTAGTATCACACTAAAATTCTAATCCTATCCTAGGATCACTAAGGGATAATTGAACATACATTTGGAAATGATTATATTCCTATCAATAATGAAAAGAATCATTGGAATATTCCAGTAGATTATTAACAATGGCATCATACTCCCGTAGCACGAGAAGGTTATCAACCAGTTTCAATATTGTCAAATAGTAGTGTCATATCACTACATAATTCCAAAATATAGGTCATGGTGTTCCATCCATTTCATAGGGCTATTACTATATTACGAATCTACTCAATAAAAGTGTCCTTGAGGTCATTTGAGACACATTCTCAGCAACCAAAGGGTCCATAAACTCTTTAAATGAAGCATAAGATGATCATTATCATGATCTCCCTCCTCATTGGAGTATGTAGATGGATTAAAAGGACTCTACACCTAAAATTCTTCATGGCCAAGCTCCCCATGGTAATATATCATATAGAAAAAGAACACCTCCCCTTTCCCAAACACATTCGTATATATAGGTGTCCAAAAATAAAACTACTTCATATTGATAGGTTGTCAAAACATAAAGGTCAACTTCATTTAGTTCCCCATATTCTAGAAGAACTCCACTTGGGTCAGTAGGAGACCCTAAGAAGCATCTTTTTTGGTTTGACCAGATAGAGGCGTGTAAGTCTGATGAAGAGGAGGCCGACAATGATATATGGAAAGAGTTTGCAAGAAGAAATGACCCCACCAAGTTCTTTACCATCGCCACTTATAACTATAAGGTCCCATATGAGCTAGAAAAGGGAGCATGCCTTATATATGCCAAAATATATAGGAAAATCATCAGAAAATAAAATCTAGACATTCCACTTATCCCGGCTAAGATTATCTCATTAAACACACCAATACACTCTGTTTTCAGTTGGACATGGTTTCTTGTTTTGTGGAATTGGAACTCAGGGGTTGAAGATCTTGAGAAATTCGTACACAGGTTTTGCCATCATGTCATGACAACCCTCCACTGATTGATTTATAGAGCTTCGCTAGATGTTTATATATGAGGATGTGATAAATGTGGTGGATTTAACATTATTTTTTCCTTAGAATAACAAATCCCCTTCATATATGACATCATGTAACATCATATCTTCCTGTGAAGTTTTCGGACTGGGTAACACGTGAGGTCATTTGTCAATACAATAGAATCCCCCTTCATCAATGATTCTAAAACATCATGAATGGAGGGAGAGGATATCCAACATGATATTAAATTATTACCCTAAAATTAATTGGAATGTAATTCAGAAACAAAATAAAATGTTTTGACCAATATGACAACTTCTAGTAAATAATAATTCATTTGCTAGGATTCCATCAAACTCATCCCCTACACAAGTTCTATTACACCACACTAAATGGGTTGTAGTAGCATCTAAAAACCATTCATCCTGAATCTAACCCAACCCACCGTGTTGGGGGGATATATACCACCACCTCCACCCATAGGATTTCCAATTCCATAGAGGATTCGAAACATTTCGGTAACAACTGAAAAAAAACCATGCCCACTACGTCAGGGTAATTATATCTCAATTATTATCATCATGTCTGTCACCCATTGAGAAGGTCCTAGAGACATAAACTGTGATTCTTGATCAACCTTATCCCATTGTTCTAGGGGAATTTATGTCTCAATTTTATTTTTATGAGTCATCAAACCCCTAACCAGAATCATTTGATCCTCAACAACATGATCAGTCAATGCCAATCGTAACCCTGAATAAATAAAACCAATTTGTCTTGGGGGAGTTTTCATCATCCACATCCCCAGAGAGGGAATCATTATTCATTCATTTGTGAGGTCAAAATCAATTTCCAGCATCCCATATGTTCCTCCCGCCGTCAGACAAAGCTTTACTATTTGGGTACCACTCTGAAATCATAACCAAAAACTCCCTCAGGTTCAATTTTTACAGACCAAGATGTGAGGAGAATACAATGAAAACAATTAGAACCCATTGATGTCACAAGGCTAAATATCCAAATATGGATAACGGTTTGAAGAAAAAGGCTAATGTAGGCAGTGGAGAATCATCCTGTTGTGTTAGAAGTAATGAAAAACCATTATTTTTTGATACCCCTACGTAAATGTCCTCACTAACAACATGACATATATTGTGGATAAAGATGAAAATGAAAAGGGTCTCAACATGTAAAATCTACCTCTATATGAGGGTGATATAAATGAACAAAATGATGTTGCATGAACCTAGATCTATTGAAGCATCCAAATCATGGAACCTCTGAAAATTGAGTTTCCATCTCAACGATGGAATAATTATATAGAAATAGGGAAAGGTGTGGCCAGATTTCAATCTCCACCTAGAAGAGATAAAGTACCTTCCATGTAGGAACCATTGACACAATATGAGAATGAAGTAAAAACACTCAAGCTACTTAGTAAGGTTCTTATTGGAGAAATTTAAATTCTTGGTGTCATCATTAGGAATAGGATAATATTCCTCCTCATGTAAGAGTCAACCCTCCCATGAAATTAGTATATAAGTATTATACTTTCTATGAGTCAAAGAAATAAATCTATATAAATGAGTAGGTCAAACAATGATCTTATCTTCCCTCCATTATAGAAAAATACTCTCAATTTCCAAGGAAATAATTTATTGTTTGGGGAATTAGGAATTTGTGGGAGATAATGGTGAGGCCACCTCTTTGATCCCCACCACTCCCTATAGACAAGACGTATCTTAGACAGTAGTTCCCCTAGATATTTTTATCATCATTGAGTCCATGGATATTAAAATGGAATCCATGGAATGGTGATGCACACCTTTGCATCCTGAGATAAATCCATTTCTTGAATGTGTAGGGGAGACTTTTCCTGCAATGAATTTGCCACTCCTAACTTCTCTACCTTTGACTGTTCTTTTGATCTGGAACAATATCTCACACACTTCGTATCCCAATGTGGGCCGATTATGGGCCCTCTAGATCAAAAGAAGGCCATGAAGATGAGTTGTTTTGTATATACACTCAACGGTTCGGCCATTGTTAGGTACAGTAGTCTACCAGAAAGATATGTTGGGGGACGGGAAGACATTCATAATCAATTCCTTTATCAGTTCATCTACACACTAAAGAAAATGGAAATCATTAACTAGGTGAACCATAAGAAATATAAAAATAAGATGATGTCTAAATTCATTTCTGGATCCAATGTTTTAACGAATTCACTCATCATATCTCTCTCTCAAGGAATAAATTATACTAAATATATGCTAAAAATATATGGGATGAGTTCCATACACCTCTAATCACAATAATTTATCAAGGTGTGTTCTATGAGTTTTCTTAAATGGCCCAAATTTTGGAAGAAATCACTCAACAAGCCAAATCCATGTCTCAATGGATGCCCTCAACACAAGGGAAAAGGTAAGAAAAAGATTAATATGTAGTTGTCACTCTCAAGCCAGCAGTAGTGCCCATCTAAGAACATAGATAGTTACAAAACCACCAAACATTTTATATAAATAGTCAACGACTAGAAAGTCTCCCTAAACATGAAGTGTATAAAAATAAGGGTATCTTCGAATTTGAGGAATATATGAGTAAATATTACACCTTCTAAAAGGAAAAATTCCTCAGTTATTTCCTCACATCCATGGACAACAACCTCCTCAAGCTTACAAAACCGTGGAAGCCTGATGAGGTCAACCTCACTGATCGTCCTGACTACTTCCCTTTCCATAGAAGGTTGGATCATATTATCTAGGACTGTATCATCTTCTACGATATCCTTCATGGCATGGAAAACTTTATACATGTATTTTTAGATAATTCCTCACCACTGGTGGCCTACATAACTGTTTCCTAGTCCAAAGAAGATCGTGATTGGAAGAAAATATTGGCCAAGCACAGACAACATTTCCAAAACAAAAGTCCTCATAAAATAGCCGATTGATCTCATGTAACCCTAAGAGTAGATCTGAACAAACCCACAAAATCTCCACCACCTAGTGAGGTAACATCAAATATACATCCCAATGGTAGATGCAATAATTGGAAACAAGAGGAAGAAAAAGTGGAAGAGTCGTATCTATCTCCAACACTAGCTCCGAATCTAGTAGATTTCTTCCCTACAACATAAGAAACACAGGCACTGCCCCCACCAAATGGAACCCTCATCAGATAGAGATCTCATATTTGGTTCTATCAATTTCATACACTTAGGATACCCCTTATCGGATGATGTATATTCCTCACAATATTATTTCCACGTACATAACTGTGGAACAATAGGTTGTATGTGTTGGAACTGAGGATACAGGGAACAACACAAGCAAGGTGGAACCCAATATTTTGTTTATTTCCCCACATAGTAAATATATGTTGTTGAGTCCTTTGGATAAGTTCTATTGTAGGAAAAAAAGAGGTATGGAGGTGTCCAAAAACCCTTCAAGAGTATCTCATATCCAGTTGTCTTACATGATAACTTAGATGGGGTCAGATTGGTTAATGGCGCTAGAAAATTAATAAGGTTGGTGTGACCTAATCCTCTAAAAGAATATATTCCTTCAACCTCTTCACAAGCACCAGGCCCATCCCCCTCGAACACCTTGTCTAATGAGGCACATTCTATGGAGCATCCTCACATGAGGAAGCCCCAACCATTGGAAAACAGTAAGATATTATGAAATATCTATATGTTTCTCTACTCAGTCCCCCAATCTTGGACACACTTCATCATTCAAAAGAACTCTGGGAGGCACTCTTTGAAGCCCTCCAAATCCCACAGGAGTTCGATAAAGGAGTCATTGCAGGGAAGGTCTATCGAGTGGAGACCATGCCATCACAATTATATGTCTTCCTCCAATTCATTGTACAGTATCAGGAAGATGCCATTAAAGGAAACATTACCCCACTATATGTTTTAGGTAGACTCAATATTGTCATTGTATATAGGGATCTAATTGATAATGGTTTTTGGATCATCCTCATCTCAGTTCTAACCCTCCGATGTTTATGATATGGAGAAGAAAACATAACTCCCTAAGACCTGGACATTCAATGGTATGATAAGAATTAGAAGAGGCCTCTTGGGATGGTATCCCTTAAATCTCAGTTTTGGGATATCACATCTGACACTGAGTGTATGTTTACATAGGAAGACACCACATATAATGTTCCGATCAAATGGCCTTAGCTCAACTTTCACGTGGTAGTACCTTAAAATTTCCATCAATGTTTGAAATAACCCACTGATGTAAAGGTCAGAATACTACATGGTGATAGTGCCCCATTCCATATTTGTAAAGCCACATATACTGAAGAACGTTTCTATAAAATGGTATACCAAACAACCAATGGTGTATGATGATATATAGGTTGGATCCCCCAACGACTTGGTGAACCCCCCCCCCCCCCAAATCCTTCGGATATAATTGATAGTTACTATATGGTTCCCATAAATCTAGTTGACGTGATAGAACTAACCTTATATGTCAAGGATCCACTTTTACCTAGAGATAGTGTAAAAAAATCATCTCTGTCATCTATCTTCAATGACTCAGGTGGTTGGGGATGTTGATGCCTCTTCTAATGGCCTCTCTCACCTCGATTGTGACAGAGAAACCCCCATATTTCCAACTTCACCTAAAAATGTATCCACAAACTCATAAGTGGATGAAGATGAGGGTGACCTCAAGAATTCCCCTCCCGAATTTGAGTAAGGCATCTCCACCACCATTGATGAGATCATGTCGATGAATTTTGGAATTGAAGAAGACCCAAAGCCTACATGTATTAGTGTATCCATTCCCCTTGAAGAGAGAGAGAGATGTATATTTCATTTCAAAAGAAACACTAATATTTTTTTCTCTGAACTATACAAAAATTAATAGAATGAATATATATATATATGGTTATGCACCATCTCATCTTACCTGATAAGCATTAAGGCTCCAATTAAAAATACATGATAGTGCACCACTTTAATGCAACCAATTGAGTGGAAGATGTTAAAAAATTGATCAAATATAACTTCTTATAAGAAGTGAAATGCCTATGTTGGGTCACCAACATCATCCCTATCAAGAAAAGGAATGGTAATATTAGTGTTTGCATTGATTTCATAGACCATTATCAGTATTTCCTAAAGGAAGATTTCTCATTTCCAGTCGCTGAACTACTGATCGATGCAATTATTCTCTTCCATGACCTTTCCTTTATGGATGGGTATTCAAGGTACAATCAAATAATGATGGTCCTTGTAAATGAAGAATCCACTACCATTAGAGAACCTAAAGGGATATTTTTATTTCTTCGTAATGCATTTTTCTCGACCTATAAAAACACCATGCATCATATCTTTATGTTGTTCTTATGAAGAATAGTAGAATCTTATGTTGACGACCTAGTTTTCATATTCCAATAGTGATATTATCACTTCACAGACCTTGAAATGGTCATTAACAAGCTATGATAGCATGGTATTAAGATGAATCCATAAAAATGCACCTTCAAGTTAACGTTAAGAAAATTCCTTGGATTTTTGGTATGTCACCATGGCATCGATGTCTACATAGAAAATACTAGTCAAATTTTAGCAATGTCACACCCCTTAAATCATAAGGAAATGTGGGAGATCCATTAGAACCTCTCCAACATTATTCATTTCATATAAAACAATTCCTAGAAATCTCTCCCCTTCACCAGGCTAATGAATATAGTTGTCGCCTATCAATCGTAACTCCCTGAGATTCTAAAGTAAGAACATTTTAATCGATAGTGTGTATGACATGGAACACCATACACATAAGAGAGAATAATATTAAAAGACACTAAAATATAATTACTATTAAATATAAAATTAATACATTATTTATCATTCATGCACACAATACTAAGTTATCATGTTTCATATGAAACAACGAGTTTCATCATGGGAATATGTTACACGAAATACCATGTTTTATAAAACGAAAATATATTATTAAAATATTATTATTTAATAATATATTACCTAGCTGTAAAATTAGTGGTCATGAATTGGATTAAAAAATCTAATGAAAATATATAATATAATTCATTGGTTAAAAATTAATTATCAATGAATATAAGAACCAATTAAATATAAAGGGAATGTTTTTATAAAAAACATTTTATCCTAACAATGTCGATTTATCCTACTAAATTTAAATTAGTGGGTGATAATAATATAATTTATATATTAAATAATGGATGAAATATTTTGTATATTTATTCAATATATTCGGTAGACAGAAGATAAGAACAAACTCAATACTACACATAAAAATCAATATTTTTATAAAGGCATGTTTGCCTCCTTTTAATTGAGAACCAATTTTAAATCACATTTTGGAACTTTTATATGTATTATATTTCAATATATAATAATTATTTAAAATAGGAACATAATAGTTTACTAATGGTGATTTGATCATATTTTTCTGTGGAGTTTCATTTTTTGATGAATAGTTAAAATACTAAATTTTAATTCAAAACTGTCTTTCCGTATTATATATTTATAAGGTTAAATTATATTTTTAAATGTTTTTAAAGTTTATTTAGATAAATATTTAATCAATTAATTCCATTTAGATAATTGGAACCAATTTTTTAATTAAAATTGAATATAAAACCTATTAGTATTTTGAACATTTTAAATTTACAAATCCACATTGTCGTCTCATCTGTAGGATTAAATTTAAATTGATTTCTATCACTATTGTGATTGTAATTTTTTAAAATATATTTAATATTTAAATAAACTAAATATATATTTTCTAAAAATGTTCAAGTTAATTTTTTACAAAAAAATTAGTGAGATTAGTTAAAATTATTTACATTAATTAAGGAAAAATCAGTCTTAACAATAGACTAAACCTTAATATTAAGGGATAAAATGACCTATAAACCTGTCCAAAACAGAATTTATGGGAATATTTATTCCCATGAATTTATAAGGTTCCATAATGGTCCATTTGGAAACTTGGGTAATAAGTAATACTAGGGGAACACACAATTCTTTTCAAACATAGCATGTGTGCCCTTTCTGTCCTCTATAAAAAGGCACTCACCTCTCCAAATTACTCACACATATCATGGAAAATTAGATTGAAAAATATCTACCAAAATAGATCCTAAAAATACCTCACATAATCCTAGAAGCCTCACCTTGGTAATAAATCCATCCAAGTAATCCCTTTCGTGTAAACCAAAATGAGTTACCCAAAGAACATGTAACATCCTTCCTCAAGATCTTTTAATTTATTTTCATTATACACCCCCTAAAATATTCATATTCCATGATTACATGAAATAATTATTTTAAAAACATTATTATATTTTTGATAAGGTTTAAACCCTCACTTACATGCACTTCCTTATAATGTGTAATGAACTTACCATTTTTTGTGCATGATGAACTACCACCTCAAAAAATGATGTAGTTCGTTTTTATTTTATCACCTATCATGTTTGGGAATTATGATGGACCTGATATTTTTATTATATATATATATTATCTTTATAATTTATTTATGCAAATATAATTTTTATACAACAAATACCCTTATGCTTTCTATTTTGTGTAAATATGATAACATCGTTTGTGAAAGTGTGTACTACCGCCTCCTCAATGTGATGTGATTAATTAACAATATACATGGAAGATATAAAGGGAGGTTTCAATAAAGCAATGTAATATATATCACATATATAAGATACATAATTATAACATAAATATATATAATTTTAATTTCATTCTTTTAATACAGTAATGAAATGAATGTAGTGTCCATGCTTACGTACGACCTTCCATCTCCATGAATTGTGCGATTCATTTCTCATCTACAAATTTTTTTAATTTTTATAAATACACATATATTGTCTATATATGATAATTAATTCATGGATTACATTCTGGGTATGATGAAATCAGGATAGCCACAACAAGTAACATGTCAAAACATACTCGAGAAACTTGGCATATAACACCCAAAATAGATAAAATAATTAATGTTTACTAAAAAATGGTTAATAAGATAATATAAGAAGTTAATATATGATATCATAAATATTAATTTTATTCTATAATAGGATATTAAATTGTTTAAAAAAATTATATAAGAAGTTAAATTATGTTCACCCAAAAGGTAATGGAAGGTGAGGGGTTTTCATTCCACTTTTTACATCCATGAGATAAATATCATATTCACCACTTATTTATTTAGTGTGGTGTATATAAAATATTGTATCATATATTATATAATAATTTTTTTATGTTATTTTGAGTTTAAATTTTAATTAATTCTTTTAAGGGTATTTATACTTAAAATTACCATGTTTTAAAAAACTTTCCTAACTCAATTCCATTTTCAAAGGATTATATTACTTCATTGTTGTCATTAATATTCTAAGATTGTTTGTATAATTACATTGAATATATATTTAAATAATTATATTTATTATATTTTTATTGAATTTTTATTCACATAGTCTATTCATTGATTGATAATCACTTCAATATTATGGCCTTCTCAAGGTTTTACTTCATAATCTCATTTGGTTTGGGATTGTTTACAGATGAATTTAATTTATAGGAAATGTTTTGATCATTATATAATAAACCCTTTAATTTTCTTATCATTTTATTATTCATCACTTTTTTCAAGTAAAAGTACTAATATTCCACTCTCTGGTATTCAAAATGTATTATAATTTTTTTTAAGAAAACCATACTTTATTTATCTCTTTAGTAAGAGAATCTATTTTATTCTGAAAACCATGTTTTATAAAATGTTCTTCAATCCTATTTTTAACCATTCTAAAAAACATTATTATATAAATTTTTTACCTTTTTTTATTTTAAAAACTTTTTCAATGTAATATTTTTGTTGCTTTTTGGACAAGACACTTTTCTAACCATTTACCATGAAAAAGGAATATTCTTATCAACTTGTAAGACATGTACGGATTTATGCACAATAATTTCCTTAAATCAAACTTTTAATGTTTAAAAGGTTAATTTTTAAATTAATTTTTATAAATTTATTTTGAAAGAAAAGTAATTTAAAAAAATCATAATGACAAGGATATTTTCCTCACAAATGTGTTTAAAATATTTTTTAAAATTATTTCCATTCATCCAAAAAACCCTTTATTTTACTCCACATGGCATGTGTCTTATTGATACTGTCCTTATTCTTCCTATGGATGGTTTATGATGTCATTGACCAAGGACTGTGTTGAAATTCACTACATTGATTCGTTTGATAGTCCCCTTGAAATATTCAATTTCTTATGAACACTAAATAATGAATTTCACCAAATTATAAATATCATTTATCATGGAGATGCTTATTTCCTAAACCATATATAATTTTTACATAAAGTTTTTACATTGAATGTTATTTGATTTAATGGGGAAATATTGATAAATTTGTATCCTTTTATCAGTAATGATATTTGATAAAGAACCATGTTCATTTAAATAGATTATTCAATATATGAGGAATTATTTGTACTTGTAATATAAGGGTTTTGGGTAGGTTAATAAATGATATATAGGTTGTGGTCCATTTAATAAAAACCCTATGGGTTAGGGACTATTTATAGTAAGAAACTCAATCCATTTTTTAGTCTTATGGGACAATATTAGTTGGTGAAAAACCCTTCAAGTTTGTTTCTAAGAAGAATATATGAGTTTCTACCCATATACTTAAATAATCATGATAATGGTATTAGTGGTAGTGGTTTATGTGTTGGATACATGATGTCTGATAATTAATCATTTCTTTTATTCAGAATTCTTTTATTATTATTATCCATGAGATTATTATTTCCACATATCCATGGATGAATTTCATTATAATTTTATTGATTAAATGGAATTTGTTTCCTATTATTTACCATGAAATATTATTTATACACTTACTTATTAGTTATTGATTACACGGAATGTGTTCTCAGTTATTTACCTATCCATGTTTATTATTCTCATTAACTCATTATATCTTTTGTACATTACCCTTACTGAGCATTTGATCTCACCCTTACTATTTTCCCTCTCCCTAAGATTCCATGAAGTGTGCTAATAATGAAACTCTAGATCAAATAAATTTTTTATCCACTAAAAATATTATGTTGTAATTAGTTTATCCATTTTTAAAACAAGACTCTTGTATGTATCTAGTTCACCAACACTACTAAGCTCTTCAGTCCTATAGGATGTGATTTTATTGTGTCTTATGACAGTGTAATGTTGTCATGACAGTAGCTTTGATCTATTCGGGGTCGAGTTGTTATAGTTGGTAGCAAAGCACTTATATTAGAAACCTTGGTAACTAGATTTAGGAAAACATATATTATAGAACATAACACTAAGTTTAAATTTGAGGATAATTATAGAAGAAAATCTTATAATACTGGTAAGGTAGATATTATGTGGGTATTCCTAGAAATACATCTATGGTTGGATACTCTAAGTGGATATGGTTATAGAACAGATGTACCTAGGGGTAAAACCCATAACAACATTAATTAGGACTGACTCGAGCATAACCTAGTACATGACAACGGCCCTAAATGCGCACCTGGTTTGAAACTCCTAGGGGATATTCTTAGGATAATTCAAACTTTCTATACAAATGATTGAAAGTATTTGAATATATAAGGGCAATGAATGATCTAGGATAAACCATATACCATGGAAGGACCAATGTGTAAATAAATGGATAATGTATTTATGTATTGGGGTTTTATTAAAAACCTTAGTTAATTGGATTTTTAGTGATTACCATTATTTCAATGATTTCCATCATATTAAATTTGGAAAGATTATTAATATGGTTTTTGAAATGGAAAACCTATATGTCAGATGATGACCCATGATGTTTGATTAGGCTTTAGCACTTAAACTCATGAAAAAATAATGATAAGGGGTTTTCTCCTACCACTAGCCTATGTGATGTCCTAGTTAATTTGTAATTGTTTTTTTTTAAAATTAGATGATTAAATATTAATGGTGAACCAGTAGTGTTAATTTTTATGTTTTTTGATTAATTCATTAACTAAATTATATTTGTAGTGCAGTTAGAGACAAATGAAAATAATTTTCCATTTTTTATGGGCCTTACGAACCGTTAAAAATATATTTTAGTGCTTCAAGAATAAAAGTTAATTTTTGGATATCCATTTTTTTGAGTATTGGATAAATTTTAAATTTATAAAAGAATAAACAAGGGATGAAATTTTGTTTTTAGAAATATATCAAATACATTTCCTTATATTTTTAGGTAGATAAATAAATACTCAACATTAGGAAAATGATCATAAAAAATATTTCCCAAGCACTTTATTTTTTGTTGAATCGATGGTCTTTTAAATCATCCCAGATGTGTGAATTTCAGACCCTAAAATTTCCATTAATCAATATTTCTTTTTGATTTATGACCTCAATTACACCCAATAAATATTTATGTTTTTCGTCCATGTACATATCTCCACTTCCAACTATTATTCTCCTACATAGAGACCATGTTATATCTTAGTCAATGTGGCCTTTTTATTTCCATTATTGCTTTTCTATAATATATTTTATCAAACCTTCTCATGATGTGCTGTTTAAAAAGAACAAATAACAATAATATATTATCAATATCAAATTTAAATTGCGAGGATTAAATTTATTTAAGGTGGGGATAATGTAACACCCTGGATTTCTAAAGTAAGAACATTGTATTTGATGAAGTGTATAACACGCAAAACCATTCATGTAATGAAGCATAATATGATGAACATAGAAACATAATTACTATTTTAGGTAAATTTATAGTATTTAATATCATGAAATGAACGCAATACTAAGTTAGAGTGTGTCACATTCATCAATGAGTTTCTTTAATTATTTATGTTACATTCAACACTAAGTTTTACCAAACAACAATATATTATTAAAATATTATTATTTAATAATGTATAGACTATCCATTAAATTATTGGATAAGAATACGATTTACTAACTTGTGAAAATATATGGTTCAATTCATTTGTTAAAAATTATTTTCTAATTGGTATAAGAACCAATTCAATATAAAGGGAATGTTTTTATAAAAACCATTTTTATGATCACAAATTCATTTTATACTAATAAAATAAAATTAATCAGTGATAATAATGTAATATAAATATTATATATTCAATAAAATATTTTTTACATTCATCTAATAGATTTTAATGTTATAAGATGAGAACAAACTCAATATTACGCATTAAATGTCCATATTTTTCTAAAGGTACATTTGTTGCCTTTTATTGGAGAACCAATTATAAATATAATTAATTGAATATTGAAAATTATTATATTTCATGATAAACTACATATTTTAAATAGAATCATAAAAATTATCTTAGAGTGAATCTTGGTATTTTTCTTGTAAAGTTTCATTTTTTGATGAATAGTGAAAAATCCTAAACTATAATTCACATTTTTTTTCGTCTAATTTTTTTATATGGTTAAATTGTAACGCCCCGACCCCAGCTACCCAGAGTCGGTGCATTACATCGTAACATTGGCATGATCACAAAAGATCAAGTCTCGAAAGACCGATTAGTTTAGTATCATTGGAAACACTAGATACATTCGTAAACGTAACATTACATCATAATGTGAAAAACTACAATAACAAAGTCTCCATAGTCCACGCTCATATCCTCTTCTAACAATCACTGCAGGTCATTCATAAAATACTTCTTCACATCCTGGAAAATATTAAAACATTGAAGGTGGTGAGCTCAAATGCTCAGTAAGGATAACAATATTGCGGAAGCTTTCATAAATAAACATAAAAATTTTATGAAATGTATAACTAAAACAAAATCCTTTTAAACTTGAACATCAACATAATATGGAAAAAGTAAAATGAGATAATGCCATTCACTTCTTCACATGGATATTCTACTGGTCTAATAATCACATGAAATATCAATAACCACTTTCATAATGAGGGAATATATAATGCCGGACATTCTGAAACATTTTGTCAAGGCCTCACCCAAGACGTCTAAAATGATTAAGCCCTCGGCCAAAACCATAAATCAAATTGGGAAAAGGCCTCGGACAATTCCACATCTAGTTGTCTCATGAGACCTACCGATGCATCGAGGAGCTATAGCGGGCTCCACCCGTCACTTATTAAGTCCAATACATTCCTCATATGAATAGGTTTAAACATATCATAAACCATAACATAATCGTATCACATAAAACATGCACAAAGGAAACATAAAATTTCCACATTTCAATCACAAGATATCAATACAACACATTGATATAATCAAAATGATTTCAAAACCATTTTCAATACCAAAATAAAATAATGTTAAAACTTTGTATTTAATTTTCATTAATAAAAAGTTATGGCTTGTAGAGGAAGCCGAAACTCAAATATTAGTCACGGAGGCAGAGAAGTCATTGTCACCACATATGTACGGAAATAAAAACATTCCCTTTTTTTCGTTTAGTAAAATGCTTCGTATAAAAAAGATTCCTTTTGAATAAGCGTAAAAGTCAATGGGGTTTATACACCGTATAAATTAATGTTGTGTTTAAAACCAAATATGCCTCAATGAAAGGAGATTGAGACGAATTTCTTAAAAAGATCAATTTTAAAATAAAATAGATCTATTATGTGTATTCACTATAGGTACACATAAAGAAAGTAAAATTACAAAATAGGACATAATAATATCATGACATAATTTGAAAGTAGGAGATTAACCCAAAGATTGAAAATTGGGTTAAGAAATTCCCTTACCTTGCGTCTTGTCCTGACTCGACCGTTCTTTAACGTCCTGAATAATAAACTAGAGTTAATTTCTATTTACATAAGAACCTTTTTCGTGTTCATTATTCCTTTTATATCCCTTATTACAATGTTATGAACATTATTTAATTATTTAAGTTAATAACGGTCGTTTTGTCGATCTTTGGTACTTGAGTCAAAAATAAACTTCTTATAATTACAAGTTGTTCATGTGGTGAAATATCCATTATATATATAATTATATTCATGATGTAGATATCATATATATAATATATACAGTATATACATTCATTCATAATGTCACGTAACATTTAGAGGTAAGAAATGAAATGCACCGTTCATGGAGACGGTAAGCCGTACGTACGCATGAACGCTACTTTCATTTCTATTTCATATTTAATGGAATCAAATAATAATGATATAAATTTATAATATAATTATAGTATAATATAGTGTATAATACCATTTAATCCATCCTTTATACATCCCACATATGGTATTAACGATTCAAATCACTTTGAGGGGGCGGTAGTCTGCACTTCCTAAAATGAAATTATCGCATTTTACCCATAATGGAAATCATAAAGTATGCCATAAATGAGAAATATAGAAGCATAAGTAAAACATAAACATATTTTATATCATATATAAATATAGTTACATCTTAATGGCCACCTTTGAAGGTGTTATATGAGTGTTGAACAATCATCGTTTCGTGAGGCAGAAATTCGCCATCCACAGAAACCATATGTTCTTTAACCATTAGATGTAGGTGTGTATAAGTGTAGCTAGAATACTTCTTATAACAACATCCTAGTATATTTTGGATACTGTTGTTGTTACAAAAGAAATGAATAAGAAGATTTTAGGGGGTTGGAGAAGAAAAATAAAACAAAACAACATTAGAGAAGACATTACCTCAAAATAGGGTAACTCTTTTTGATTTGCGCCAAAGGCTTCCTTGAGAAGAGTTCTTCCCAAAGTGAGGCTTCTAGGAGTAAGGGAGGGATGTTGGGAGAGTATTTGGGCAGAGGTTGGCCGAGCCAAATGTCTTGAGGGTGTGAATAAGGTGGGAGAGGTGGGGGCCTTTTATAAGTGGAGAGGAGGGGCTCTTTTTGAAAGATTGAAATGTTACATTATTATACAATGATTTTCGGATTCTAAAGGTCCCACACATATATAATTAGTGGATAAGGTGATAAGGGTTCGCAATATCCTCATCCAATAGGCTTTTGACATGTGTAAGCCTTGGATTTTGCATTATCTTCTCATTTTATTTAAATCGTTAAATAATGAGGTCATCGCTGCATCATAATGATGTCATAAATAATTTAATTTATTTAATGTCTAAAAATTATAAACAAAATACTATGATGTAGGAAATCTTTTTATCTTTCTAATGAATATTTATAATCAAAATTTTGACTTGTTTAACCCCACTTAAAAACTGTTTTAGTAAAACAACTCATGTTTGTGTCAATATAATTTTAACATTAAATAAATATATATTAATGTCATTTTCCCACTAAAGTGGCTCCATGTGGTCCCCAAGTTGACCCATGGGTTGTCTTGGTCGGCCATGACTAATCCAATAGGATTAGGACAAGTGTCAAGCTCATCTCATATTATTAAAAAATTATTTTTACCTTAAACTACACTAATTACCTCTAATCGCGATTAAGAACTTAAAAGTTACTATTCACCAAAAAATTATTTTAATCTCATTGAACCACATTTTACTTCTTAATGACAACCATGTATGTCGGATTTTTTAAAATCAAATTACAGAAGTGGTAATATTTCATTTAAACGAAAAATCAGTTATTTAACTACCACTTAGTGGTTTCACTATTCATCAAAAATTGAAGTTTTTCAGAACAATGCCAAAATTTCACCCTAATCTATAATTGATATTCCGAATTAAAAAATGATGTATATTTTAAAAAATTCCAAACATATAAGTTTCATTAATTAATTTTATAATTAATTCCTGTTGTTACAACAAATAGAGTGTTTTTAAGAAACAATTTATATCAAAAGATTGGCAATTGTTTATGTCCAATTTCAATGTTAAATTAATTATAATGACCACCATTGGATAAAATGGTATAAATATATTCTAATTATACTTTAAAACCACTCAATACTATAATTTATCACTATAAAATACTTTGATTAAAAAAGTTGTTTTTAAGTATTTTTCACTATTCATAAAAAATTGGAAGTTCTCAGAAAATTTCAAAAAATTCAACATTGTATAATTTAGATATTACGAATACAAAAATGAAATCCATTTTGAAATATAAAATTTCTATAATTTTAAAAAGTGTTTATTACTATTCCCAACGGCTACTTTGATTAGTCGCGGTGTTTTAGAACTTGAAGTTCCGTACAATGCAAGCTATTGCATTGTTGAATGAGAAGCGTATCGTGGAAGCTCGAGGTGTTACATAAATTATATTTCTAATTGGTTTTGAATTTTTATTATATTAAATTTTTATTAATTAATCTACTTTCTATAGTTATAATAAATTTCACTTTGACATTTGATCTTAAAACATAGCAATCTTTTGAATATTTTAACTTTAAAAACTCTCATTATCATCTCGTTTGTGGGATTCAATTTAAATTACTTTATGCCACTTATGTAATTTTAATTTGGAAAAATTGATTCCATATTTTGAATTATAATTATAATGAGTTCAAATTAGTTTTTGACAAAAAATAATAGTGAAAGAAACTAAGAAAATTACATCGATTGAGGTAAAATTAAGCTTATCTGGGACAAATCCATAATTTTAAGGTGAAAATGACATATACACTTTTCAAAAACCTTTTTAATGGCTATATTTAAGCCTATAAACCTGTAAAGTTACCTAATGGTCCTTATTTACACTTTTGGAGTAATTAATACTTGGGGAACACATAATTATTTTCAAAAATACTATGTTTGTCATTTCCCTCCACTATAAAAAGGCACATACATCTGCCACTTCCTCAAACATCTAAAGACACATTTTATCAACCAAAATACTCCTAAATATATCCTAACCATCCATAACCTCATTATTTACGCCTTAATTTGGAAAAAATATACATCCAAGAAAAACCTTAGTTGCAAATCAAAAGAGTTACCCAAAGAAAAGGTGACACCCTTCTTCATGAACTTTTTATTTTATTTACATTATACTCCCCTTAATATATTCTTATTCAATTATTAAATGATAGTATAAGTATTTTAAATATATAGATATGTTTTTATTCTGTGGTTTTTACTTATAATTACACACACACACATCTAACTGGTTTCGAACTTATCATTTATGAGTATGGTGATCTACTACCTCACAAAATAATGTCATTCATTTTTTCTTTTACAACCAATCATTATTGGGAATTATGATGGAAAATTTTATATATATTTAATATATTATATTTATAATGTATTTATTCTTCTTTAATTTTATTATCCACATACCCTTGTTCTTTCCATTTTTTTCAAATACGATAACAATGTTTTTGGAAGTGTGGACTTCCGCCTCCTCAAAGCAATATAACTCGTTCAAAATATACATTGAATATAAAAAAGATGGTTTTAATGATCCAATGTAATAAATTTGGCATATATATGATAATTTAATTATAATATACATATATACCATTTAATTTTAATCCTTTTAATA
The DNA here is from genome assembly GCA_963277665.1 of Viscum album. Lineage (NCBI taxonomy): Eukaryota > Viridiplantae > Streptophyta > Magnoliopsida > Santalales > Viscaceae > Viscum > Viscum album. Next base: position 1,369,701,870 of record OY728134.1, read on the forward strand.
TAAAAAATAATTGGATGTAGCATTCAAGTGTATGTACGGTCTACCATCTCCATGAACATTGCAATCCATTTCTTATCTCCAAATATTATATATTATTATAAATAAATATATAATAGATATATATATATATATATGATACTTAAGTCATGGTTTCCATTCTTGAGATGATGAAACCATGACAGTAATAACATGTAACAATTTAAAACATACTCGAGAAACTAGTCAATTAACACCCAAAATAGTGAAAATAATGAAATTTTTCTAACAAACGGGTAATAAGATATAATAAGATGTTAATATATGATATAATAAACATTAATATGGTTCTGAAATAAGTTATTACTTGGTTTAAAACAATTATTTATGAATCTAATTTTTGTTCACCTAGATGGAAACAGAAGGTAAGTGATTTTCATCTCACAATTTATGTATGTGAGATAAATGTCATATTAACCACTTACTTATTTTGGTGTAGTGTATATAAAACCCATTTTGATATATTATATCATGAATTATTTTTTCTTTATATTATTTATATTTTTTGTTTGAATTATTTCATCGAATGGGATTTGGAATGAAAATTACCAAGTAGTAATGAAATTTCATAACTCAATTCATTTTTCATTAGGTTATGTTACTTCCAAGTAGTAATTAATATTATGAGATTATGTGTATAATGAATATTAATATATATATTTTTAATTACACTTATTATTTTTGGATTTATATTTGATTCATAGAATTTATTATTTTATTGATTCTCACTACAATGTTATGGTCATTCCAGGGGTTTACTTCACAATATCATTTTGTTCCGGATTGTTTACACATGAATTTACATTAGAGGAAACTATTTGATCATTGTATAATATAGGATCTCAATTATCTTCTATTTATTCGTATCTTTTTTCAATTAATAGTACCTTTTTCCACTCTTTGGAAATCAATATATTTTACAAAATGTCTTTAATAAAACATGACATTATTTCAATCTTTAGTCAGAGAACCTATTTTCTTCTGAAAACCCTAATTTATAGAAATGTTTTTGAAAATGTTTTTAAACATTTCAAAATGATTTATTAAAGTAATTTTTAACCTTTTATCATTTACGATTTTTTTCAACGGAATCATCTTATCACTTTTTAGGCAAGGCACCTTTCTAACCTTTTTTCCATGAAAAATGATTGTTTATTTTACCTTATAAAACATGTAATGATTTACCCATAATCATTTCCTTAAAGCATAATTTTTATGTTTAAAAGATTATTTTTTATGATTTTCTTAAAAGTGATTTTCAAAGAAAACAATTTTTAAAAAATTCAAAATGAAAAATATATTTTCCTCAATAATGTTTTCAAATGTTCTTTTTATTGTATTTCTATTAATCGTCAACAAAAACAATTATTTTACTACACATTAGATATATTTTACTGTTACTAAAGCTATTCTTCTTATGGGTAGTTTATTATTTCATTGACTAAGGATGTTATTGACTTTCACTACCTTGATTTCATTGTTAGACCACTTGAAATATTAAACTTCATCTAATTACTAAACATTGAATCTTCCACAATTATTCATATTTTTTATCATACATATATTTATTTTATAAACTGTATATAATTTTAACATATGTTGTTTACATTGACATGTATTTGATTTACTGGGAAAATGAGGATAAATCAGTATCCTTTTCTCAATATTAATATTTCATAAATCCTGTTGTTTATTTAAATAAATTATTTTATATATGAGGAATTCTATAGACATTAACTATATGGTTTGGGGACCGATTAATGCAAGCCCTTTCAGTTAGGGACCAGTTAATGAAAACCCTACAGGTTGAGGACCATTTAAAGTAATCCCCATGATGCATCGATAGTCTCATGGGATGAAATTAGTTAGTAAAAAACCCTTCGAGTGTGTAGCTGAGAAGAATAGACATGTTTATACCCACATACTTAAACCATATTATGAATGGTATTGATGGTAGTGGTTCATGTTCCAGATACATGATGTCTAATAATTAATTAGTACCTTTATTGAGAATTTATTATTATTATTATTAAAGATATTATTGTGTCTATATATCTAGGGATGCATGAAATTTTATGTTTATTGATTAAATGATAAGTATTTTATGTTATTTACCTTACCAAATTTTTTACAAACTTCCTTATCTATTATTTATTACATGGAATGTTTTCATAGTTATTTACCATTCCATATTGATAATTCTTATTAATTCATTATTTCTTCTAATTTACTTCACCCTTACTAAGAATTTGAGCTATCCCATAATATGTTTCCTCTCCCCATGATTCCCTAAAGTGTGATAAGAAAGATATGTGTGGATACACTATATGAAATAAAGTTATTTGTTTTGAAAGAAAAAACATAATGGAGTAATTAGTGTATACATTTATAAAATAATACTCATGTATGTATCTTCTTTATCAAGACTACTAAACTTTTCGAACCATTGTGATGTGTTTTACTAGTATCAAATGCTAATGTAGTGGTAGAATGACACTAGATTCAGTCTATCTAGGTTTGGGTTTCTATATCAGTGGAATGATGACTGCAAAGAACCTTTTGAAAATCTCAATCTGTATCTATAAAAACCACCAATTCTGATGCCCTCGGTGGAAGGGAGGTCACTCATCTTATATGTGGCTAGATTGAATTGCTCAATTTCCACCCTCCTCGCATTGAGAAGTGATACAGAGAGAGATAACAGTCTCTACTAATTCATACGAAAAATTCTAGGTTCTGAGTCTTGATACTCTGATGTCAAGAAGAATAGCCGTCCACTCATCTTCGTAGTGAAAAAGCGAAGGCCTTGTTTGAATCAACACAATGAATATTGGAACTCTCCGGTCAATTTTCTCACATAAATCCTTGTCCGTCCTTTATTGATTTAGTACTTTACCTGGTGGGAGTACATTCTATAAAATACGAAATTTAGTTCGTATCATAGAAATTAGTGGAATGGAAATCCAAATATGATTTTATTGTGGCACATCCTATCTCAGAGAGTACACCGGTAGACAATGAGATTATAGATGATGATTTATTTTATTCTCATGAAACCCCCCATACATGGGAGATATATTTTTAGGATTCCTCCTAAAGAATAATTAGAAAATTGATGGCATACCTGAGACTCAATCGGGCTGTCTTAGGGATTGTATTTGTCCTTATATACAAAGAAGCATTTCCCTAATCTTTATCATTGTCCATAGGCTACAAGAACAATGAGGAAGAATACCAACCCCTCATTGTTGGGTTGGTACTAGCATATAGTATCAAATAGCCTACCTGAATATCAAAGGGGACTCAGAGCTAGTGATAAAGAAAATCAATGGAGAATATTTCATTAAAAAGGTAGAACTATACCCTCTAACTAGATATGCTTTGGGACTAATAGAATATTTTCCTTCTAAGACCACATTTTATCATACACCCCAATCACAGAATCATTGCATCGATCCATTGGATAATGTAGCCACAGTCTTGGCTGACCCTGATCAGGAGGAGGAAGTCTTCTATATCATGAACAAAAGAATGGTTTCATCGATCATCTTCTATAATATATAAGACACTAATCAATTCAACACTTCCTCATAGCATGATTAAATGTAATCCACCCCAATATGGATAGAGCCCATAATTGGTTATCTCTAAAATGGGATTCTACTATTTGATCGAGCTAGAAGGGAATAGATTCAGTGTCTTATAACAAACTTTACCTTTATGGGTGGTCCAAATGATAATAAATTCTTCTACAATCATGGATTAAATGTAATATCTCTCATATGTACAGTAGAATGATAGTTTCTCACCATCACAAATGAATTCCATGTAGGATCTTATGACATTCATTAATCTAAGGCCACAATATACCACCTGATATAGAGGCTAGGATATTCTAGGAAAACTATGATATAGGACTATATGGAGTTCACCATGAAATTTTATGCATGTAATATCCATTATAATTCCATCCATCATCCCCCAAGATTTTTGCATATAGGAAAATATTCCTGGCCATTTACCGTATAGAGAATGGATATTTTGGGACCATATCCCCCTGCCACATCTAAGAAGTTCAAGTATATCCTTACTATTATTGACATATTTTATAAATTGGATGAGGAAATACCTCTCAAATAAGTTAGTAAAAAGTAACATAATCAACACCATAACGTCACATATCATCACTAGTTTTGAAATACCTTTTACAATATTGACAGAAAATGGGACCAACTTCTATTCTACAAAGTTGAAAAAACCTATATTGGGAGTAAAATATCAATTCGAATCACTCATCTCTCTATCATGAAGTAGAAAATCAAAAGATAGAGTCCTTAAATAAAATTTTTTCTAATATACTCTAAAATATGGTGAATAAGTATATGAATTTTGGGCTAGAAAAACTCCTCCATGTTGTATGTTCCTATCATACCACCACATGTACTAAAACACAAGCAATACCATACACATTGGTGTATGGTACCGAGGTAGTTTTAATCATATAATTCCAACTTCCTTAGCTCTGTATAGATATTTTAGAACAACTATTAGATAATGATAAATCTTAAAAGCAGTATGACGAATTGAAGTGGCTCGATGAGAACCAGTTTCCAAAATTGCACAACCTTGAAGTCCATCAGAATCAGATCACAAGTGCCTTTAAAAAAAGTTTAACTTCCATTCATTCTTCCAATTATAATTGTTGTTGGCTCTCAAGACCCCAATGATACTGGAAAAGAATCCTTTGAAGCTGGAACCCAAATAGAAAGGGCCTTGAATCATACATAAGGTCTATCACAACAGATCTTACTGTATTGATAATTTCCTAACCACATGACCTTGAACTGTATGTATAATGTCCTGACCACATGATGTTAAAATGTATGGATTATATCTGGACCATATAAATTTAAACTATCTAGATTTCATTCCTGCATCAAGATGTTAAATGAATGGAATTTAAAATCTTGATTTCATGATGTTAAACTGAACAAGTTTTTCCTAATCTCATGATGTTAAACTGTGTGGAATTTATACTAAGGGAATGATGGTAAACTGCATGGAATATTACTTTCTAGACACATAATGTAAACCTATATGAAATAATCCTTTACTTCATAACGTTAAAACTTCACATAATATGTCCTCACTACATGAAAATTATCTACACAAGAATCACTATCCCACTAGAAATTTACCAAACACATTCTAGATCTGTGCAAAAGAGGAATGAAATTCCCCCATATCCACATGAGAGTTATCTCCAAATGGGGAGTCTATCCTCCTAGGATCTATGTATGGATTTATTATTACCATCATTGGATACATAGTGATACCTTAACCACTAGTATTGGGTCTTTATACAATATTCATTTTTCTTTCACATCAGGTGATCATTCTCATTATCATATGATGTCAAAATACATAAAATAATTCTATACCAGCTTCCATAAAAATACATGGATCCACAATGCTGCTTCCCTTTCACTTTGAGTCACTCATGTCCTTACCACCTGATGATAAACTGCATGGCTGATGTCCTTACCACATGACATTAGAATGCATGGGATTCTAGAACTACTTATGTATTGATTCTCATTACAATGAGATATATAGGGATTTCTTGATCTTACATCTTGTTCGATCCACCACATGATAAAAATACCTTTTTCATCTCCTTAGTTTCTTATTCATGGTGATAGGGACCTAGTCCATTCCTTGTTTATCACCCCAAGCATATCCCATGAATGATTAGGAATTTTGATAATGAATTTCCCACCAAAAAATGCATAAGATCTAATGATAGGTCTTTCATGGTCTTCAATTTAAGACATTAAAAATAATACCATTTTTCCTTGCTGCATGGCTATAAAATGAATAGTTTCTGTCCCTTTTATAGTACAAAACTTCACATTCTTGTGGACCTCACCCTGGAGAACCACTATCCCTAGTGACTAGTCTCCTACCACATCTCCATTAATGAACTGTATATGACTTGATTTATAGCATCATTGGATATGAAGTGACACATGGATCCTCAAATCATGGGTCTGGTAAAAAAAATATAAATATTTCCCCTGTATGTGTATAGGCTAGACATGTGCAAGAAGTTCATTGCTCAAGAAAAATATGTGGGTTGCTTCCTATCATCACATGAATAAATAGTGACACCAAAATCACCAGTACTAGGACCTATTTTATCAATCAAAGGAAACAATTCCGAACTCTATGTATGGTCCAGTCCTAGCGTAGATTTTTCCCCATTCATGAACTACATATGGATTGATTCTTGTCACTATAGGATATGTAGTGATTCCTGGATCTCCAATCCTAATTCAAGAAACAACAACTGACAAGAGAAAAAATACACACCATGTTTCATTGGTGTCAAGTAATACAAGATCATTTCCCCTACATACGAGTTAGATATGTGTACAACGTGGTTTTTTATGTAATATATCATGAAAAAAAATCATGTAGTTTACCAAATCTTTATTAGATGATGTTAAACTGTATAGAAAAGGTCCTTACCGCATGACATTGAACTAAAAAGTGATTGTCCATACTATATGATGTTAAAACTACATTAAGACAAATGAATCCCCACTACAAGAAATTAATCTTTGCATAACATCGCCCATTTTTCTACCCTTTTCAATTTATAGTGAGAGTGATACCATAGTCTTCCATAGAAGGAGGTTCTTTCACCATCTTTGAATCACCTCAATTCATAAATCACGCTTCATTTATTGAACACATAAAGTCACTGGAAAACTTTTATGTCCCTTAAAAAAGTATAATTAGCTTCAAGGGACCATTTTTTTGACTATGAAATTATGCACATGGCTCCTAAATATGAACTTGTGGCCATATACTAATATTGTCACACTTAAAAAAAATATTTCTGATCGTTGTGATCCCTAACATAACCACATAATATCTCATCACCTCAGTTTGTTTTGGGTCATTCTCGATATGGCTAACCTAGACCATCCCCACGACCTGATAACCTCAAGAAATAATTTAAAAAAACTCCATCTCCCACTCATAAGGACGTTGGAGTTCTCTTGACCCTGTGAATCCTAATTAGGCTATTGTATAATATCCTCTATATATGTTCCATGTGTGTAATGACCTTAAACTACCTTCCCTTTGGTCAAAGTTGTATGTCCATAATCTATATCCTATAATGGACCAAATCAAAATACCTTAAACTGCTAGTGGAAGAGACACAAATCTTGTCAGGTTGAAATCCCGCAAAGGGAATCATAAGAAAAATTCATGTCTTCGATCGCTAAACTCTTCATCTAAAAAGTTTAGGAAACAATTAGGGAATAAATTAATAAGGCATAAATCTCATAGGTCATAATAAGTATCCATATTAAAAGCTATGTTATGCGTGCTAGACCCCCTAGTATAGGAAAACATTAGAGTAATAACTTATCACATCTAATCATCATGAGAATATGTTCACTAGGTGATTGGACAACATTAAGGTTGTTCAGACCCATCCAAAATATTACTCTTTCCATAAATCATACTTCATGAATATGGGTGCCTTATATCACCGTAATCATCCATGTAACTTGGAAAGGATAATTGGTGTCAAGGGACCATTTTCTTAACTATTAATGCATGAATATGGATCCTGCATATATGCATATTTTCATCAACCAAATGTTTCACTCTACAAAAAAGGTCTTCCCAACCATTATGATACATGAAAACATCACGTCAGATCTCAACACCTTAGTGTGTTTTGGTAAATTCCAGGTATGGTTGTCCCAAACAATCTATATGACTTGAGAACTTTCAAGAAAACAATATAAGATTCAATGAATGCAAAAAATTCCATTATTAGCGCTAAAAATGAGTTGTTAATCGAGATTATTTTAATGGGGGTCCCATTTATCATCGCTATTTTTAGCACAGATAAAGATCCCCCTTTATCATCACTCAGAAAAGTGATGATAAATCCCCCCTGTTAGCATTATTCGAAGAACTGATAAAGTCCCCATTTATCATCGCTTCAATTAGCACTAATAAAGGCTCCCCTGTCTGGGTGTGCAGTTTTTATAATAGCACACCCAGTAACCTGAAAAAAATAAACTAAAAACCATAATAACCAAACCAGAAAATATAAACTGCACAAACCAGAAAAAACCAACTAAAAATAACAACTCATAGTATATAAAAAAGAACCACACACAAGATGCACATGATTAGAAACAAGCAACACACACAAAAGTTTGGAAAAAATACTATATATATTTCATCGAAATCATGAATAAAAAACTATTCAATCATGGTATATACCAAAAATACACTTGTATATAAATTTTGAATAATGTATTACAAAATTTATTTTATAAATATCTAACAAACAGTTAAAACATTAATGTTTTCTCTTTTGACATATGTGGTCCCCTCTAAAAAATGTCCTCCGATGGTAATAGTCACTGAAAAAATCAACCCAACTTGAGAAAAATATTCCACCAATATAAGAAATAAAATATTATGTTAGTAATACTATAATGAAATAAATTAAACATTAATATAATGAAAACATTAAAAAATGTTAATTCTTAATAAAAATGACACATTTGGAGTTAAACTAGTCACGCCATGTGTTGTATTGAGGTGTGATTGATTCCTACACATCCCAAATTATAGATGGGCCATTTTACTAAAGTATCAAAACAATCGTAATTCATTTCCTTCGTTTTTAGTATGTCTATTGTGTTTTTGTACTAACATGTCAATTCAAACTGAAAACAAGAAATTTGAGTCATATCGGTTGTATCGTGCATCGGTTTGACGTGAGACTGCTTCATACACATCACAAAGAACTTAAGAATTGTTTTCCCTAATTTGGAAGAAAATTGGAGTGTGTTTTCGTGGTTTTCAGTGAGGGATACCATTAGAGTTATGATGTCAATTTTAAACTGATAGCAGACACTTTTACTCATACCAGTCACATCGTTTGATTGATTTAGGTGGAGTTGATTCCTACAAATCAAAACTGACTCGTGGATCATTTTCCAAAAATACCAAAACAATTTGAATTCATTTTCATAGTTTTCAATATGTCAGCTATTTTTTCTACTTGAATTAATGTCAATTTTAAATAAAAAGACATATTTGGAGTCATACTAGTCAAACTGTGCATCGGATTGTGGTTTGGTTGATTCCTAAACATAATAAATTACTAATAGATCATTTTATTAAATTATCAAACCAATCAGAATGCATTTACTCGGTTTTCATTATGTCAGTTGTTTTGTTTTTACTAAAATTTCATTTCAAACCAAAAAGATTCAATTTCAGTCATACCGATTGCATCGTGCATTGGTTTGATGTGAGACTACTTCATAGACATCAAAAAGGACGTATGAATCATTGTATTTAATTTGGAAGACAATCAGTGCACGTTTGAATTATTTTCTGTGAGTGGAATTTTCTAAACTAAAATGTCAATTTTAAACTCGTAATGGACACTTCTTTCATACTAATCACATGATGCATCGGATTGAGGTGTTGTTGATTCCTACACATGAAAACTAACTCATGTATTTTTTTCTTAAATTATCAAAACAATCCAAATGCGTTTTCTCAATTTTCAGTATGTCAATTGTGTTTTCTTACTTTAATTAATGCCAATTTTAAATAACAAGACACATTTGAAGTCATACCAGTGACACCATGAATCATATTGTGGTGTGTTTGATTCCTACAAATATCAAATGAGGGATAGATTATTTTCCTAATGTATCAAAATTATCATAATGCATTTCCTCATTTTTCATCTTGTTAGTTGTGTTTTTTTACTAAAATATCATTTCAATCTGAAAAAATGTAATTTGAGTCATACATATCACATAGTGAATCTATTTCACATGAGTTTACTTGATACACATTAACAAATATTTTTGAATCATTTTACTTAATTTGGAAGACAATCGGAGTACATTTTCTTAATTTTCAGTGAGGGACATGTTCTGAACATAAATGTCAATTTTAAACACGTAACGGGAAGTTTTAGTCATACTGATCACATGGTATGTCGGATTGAGATGGGGATTATTTCTAAATATAAAAATGACTCATGGATCATTTAACTAAAGCATCAAAACAATACAAATTTGTTTTCTCAATTTTCAGTATGTCAGTTGTGTTTTTTTTACTTTAATTAATGTCAATTTAAAATAAAATGACACATTTTGAGTTATACCATTCACATATTCCATCATATTGAGGTTTGGATGATTCCTAAACCTCATAAATGACTGATATATTGTTTTCCTAAATTATCAAAACCATTAAAATTCATTTCATTGTTTTTTAGTATGCCAGCTATGTTTTTTTACTAAAATGACATTTCAAACTGAAAATATGAAATTTGAGTCATAGTGGTCACATCGTGCATTATTTTGATATTAGACTACGTCATACACATCATAAAATAATTAAAAATTGCTTTCCTTAGTTTATAAGACAATTGGAGTTCGTTTTATTTGTTTTTAGTGAGTCACATGTTTTGAACTAAAATGTCAATTTTAAACTAACAATGGACAAGTTTTGTCATATTTTTCACACCATTCGTCGGATTAAGTTAGAGTTGATTCCTACACATCACAACTGGCTCATGAATCATTTTCCTAATGTATTAAAAGAATCCAATTGTGTTTTATTGATTTTTAGTATGTCTATTGTGTTTTTTTACATGAATTAATGTCAATGTTAAATAACAAGACTCATTTGGAGTCATATTGATGATACCATGCATTGGATTGAGTTGTAGACGATTAAGACATGTCAAAAATTACTGATAGATAATTTTCCTAATGTATCAAAACAATTGGAATTCATTTCCTTGGTTTCCATTATGTCAGTTGTGATTCTTTACTAAAATGTCATTTCGAATCGAAAACATGTAATTTGAGTCATATCGTTCGCATCATGGGTCGGTTTGATATGAGACTGCTTGATACATGTCACAAAGGACTTATGATTTTTTTTTAATTTGGATGACATTCATGGTGCATTTTAAATATTGTACTGAGTGACATGTTTGGATCTAAAATGTCAATTTTAAACTCGTAACTGACACTTTTAGTCATACTAAAAACATGTTGCGTCAGATTGAGGTGCGGTTTATTCCACTACATCAACAAAATGACTCACATGTTTTTTTCTAAAGTATCAAAACAATCCAAATGTGTTTTCTTGGGTTTTTGTATGTCAGTTGTGTTTTTTACATGAATTAATGTCAATTTTAAATAACAAGATATTTTTGGAGTTATACTGGTCACATTATGCATCTTATTGAGGTGTGGTTGATTCCAACACATCACAACTGACTGATGGATAATTTCCCTAAGGAATCAAAACAATCAGAATGAATTTCCTATATTTTCAGTATGTCAATTGTGTTTTTTTTACTAAAATGTTATTTCAAACCAAAAATATGCACTTTGAGTCATATCGGTCACATCGAGCATTGATTTTATTTGAGAATACTTCATACAAATCACACATGATTTATAAATTGTTTTTCATAATTTGGAAGAAAATTGGAGCGTGTTGTCATTTTTTTCTTTGAGTGACACGTTTTGAACTAAAATCTAAATTTTAAACAGATAGTGTACAATTTTACTAATACTGGTCACACCGTTCATCAGATTGAGGTGGAGTTGATTCCTACACATAAAACGTGACTCATGGATCATTTTCCTAATGTATCAAAACAATCCTAATGTGTCTACTCAGTTTTAGTATGTCAGTTGTGTTTTTTTTACTAGAATTAAAGTAAATTTTAAATAAAATGACACATTTGGAGTTATATCGGTGACACTGTGCATTGGATTGAGGTGTGGTTGATTCCTACATGTCACAAAGGACTGATATGTCAATTTTATAAAGTATCAAAACAATCGGCATGCATTTCCTCAATTTTTAGAATGTAAGTTGTGCTTTTTACTTGAATTAATTTCAATTTTAAATAAAGAAACATTTGGAGTCATACCGATGACATTACGCTTCTGATTGAGGTTCGGTTGATTCCTACACATCATAAATGACTCATAGATAATTGTTCTAATGTATCAAAAAAATTTAAGAAAATATTTTCTAACTAAAAATCAATGCACAATTGCCTCGGAAACCTTAAAAAGTAACTTATCCATCTCAATATACTCAATCTTACCAGTTTAGAAGGATAATGGAAATACTATTGATCCCTATACAGTTGACACGGAATAAAATCACCCTTCTATAGTATAGATTTATTCAACCCAATGAAGAACCAACTATCATATATTCAGGACCTCTGAATGAATATATGGAAGTTGGTTCTACTCTCGGTTGACTAAATAGGGGAACTTCAAATGTTTTAGATTGAATCGATGTTTTTTAGAGACTAACACTTCTAGTTGTTGAAAATAAGAATAGTGGGGTAAGAACCTATGCTCGTTATGTCTCAATATCTCATAAAAAACTCAAGGGTTGGGGAAACCCGTTCTAGATACTTGTTATATTTTTTGGTCTATCAATAGCACACATAAATTGTAGATTATGACCACCAATTTCTTTGAAAACCCCAATCAACATGAAGTTCTTTTATTGTGTAAACAAGGACCACCAAAAACCATGAATATTAGTTGGGATTCTAGCCTTTAAAAATCACAACATTACCATCAAACAAATAGAATGATAAGGGATATAAGACTATTAATGTCGAAATTTTTTGAGAAGTTTACAATCTTCATTCTATAATTGTGCATTCTTCCATCAGGAATGTTTTCCATTCATATATAAGAATATCTATATCATATTTTGAATATATCTATTTTTCTAATAATGGTAGTACTGATAAAATATAAATACACAAAGGATTAATAATTATTTTAAAAGAAATATAAATTATCTTCAAAAATACGTCTTCAGGGATGCTGGTTTGTTCATGGAATGTGATCTCTTTCATAAATTTACAAACATAAATACCACAGTATTTATCATTTGTTTTTTTCAGGCACTACAGAATCATTGAGGAAAAAATTAATTTTTTATGTGTTTGGATAGTGAAATATTATTATATATACCTTGATACTTATCTAGTCATAGTACTTTTTAGGTTTCTTGTCCTTTTCCCCTGGACTCATTCGATTATGTAGATGATATTAACACACTACACAATCAAAATAGAATCCTCATTAAAAATAATATAAATTATATAACTAGATGTTTAGTTATAAAATTTTGGATGTAGTGTATTAAATATTGACAAACACCATCATTTGTGGTTGGTTTGTTGGATCTTTATTTATTGTATCTAGAAAATGAATATTTGGAGTATCCAAATTGACCACATTGAGCATCCAATGCTGCCTAAGAACTCAAAAAAGAATATGTAATGAAATAAATTAAAATATATGTGATAACATTAAACTGTGTATTTTTACCCCTTCATCATTGGTATTAAGAAGAGTCATCTATCTGTAATTTTGTTGTCAAATAATTTTACCAGTCCTTCCACGATTTCACAATGTTTATTGGATGTTATGTCTTCTTGTTCAGTAGTGGTGATGTGAGGAATAAGGAGTCAATTTTTTTTTCATGGGGAAATCCCTTCAATTGTCTTTCATATATACGCCTATGAAAAATATGAAATGTATTTATTCATAATTATCATAGTATATCATCTTTTTGAAAATCAAATCATGAAAACATACCTCATATAAACAATTACAATAGATCCTCCTAACCAATCATTGTTGAGTATTTCAGTTGCACTCTCAACACCAATGAAGTCTGATTTTTCCCCTCCATACATATTTACTTCAAAATCAATTATGTTATTGCCATCATATTTCAACATCGTATCCTCATGATCCTTCAATTATTATAAATGTGAATATATAATTGGGGTTATGGTGATTTGGGTATATTGTTTTCATCAGTTGGTGGAACCTAGAAATGTTTTTGAACAGCTCTTTCATTTCACCCCTTCCCTTTCTCCATATATAATAACATGCATAAGTTCATACCTTCTTTCATTAAAAGTTTATGGTTTAGCTTGAAAATTAAATTGGAAATTAATACCTCATTATTGACATGTTTTTTATAAGATGTGATGGCCATGCGATGAATGTTCCAAGAGATTGTTCGACCGTATGAATATCTGCATTCTAAATTGGAAATGGTAGCTCAATGATCAGATCTAGGGATACAATAATTTACACTGTGACATGATCTTTCAGAATTTGTCTTTTTTGTAGCATGTCATTCTAGATATTGAACATTTTAGCCCTCGCTACAAGGCGATGGGTGGGTGTTGATACATATAAATCACAGTCATTTTCTCCCTGTATAATATCAATACAAGAAAGGTATCAGTGTTTAGTGTCTATCTGATTCACATTTCACCAATACAATTATTATAAAATTGACTACCTTAGTTAATAATTGTTATTGTGGGGAATGTCTTGCCTCAAAACTGGTGTGGTTGGGGTGGGATCTTCATTTGTAGGTTGTTCTTGAGTTGTTTCTTCTATTTTCCTCCCCCAATAAAACTTGCTATCAACTCTCTCTGGTATTGTAATTCTTCATGAAACCTAGCTAATGTTTCTATCATCTTTTTCATTTCCTCAATTTGATCCTCCACTTGTTTCTTTCACAAAATATGTTCAGGGTGTCACCCCAAAACCCACACCTCTGACACGGCCATACTTTTTTGGCTACTTTAAGGCCAGTAAAAGTATCTCTGCATCCGGTGTGGGGGTTGTTGATTATTGTGACTATATCAGAAATAAAATATATTAATATAACTAATAAGTTTTATACAATATTTATTTAAAGCACAAAATATTTTATTATGTCATACTTACACATGTTTCCAACAATTTTTTTATGTTTTCATCTATTAGTTTTCCATCATTAGTTACACATGCCACCTTCCATAGCACATGGTGTAGGATGCAAGTGGCTGTGGATTTTGAATCTTCAAACTTCATATAACCAAAAGAACAAAAAAATTTTGTGGTTTTATGTCACATAAAAGTATTATGGTAGATTTAAAATCCGCACCAATTTTTTTAAGTGATGTGTACCCCATTTTTATTTAATGGTAGGGGTACGCTGGTTTTCATGCTTGTTTTTTATTTTCATCACTCAGTTTCCATTTCATAAATGAAACATTGTCAATTAAATTGTTGAATACGCGTACTGTAAAACAAAATATTACCATAAACAATGTACCTAAAAATACTCCTTCGCACAATGACCAATAAATGCATCCAACGAGTCTTGGGTTATCAGGTGTGTATAAATAAGAGGTGGGTGTAGTTTTATGTTTCTTCCAGCATCTTTAAGATGATATTTTGTAAAACGTGTGTGAAAACCCCTATGATTCCTTCCAAAAACCCTTAATACATGGTATTTTGGCGATTCATCTACTATAAATGCACTCCATAAGAGACGATTAAGTGTAATTCAATGTTTCTTTATTTAATTTTTAGTAAATTATGAAATTTATATTATAATGTTATCGTAATATCTCCCCACATAAATGTCTTAATCTTATCTACAACATGGGGCCATAAATTTACATCAATCACCATACATTTCCGAGTGATGATTCCAATGTAACTACTAGAAATGGACTTGTTGAGGTTAACATGTTTTCCCTTCTTATTCAATGTAATCTCATATTTTATTCCTTTCCCTTTATCCTTAATGATTTTTTCTAATACCATCGAACTACGGTGCTCCTATTTTTTTGCATCGTCGGTGATTCGTTACCTTTCATTTCCTTGGATATTCCATCATTAATATGTTCCTCCATCTCTAGAGTGCTAGAATCATCATGTGAATATGGTGGTTTAACCTCTACAATAGGAGCAGAAACAGGTTGAGAAACCAATTTTACGACTTTACTACGAGGAGCTTCAAGTTGAAAAAATTGTTGTTTCTAGGGATTGGGATCATCATCACATGCAGAAGTCATTATATAAAAAATTGGTTTAACATTTATTGTAGATAACATAAAAAAATTAACAATCAAATATTATTATAAGGCAACCAATTGAAAAACATGTTGTTCATCTACACTATGAGTACAATCAAGGTGAGAAACCTGTTGTTCATGGGAATTGGGTGTAATTCCCCAACCCTAGAATCTTGGAGTAGTTGAATTATTTTAATAAATAGAAATGATTACAAGGAATAAAATATTTATGGACCAAGTAGTTTAGTAGTTTTGGGAAAACAGATATATAAATATATTCCTCATTACAACTTGAAAGGAAAAACAACATAATAGTTTTATTGGAAGTGTCCACAACTCTAAATTTATCCCTACAGGTTAGTCATATTAACCTTCTTCATGTCTTGAGAAAAATGAAACTTAATAAATGGGTGAGCTCAAATTCTCAGTAAGGGTAAGAAATAAATTAGGTGATGTCATAACTTAAACATAAGGCATGTTGAATAAATAAAAACATATGCCATTAACAAAAACATGAACACGTTATAGTAGGAATAAGAGATGAATAAATAATTCCATAATCATGTGTCTTCTACTAGTCCAATAACCACATGAACCATCAATAAAATTTTTATAATGACTGAATGAAAAATGTGGGACATCATAACCATTCCGTCAAGGCCTTGTTCGAAGACCATAAATAATCATTTTTTCAAGGCCTTGGGCCAAGACCATAGTTTGTCTCATGAGACCTACCGATGCACCAAAGGGCTATAGTGGGCCTCACAAGACACTTACTAAATCCAATTCATTCCTATTATGAATGGGGATAAACATAAACAACATACACATTCAAATTGAAACTGACATATGAAATGTAAATAACTTTCACAAATCATTAATCATAAACACTAACCATTTGGAGTAATATGGTGAATTGTTTCAAGATAGAACATCCATAGTCAAACTAATCATAAAAAATTTAATATAACATTGTGGGTGATATCATAGGGGTTAAACCTCAAAGAATTACAACATTCAATACAGGATGTTTCCATAGATGAGGATACTTCAAAATGATACTATTGAAAAATTCTTGAGAAATAATCCTTTAACATTCCAAAGTGTGTCATACCACCATGAAACATTCAAAAAATAAGACCTTATAATATAATTAGAATAAGGATATTATTTATATGATATAAAAAAGTTCATTACATACACCACGAGAAATAAATAAGTGGTGAGCAAGACATATATCTCATAAAAGTTAACATGAGATGAGAAAAACTATTTTTTTTACTTTGGAAAGCAGAGTTCTTTTGGAAAATCATTTTTATTTTTCATGAAATCATATTTTAAACAATTATATCCCATAAAATAAAAGGGAAGGTATTTGAAATTATATTTTTTCTTAAATAAATTTTTATCTAGGGGAAGTTACTTAAAAAGTGTTTTTAATGCATCTTTAGAAATAAAATATTTCATTGCGGTTTACGGAACATAATAAAGGATTCTAAAGTGAAAAGGCATGTTTGCTTTCATAAAACCTAAAATGAAACAAAATATATTTTTTATGTTAAAATTTGTGATTTTATAAAGATAAATATGGCTTAAAATATAATATAGTGTGAACATAAAAAGGGGTAAGAATTCAAGAGTTTCCTTGAATTAGGCCTCCATTTTAGAAGTATTTCTGAAAGATCCTTTCAAAACATTTAACTCCCCAAAAAATAATGAATTTTTATGTTTGGTAAAAATATATATAATATTAATACTTATTTTATGATGAGTACATAAGAATAAATAATAATTCCATTGATGTAAATAGATAAGAAGACCAACCCAAATGAAAATGGAGGTTCAGGTAGAAAATACATACAAAAATGTAATCAATTGAATCATATTCCCCAAAATTAATATTAATTAAATGATAAAATGAATATCATGAAAATAATTTGATTCATGATTTGAAACATCAATGGTAAGTATACATACACCATACACATGTAGTAGTAGTGAATAAATAGTATCTCACAAAAATGGAAGTGAGATGAAGAAACACCTTACCTTAAGACTGATGGTGTTCTTCACTTGATCTTAGTGTCTGGATAACCAAATTAAATCCATTAATTAATATTTTCGTAACCTATTATAAATGTAATTTATTTATTATAACCTTATTAAGTTCATTCATGGCCTTTTTGATGTGTTAATAGGTTCAATTTCATTGTTCGGGTCCGTTTTGTTTCAGGATCGGTATACATATATACATGAATAGAGAATCATGTAAAATGGAGATTTTAGTATATAATTAAATTTATATTTTATTTATTAACATTATGAAGGTTACATGGTTGTAAATTTCATTTGGTTACATTAAATTATTTAATTATAACTCTTTAGGTTAATTGGTGGTTTTTTGGAAACCTAAACACCTTTTATTTATAAAGAAAAACCATATGTACAAAAAGATTCATGAATCATAGATGATAAATAATACATATATTATAGTCTAGTTCAACCATAAAAATTGCTTCATGACCATAATTGAAGACAGTAGTAGAAATTGAAAACCCATCATCCTTGAATGTGGTAAATTATCAAATCTTGGATAGGGTATTCAGTTTTATTATAAAATAATTTGGAAGGATAGATGATGAAAAAATATTACATTAGAATAATAAAATTCCTGATCATTTTATGTACTTAATTGTGATATCAGTTGGATGAGGTTGTTGGGGAATGCAATAGAAAATACTGGAACTCAAAATAAAAAAAATTGAGAAATCCCTCACGAAAATTCGGCAGCCTAACGACATCGCTTAAAATTTCATAAAATAATTGGATGAGGGAAAAGGGTATATAATCATTCATACACAATCTGAAAAGTAAAGGGGATATGTAATCTCATATCCTAGAATAATCCAATTTAAATTAAAAGTTAATAACACAATAAGATTTCTTGAAAAAAAGAGATATATTGTGATGAAAATTCTGCAGCATAAAGGCTATGAAACATGGTTTTAGAAAACATTAAAAAGAGAGGGGATATGGGAAAACCATTAATAAAAGACTAATAATATATTATAGGTACATAATAATATGAAAATAATAACATTATATGAAAACATTAAATATATACCACATAAAAGTGAACTTGAAATTAATGAAATGAAAAGTGGAATTTACCTCCTGACGTAATCATTCTTGAGAGCCTCTTTAGGGGAGCGGTTTTGGTCTTTTGGAAAGACCAAGAGGTATTAGACATTTGAAGTGACTAAGGAAAGGTATTTGGGTCGATCTTATATAAGTAAAAAGTCTTGATATGAATTAAGAGAAGAGGGAGTGAGGGGGTTTTATAGTGGAGTAGAGGAGTGAATTTTGAATATTTTACTTATTATATTTTTATTTCCCTCAATAAAACCAATATTGTTGTTTAATTTGACCCCTAATAGTAATAAGTGAATTTGATTTATAACCAGGTATATTATCAACTCTAATGATGTCATAAATTGTGTTTTTAATTGATAATTTGTATATACGGTATTTTATCGTATTTCACTATTCATCAAAAATTCAAGAATTTCAGAAAAATAACAAATATTCACCCCAAACATTTTTTGGCATGTAGAATTCAAAAAATTAATTCCATTTTCTGAAAATATTTTTCTAAATATTTTTATTTTAGTTTTTAAATAAAATCATTATTTAATCTAAAAAACAACTTTAAAACTATAACTCATTTTATAACACCTTGAGAAATTAATCAAGGACCCATAAAATTATATTATCACCATAAGAAAATAAAGATAATTTATGATTAAATTTTATGAAAATAAATTTCCATTTTAAATTTATAAATTAATCAGAAAATTATAATTTAAATATTTATGTCATACAAAAATACCAATACTTATACTATGATCATTCTTTCACTTTTAAGATATCTAAATTATACTAATACATTCATGGGTGAAGTTTTTATTTTTTCTGCAATTTACTATTCATTACTATTCATAATAGTATGTTAGTATTCATGAGGGAATGTTATTATTCACCAAAAAAATGAAGTTTCTCTTATCAAACTCTAAACATCTTACCGAACGCAACCGTGTATGTTAGTGTTTTTGAAATTCAAATTACAAAGGTGGAAAAATTTTGTTTTCATGGTTAGGTTATAACAATGTGGTGTTTTTTTAGATACATTGTATTTTATTCATTCTATATTAAATCTATTTTTAAATTCATGCGGTGTTACATTGGGAGCATCATCATGTACAAAAGTCATTATCTACAAAAGTGGTTTAATATTTAATTTAGATAACATAAAATCAGCAGTTAACATATATTAACATAAAGTAACATGATGTATATTAGAAAAAATATAACCTAATTATTGAAGTATCTTTTTTTAAAGGATGATAGGATTTGACCCCACTATCGACTAACCAAATCCCTTTATTGTGCTCTCTTCTCACATAAAAAATTTTGTCTACACTATGACCACTTTAAAATGATTGCGACATCCCAAATAAAGGGTCATCCTCCATTTAATTTTCATCTAACTCTTCAGTGATTTTGGTCAATAATAGAACAATTGACCAGTTTTGGTTTGTGGGATCTGGAACATAAAATACTTATAATACATGCGATTCCATTATAAACGGTTCATATTTATACAATTCCTTACCGAAATCAACTTTCACAAATCCCAACTCATCTATTTTAATAGAACTTCTATTATAAACCCACTTGCATTGAAAAATAGGCATTCAGAATGTCGTATAATCTAACCCCCATTTTTTATGATGCCAAAATATGACATATTTGTGTAAATTGGATTTCTATCCTTAGCAACAGAAACATGCATCGCTTCAGCCACAAGTGTAACTCCACTATTTTGTATGGTACTATCTTCATAATGTTCTTATTTATAGAATGTATAACCATTAATTAAATAATAATGGTAAGATAATATGTACACCCCTGGTCCTCTGGCTATAAATCTAATTCATTCTGAAATTGAGTTTGGATTTTCATTTGAATCCTTAAAAATATGGTCCTAAAACTATCCTGTAAACCGTTGATTATATTTATTTGATATCCATTTTTCAGCCCTTCATGGATTCAAATGACTACTAATTTCTTTGTGGGTTTCAACATATGGGTCAATGACCAAACTATTATTAAAAACATAAATCTAGGCCTGCTCTTAATCTATAATATTGATTGTGATGACCTCCATTCGATAAATATTTTCACCCACAAGTTTACCAGTGTGATGAGATTTTGTTATACCAATACTTTGCACATTGGAAAGGTATATTCTATATAATTAAATGACTTCCTCAACAATATATCACTCTGTAATACAACTCTCTGTCTAACATCGATTATTGACATACACATTCAAAATCTTCATATATCGTTCAATGGGGTACATCCATCTATTGTGCATAGGACCACATAGTTGAATATCTCACGCCAAGTGAACCATTAAATGAACTATCATATCAAATAATTTCAGTGGGAAAAACATTTCCAATTCACATAATATGACAGAAACCTCTCTTTCCATAGTAGGAAATATCATCGGGTCAATAACTTTGCTACATATAGCATTGAATAAGAAACGGATCTTTGTTAATGTATGATGTACATTCTTGGCTAAAATTCAAAGTAAAGCTATAGGAATTAGATCTTGCATCAAAACATGGAATTAATGTGATTTCAGAACTTTTAACATTAAATCGTGCATTGACATGATGTTATTCATATTCGATGAATGCCCATGTGGAACCTTTACGTCATTCAAGAAGTTGAAAAACTGATATCTCTTCTTCCTAGAAAGAGTGTAAGCAGTAGGAAGAAATACTGTTTGTTTTTCACCCTTCACTAATGCCAACTCTTCTCGTATTCCCATGTCAAGCATTTCCAACCTATCCATAATTCCATCCTTTGTTTTTTCTGGTGCATTTAGCAACATACCAATTACACTATCAAATAAATCTTTTCCCATATTCATACAATTATGAAAATGTCTAACATATAGACAATTCCAGTTTGATAATTCAAAAAAGAAAATTTATTTTTCTAATCGTTTTTTATGGTTTTTCAGAAATGGTTTACCAAAATAAGTTTCCACATGTTTAACTTTCTCAAACAGTTGATCGCTTTTTAGTGGAGATTGTGGTGTACATTCTTGTGAACATCAATAGGATAATTTTGTCCAAGATTGGTAATTATGTCATTGGGGTAAAAATTTGTGATGTCCTAGAAACACAATTTTCAATGAATGTGTCAACCTAATTGATTGTGTACCTTGTTCATAGATAGGACCCCCAAGAGTTCCTTCAATGCTATATTCTAAAGAATTTCCATAAGAATGAAATAAAATTATCATCCCATACAACATTTCTCACAATGTGAAATCCTCATTTTTGTAAGCATCATACGTCTTACCACCTAAATCCCATAATAATTTCAAATCCTTGATCAATGGCGCCAAATAATCATCAATATCATTACCCAATTTTTTACCTGATATAAGAATAGATAAAATGGTGTGTTTTAATTTCATTCATAACCATGGTGGAAATTTGTTATTTACCAACATAATTTGCCATATATTGTGATTTCTTCTTTGAAAAGCAAAAGGATTCACTCCATCTATAGATAACGCAAGACGAATGTTTCTCAACTCATTTCAAAAGTCAGGATACTCATGATCAATTCTCTTTCACTGAGGCGAGTCTGCCAGATGTTTTAGTTTTCCATCATTATTTCTTATTTCTGTGTGACACATCAATTGTCCTATAGTCTCCTCACTTCCATATTGGTGCCTAAACCATGAAATTGTTTGAAAGTACCATGAAAATTTCGTTGTAACGAATTCATATTTCTTGTATCGAGAAGAACCACACATTGGGAATTATCTAAGTAAATTGTGGTCCTTGTGAAATAATCTAACGTCATTCGGAAAGTCATGTATTCTTTCATAGATCATACCCATCAAGTGTATCATTCTTTTAGCATCTTATGTTCGGCTCGAGAGATCATTATATTTTGGTATCATGTCATTCAAGAGAGTAAGTTATTCTGTAAAACTAGTGTCACTCCATCTATTTCCTTCATTCAAATTATACATCATCATTTTCACTTCCCTATGTCTATACGATGCAAAACATTGATGGACACATGCCTTATATGTCTCATTATACCCCCTATCTAGCTCCTCTCACTAGTTTGTAGTGTTCCTCCAATCAACCTTATGGACTGGCTAACCCATAACCTGTGGGTGAACTCCTTTTCTGGTGTATCGAACACACCATTGGCTAAACCAAACCATATTCACAATTCAATTTATTATTAGATATTAACACCATCATAATCACCCATGAACATATCAACATGATAACTTGTTCACGTGTATTATTATGTGTAGAGTTTAACGCAATGAAACTCACCATTTTTGAACCTATAGACTTACTAACCTTTTCACATAACATTTATATATCATGATATAGAATCATTTACCCAATGCATTGGTGGAAAATATATTTATTTCCCGTATCATAATACATAAATTTTTTCCACTTCAAAATTAAACATTCATTATCTCATGAAGAACCCATATTAACTGTAGAAAATAAATTCCCAATGAATAATAGAACCATGTCATCAAGGAACAATATAATATTAAAGAAAACCAATATTAACAGTTACACTAATAAAAATTATAAGGGAGATATAATCAACATCCTAATTTAATCCACTATGTAGAACCACCGATTAAGGAAAAAAATGTCATGGGATATACCCTAGGTTCTTGTGTGTGAATATCCAAAATGGAACTATAACTACATGGACCAACATCGGATATATGTTTCATCCAACAATTACACGATCGACCCATTTATACCATACTTTACTCATCATAATAGAACCTTCCCACTAGCCATGTCTTAAACACAATGAGGGTGACCATAGAAGTGTGTGTACCGACTAGGGTAGCTTGAATCAAGACCTCCCACCAAGACACCCACGATAAAATAATAAAACAACCATGGAGGTGAGAAAGAAATCAATATAATTAGAAAAAAATGTCTCACACCTCACATCCAACACCATCACATATAAAATCCCATTTTCACATCATACATTCTTCATATAAATGATCAATAACCTATAACTGGTGAAACTAGTATAGAGGAAATCATTGAGGGTCACATAAGAAATAAAGCATTTACTTTTTGAAGTAAAAAATGGGTCTTCACATGAAAACTATTTAGTATGTGGAGTCTCATTCCCCTTCTCTACAGTTTCATCATTTCAATTATTTTGGAAGCTTTTGGAAAAAAATTCATTTTTTATTTGAAAACATTCTCCAAGAACATGGAAAATTCCTTTGAAAGAAAATTCAGAAGACATAAATTTAGTATAAAAAACATTTAAATGACCCTATGAAACTTATCAAATATGATTTTGATGGTAATTATTCTAATTTAAATATAGTACACGAAATTATTATGAAAAACTCTTTATTCCAAGCCTATATTTTAAGAATGAAAATTTTAATTTCACCCATGAACCAATACATTAATATTCATTATTTGAAAATAAATTTATAATGTATACACATTCCATGAATTATAAAATAAAGTAAGAGAAAAGAAACACCTACTTTAAACTGAATGGTAACCAATACACAACATGTCACCTTCCAGGGAAAGAACCCAAAAAACCTAAGGCCCTAAATCCTCAAGAAAAATAAATATCAATTCCTATGAGAAGGAGAAAAATATAGAAAATAGGGAAGAGAAGAGGGATGGGGGAGATAAAAGAGAAAGAGTGGGAAGAATGGTTCAAAGGGAAAAATATTTGTTTTCTTAAATAATTCAAAAAAAAATCACATAACATGAACTTATGAAATTATATAATATTATAATTCTCATTTTCCAAATTATATAATATCATAATAACATATAAATCATGACTAAAATATCACTACCTAGAAAATAATCCTAAGATGATAAATATAAGTCAAAATACAAACCTTTTCAAAACGATTTTTCAAAACATTGAATTGAAAAGTTTATTTAATTTTTTTTAAAGGGAAATAGATTAATATTGAAAACATTATTATAAATAGTTCCTAATAAAAAGGTATTAAATATACACAAAGTTTATAAAAATTATAAGTACAAATAATTTTTAAATTTTTACATTTAATTGAATCCTAAATAATTAAAACATGAAGAAATACATAGTGTATTCACGGGGAAAGGCATATGTAATGTGGTAAATAATAGACTCATAAGTCCTGGTTTTGTAGTTTTTTGAGACAATCAGTTCATTTGGAGAATGATCTATGAACTATCAAAGGATCAGTAGTGCTGTAGAGAAATCTATGTTCAGATATTTGTTATGGGTGTTAGATTGTCATGATAGTTTGTAATTGGAGTAATGATTAGTTGTGGTTCCTGAAAATCTTATAAATGTTTTGGTCACTAACAATCCCATGTGTGTATGTGGAGAGTCAAATTTTAAGAGTCATGTCTAGGTAAGGGGATGGTTTCATGAGTTATATCATTGGGTTTAGTGATGTGAGAAAGTATGGGAGTTTTTGTCAATGGTTGTGAGTGTCAATATTCAGCTTACAATGAGATATGATAATGCTTATGTTTTGGTAGTGATGCAATTTCATAGTGCACATTGATAGTGGTGTGTATATGTACCTAACTCGTAGGTATATGTGGTTGGTTTTGTGTGTGTGCATAAGTGACTGAGTTTCACTACATACTCTTTTAAGGGTATTAATTAGAGGATATCAAAAATGAATCAATGATGTCAACCTATAGAGAAAAGCTTGGGTTGATATGGTATCTTGGTGATATAATATAACATCATTTTTCACTTAGTTCATGGGCTGAATCATGTGAAAAATCGTAATGAAGTTTTATTCAGACATCTACACTTGGGAAAGTAAGAAAACTTTGTAGTATTTATACATCATTTGACAAAAAAATAATTTGAATTATTTATTGGATTGAAAAGGTATTGATAAGGAATATGGTGCCTAAATTTTGAGTTTTTTGAATCATGGGTGTATTCAAGAAGAATATTGGAATCGGGAGTCTGATGTGCAGGATCAGTGGCCCAAGATAGTTGAGAAAGTCCTCTAGAGACACTTCTCAAGGATGATAAGTCCTTATAGGGACACTATATGAGATAGAATATCAGTATTGGATGCTCCCTAAACATTGGTACATGTGACTTTCATGTATCGCTATACGTTTCTCCATACTTTTCAATTTCATTTAAAATGTGGCCTGCATAATTTTATACATACAAGGATTATTATTCATTTTTCCTTTTTCTTGGAACTCCACTCATGGTGTAACACTTATTCTCATGCTGTGATATTTTATGAAACTTCTGAAATTTATCAATTGATCTCCATCCAACTCAACGGCAATATCAAAATTCTAGAATTATTCTTTTGAACATATTCATACCCTCTTATATAATAATATCAAAAAAATATCAACCACTTATTTTATAATAACTTTTATAACAGCAATATATCATTCTAGAAATCTACTTCTAGAACAACATCCAATAACCATCATGTGTTGATAATAAATCCAACACCAATAATCAACATATATTAAATAAATTATCACTACAAATGATTATAAAACACTATTTTATTACATTTTTTTCCAATATGTCCATCACCAACATGTTAAAAATAAATCCAAAAATAACCAATATGCAATTAATCCAATATTAACACATTTACAATAAATTCAATACCATCCCCAATTCTCCATTAAATCATAAAAATATCACCCTATTAATTAATTGATACCACTATCATGAATCCAAAACAACATCGCATCATGCTTCCTACTGCTCATTTAAGGGACCAATAGATTCATGGATTCATTATGATTCCAACTACCCATTTCACAAAGAATCCCAAGAAATCACTCATCATCAAGGAAAAATATAGAGTCTTTGATAAATCCTCTACCTTATGAGAGTTGT
The DNA here is from genome assembly GCA_963277665.1 of Viscum album. Lineage (NCBI taxonomy): Eukaryota > Viridiplantae > Streptophyta > Magnoliopsida > Santalales > Viscaceae > Viscum > Viscum album. Next base: position 1,369,728,943 of record OY728134.1, read on the forward strand.
GGTGAATGAGAGGTACAGTGGAGGAGAGATACTGGTGGATGAGAGGCGCGACAGAGGAGAGTCATGCGGTGAAGATCAGTTCATTATAGCAGTGGAGTCGGTGGTTGAGGAGGAGAAGGAGACATGATATGAGGGAGGAGAGGAGGAAGGAGGGGATGCAGCAGTAGCGGCAGTGACAGTAGTGGCCACAGAAGGGGATACATAGATCAGATTCTGTGAGAGCATGAGGGGTGCGAGGAAGGAGGATAAAATTAGTGTTTATTTATAAAACCTATAACATCTCAGTTTCAAGAGCCGCCTAGATGTGCCCCGTAACTGGTTGGTCACACGGACTCAAGCGCATTTCCTCGAATTCCAGAGTCTGCCAACTAGAAGTGAGGGCCTTAGGTGTGTTAGTGGGGAAACTAAGCCCTTATTGGCAGAGTAACACAGTGGAAGTAAAACAGATACAATAGTGGAAGCAGTAATAATACCATACAACAGTAAACAGTGTTAGACTAAAAGAATTAAAATGGAGCACATATATAATGATTTATGATACATATGTCTCTGAAAGCATCCAAACACGTCACAATGTTGAAAACAGTAAAAACAAAAATTACAAAAGAAAAAGAAAGTAAACAGATCCACAACATCACAAGCCTTATCTTAGTCCCATGCGCTCCAGCCCTAAAATAGTCATGTACCTAACTAGAAGGGAACTTGCCCTTATCTAGACCTACAACAATATAATCTATTTGGGAACTAAATCATGACCCAAATAAGTTGTGAGACTAATACCAGTAGGAAACCACGCAAAGTTTTGTTTCTAACAGTCAGTGAATATATATGGAAAACAATAATAAAAAAGAAGCAGTAAAAAGATGTACTCAAAAGTAAACAATTCCATAATTTCAAAGCATTCAGTTTCATATATCAATCAATAATATAATCAAAAATATATAACCCTTTGGGAATTACTCATAGCCTAACCCCACTGGTTCAACCAAACAACACAAGAAACCCTCTGGGAAGTACACACAATCTAACACCTCTGGTTCAACTTTAGCACAGACTCTCTAAGGAAGCACTCACCGTCAATTCCCCCTATAGTCTTGTATCAGTAACTAAAAGGTGCTCTGGGGAAGAAATCAACGTCCAACTACCCCTATGGCCCTCATCGAGGAATGAAAGACACTCTGAGTGAGCACTTACATCCATCCCCATATGGTCCCACAACGTGAAAGTAAACAGACACTCTAGAGGATCCCTCAACATCCATTCTCCCTATGGTCAACTACACCAGGTTCTCACGGCCATGTGTATGTCATTCTTGCAAAATTATGTATTGAATCTAGATTAAACCTCAAGATCTACTCGGCTAAACAATCCACAACATATCATAACATGTTAGATAATATCACTCCATCAACAATACAAGGAATGGAAGTCAAGTAGAATCATAACAGGAAAAGCTAGAACAAATGGTCAAAACTAGAAAACATGGGGAAAAATCGATATCATGGAAAATATAACCCTATTATAAATCCTAAATCCTTTACAAAAGCACACAAGGCATAGTAGGTAATAATAGGGTGGAAAACCATAAACACGCAATACCCTGAACTAGGGTATTGGGATATTTTTCACATATAACTCAAAGAATATCAATGGAAAGGCACAGAACACCTGCCTCTATGTTGTGAGATTGATATACATGAACCTCAAGCATTGAATATCCCAAAAAACCGTAGATATACAAAAATGATAAAAATTCTCAACTGACGATGACTCTTGATAGAGGAGGAATCAAGAAAAAATGCTCTATAAGAAGGAAGAGCTTACCATGGAGATCCCAACGTAGTTGACAGTGGTTGATCAGAGAACAGATGCTCGATCGAGGGATTAGGGAAAGATCGGTATCGTATGGACGCTCACAGTCAAAGAAGGTAAAAAAGAAGATACTTATACCAATTAGACGCGACCACGATCTGTTAAATGAAAAAAAAATTGCATGGTGTGTACTTTATAAGTACATGGCATGTACATTCCATAACTGACACCATCATTAGGCGGTCTCTAGGTCATCGCACACTGTCGTGTTATCGGCCTTTACACGACCAACACACGGCTACTCACGGTAACCGGCTACACGTCGTGTACCCTTATAGTACATGTTTTGTACTCAAGAAATTTCTAGAAACTCTTATTTTCCTCAGAAACACAAGAAAATAAAGACATACCTAAAAAAGTAGATCCGAGTTCTTACAAACTTCCCCCCTTAAAAAATTCATCCCTGGATTTCCCTAGTAAGGAAGCATAGAAGTAGAATCCTCAAATAGCTCTGAACACTGTGATCGTACATCATCCTCCCTCTCCCAAGTTTCATCCTGTACTCACTCGTGCATCCATAGAACCAGTACCAGAAGAATAGACCAGCCATAGAGAACTTCCTCACTATAATCAACAATCCCAATAGGATGCTCCTAAAACGATGCATCCACTTCCAACTCAACCTCCTCGGGATGGAAGACATGAGACATGTAAAATAAGTACCGTCGAAGTTGAGAGACATGGAAAACTTCGTGCATATCCTGGTACCAATGAGCTAACTGCAATCGATAGGCAACCGGACCAACCCTCTCCAACACCTAAAATGGCCTGATGTATCTTGGTGAAAGATTACCCTATCTTCTTTTCCTCCGGTGTCCCAACCACAATGTGACATGTAGGAAAACCTAATCCCCTTCCTCTAACTCTAGACGTCATCTCTATCGATCATCATAAGACTTATGTTGATATTTTTTAGTAGCCACCCTCTTCTGAATCAACTATATCTACTTTGTGGTCTCTGGGATAGGAAGATGTCCTAGCATAGCTGCCTCTCCCTCCCCCATCCAACATAAAGGTAATTGGAATGGCCTATCATACAAAACCTCATAATGTACCATCTGAATAGTTTCATGAAAACTCTTATTGTAGGAAAACTCCACAAGAGGTATATGTTTATCCCAATATCCTCCAAAATCCAAGATGCATGCTAGAAACATGTCCTCAATTACCTGAATCGTACACTCGGAATAGCCATCTATCTGGGGTTGGTATGATGTTCTCAAAAGTACATGTATACCCAAATCCTTCTGAATCCCATTCCAGACTCGAGAAGTAAAATGTACATCCCTATTTGAAACAATGGAGTTCAGACCCCCATGCAAGCGTACAATTTCCTGGATGTACAAACTTTATAGTTCTTCAACATTTAAGGTCTCCTTGATATGAAAGAATTGATAAACCTTCATGATTATGTCAATTACAACCGAGATAGAATCATTTACTCAAGGTGATCTTGGTAAACCTTTCACGAAATACATCCTGAAATCATTCCACTTCTACTTGGGAATGGGTAACTATTGCAAAATCCCTACTTGTCACTAGTGCTCTGCATTCACATGATGACAGGTGGAACACCTCATGATGAATCCAACAACATCTCTCTTCATATCTGGCCCCCAATACTGACAGTGTAGATCACGATGCATCTTGGTGACACTATGATAATCTTCCCAAACTGAGGACTGAAAGTCCCTCATTAGCTCCTCACATATTTCTGCTGACACCCACACGTGCCCATGAAAATGAAATATCTCATCCCCACCTATTTTCCACATATAAATAGTGTCCTCTCCTGACATTATCTTCTATAAGACTGGGCCCATCGAATATGATAGCTACCTCATTCTCTCTCGGTTAAGAAGAATAGAGGTAAAAACTAAATAAGAATGAAACACCTTCCCATGTCTGTCGTGCACCTCTAAATGAATCTCAAAAAACAGAACCATATGCTGACACTCACTATGGGACTCTTGAACTACCTGTAACTAAGTACTCATGCTTAGCACATCATCCCATGTATTGACTTTTCCAGGGGTATAGGCATGCTAAAATTCAGAGGGCTGAAGGTACTCACCCCACCTTCAATGTCTCAAATTCAAGCCATGCTGATTGAAAATTTACATGATACTTTTTTGGTTGGTGAATACAACAAATTTATTTCCCAATAGATAATGTATCCAACAATGTAGAGCATGAACAACTGCAGCCAACTCGAGATCATGTGTCAGGTAATTTAGTCTCATGTGGCCACAAATGTGGAGACGTGTATGAAACGACTCTTTCCCCCTGCATAAGCACATCTCCTAGCCCTATACCTAAATCATCACAGTAAACTGTATAGGTCTCTCCCGGCTCATTAAATACTAGTATCGGTGCTGAATTCAACCTCCCTTTCATCTCCTGGAAGTCTGACTCACTAGAATATGACCACAAGAACTTTGCACCGTTCGTAGTCATGCCCATCAGTGGCACTGCTTTGCGTGAAAATTCCTATATGAAATTCTTGTAGTATTTATCCTACCCTAGAAAACTCCTTACATCAAATATTTTCTTCGGCTACTCCCAGGAAACAACTGACCTCACTTTATTTAGGTTAACTAACACTCCTATCTCTGAGATAACCTGAGCTATGATGTGAATCGGGTCCATCCAAAAGTTAAATTTTGAGATCTTAGCATATAACTGATGCTCTCTCAGTGTAATCATAATGAACTCAAGATGTATGGCATGGTCGTTTCGAGTGTGAGAGCACACCAAGATATCATCCACGAAGACATCCGCGAAAGAATCCATGTATGGATGGAACACTCGGTCCATCAGTTCCATGAAGACAGTTGGCGCGTTTGTGTGACCTAAAGACATTACCACATACTTGTACTGACCATATATTCTCTGGAGGACTGTAGGAGGTACATCAGATGGTCTAACATGCAACTAATGATAATTGGACCTCATGTAAGTCTTCCAGAACACTCGGGATCATCGAAGATGATCCAAGAGATCATCAGTCTATAGAAGGGGATATCAGTTCTCAACCATCAACTGGTTCATCTTCAGCTAATCCACACAATGTATGAGGATACCATCTACATTCTTTGCAAACAGGACTGGTGAACCCAAAGAAGAAGTACTGCGTTGGATGAATCCCTTTGCCTACAACTCCTCCAACTGCTTTTTGAGCTCCTGTAACTCAGGTGTAGCCATCCAATAATGAGATATGGACATCGATGTCGCTCCTACAACAAGCTCAATAGAAAATTCTACCTCTTGATCTAGAGGAAAACCTGAAAAGACCTCTCTAAATACATCCTTGAAACGATCCAACACTAGAGGAAAGAACATATTTGAAGTCCCCTAGTCATCCAGATATAAACATGCAATATGGACAGTAACTCCTCCCAACCCATGATGCTCGGGTTTCGCTATGCTCGCCTGGACATCCCATTCGCCCTTATAAAGAAATTATTATCCCTATGGTGATTTGAAACTCACCCTACGATGATAGTAGTCGAACATTTCATGGAAATTAACTAACCAATCCATTCCGCAAATGACATTAGAGCCTGTAATCTCTAAGAAATAGTGTTCCCATAAGAAGGGACACCCACCAACCTCAAAAGGGCACTCCTTTCACTAGCGTACACTAGCCTTTGTTATCCCAAAAAGAGTTTCTAGCATCAAGATATCATCATATGAAAAGATACAGAGCCCATGACTCTCCACAACAACAACAGACATAAAGATATGGGAAGCCCCTGTATCGAAAAGAGAAGAAGCTAAAACTGAGGCAACTAGGATCGTACCTCGAACTGTAGAGGGTCTAGGATCCTGCTCATGCTGGGTCTACTCCACTGCACACTTTTGACCCACACTGTGGCCCTATGACCCAGTATGACCACTCTAAGATGATCCAACCTACTATCACAAGAAGCCTGGAAATTGACTAACACGACCACAACCTCCACCTCGGCCCGTATGGCCGGAAGAACTCCAGTTCCCTGACTGGTGAGAAACATGTGGTGTTGCTCCTGAATGAGGACTCATAGAAGAATCCATGTCACCAGTTGCTGGTGAGAAGATCTAATAGAAGCACTGAAGATGGCCCATAATTCCACAATATCGACACTCCACGGGATCTCTCAGGCAATGTGGCCTCATATGCCTGCTCTTCCCGTACTGGTAGAATACCAACTAGCAGCAGAGGAAGTATCCTGCCTACTACGATCTACATGTGTAAACCCCCTATGGTGATTTCTACTTTCTGTTATCGGGGTATCAAATATGGATGTCGAACCACCCTGTCTCATAGATTCAGAATCCTTCATATTTGTTTTCTGAGATCTGTGCATGGTTTACTATAGAGGTGATGGAGGTTAGCCTGAAGATGTTCACCTGAGATCAGATGTCATTCCTAAGACCGTCATCAAACATCATCTTCAGAAATAACTCATCCCCTCTTAGGATAGTCATGAAGGGTTTCAACAATGTGAAGTGAGAAGAGTACTACATAACCGAGAGATTACCCTACTCTAAAACTCATGAACTCTCAGGCTCAATCGGACCTCAAATCTCCGTGTAGAAGTAGTCGTAGAAGGCACACTGGAACTCATACCAATCCATAACCTACTAGAATCCCGCCTATGAGATCACATCCCACCATTTCTTGGTAGTGTCCCATACCATATACGTAGTGATATTTACCCTACTCTCTGGAGGCATCTCCAGATGCTCGAAGATAGACAACATGGGTTCTAACCATGACTCTGTAGCCTGAGGTCCTATGTCCCCTATGAAGGTGGAAAGATGCTATTATTGGAAAACTCTTGTTATATATGACATATACGGGGTAGGATGTGGAAATTTTTGGAAGTTGTTCATGAACCTTATAAATCCCTCTCAGAATTGTGCATCAACACCTACGTCTGGAATGACGACTGGTGCCAAGACTAGAAAAACTGGAGGGTCTGCTTGTAGTCCCGGATCAGCCATATCCAGTGTTTGATCACTGCCCTGCAACTGAAGTACAACCGGAAGACGTCTCGGTGGCATGACTCTACAAGGTCAAGCAGACACCTTATATCATGATTATCAAGGACTAAAAGCTAGAAGTGTAAGAATTAAACAAGAGAAACACGACAATAAATATTTCAAAAACATGGATACATGGCGTGTGTATACTCTACACAGCATGTTACCTTAAACCATAACAAGGGCATGTAATTCAACCATATCTAGTCATGTAACACCCCTTATACATGGCATGTTCTTTATAAGTACACATCATGTACTAGAATCGTGTTCCCCTGCCTGATTTCTTCTACACAACTAACACACATGGTTCTCCTAAAACAATACTACAAAGCATGTTTGTTTGAGACACGACATGTACTAGAAGAACTCACTGACCCCTATTGTTAGTCACAATGTTGGCTATATGGATTACTCTACATGGCGTGTTCGAGGCAAACAATACGTGTATTACCTAGGTTCAAAACACTCGTGTTGTTAGTCACATGGCCAACTACTCGGGTTACACTACACGGCGTGTTCAATCTCAACATGGCATGTATACAATAAGTTATATCCATCAGTGTTGTTAGTCACACTGGTGGAAACATGGTCTCCACAATACGGCGTGTACATACAGTACACGACATGTTCCACCAAGATTTCCAAACCGCGTGTCTCTTCCCACACAGCTCGTGACACGGTTAGAGACTACATGGCGTGTACATAATGTACACGGAATTTACTTAAGAAAAAAGTTCATTCCTGAACAAAAGGACACATGACGTGTATTCATCATCACACGTAGTGTATTCTTGGTTTTTCCCGACAGTTTTCCTCATAAACTACTCCGTAACCCAGGGAAGCACTGAAACAAATACTAAAGTGCTAAATTCTGATTTGTGGGGGCCCAAACTCCATGTGAATCAAATCTTGGCATCTTATACATGTCACAAACAAGAATAACAGTGCAATGATCCATCAAATTCAAGTCCATTAGGTCCCATAAGACCTAAAGAACCATTATTTGGCATTTATTAAAACAAAACCTTACACAAACCAATACCCTATTAAAAAGAAGGTATTCTATCAAGGCATCTATCACAAAAGCACACATATCTATCACAACATCTATCACAACAACATGAAATCACTAGTGAACCCTAAATGGCATGATAAGAATGCATGAAATGTGAGTTCTATAAAGTTCCTATACGATTCATGAGATGTAATACCCTCATATCCTTAGGTTGAAATAGAAATAGAACCTCAATAATATAAAAAATAACAACACAAAACATGTGAATCACCCAATGGTGAAATCAATCAACTGTAAAATTGAAGAACCAGAAAAATTTCAATAATTGAGGTAAATTAGATTCTCCCTATACACTGGTTACCTAATCCCATGCATAGATTAGTAATAATGACCTATTCCTTTCTATCCCTAGCTATAGGCTCCAAACAGTAAGTCATGAAGAAAAGAACATACCTCTGATATGAATTTGTAACTTCCCTGTTTTGGGAGCCGCCCAGAGGTTCCCCGTACCCGGTTGGTCACATGGCCTTGTGCGCATTTACCCAAATGCCAGAGGATGCTAAATAGCAGCGAGGTCCTTAGGTGTGATAGTGGGGAAACAATACCCTCATTGGAAGAGTACCACAACAGATGTAAAACATAAACAATAGCGGAAGTAATAATAATACCATACAACAGTAAACAATGGAAGATAGAAAGAATTAAACTGGAGCACATATATAATGACATATTATAAATATGTCTAAGAATGAATCCAAACATGTCAAAATGCTGAAAACAGTACTAAACCGATGTACAAAATAAAAAGAAAGTAAACATCTCCACATCATCGTAAGCCTCCGCTAGGTCCCATTCTCTCCATCCCCAAATAAGTCAACTACCTAAAGTAGAAGGGTACTTTCCCATATATAGACCTGAAAAAATATAATCTGTTTGGGCCGAAAAGAATGACACAAATAAGGTGTGTGACTAATCCCAGAATGAAACCACCCAGAGATCTGTACCAATCATTCAGTTAATATATATGGCAAGAAATAATAAAAAAGAAGCAGTAAACAAAGAAGTACTCAAAAGTTAACAATTCCGTAGTTTCAAGGCATTCAGTTTCATATATCAAGAAAGTATCAAAATACAAACAGGTAACCCTCTAGGAAGTACTCACAACATAACCCCTATAGTTCAACCAAACAACACAAGCCACCCTATGGGAAGTACGCACAGTATATCCCCTCTAGTTCAGATTTTGGGCAGACTCTCTAAGGAAACACTCACTATCAATTCCCCCTGAAGTCTCATATCGGTATCTAAAAGGCACTCTATAGAAGCACTCAACCTCAAATTCCCCCTATGGCATGCAACGAGGAACTACAGAAACTCTGAGGGAGCACTTACGTCCATCCCATCTATAGTCTCGCAACGTGAAAGTAAACAGACACTATGGAGAAGCCCTCAACGTCCATTCTCCCTAATGTCTACTACACAAGGTTATCAAGACCATGTGTAAGTAAATCGTTCACAACGATGTATGGTATCCAGAGTAAACCCCAAGAACTACTTGGATAAAAAAAATATAGTATATCACCACATGTCAGATAATAACACTCCATCCTACAATACTAGGCATGGAAAGAAAGAAATAGCCTAACAGGCAAAACTAGACCAAATGGTCAAAACAAGAAAACATGGGAAAAACATCCATAGAATGGAAATGATAACCCTATCCACAATCATAAATCCTCTACTCAAGCACACAAGGCATAGCAGGTAATAATAGGGTTGAAAACCATAAACACACAATACCCCGAATGAGTGTATTGGGCACTTTTGCACATATAACTCAAAGACTATCTATGGAAAGGCACGAAACACCAACCTCCGAATTGTGAGATTGATATACGTGATCCTCAGGCCTTGAATCTCACAAGAACACCATAAATATACAAAAACACTAAAAATTATCAATAAAGGATAACTTTTAAAAGAGGAAGAATCAGGAAACAAAGCTCTAGAAGAAGAAAGAGCTTAATGTGGTGATCCCAATGTAATCGACGGTGGTCAAATTGGAGAACATATACTCGATCGGGGGCTCAGGGAAGGATTGGCACCGTATGGATACTCACAGTCAAAGATGAAGAAGAGGCAGATACTTTACCCAATTAGACAAGACCCCAGTCCCTTTAATGAAAAATCAAAGAAAATACAAGGTGTGTACTTTATAAGTACACATTGTGTACTTGCCATAACCATCCCCCATATTAGGCAGTCTCCAGGTCACCGCACATAGCCGTGTGTTGGCCGTGTTAAGGCTATCACACAGCTACCCACGATAACCGACTACATGGTGTGTACCCTTAGAGTACATGTAGTGTACCCTTAGATAACACGACGTATACTCAAGAAATTTCTAAAATCTCCTCTTTTCCTCAAAAACACCAGAAAATAAAGGAATACCTGGAAATAAGATCCATGTTCTTACAAAACCTGGTGGCACATTTATGAGTGTCAGATAAATGGCGCTAATAAAAGTAAGTTTTATCAACCCTAATATTGAAAGCACTGATTTATCATACTTTTATCAGCACTTTTTAGCACTGATGAAGGCCCATATTTATTAGTGCTGATAAAATTATGTTTTATCAGTGCTACGATTAAAATCTTTGAAAAAACATGCCTCTATTAGTGCTTTTTTAACTTTGATAAAGGCAGGTCTTTATCAACAATAAAAAATCACTGATAAATGTATGTTTTATCAGTAATTTTTAATTAGAGTAGATAAAACATACCATGTATTCATAATTATAAAATTATAACCCATATATTTATACCATTTATAATTTTGTAAATATATATAATTAATATATTTATTATAATTTCATAATTTAAATTAAAAATATATATATACATATTTTTGTGATTGTGTCTGTGTATAAATTAAAATGAAATATTTATATATATTTTTAATTTACATTATAATTAAATATATATAAATATAAATTGATATATTATATTTAATTTTAATTTCATAACTATTTAATTATATATAAATATATGTGTATGTATGTGTCTTTGTATATATTCATTAAGGAGATTTATTTAAAAATAAATGTATTTAAAATGTATTCATAATTTATATTTATCATTTAAAAAATATTTTTTTATTTTATAATTATTTAAACATAATTATATTTAATTAGTTATATATATTTATATTTATATATAATATATTTAAAATTTATATAATTATGAATAACTAAATATTTATATTTTGAAATATAATAAATTCATTTACTGTTTATTTGAATATATTTATCATTATATTAAGTATTTATGAGAAGATAAAACATCATATATATAGTAAATAAATTAATACACCAAGTATATATTGTACTGTAGTTTATATGTACAACATTATGGTCAATGAACATATATTCATGAGAATATGAATGTAACACCCCGACCCCTCTAGACAGGAACCAGTTCATTACTTGTGATATTAGCATGGTTAGAAGGAATGAAAATCCCGAAGGAACGATCAGTTTAGTAGTCTTGAAGAAACTAGATACATTTAATTAAAAAAAATTACATTGGATTAGGTTACAAGATACAATACATAATGAAAAACAAAAACTGCATCCACAAGACCTCAATAAATGACCTCCTCTTAATAACCTGTTGAAGGTAAAAATGAATGGGGTGAGCTCAAATGCTCAGTAAGTATTACAAATAGCGGAAGCATGAGTAAAATAATAACTGAATCATAATCAATCTGACATACTCAAAATGGAATTGTGAATAAATGAACAACTAATGCCATTATTAAACTGAGAATGAAACTACCTCCATAGATTTATTCATAGTGAAAACCCCATGGATAGTAATAATAACTGATAATGGATAAAGAGAATGCTTATTAATTTAACATCATGTTTCTGTCACATGATCCATAATACCGTAAAAACGGTTTAGTTCTATGTGTAGAAACCCGTCTGATTTTTGGAAACAAACATGAAGGGTCTGTCGCCAAACTATTTTGTCTCATGAGACCTACGATGCATCGAGGGGCTGTAGTGGGCCCCACCCACCTCTAAATCCATGAATTATTTATAAATATATTCAATACAATAGCACTATGTATTTACATTAACCGTATAGAATAGAGGATACAAATTCATCAACATTTCCACAGTCAAATCAACATTCAAAATAAATACCGTATGTAAAATGGTATACGACATAGAAAATAATAATATCCATGACATGAGAATATTTATATTTAATTGGAATATACTTTCATTTGAAAATTTATATAAAATGGGAAGTAGGTACTCCACATAATAAAGAGTAGGTGCACAATTAGTAAGCAAGTCACAACGAAGTGAAAATGGAGACAAAGCTCGTTACTGTGTTGTATTCAATTGAGTCGTATGAAAAAGAGTTAATAACCACCAAAAGAGTCACAGAATACAATGAATATAATGAGAAACTTGATAAAAGATGTCAAATAGAATTACACCTATACCAGATATAAGAAATAAGAGGTGAATAATGGAGATCCCACACAATTGAATGTGAGATGAGAAAAACCACTTACAAATATTTTGGCATGGTAACGAGTGTTATTAAAAGTCCTTAATGAGAGGTAAAGGGGTATACCATGATTTATATATAATAATGGAAGTATGGGGGATATGATAAAACAAACCCCATCATTAGAAATTAAAAACAAAATCACACAAGATATGGTGGATTCTTGAACAAAAGTGAGAGAGAGGATCCTTTACAAGGATTGTGCCAATAGAGTGATGCCAAATAAATGAATTAGTTATGAATGAAAAATAAAAATCCACCAAATATAAGTTAATATACACTATAAAACAACAGTAGGTCATTCACACATATTCTTGGAACAATGTAACCAATGAAATAGATGTTTAACTCAAAGAATGAAAATTGAGTTAAGGAATCCCTTACCTTTTTCTTGAAGGTGTTCTTGACTTGTTATTAAATACCTGAATAAACAAATTTGGATTATGAATTAATAATTCCAGAATATATTTTACATGTAAATAATTTATTTTAATCCTTTTTAGTTCATTATATGCCTTTTTGATTGGTTATAAGGTTCAATTTCATTGTTCAGGCTCGTTTGTTTACTTGGTTTTAAATGATTGGTTCACTTATATTCAAGATTGGATAAATATATAAGATGGATGTGGTTGTACAGAAATGATGTTATACACTATTAGTGAACATACAAGATATTACATGGATTTAAATATAATTTGGGTTACTTAGATTGAAGTCGAATATTTATATATATATATAACCTTTGTGATAACCATTTTGGTTAATCGGTGGGTTTTATTACGATGAACATGTTTTACATTATAACATAATACCATTTGTAAAAAAGTATTACTAAACTAAAAGTAGTATATATTAAATAATAATCTGGTTCAAACATAACACAAATGGTTTCCTGACCAGAATTAAAGATTATAATAGAAATCGATAAACCGTTGTCCTTGAAAGTGCAAAATTAGCACATGTGAAACGGTGCTTTCGTTTCATTCAAATAAAAATGGTTAATGGGGAGAAGATAATGAAATATATACCATTATCATGAAAACATTACAGTACTTGTATGTAACTGGATTTATCATACTATTTTGGTGAAGGGAGGTGAGAAAGGAAAAAACTATAAAAGAACTTAAAAGAAAAATTGGGATTTGAAAGAGGAATTTACCTCTTGAGACTTCCTGCTTTGAGAACCTCTTAATGGGAAAGGTTTTGGTCTTTTTATGAGACCAATTATTTCTAGACATGGGGTAGGTGGTTGGGAAGGTATTTGGATAGAATTTGGAGAAGGAACAAGGCTCGAGAGGAGTGAATGGAAGGGGGAGTGAAGGGGGGGTTTTGTAGTGGAGGAGAGAGGAGTTTTCATAATATAAAATTTATTAATTTATTATTTGCTCTCAAGACAACCAATAGTGATTATTCCATGACCAAGAACAGTAATATACGCATGTGACTTCTAACCAATTGGGCTTACATCTGCAGATCATCATCAATGACTCAATTAATCCATTATTTAGCATTTATTGGGAATTATCGAATTTTACTATTCATCAAAAATTCAAGTATTTCAGAAAAATCCCAAAAATATACCCTAACCATTTTTCGATGTGTAAAATCAAAAAATGAAGTTCATTTTTCAAAAATAATTTTATAAATATGATTAATTGAATATTTAATTAAATCATTATTTAATTGAAATATATAAACACTTAAAATTTTCATCTTCATTTTTAAGGTGCCTAAATTCATTTATACATTCAAGGGTATGGATACCATTCATAAGATTCATATTTCTATACATAAGTGTAAGTTACTATTCATATGGGTAGGTTACTATTCACTGAAAATTAACTTAATTCTATCAGACTCTAAATATCTCCCTGAACACAACCATGTATGTCTGATTTTCAAAATTCACATCATAGAAGTGAAAAAAATAGGTTTACTTAGCTAGGTTACAACAATGTGGTGTTTGTAGAGACATAGTGATCTATGAATTCTATAATAAATATATTTGACAATTCTTGGGGTGTTACATTATTCCCTCCTTCGAAGAATTGCGTCCTCGCAATTCATTTTATAACCACAAAAGAAATCTCTCTGATGTTCTTACCACACCTCCCGTCATAGAGGATCCTCAGGCACATTCAATGGAAAACTGAAATTGATTCTCATCTTCTCTAGTTCTATGACACAGACACACCTCAGATAGATAGGGTTGAAATCTTTCATTGAACACTCGGTCTTCCAGAGGGAGGTTCGAATGGTAGAAATTTTGGAAATGTTTGAGTGGACCAACACACGAAGAACTCGTCGAAATGTGTCTCAACTGAGAACATCTAAGTCATAGATGTTTTTGTAGAGGCTAAAACTGAGAAGTTGGTACATGTATGCCGCAAAAAGGTTTTCCTCCAAAGTAGCATCTTGAAAAAATAACCAGGCCGTGTAGTTTTGTCCTAGGGTGAAACATTGGAAATTCCCTTCGTGATATTTTCCACTTCGCCTATACTGGTCCAATTGTGTCATGGATATGTGGTAGTAAATGGAAGAATTCCCTTGATAGGTGCGAAGAATTTCCAGATTGTTTTTCACTTCATATAGTTGTTTAGATGTTTTTCTTAACATTGCAAGAGGTATGTACTCTTATTCACTGGTTTTCATCAAAATAATATCCAGTACCTCCACTATAAGAGATAATATATGGGTTTTTCCTTCCATATGAAAATTTATTATAAAATTTTCCTTAGTGATACTCATTAAAAAGTATAACCGATGAAAGGATAAGAAAAATAAGAGACAACAAGTTATATTCTTATATAACCGCTGGTTCAAAAAGAAAAACAGGGCTAATGATTTCCCTAGTCCCCCAATACATGAATACCCAAAACTAGTTAAAAGCTTTCAATCTCCCAGAACCATATGCAAAACTAGACACACGTCACTCTTGAAGTCACTTTTCTGGGAATTCCACCAATGCTAGGGTGCTGATGACCTTAGGTGGATTCCTAAGTTAGTATTTAGCTGCTCGATTTTCTTAGCCCAGACACACTGCAGACAACTAGGGTCGAATATATGCTTAAAGAACTCATGCTTCCATAGAGAGGCACGAGAAGTGCGGAGGTCGGAAATTTCAGTGTGGAAAAAATAACTATAATTCAAATGCACCGCGTCACTATTGAATATATTAATGTCTTAAAGCTCTCTATACATATTAAAACTCATGATCTGGAATAAGTAGGTCACTTTATGGTCACCATCATAGCCAGCTTCAAGAAATTTACCCACGGCTCGGAAGTTATTGGCCAAAGTGAAACATAGAAATAGAGCTTCATGATACTTCCCTCTTTTCCTATATGTAGAAAATTGTGTATATGAAATACGGTAATAGACCATATTTCTTCATTGGTAATGATGGAGAATATTCAGACGATTCGATACTCAATGGAGTATTTTACATGTCAGACTTATGTTGGCATATGGTAGGTCCTCTTCAGAGCATGTCTTGACAATTATAGTCTCTAACAGCTCGGTAGGTAGTGATAAAATATTGGTTGGTTGACTCATATCTTCTATATGAAAAGTTTTATTAAATCAACTTTCAGTATGGAGAATCCATTTTAAACAAATTTATTGTTTTATATAAAAACATATCAGAAACAGAGAATACAACATCATTCATTTAGACATGATTTATAAAACTCAAGAAATTACACAATATCTTGATCCATTTAACAAAACACTAGTATAGAATTCCTGACGTCCTCTAAGATGACTCCTCATAGATTCCACTAATGTTGGGGATTTCCCCAACTTTCAGAAAAATGGATCCCCAAAGCGATTCAAAATTCCTCTATCTCTTTGGTCTAGATGCAACGTGTGCAACTAGGGTCAACCGTGTGTGGACATATAGAATTAAAATTGAGAGAAGAATGTCGGGTATCAAGGTGAGTGACATCAGTATGAACTTGATGCCGATAATGAAAATGGGTAGTCTCATTATGAAGGGCTTCAAATTCCACAAATCGACAACGATGTCCGTATGTCAAAATCTAACATAGATATGATGCCCAGAGGCCACCCCCTTGTGCAGCCTCCTCAAAGTCCACAAGATAAAAGAAATTATTAGCTATGGTAAAACATTCAAAGATACCCTCTATGAATTTCCCTTGTGTTACATATAATGGGAATTGTGCACCTATCATGAGGTAACAGACGAATCCTGCTCCATGGTGAAGTTGGAGTACCCGGGGAGAGTTGGATACTCGGTAGAGGGTTTTTCATGATAAACGAATATTTTCAAAAGTCTCATATTTTTCTACACATGATTTTCCCATTATGGTCTCTAATAATTCTGTTTGAAGAGACAAAAGACATGTACCTTCATTGTCCATCTGAAAATTAAGAAAACATCGCTCTTAGTATTGTTTAAGTAAGTTTTTCATTGTTCAGTTATGGTTTCCAATGTTATTCTAACCAAGTCCTCTGAGGAAAATTTACATTAAACTCCCTCATAATGGCTTCTAAGGAAAATGTGAATTATCCTAAGAATATCCCCTGGGAGTTTCGTAACCAAGAGTGTAGCAATGCCAATTTTCGTGTACGAGTTCTCGTTCAAGTCTAGCTCAAAGCGGTGTTTTTGGGTTTTACCCCTAGATACATCTCTGACAGAGCCGCATCTACCTGCTCTTATCTAGACCGTGATGTATTGCTTGAAATATCAACATAATCTATTCCTTACCAAAATACCAGTATGTTCTTGTAAGTTTATCCTCAAATACTACCTTAAGGCTTTGTTCCCTACTATATATTTCCTTCTCTAGTTTCCAAGTTTCCTACTAAACTTCCTCTGATACATACTGTAACACCCCAACCCCTCTAGACAGGAGCTAGTGCGTTACATGTGATATTAGCATGGTTAGAAGGAATTAATTACCAAAGTAAAGATCAGTTTAGTAGTCTTGAAAAAACTAGACACATAGAATTAACACAAATTACATTGGATTAGGTTACAAGATACAATACATAATGTAAAACCAAAACTGCATCCACAAGCCCTCAATAAATAACCTACTCTTCATAAACTGTTGAAGGTAAAAAATTAAAGGGGTGAGATTAAATTCTCAGTAAGGGTTACAAATAGTTGAAGCATGATTACAATAATAAGTGAATCATAATCAATATGACATAATCAAAATGGAATAGTGAATAAATGAACAACTAATGCCATTAATAAAATGATAATGAAACTGCTTCCATAGATTTTGTAATAGTGAAAACCTCATTGATAATAATAATAATAATTGATAATGACTAAAGATAATTCTTATTAATTGGAAGTCATGTGTCTGGAACATGATCCATAATACCGTAAAAATGGTTTAGTTCTATGGGTAGAAACTCGTCTGATTTTTTGGAAACAAACTCAAAGGGTCTGTCGCCAAATTGTTTTGTCTCAAGAGACCTATAGATGCATCAAGGGGATATAGTGGTCCCCAACCACCTCTAAATCCAAGAATTATTTATAAATAGATTCAATACAATAGCACTCTGTATTTACATTATCCGTAT
This sequence comes from Viscum album, assembly GCA_963277665.1. Classification (NCBI taxonomy): domain Eukaryota; kingdom Viridiplantae; phylum Streptophyta; class Magnoliopsida; order Santalales; family Viscaceae; genus Viscum; species Viscum album. The sequence continues at coordinate 1,369,747,007 of OY728134.1, forward strand.
AGAATAGAGGATGCAGATTCATCAACATTTCCACAGTCAAAACATCATTCAAAATAAATCCCATATGTAAAATGGTATACGGCTTAGACAACAATATCCATGATATGAGAATATGGATATTTAAATGGAATATAATTTCAATTGAAAATTTATATCAAATGGGAAGTAGGTACTCCACATAACAAAGAGTAGGTGAAAAATTACTAAGCAAGTCACAACGAAGTGAAAATTGAGACAAAGCTCGTTACCATGTTGTATTCAATTGAGTCGTATGAAAAGGAGTTAATAACAACCAAAAGAGTCACAGAATAAAATGAATATAATGAGAACCATGATAACATATGTCCAATTGCAGTACACCTATACCACATATAAGAAAAGAGAGGATAACATTGGATATCCCACAGAATTGAATGTGAGATGACAAAAACCTCTTACAAATATTTTAGAAGGGTAAAGAGTGTTATTGAAAGGTCTTAATGAGAGGTAAAGGGTATCCCATGATTTATATATAATAAGTTCAGTATGGGGAAGATGAGAAAACATACCCCATCATTAGAAATTAAAAACAAAAGCACATAAGATAGGGTGGATTCTTGAACAAAATTGAGAGAGAGGATACCTTACAAGGATTTTATCATTAGAGTGACGTCGAATCAATGAAATAGATATGCGTGAAAAATAAAAATCCATAAAATATAAGTGGATATATAGTATAAAACAATAATAGGTCATTCACATATATTCTTGGAACTATGTAACCAACGAATTAGACGTTTAACTCAAAGAATGAAAATTGAGTTAAGGAACCCCTTACCTAATGCTTGAAGGTGTTCTTGACTAGTTATTAATGACCTGAATAAACAAATTATGATTTTTAATTCATAAGTCCATAATATATATCATATGTAAATGATTTATTATAATACTTTTTAGTTCATTCTATTCCTTTTTGATTGGTTATATGGTTCAATTTCATTGTTCGGGCTCGTTTGTTTCCTTGGTTTTAAATGATTGGTTCACTTATATTCAAGTTCGGATATATATATATATATATATATAATATGGATTTGGTTGTCCAGAAATGAATTTATACACTATTAGTGAACATATAGTAGATTACATGGTTTTAAATTTAATTCAGGTGACTTATATTGAAGTCGGATCTTTATATATATATATATAGCCTTTTTGATAACCATTTTGGTTAATCTGTGGGTTTTATTATGATGAACATGTTTTACTTTATAAAATAAAACCATTTTTACAAAAGAATTACAGAAATAAAAATAGTATATATTACATAATTATCTGGTTCAACCATAACACAAATGGTTTCCTGACCAGAATTAAAGATTATAACAGAAATCGATCAATTTTTGTCCTTGAGTGTGCTAAATTAGCACATCTCAAACGGTGCTTTCGTTTCATTCAAATAAAAGTGGTGAAAGGGGAGAATATATTGGAATATATACCATTATCATGAAAAAATTCTAGTACGTGTATGTTACTGGATTTTTCATACTATTTTGTATAAGGGAGGTGAGAAAAGAAACAAAAATAAAATAACCTAAAAGAAAAAATGGGATTTTGAAAGAGGATTTTACCTCTTGAGACTTCCATCATTGAGAACCTATTAAGGGGAGAGGTTTTGGTCTTTCTATGAGACCAAAGCACACTGGATGTGGGGGATGAGGTTGGGAAAATATTTGGACAAACTTTTGAGAAGGCACAAGGCTTGAGAGGAGTGAATGGAAGGGGGAGTGAACGGGGGTTTTATTGTGGAGGAGATAAGAGTTTTCAAAATATAAAATTTATTTATTTATTTTTTCCTCTCAAGAAAACCAATAGTGAGTATTCCATGACCAAAAATAGTAATATATTCATGTTACGTCGATCCAATTGGGCTTACATCAGCATATAATCATCAATGACTCAATTAATCCATTATTTAGCATTTATTGTGAATTATCGAATTTTACTATTCATTAAAAATTCAAGTATTTTAGAAAAATCCCAAAAATTTACCGTAACCATTTTTCAACATGTACAATCAAAAAAATTGAAGTCCATTTTTCAAAAAAAAATCTAAATATGATTAATTAAATATTTCATTAAATCATTATTTAATTGAAATATATAAACACATAAAACATTCATCATCATTTTTAAGGTTCCTAAATTCATTTATACATTCAATGGTATGGATACCATTCATAAGATTCATGTTTCTATTCATAAGGGTATGTTAGTATTCATAAGGGTAGGTTACAATTCATAGTGGTAGGTTACTATTCACAAAAAATTAAGTTAATTCTATCATACTCTAAATATCACCATGAACACAATCATGTATGTCAGATTTTCAAAATTCACATCATAGAAGTGAAAAAAACAGGTTTACATAGCTAGGATACAACAAAGTGGTGTTTTTATAGACTTAGTGATCTGTGCATTCTATAATAAATCTATTTGAAAATTCTTAAGGTGTTACAATGAAAATACGCATCAATTGATAGATTCATTTGGAAACATAAATTTATATATATATATAAACTATTTATATTTATATATATTAAAAGGTATTTATATATAATTTTATAAACATATACTATAATAAATATATAATAAATATACAACTAAAACTAATTGTTTCCCTCTTGGAATTGGGGATGATCTCATTGATTTATGGTTCAAACATCCCATGCGATTTCTAACGGTTTTGTTCGTAGTACCGGAAACATCAAATGATTCCATATCCATTTGAACCTACTTTCCAAAGGTAGGTGCTAATTAGTTGTGGACTGATGAGGCTTAGGAATTTTCATTGGTCAAGAGGATGGGAGGTCAGACTTATCACACCTTTTTGAGGGGAATTATTATCTACTCTGGGACTCCCATTATAGATTTAAGTTATGTTTGTGAATTTTTATTACATTACCAAGTATAAAATGAGTTTTACTTTAGATCTAACAATCAATTATTGATATGTAGGAAATTTAGAGAATATTTAATATGTATTCGATGTTCTTCATCGATAGAGAATCATCTGTAATTGTTAGAGATCCTTAGTCAATGGTATCCTTTGATACATAAAAGTCTCTTGGTCATTATGATGACCATAATGGTTTTAAAGCAACTCAGTGGGGCACTTGATGTTTATTGTCATTCAGAAGGACATTGATTATTTCAGAGTTGAGATCGTACTCATAGATGGGCTACCTATGTATCCATTGTTTTGGAAACGGAATCATAACCCACATAGTTCGAGTAAGGGAGTATGATGTTTATGATTGATGGCTCAAATAAAGATGTCATAATTAATTTTACACTCTAATCTCCCTTGGGTCATGCTCAGTGTGAGAAACAAGAGGTATTGGTAAAACCAGACAATTGTGCCATGAAAGATGCAATAATAAGAAATGATTTGGGGCTTATGTATGTATGACTGCCCAAATAGATGAAAATTAGGATTTACTTTAGGGATGAAATCCAGGAACATGGTCCATAAAGGTATATTTACTTTGTGGAGATTTGGATACTCTAATTTGGGGATTACTCCTAAAAAAGAGGCCCAAATTATGAGGGGACTTTTGATTGGGTTCTACTCCTGAGAAGGAGATCCAGATCAAAAGGAAATTAAGACTGGTTAAGAGAGATTAAGGCTAGGGATTACTCCTGAAAAGGAGGCCCAAGTTAGAGATGACTTGGGACTTACTTCTGAAAAGGAGGCCCAAGATAGGAATTATGGTTGGGGTTTACTCCTAAAGAGTATGCCCATATTAGGGGACCTTTGATACTGGGGATTACTCTTGAAAAGGATGCCCAGGTTAAGAGAATTATAGTTGGGGTTTACTCTTTAAAAGGATACCCAGATTAGGGGACTTGGGGCATACTTCTAAAGAGGATGCCCAGATTTGAGAATTATGACTGGGGCTTATTCTTGAAAAGGAGGCCCCGGTTAATGAGGAATTTGGGCGTATTCCTACGGAGGATGCCCAAGTTAGGAATTATGACTGGGGCTTATTCCTGAAAAAGAGTCCCATGTTAAAGAGTTCTCTCATCATAAAGGATGAGGTTGAATGAATGAAAAATCAATCCCTAGTGAAATAAAGATGTGAAAATCACCATTTTTGAGAGATATTCCATTGAATTACTTTCAGTTAAGGACGTCAAATCAAGAAACATGCCATAAATGGATTTGAAGAGTATCTTGAAGACTGAATCTTGAATAGGAGAGGTGGAATGGCATAATAGGGGTTAAATGGGTAAGAAAGGAACCCAAAAAGGCAAGGGCGTGAAAGTCCTGGCAGGCGTGCAGGTACTGCATGGGCACGTGAGTCCTTGTCACGCATGTATACCTATGCAACACATGGGTACTTTCTAGATTGTTAACCAGTATGGTAGAACATGGGCGATCCTTGACCAAAGCCTGTAGAATTATCCTGAGGTACTTTCAGAAGAGAGGCGCGCAAGTTTTTGTGAGGAATTAGGGAGGCGCGCAAGTATGTTCGTTTCCTTTAAGGGTAAAACACCTTAGGTGCGCAAGTGTTAGTGAATTCTAACACTTCGACCTTACTCCTCTTGTTTAGACCTTCCATTCTAGGTAATGACTTACTTTAGAAGTGTTCGGAAGACCTGAAGAAGAGACTTTAGCGTTCAGAGCTCTATATGTGAATTCTAGAAAAATTCCCCCAAAATGGGGGGCCCGCTGGGGCTATTTATATACTGGAGAACACCGCAGGTGGTTATCACTTAGGGCGTTCAAGTGTACTTGAGCAACCATTGCAGCACACAAGTGTACTTGCACGACCATTTCGGTGCTCAAGTGTACTTGCACGACCATTGTAGAACTTGCGCAACCCTTGCGCAATGTTCTTCTTATTCCTTCCTTTGTCATTTTTTGATATTTTTCACAAGGTTGAATCACTTTGATCTAAGATATTCCCCTTTTCCAATCTTTTGATTATGTGATGAAAGGAGCGTCAACAAAAGTCCCCCCCCCCCTCAGAGTTGGATCCAAAAGAAATGAGGATTTGACTCTAAGGAAATCGAGAATCAAAAAGGAAATTGGGGCGCACAGGGTAGGGCACGCAAAGGAGCTTCGGGCACACAGGGGTACGGCCTTTGGTCGCGCAGGGTACAACGTGCAGGGTTATAGCCGCGTCTATAAATAGGGGTTTCATTCCGTTCAAAGAACTCACCTCTCCCGGATTTCTTTCTCTCGGCGCATAGCTTGGATCTCGAATTTTTCTCATCCGTGCAAGTGATTCCACTTTTTTGTGCTTCCTATTTCTTGCAACGTGCTTCTGTTAAGGTATTTGGACTTGAGCGGTGATACCTGCGTGACCAATACATGGGCGACTGAAGGAGACTAGTGCGCCAACTATGGGACTTTCGCCCCTTAATAACTTAGCCTATTTCTTTAAATCCTTCACACATGTTATGAAAAATTAAAATATTTTAAGAGTTAATTATTCAACTTTTATGTAGATCAAATGGCTCCAAAGCGAATCAGAACGGCTGATGAACTGGCGAGCAAAAGAATTGATGAGATGATGGACATCATTGGCCATGATTACTATTCCATCTACGAAAGAACTCTTCCAGACATGGCTACGAATCTGAAGAAATATCATCGTGATTTCCCACACAGCATCTATTTACCTCTATATGGCCATCGTCACTTTCAAGATGTCAATATTTCAGAGGCAAAGAACTATCTCCCACCTTCTTGGTTTCATTCGTATACCAACTTTTCTTCCGCAAATGTGTAAATCGCAGGAACATTTTCAAATACTGGAAGAGTATCAAAAGCTTATATAATGCATCATATCTCATGTGCTCCAGATCTGAAAGATCACAAGCCTGAGCTGCAACCACATTGTTATCCTTCAATATTTCAAAACTCTCAGATGGATCAATCCCAAGGCTGGAAGGAGAAATGACAATTCCATTCTATAGGAGGGGTGAATCCTACTTGTATGTGGGCTTATTGGTTGCGACAAACTTGTGAAGAGTTTCTCGTGGATTTTATGGGAGCTTCAATTTATGAAGCCTTCTGGGCTGGGCAGCCGTATGTCTATAGGAATGATAATTTTGCACAGGAATTGCTTAGCCGCTGGAGCCCAGAAATTAATTCTTTCTATCTGACCCATGGAGAAGTAGTCATTAGTTTGTGTGATGTCTACAAGATCTTAGGGTTTCCAATCCTGGGTGATAAGTATGAAAAATTCATCCCTCCAAAGGCAACCATGAATGTTCTGTAGAAGACTCCGAATTTGGTTCGAGAGTTATTGAAGATTTATCATAAACTCAAAATCGTAAAGACTTAAAAGAATTATTCTATAAAAGAAAATTCATCCAGAGGAATGGATGAATGTGTTTCTCAAGAAGAAGAGGGAAAAGGGGCCCACCTGTACTCGTCCTATCAGCTGCCCTAGAGCTGATAAGAGTGGTATTCCGGGCACATTCTGGCCGACTCCGGAAGCAGGAGACTTTGAGAAACGGGTGTATGAAGTGAATCACAAAATCCTGGAGAAGACCCGTTTGGAAGGCTTTTTAGACTTATGGCTCAGTGTCCACCTCTTTCCTGTCAGAGATTCGATGGGAGGCGTCAGGCCAGGGAACTTCGTTATCGCAGCCAAGTTGGCTAAGAGGAAGATGGTGGGGTTGGCTACCATAGTTTTGGGAAATATTCACAGGAGCTTACTCCATGTCTATATGGGTAAGTCTCCTTTGAGATTAGTGGGACCATTCCACGTTTTATTGGGATGGATCGCCACTCACTTCCAGACATATTCTGTTCAAAACAGAATACAGATTCCCGGAAGTTCTTTCAGGCCGTCTGTTCAGGCCATCTCTGGAGTTTGTCCTTTTTCCCTCAATGCTTATGATATTAGGCCAAGGATGGGTATGAATATAGAATTCCACCTCTTTCCCTATGGAAATCCGCCGACCGGGCGATTTGTTGACGATGGATCAGCCAACTTAGAACAGAGGTCTTATATACTGGCCTGCAGAGATGGTGTACTGGCCACCCGAATTGATGGGGAAATTATATGTGAGGACTATGCTCCATATCGATTTGCACGCCAATTCAAGTGTCTACAAAAATGTAACGCCCTGACCCCAGCTACCCAGAGTCGGTGCATTACTTCTTTACATTGGCATGATCACAAAAGATCATGTCTCGAAAGACCGATTAGTTTAGTAGCCTTGGAAACACTAGATACATTCGTAAACATTACATTACATCATAATGTGAAAAACTACAATAACAAAGTCTCCATAGTCCACACTCATATCCTCTTCTCAAAATCCCTGCAGGTCATTCATAAAATACTTCTTCACATCCTGGAAAATATTAAAACATTGAAAGGAGTGAGCTCGGATGCTCAGTAAGGTTAACAATATAGCGGAAGCTTTCATAAATAAAAATTAACATTTAAGGCAATGTATAACTGAAACAAAAGCCTTTTAAACTTGAACTTCAACATAATATGGCAAAAGTAAAATGAGATAATGACATTCACTTCTTCACATGGATATTCTACTGGTCGAATAATCACATGCAATATCAATAACCACTTTCATAATGATGGAATGCATAATGCCAGACATTCTGAAACAATTTTTCAAGGCCTCGGCCAAGACGTCTAAAATGATTAAGGCCTCGACCAAAACCATAAATCAAATTGGGAAAGGTCCTCGGCCAATTCCACGTCTAGTTGTCTCATGAGACCTACCGATGCTTCGAGGAGCTATAGCGGGCTCCACCCGTCACTTATTAAGTCCAATGCATTCCTCATATGAATAGGTTTAAACATTTCATAAACCATAACATAATCGTATCACATAAAACATGCATAAAGGAAACATAACATTTCCACATTTCAATCACAAGATAACAATACAACACATTGATATAATAAAAACTCTTTCAAAACCATTTTCAATACCAAAATAAAAGAAAGTTAAAACATGGTATTTATTTTTCTTTTAAAAAAAGGTACGGCTTGTAAAGGAAGCCGAAACTCAAATAATATTCACGGCGGCGGAGAAGTCATTGTCGCCAAATTTGTACGGAAAGAAAAAAATTCCCTTTTGTCGTTTATTAAAATGCTTTGTATAAAAAAGATTCCTTTTGAATAAACGTAAAAGTCAAAGGGGTTTATACACCGTATAAAAGAAAGTTGTGTATAAAACCAAATATGCCTCAATGAAGGAGATTGAGACGAAGTCCATAAAAAGATCATTTTAAAAATAAAATAGATCTATTATGGGTATTCAATATAGGAACACATAAATAAGGTAAAAATACAAAATAGGAAATAATAATATCATGACATAATTTGAAAGTAGGAGATTAACCCAAAGAATGGAAGTTTGGTTAACAAGTTCCCTTACCTTGGGTCTTTTCCTGACTCGACCGTTCTTTAACCTCCTGAATAATAAACTAGAGTTAATTTCTATTTACTTAAGGACCTTTTTTATGTTCATTATTCCTTTTATATCACTTATTACCATGTTATGAACATTATGTAATTATTTAAGTTAATAACGGTCGTTTTGTCGATCTTTGGTACTTGAGTCAACAATAAACTTCTTATAATTACAAGTTGTTTATGTGGTAGAATATCCATTATATCCAGAATTATATTCATGATATAGATATCATATATATGATATATATACAGTATATACATTCATTCATAATGTCACGTAACATTTAGAGATAAGAAATGAAATGCACCGTTCATGGAGACGGTAAGCCGTACGTACGCATGAACGCTAATTTCATTTCTATTTCGTATTTAATGGAACAGAATCATAATGATATAAATTTATAATATAATTACAGTATTATATAGTGTATAATACCATTTAATCCATCCTTTATACATCCCACATATGGCATTAACGATTCAAATCACTTTGAGGGGGCGGTAGTCCGCACTTCCTAAAATGAAATTATCGCGTTTACCCATAATGGAAATCATAAAGTATGCCATAATGAGAAATAAAGAAGCATAAGTAAAACATAAAAACATTATATATCATATATAAATATAGTGACATCTTAATGGCCACCTTTGAAGGTGTTATATGAGTGTTGAACAATCATCGTTTCGTGAGGCATAAATTCGCCATCTACAGAAACCGTATGTTCTTTAACCATTAGATGTAGGTGTGTGTAAGTGTAGCTAGAATCATTATTATAACAACATCCTAGTATATTTAGGATACTGGTGTTGTTACAAAAGAAATGAATAAAAAGAGTTTAGGGGGTTGGAGAAGAAAAATAAAACAAAACAACATTAGAGAAGACATTACCTCAAAATCGGGTAACTCTTTTTGATTTGAGCCAAAGGCTTCCTTGAGAAGAGTTCTGCCCAACGTGAGGCTTCTAGGAGTAATAGGGGGATGTTGGGAGAGTATTTGGGAAGAGGTTGTCCGAGCCAAATGGCTTGAAGGTGCGAATAAGGTGGGAGAGGTGGGGGCCTTTTATAAGTGGAGAGGAGGGGCTCTTTTGGAAAGATTGAAATGTTACATTATTACACAATGCTTTTCGGATTCTAAAGGTCCCACACTTATATAATTCGTGTCTAAGGTGATAAGGGTTCGAAATCTACCCATCCAATAGTCTTTGGACAAGTGTAAGCCTTGTAGTTTACATTATCTTTTCATTTTATTAAAATCGTTAAATAATGATGTCATCGCTGCATCATAATAATGTCAAAAATAATTTAATTTATTTAATTTCTAAAAATTATAAAAAAATACTATAATGTAGGAAATCCTTTTAGCTTTCTAATGAATATTTATAGTTAAAATTTGGACTTGTGTAACCCCACTTAAAAACTATTTTAGTAAAACAACTCATGTTTGTGTCAATTTAATTTTAACATTAAATAAATATATATTAATGTCATTTTCCAACCAAAGTGGATCCATGGGGTCCCCAAGTTAACCCATGGGTTGTCTTGGTCGGCCATGACTCATCCAATAAGAGTTGGACAAGTTTCAAGCTCATATCATATTATTAAAACATTGTTTTTACCTTAAACTACACTAATTACCTCCAATCGCGATTAAGAACTTAAAAGTTAATATTCATCAAAAAATTATTTTAATCTCATTGAACCACATTTTACTTCTTAATGAAAACTAGGTATGTAGAATTTTTGAAAATCAAATCACAGAAGTGGTAATATTTCATTTAAACGAAAAATCAGTTATTTAACTACCACTTAGTGGTTTCACTATTCATCAAAAATTGAAGTTTTTCAGAACAATGCCAAAATTTCACCCTAAGCTATAATTGATATTCCGAATTCAAAAATGATGTCTATTTTACAAAATTACAAACATATAAGTTTCATTAATTAATATTATAATTAATTCCCACTATCACAACAAATAGCGTGTTTTTAAGAAACAATTTATATCAAAAGATTGACAATTGTTTATGTCCAATTTCAATGTTAAATTAATTATAATGACCACCATTGGATAAAATGGTAAAAATATATTCTAATTATACTTTAAATCCACTAAATAGTATAATTTATCACAATAAATTATTTTGATTATAAAAGTTGTTTTAAGTATTTTTCACTATTCATAAAAAAATTGGAAGTTTTCAGAAAGTTACAAAAAATTCAACTTAGGATAATTTCGATATTACGAATACAAAAATGAAGTCCATTTTAAAATATAAAATTTCTATAATTTTAAAAAGTGGTTATTACTATTCATAACTGCTACTTTGATTAGTCGCGGTGTTTTAGAACTCGAAGTTGCGTACAATGTAAGCTATTGCATTATTGAATGAGAAGCGTATTGTGGAAGCTCGGGGTGTTACATTATCCCCTCTTCAATAAATTGCGTCCTCGCAATTTGAAATTTTTCTTGGAAAATAAAAGGTTGAAAATAGAAAATACCTTTGTGGAAAACCCACATCAGAAATAAGGTTAATAAAATTTAGTCTTAATAAGAGGGAAATAAAAATAAAAAAGTCACCACCAAATTATGATCTCGATAAGGAGAACATTGGTGGAAATTAGAGAAATATAATTGGAGGAAAAACGTAAATATTTGTAGGGAGTGATTGAGGTCATCATTCACAATCAACTGTCAAATTGAGGGCCTCAAAGCCTTCAATCTATGTTGATTTAAAATATCATTAGTTCAACAAGACATAAGGTATTAGGATAACACATTTTTTGATTTAATATACCTTTACTAAAGATTTAGAATTAATTAATTCATTGAATAAGAGATAGGTATATATATATTTATGCTTGACAATTAGAGTTTCAACCTTCAACTCATCTTTCACTCAAAAAGATAATAGAACTCAAAAATATTATACTTGTCCTAATTGTATAAGGTTCCAAATTTTAACACATACCATTTAGATTAGAAAAACTATTTTGTAAAAACCAGGGACTTCACGTAGTCCAGTGGTAGGCGATTAATCCCAATCGCACTATGGTCGTGGGTTCGATTCCCACAGCATTATCCGATGCGATGGGTTGTCACTCGGTCTGTGTGTTGTCCTTTTTATAAATATCAAAAAATAACCTTAACAATAGTATCCAATGTAAAATATAATCCATTCCAACCGTTATAGTTATCCAAAATACTTTTGTCCAACTCATAGTCCATATTTTATGAGGAAGGTAAATATAATGAAGCTCCTTTTTTTTCTGCGTAAAAACATGTGAACACCTTCGTCATGTATTCTTTTAAAACACTGCAACATACTGTATTACCATAAATCCTTATTGATTACATTCATGATCCCTTATTTCTTATAGAAAACTAGATATACTCCTTCTATCCAAAAATGTATAAAAATCATTAATCAGTTTCAAGGATGTTAAGAATATCCAACATAATTTATCCGAATCAATCATGTTTTATTCCAAAATCACCATCTTGGTATCAGAACCATATTATGGTTTATCTTTCTCTCAACCATATATTTTCCAAAAATTTAACCTACTATGGAGTCACTTTTCTTGGTTCCACACAATATCAGGTCCTAGATGAAATAGTACTTTAGTACAATCCTTATATACTCCATAATTATTATAACAAGTACATCATTGACACAACACTCAAATTACAAAATTCTTTAATAACAACATAAGAACTCTAATCATTCCTCCTCATCTGTGGTATTGTCATAACTTTATTATTATCCAATAACATCATTTGGGGCATACTCTGATGATTTGAACATTGGTTTGCGTAGTGTCCCCACTCCTTGCAGATGAAGCATTGTACATTTGAAACCTTTTTCTTACCCTTGAATTCACGCACTTGGTGTCCTTTTTCTCGACACTTATAACAAACTCCCATTCCCTTCAGGCAAATTCCAGGGTGTTTCTTCCCACAGTTATCACATATTGGAAAATTCGTCTTTTCCCTCGTCCCTTTATCCATCATTCTCTCTTCGATCCTTTTCTTCTCTTTCATCCCTTCAAATCCATAAGACTCAGAGAATTCTCTACTTATCTTATTAACACATGATACTATTTCTTCATATGTTGATAACACATGGGAGAATATTTCCCTTCTAAATGTTGGCTTAATACCATGAAATATATGATCCTTCTTACTCTTTGGATCATACGTATTGATGGAGTTCATATTCCTTCTACTGGGCGCCATTTCTATAAAATGCCATAAACTAGATTAGTTTATGAATCAAAATACATAATTCCATACTTATAAAATACTTAACATAAATTGAACTATTTATGGATATAATCCATAATCATAAAAAGGTTTTCTTTGAGGAAGTATATACTCATAACCGTTCATAGTGGTTTGTAAAGAAAACGAGAATTATCCTAAGCATATCCCCCGGGAGTGTCGTAACCAAGAGTGCAGCAAGGCCCGTTGTCATGCACCAGTTCCCGTTCGAGTCTAGCTCAAAGCGGTGTTTTCGGGTTTTACGCCTAGGTACATCTGTTCCAGAGCTGCCCCTACCTGCTCGTATCCAGACAGGGATGTATTGCTCGGAAAACTCACAAAATCTCTACAATAACAAAATTCTAGGAAGTTCTTCTATACTAATCCTCAAAGTCTATCTTCGGGCTATGTTCTATAATCAGAGTTTATCTAAATCTAGCTTCCAAGGTTAGTACTAAACTGCCTTTGATACCAACTGTAACGCCCCGACCCCAGCTACCCAGAGTCGGTGCATTATTTTGTAACATTGGCATGATCACAAAAGATCAAGTCTCGAAAGACCGATTAGTTTAGTAGCCTTAGAAACACTAGATACATTCGTAAACGTTACATTACATCATAAAGTGAAAAACTACAATAACAAAGTATCCATAGTCCACACTCATATCCTCTTCTCACAATCCCTGCAGGTCATTCATAAAATACTTCTTCACATTCTGGAAAATATTAAAACATTGAAAGGGGTGAGCTCGGATGCTCAGTAAGGTTAACAATATAGCGGAAGCTTTCATAAATAAACATTAACATTTAAGGCAATGTATAACTGAAACAAAATACTTTTAAACTTGAACTTCAACATAATATGGCAAAATTAAAATGAGATAATTCCATTCACTTCTTCACATGGATATTCTACTGGTCGAATAATAACATGCAATATCAATAACCACTTTCATAATGATGGAATGCATAATTCCATACATTCTGAAACAATTTGTCAAGGCCTCGGCCAAGACGTCTAAAATGATTAAGGCCTCTACCAAAACCATAAATCAAATTGGGAAAGGGCCTCGGCCAATATCACTTCTAGTTGTCTCATGAGACCTACCGATGCATCGAGTAGCTATAGCGGGCTCCACCCGTCACTTATTAAGTCCAATGCATTCCTCATATGAATAGGTTTAAACATTTCATAAACCATAACATAATCGTATCACATAAAACATGCATAAAGGAAACATAACATTTCCACATTTCAATCACAATTATAACAATACAACACATTGATATAATAAAAACTCTTTCAAAACCATTTTCAATACCAAAATAAAAGAATGTTAAAACTTGGTATTTTTTTTCTTTTAAAAAAAGGTATGGCTTGTAAAGGAAGCCGAAACTCAAATAATGGTCACGGCGGTGGAGAAGTCATTGTCGCCGCATTTGTACGGAAAGAAAAAAATTCCCTTTTGTCGTTTATTAAAACGCTTTGTATAAAAAAGATTCCTTTTGAATAAACGTAAAAGTCAAAGGGGTTTATACACCATATAAAAGAAAGTTGTGTATAAAACCAAATATGACTCAATGAAAGGAGATTGAGACGAAGTCATTAAAAAGATCATTTTAAAAATAAAATAGATCTATTATGGGTATTCACTATAGGTACACATAAATAAGGTAAAAATACAAAATAGGAAATAATAATATCATGACATAATTTGAAAGTAGGAGATTAACCCAAAGAATGGAAGTTGGGTTAAGAAGTTCCCTTACCTTGCGTCTTTTCCTGACTCGAGCATTCTTTAACCTCCTGAATAATAAACTAGAGTTAATTTCTATTTACTTAAGAACCTTTTTTATGTTCATTATTCCTTTTATATCACTTATTACCATGTTATGAACATTATGTAATTATTTAAGTTAATAACAGTCGTCTTGTCGATCTTTGGTACTTGAGTAAACAATAAACTTCTTATAATTACAAGTTGATTATGTGGTAGAATATCCATTATATCCAGAATTATATTCATGATATAGATATCATATATATGATATATATACAGTATATACATTCATTCATAATGTCACGTAACATTTAGAGGTAAGAAATGAAATGCACCGTTCATGGAGACGGTAAGCCGTACGTACGCATGACCGCTAATTTCATTTCAATTTCGTATTTAATGGAACGGAATCATAATTATATAAATTTATAATATAATTAAATTATAATATAGTGTATAATACCATTTAATCCATCCTTTATACATCCCACATATGGCATTAACGATTCAAATAACTTTGAGGGGGCAGTAGTCCGCACTTCCTAAAATGAAATTATCGCGTTTTACCCATAATGGAAATCATAAAGTATGCCATAAATGAGAAATAAATAAGAATAAGTAAAACATAAACAAATTATATATCATATATAAATATAGTGACATCTTAATGTCCACCTTTGAAGGTGTTATATGAGTGTTGAACAATCATCGTTTCGTGAGGCAGAAATTCGCCATCTACAGAAACCGTATGTTCATTAAGCATTAGATGTAGGTGTGTGTAAGTGTAGCAATAATCTTTCTTATAAAAACATCCTAGTATATTGAGGATACTGGTGTTGTTACAAAAGAAATTAATAAAAAGAGTTTAGGGGGTTGGAGAAGAAAAATAAAACAAAACAACATTAGAGACGACATTACCTCAAAATCGGGTAACTCTTTTTGATTTGAGCCAAAGGCTTCCTTGAGAAGAGTTCTTCCCAAAGTGAGGCTTCTAGGAGTAATAGGGGGACGTTGGGAGAGAATTTGGGCAGATTTTGGCCGATCCAAATGGCTTGAAGGTGTGAATAAGGTGGGAGAGGTGGGGGGGCTTTTATAAGTGGAGAGGAGGGGCTCTTTTGGAAAGATTGAAATGTTACATTATTACACAATGCTTTTCAGATTCTAAAGGTCCCAAACTTATAAAATTCGTGGCTAAGGTGATAAGGGTTCGAAATCTACCCATCCAATAGTCTTTGGACAAGTTTAAGCCTTGGATTTTACATTATCTTTTCATTTTATTAAAATCGTTAAATAATGATGTCATCGCTGCATCATAATGATGTCATAAATAATTTAATTTATTTAATGTATAAAAATTATTAAAAAAATACTATGATGTAGGAAATAAGTTTAGATTTCTAATGAATATTTATAGTTAAAATTTGGACTTGTGTAACCCCACTTAAAAACTGTTTTAGTAAACCAACTCATGTTTGTGTCAATTTAATTTTAACATTAAATAAATATATATTAATGTCATTTTCCAACCAAAGTGGCTCCATGGGGTCCCCAAGATGACCCATGGGTTGTCTGGGTCGGCCATGACTCATCCAATAGGAGTTGGACAAGTTTCAAGCTCATATCATATTATTAAAACATTGTTTTTACCTTAAACTACACTAATTACCTCTAATCGCGATTAAGAACTTAAAAGTTACTATTCACCAAAAAATTATTTTAATCTTATTGAACGAAATTTTACTTCTTAATGAAAACCATGTATGTCAGATTTTTAAAAATCAAATCACATAAGTGGTAATATTTCATTTAAACGACAAATCAGTTATTTAACTACCACTTAGTGGTTTCACTATTCATCAAAAATTGAAGTTTTTCAGAACAATGCCAAAATTTCACCCTAAGCTATAATTGATATTCTGAATTCAAAAATGATTTCTATATTACAAAATTACAAACATATAAGTTTCATTAATTGATTTTATAATTAATTCCCGCTGTCACAACAAATAGCGTGTTTTTAAGAAACAATTTATATCAAAAGATTGGCAATTGTTTATGTCCATTTTCAATGTTAAATTAATTCTAATGACCACCATGGGATAAAATGGTAAAAATATATTCTAAATATACTTTAAATCCACTAAATAGTATAATTTATCACAATGAATTATTTTGATTAAAAAAGTTGTTTTAAGTATTTTTCACTATTCATAAAAAAATTGGAAGTTCTCAGAAAGTTACAAAAAATTCAACTTAGGATAATTTCGATATTACGAATACAAAAATGAAGTCCATTTTGAAATATAAAATTTCTATAATTTTAAAAAGTGGTTATTACTATTCATAACGGCTACTTTGATTAGTCGCGGTGTTTTAGAACTCGAAGTTGCGTACAATACAAGCTATTGCATTATTGAATGAGAAGCGTATTGTGGAAGCTTGGGGTGTTACAAAAAAAAATGTTGTATCTCCTCCAGTGCACGTGAGATCAGTGCTGCATCCAATGGTTGCTCGGAAACTATGGTTGCTAATGGCTATGGAAAGGACTGGGGTAGTCGTTGACATACCAAATACTGAAGCGGTAATCAATTTGACCGTATGGTATGCTGAAAACTGGATAGCGTCATATCATGAGGATATATTGAATAAACATGTTTACTGGGTTGGGAAGAATAATAGAACCATTGGGAAAGATACAATTCAAGTGGTAGGTGATTCTTCCACTCCTGAATCTGGTTCACCGTGTTCTTCAACCGAGGCTAATTTATCAGATTGTCAGGAGATACAACATGTGTCAAAACGACACTATGCCATATATAATCCTCTTGTCAGAATCAAGAGAGCCACTCCATCAACTCCAAGTGAGTTACTTTATTGAGGAAATTTTAATTGAAAGAAACTTTATAGAGTAACAAGTTTTCATTCTCTTTTTATAGTCACAGGAGCTAGAAAGAATTAAAAATCCAAGGTTGTAGGGCCCTCTTCACAACCTTCTAGTACACCTACATATCTATGACTAGAGGCCATACAGACATGAAGGGATGTATATTGTGATACTGAAACTATCTGGATGGAGCTATGTGAAGGGTTACGTCTTCCTAGAATATGGAATCTTCAGGCTCCTGCAATTATTCATTTCAAGGATAACCCTATTGATGTAAGAGCCTATGTCAAAGAGTTGAAGGAATACATATATGCCACTGATGATTCTATCCCTATCAGTAAGCGGGTGAAAGAAATGATGTATCACGACGTCACTGATGAGGAGTGGCATTAGTATGTGGCTCTTGAAGATGTATGTTTTCATTCCTTATTTGATTTAAAACTTGATTTTAGTAGAAGCTTTATTATTCAAGGAAATTGTTTTCTTCATCTTGTAGCTTGCCAAAACTACTGAGGTTCCTTCTCCACAGTATAGCCCTAGTGGTGCTGCCATTGGGGCTTCTGTGGAATCTCCTTGTGAACCGAGCGAGATATCTCTAGGCCAAAAGTCCTTGGATGAGGAGTTGCACATGGCTTTCCCCTATCCCATTCAGGTACCTATAATGGAGACTGATGACACTCCGAAAAATCCATGGAAGCAAAAGCATCGGAGGAATAAGACCACAAATAAATTATTCGTTAGCAGTGGTAAGTATTTCGAGTAATCATGAGTCTTAAACCATGAAAAATATTTCTTATGTTCTTTGGGATTGCAGGGGATTCCTCAATTTCCACTTTGAGGGAATGGACAGATCCTCTTTTGAGGACCACAGAGGGTGCTGTGGAACAAATTCATATTCATGCTAACTTGGCTACTTCTGAAAAAGAGCCAACATCTATTCCTAGTACTACTCCTACTACTGCTACAAGTAGAGAAGAACCTGCACCAGAATCATTGGTGGCCGCAGCAACTGAATCTTCCATCCTTCCTGAAGAAGCTGTCCAGGGTCAGGGGCAGCAGAATGAGGGTCGACAAGAGGATACATCAAATTATCCCACTGGTGAGACTAAACCAGGATTCTAAAATATCATTGAATTAAATGATGAATCCTGGCATGTCTTTCGAATAATTTTATGATCATACTAAGTTATCATGTGATTTAGAAGACCCTGGGCGTGAGTGTTATCCTTCATCTAGTAAATTTTCTTATAATTTACACTTATAATCATGACTGAAAATAATATGCAGTTCCATCCATTGAAGCTGCTGAACTGCCAATGCCTGAAGAGGGTGTGGACATTGATGTCAACCCTAGAATTGCAGAAACATTAGCTCAAGTGAAGCTAAATCTAGTAAACCCTCCTAAGACCCATCTTGAAGATCCTGTTGAAACTGGGAAAGATGGGTAGTCGTCTTCTCAAGCTACTGATCTACTGTTAGGTAATGATTGGACTATGTTTTCAAGATAGAGAACCGACTTCCATTGTTCTATGAATCTAAACATACTTTTAATTGATCAAACAGGGCTATCAACTTCAATTGTTAGAACTTGAGGTGAGGTCTCAACTTCCTCCCAAATAGCAGTAGAAGGTGAAGCAATTACGGTCAGGGGGGAAGAAGCAGAACAAGGCACTTCCTTTAGTGCATTAATCCTAGATTACATGCCCCCTGTGATGATGATGTTGAATTAGACCCAGAGGTGCTTAAGGAGATAAACTTTTCACGACGCAAGGCATGGAACAACATATGGAAAATCATATATATGGTGCCTTTAGAAGATCTATCTTCGAAGATCCCTCGATTGTAGTCTCAGTTCATCATGCTAGGACTTGGCGGTTTTGGATAACAAGAGATCCATACCTTGGTGAAACAAGTCATCTTCATGAGGGAACAGGAGAAAAAGTGTCGTGAAGATCTGACCAGGGTGAAACTCTCAGTCAATATCAGCGAATTTGAGGCTGCGATATCCTGAGATGAGGCTGACTATGCTGCCAAAATTAAGGAGCTGAAGAATAAGATCAAATAAAATGACATCCAGAAGATGCACCTTCAGCAACAGTTAGATACTGTTACTTGGTAACTTGACCAACTCAATAATTCACTGGAGGGAGTTCAAAATAATGGTATAAATTCCATTTCG
Organism: Viscum album; assembly: GCA_963277665.1. Taxonomy (NCBI): domain Eukaryota; kingdom Viridiplantae; phylum Streptophyta; class Magnoliopsida; order Santalales; family Viscaceae; genus Viscum; species Viscum album. The sequence goes on from OY728134.1 coordinate 1,369,766,559, forward strand.
GATGCCACGAAAGCACTCCATCAGGCTGAAAAGAGTGAAGTTGTTCGGGTGCATGAGCTTCAAGTGGCTGCTGATGAAGCTTGGGATGTGGTTCATAAGTGAAGACGTATGTCGACAACCTTTTGTACTTTTCTGAAAAAGAGAATAGACTCCAATCTGTAGATGTCCTTCTAATTCGTGTGCATCAATGGAGGGAATGCTTTCATCTTCAATCACTTGTGCAAATATTTTCCTACTACCTGCTTTAAATTTTACCTAAGCCAATGGGCCTAGTAAGCATTGATTGATTTTTACTAGGATTATTATAAATATCCCTACATATTTTTAATCTTTTAATTGCTCAATATTACCTAAACCATACAAAATATATGTTTAGTGAGCTGGAACTTGACTTTTATTCAGAGTTCCTTTGTATTTTGTGGGCAGTTTAAAGTCATGCACATCGGACATAAAGAGGCTAATGTTTAAGGTCGAAATAGATTTGACCGAATGAATTAGAATTGACTCAATTCCTTGACAATTAATCTGAAAACATATTACCATACTCAATTATGAGGAAAAATATGTAAACTATGACTTAAGAATATTTTAATCTGAGGAATGATATGAAAAAAGAGCTAAAAGGAATTAAAAGAAGTAGTTCCAAAGAATGAAGTTACCATTATTTAAAAAACCCGTTAGGGGGTTGAATTATGTAGGTCCACCTAAGGGAATTGGCTACATATTCAAATAAATAGCATCTTTTTTATCACAGGTCCGTTAGGTAGACTACTTATGCAAGGCCACCTAAGGGTATGTGTTGCATAGTCAGGCAAAATAACTCTCATAAATTTACATTCCCAGTGCTAAAAGCTAGTGAAAGTGTATGGATATTCAAACTTTCCAAAGTATAGAGTTTTTTGTATGGAAAGAGGTACTTGAATATGGAGGAGATACTTCCAAAAAAGATTATCGAAGAACTGTATGGATATCACTCCTACGAAGGTTTGACCCAAACATAGGGAAGAAGAATATAAACCATAGACTTGAATACATTCAGATCATGAAAAAGGATATGGGAAAAGTATGTTAAGGATAGATATTTTTTTTACGGATCCCTACATATTGTCATTAATAAAAATAATGACAAAAGAGGCTTTCCTCCCATTAATGATGTTACCACTATTTAAAAAACCCGGTACGGGGTTAAATTATGCAGGGCCACCTAAGGGCATTGGCTGCATAGTCAAATAAATGGCATATTTTGGATGATAGGTCCGTTATGTAGACTGCTTATGCAAGGCCGCCTAAGGGCACGTACCGCATAGTCAGGAAAAAGAACTCTCATAAGTTTGACATTTTTTTGACTAGAAGTCATGAAAAGGGTTATTAAGATCTGAAAATATTTGAGGTTAGGATTATGACACATAAAGATGAGTATTGTCCAATATATGCAGAGATACACAGATCAATGCTAACCATAATCATGTTATGACTAGGTCCTGAATGGAAATGTTGGACTTCACTATGTATCCCATAAAGATGGGAATCAATCCATACGTAGATCATGAACTACAGTTTAACATCGTGTGGGACAAAAGGATTCGAGATCTTTGTTTAGGGTCATAGAGCTTGGACCATTATAAGAAATACATAGTGTGTGCTTTTATGGGGACTTTTTAGCCAAGGGACTGAAAGTGGAATTTGAGGTTAGTCCCTAAAGGCTTGGAGCTGGATTCAAGGGACACTCGATCATTCCTACGTATCCTATAATGATGGGAATCGAGCCCACGTAGTTCTATAAATACCCTCTGTAAAAACTTGATTCGTACATGTGAAGGGTGAAGGGGGACTTTAGTGCAATGATGGTTTAACCCAAGATAAAAGGTTCAGGTATTTCCATGTATGCACGTAGCCTTTTAAATGAAACATGATTGAAAACCAATGTAAATAATGATTCCCTCTCAAGTGAGGGAATCAAAGAATAATTTAGTTTATTGTCCTACTGTAAAAAATTGTTGTATAGTTTAACGTCGTATAGCAATGACAAAAGTGAACCAATGTAAAATTATTAATTATAGAGGTGGTTTCACGAATCAACATCGTATGAGATGGAGGTGAACCGATGTGAAGAGATTGGTTTTGGGCTTGATCCTTGGGAGGTTGCCTATGTACCCAGCCTAGAAGTCAAGGATCAATGTCCGCGTAGTTCAATTTAATAATGAATTAATAATCTAGTTGTTCTTGGGGACAATGACCTAAAATGTGGTGTTGGGACTTACACATGGTTAGTATCCCAAAGAGAGTGTTATGGTTGAAGTTTGATCTAAGCTCACGTGAGTCATAATCGGTTTGAGAAACAAGAGGTAGAAACAACCCTAAAGATGCACAGTTTAATTTCATGTAGTACATATAAAGGGACTATGCCGTTTAAAGTCTTGCAGTTAAGACTATTGGTGCTGCACAGTTTAATGTCATGTAGCAGGGACAATGGGGACAATACAGTTTAGTGTCATGTTGGAAAAAAAGTGGATTTTTATGTTTAATGTCATAGTAAGGAAAAAATAGTACACCATTTAACATCATGTTGGACATATTAGGGATTTTTTCACAGTTTAACATCATGTTGGATGAAAAAGGGATGATACAGTTTAGCGTCATGTTGGACGTAACTGCGAATAGTTTAAGGTCGTATACATGGACCGTGGATAGTGCAGTTTAATTTCATGGTAGACATAAGAGTCTTCTGTATAGTTTAGCGTCATTTAGATAGGGCATCATAGTTTAACGTCATGTGGGATGAAAGTAATACAAATAGTTTATGTTCATATGTATGGACCGTTGGTTATGCAGTTTAACGTCTTACTAGACGGTGGTGCAGTTTGAGGTCATACCGGGCCAAGGTGCAGTATAAGGTCATGCTGGACTGAGGTGCAGTTTAAGGTCATATTGGACCGTTGATGATATATATTTTTTACACAAAATACATCTTAAAAAATCTGGCATTGGTTGGAGTAGTGATGAGTTCTCCATCCATCGAGATTATTGAATAAGCTCCATTAGAGTAGACCCTATGTATTTAATAAGGTCCTTCCCATTTTGGCTCAAGCTTGGGTGGTTTCTTTCCTGGTATCATTGGAGTTCTGAGAACTAATACCAATTCTCCCTGAGTGAATGAACGAAGATGAACTTTTTTGTTGAAAGCTCATGCTATTCAATTCTGATAGACTTCCAAGTGGTGCAAAGTGCACAATCTTTTCTCTTATCACTATCCCAATTCATTCAATCGCTTTTGAGATAGTTCATCTATAGATGACTGATCAGAAATTGATACTCTAAGTGAGGGTAGTTGAACTTAAATGGGAAATAAGGCTTCCATTCCATATACCAGTGAACATGGAGTTGACCGCATTGTAGTGCGGGTGGTGGTCTAATAATCCCATTAAGCCTGAAAGAGTTTATCAGGCCACAATTTCTTATCTTTATCCACCATATTTTGTAGTATACTTGAAAGAGTCCTGTTTAATGCTTCTATCTCTCCATTGGCCACTGCATGATACCGAGATGACTGATTGGATTTGATGTTGTATTCTTGATAAAACTTCTTCACCTAGGATGAATAGAAGTTGGTGCCATTGTCTGTCAATATGGTATGAGGGACACAAAATCTGGTAATGATGTTAGACTTGATAAATCTTACAATTCATTTAGAAATGACTTCTTTGAGAGGTATTTCCACTGCCCATTTGGAAAAGAAGTCAGTAGCAGTAAGAATATACTTAAACTTTTTGGCCGTAGGTGAGGGTAAGGTCCCACCACATCCATTCCCCATGTGGAAAAAGGCAACACGTATTTAGCTGTATGAAGAAATTCTGGAGGTTGATGAATGAAATTGGAATGTACTTTGCATGAATGACACTTCTTTGTGAAATCAACACAATCTTGTATCATTGATGTCCAAAAGTATCCAAGCCATCGAATCTGATTAGACAGTCTATGTCCAGACTGGTGGGCACCACAGACTCCTGCATGCACCTCTTTTCTGATAGTCGTTGTCTCTTCACCATCAATGCATCTGAAGAGAACTCCATCAAAACCATGTTTGTAGAGAATTTTCTATAAGTGATCTGGGCTATCATAAAGAGTAAAATTGACCACACGTCGCCGGATTTGTTCTTTCTCAGCTCTATCAGGTGGAAGTGTTCCATTATGAAGGTATTCCCTGATAGGTGACATCCATCCTGTATTATGACCATACAGTTCAGGAATGGGACTAATATCATTAATTTCCTCTTTTCTAATTCGAACATAAGATGAAATTGCACGATGGTGGGCAATACTGATGGTTGTCTTGTCCCAATTTGGATCTTCTAGAGCTATGGCTATATTAGCCAGTGCATCAGCTTGAGCATTTTGTGATCTTAGGACGTAAGAAAATGTCAGTTCCGAAGGGAATTCCGCCATTAAATCTCTGACATAATCATACAAAGGGATTAGTTCCTCTTTTCTGATGGCATAATCCCCATTGACTTGTTTGATTACCAGGTCTGAATCACCTTTCACCTTTAAGTGATTCACTTGTGCTTGAAGCGCCAATTCCAAGCCTATGATGAGAGCTTGGTATTCTGCTTCATTATTGGCACCACCATCCCACAATAAGAAGGAAGAAAATATCACTTCCTTTTCTGGAGAAATGAGAACAATTCCTAAGGAAACTTGGTGGAATTTAAGATTTTCCATTTTCCTCCCTGTTTCACTTCTGGAAGCACCATCAAAATAAATTTCCCATGAATTAGGACATTCTTTAATAGATAAGACTTCCTCATTAGGGAGTTCAATATCTAAAGATGTATCTTCCACTGAAGGGTGTTCAGCTAGGAAATCAGCCAGATCTTGGCCCTTTATTGCCTTTTGAGACATATACTGAATGTCGAATTGCTGCAAAATAACTTCCCACCTTGCGAGACGTCCTGTAAGCATTGGATGACTAAGGATGAATTTGAGCGGGTTGTTGCGAGATACCAATTTGACCTCGTGATGTTGTAGGTAGTTTCTTAACTTCTGAACTGAAAATATTAATGCCAGGTAGCACTTCTCAATACTTGAATACCGGGTTTTTACATCAAGCATAGTCTGACTGAGGTAGTAGAGGTTGTTTTGATTCCCAACATCATTCTTCTGAGCAAGAAAGGCACCCAATGATCAATCTAAAGCTATCACGTAGAGGATAAGTGGTATTCCTTCGACAGGTGGCATAAGTACTGGTGGACTCAAGAGATACTTCTTGAGAATATCGAATGCTTCTTGACATTCTTCAGTCCACTAGTAAGTGACTCCCTTCTACATCAATTTGGTTATGGGTAAACTTTTTTCAGCCAAATTGGCGATGAAACGCCGAATATAGGCTATGTGTCCTTGAATTCCTCTTAATTATTTCAAATTTCGAGGAGGTGACATACCAAGGATTGACTTTGTCTTCTTAGGATTGACTTCAATACCACAATGGAATACAACAAAGTCAAGAAATTTTCTTGAGGTTACCCCAAAAGCACATTTTAAGGGGTTCAATTTCAAATTATGTTGTCGAAGCTTGCAGAATATGACTTCCAAATTAGCCAAGTGATTAGAATGTTGTTTGGATTTTACCAGAAAATCGTCCACATTGAATTGAAAAAACTTCCCTAAAATGGGTTTGATGATATGATGCATGGCACGCTGATATGTTGCACCTGCATTCATTAGGACAAAGTGCATTACCTGGTAGAAAAACACACCTTGAGAGACCCTGAAGGCTGTGGATTCCTCGTCTTCTGGGTCCATTCAGATTTGATTATATCCGGAATATCCATCCAAGAATGAATGTTCTTCATAGCCAGCTGTTACATCAATTAAAAGGTCTGTAATCAGAACTGGGAAATCATCCTTAGGAAAATGCCGATTAAGATCTCTGAAATCAATGCAAACTCTAATTTGTCCATTCTTCTTATTCACAGTGACAATACTAGCCAACCAATTGATATATTGATCTTCTCTAATGAAGTTATCTTTGATAATCTTATCCACTTCAGCTTAAATTTTGGAAGCATAAGTTGGGTGTGTTCTTCTCGCGGCTTGCTTAAATCCTCGATGCTCTTCTGGTAAACCAAAATGATGAATAGCAACATTAGGATCAAGCCTGGGCATTTCTGTATAGTTCCAAGAAAATATGTCTCGATTTTTCCATAAAAAGGAAATATACATCTCTTGTTCTTCAAGAGTCATGGCCACAATAATTAAAGTGGGGCGTGGATCTTCTTTTATACCCAGATTTATTTCTCTGAGTTCATCCACAGTGGTAGAGATACCCTCTACAAATGATAGAGGAGCATCTATGAGATCTTCCTCTTCCTCTTCAAAATGTGTTACTTTATCCATTTCAAATTTCATAGTAGATGATGAAGAAAGATTTCCATGATTAAAAGAGATGTTAAAGTTTGAACATCATGAAGAAGAGGCTTCCATTTCTGACCCAATTGGTGATGAAGGGTCTTATATGGGTAATAAAGAGGAGATGATGGATTGAGAATCGACATCACTATTCACCCCTGATGACACTATCACTTCTTCTGGCCTGGTTGGCGATGTATAGACTGTCTGGATTTCAGCAGATGAAACGAAGACATCTCCATTTGAACTTTCATCATTGCTTGGTGGCTCACCAATTTCTCCCATGTTGTCTGGATCAATTTCCATAATTGACATTATGAATCTTTCAATAAGAGTATTTTGATTTGGGTCTACCCTATCAATTTGACTGATAGGAAACACATAATATGTACTCACATGCGCGAATGGATTTACTGGAATCTTATCGAAAGCATATGGAGCATTAACTTTGGTAATCTCCCTGGTTCTGGATTTGTCCTTTCCCTTCATGTGATAGAATTACGCCTCAATATATTGAGACTCACATGTCTTGAACAGGGCCTTATCACCATTCAATGTCCCAACTTGACCATCGAAACAATTTTTGAGACATTGATGGTATGATGAAGGGATAGCTACATGTTGATGTAACTAGGGTCTTCCAAGAAAGATGTTGAAGGCTGAGTCTTGATCAACAACCATGAAATCTAAATTGGATACAGGACCTCCAAACTGAGTTCTGAGTGTAACTTCACCCAGTGGTTCTTGTTCATTTTTATCATATCCTTGTAACATCATAGAAGAAGGAGATAAATCAGATTCTGTGAGGCCTAATCGATGAAGTGTACAAATGGGCAAGAGTTTAACTCTTGAACCATTATCAATGAAAGCTCTTCGGACGTCTATGCCATTGACCTTGCCCAATATGTACAAAGGCCTAATATGTCCATGTACGACATCATATTCATCTTAATCAGTAAAAGATATTACCACATGAAATTCTGCAGGATTATTCTCTATGTGATAGACTTCAGGTCCATCAATTTCAGTATGAAACTACTGAGGACTTGACAAAGCCTCGATGAGTGCCCCCCGAAGATCTTTTGACAGATTCAATGCATCCAGAATTGATAACATGGACGGTACATGGGCCAGGTGTTTCAATACATTATACATTTTATCTAGAGGTCTGTGTTTCCCAACAGGAACATGTGGTTTAGTAGGTGCCTTGGAATCAGATGATTTGGAAGTTGATGCATCTTGTATCGGGATAGGAGTTGGCAATATTCTTGTTTTTGGAATATTAGACTGATTAGATACATTTACTCGCTGAGGGGAAGAAGATGGAACCTTCAACCGGTCTTCCATAATAACTGTTCCAGGACTGAATTTTCTATTGGTTGAAGAATTTGCTTGTTCTTGATGAGCTCGCTGAAGGTCTATACAATGAGTTTCTGGTGCGTACACAGTTCTAGAAGGGGTAGAATTGGAATAGTGGACTCTAAAAGATCTATGTCTTACCATGTATCCTGAGCCTCTGGAACATCCTCTGATTCCTCTGTTTGAGCCATGGAATTCAGGCTCATCGAAATCGAAACTGTGATTGGCGTATGGATCGGTTAATTGAATCATATTAACAGAACCAAAGATTAACTGTTCATCCGATAAAGAATCTGCCTGACTAGCCACTTTAGGTTGTGCCATTTGGTTGGGCGGTGCCCGTTGCTTCGAAGTAAATGGCATTAAATCTTCCAGATTCAAAGACAGCATAGGCTTTGACACATACTCATCCTCTTCTGATTGTTCCTCCTTCTTGTAATTGTGCCATTTCTTTGGGGATTTTCCCTCTGATGAAGCGGGTTTTGCTACGACATTCATGACAGAAGAAATAATTGGTTTTTTCAATTGTGTTCGCAAATTAGCATGAGTTTGGTTGATCGTCTTTCTGACCATCCAATCATCATATTTTTGTGTAATTTTTCTTTTGACTTCTTTCTACTCACCTTCCTCTTCTGGAATTGTAGTAGTAACACATGCTACATGAACTGAAAAACCTTTCAGTTTGACTTTTCCTTAGTCGACCATCTTTTGCAGGAGGTCTTTGAAGACAAAACACTCTTGGATGGGATGCCCCAACATTTGTTGAAACTGGAAATAGTTGGGATGGTCTTCATCACTTTCCTTGTTTGGACTCTTGGCCCTTGGAAATTGAACCAGATTATTTTCCAGAGTTGAAATGAAATAACCAGGAACTTGTTCATTTCATAAATATTTAACATTTCTTTTCAACTCATCAAACTGTTTCCGTCTTTGACCAATTTGATCGTCCTGATTAAACGACCTTTGTTTTTGACGCTCATGAGGTGGATTCCTTTGAGAGGATGATGGTTTTTAGGTAGAAATAGGTACAGGTGCTTGTTTGACCATAACTGTAGCAGTCTCTGCTTTACCCATTCTTCTTCCTGAAGCTAATGGAATTACACGAGATTTATCCTTAGTCTGTATAAGATAATCTTCAATCTGTTGAGCGATTGAAGAAATGTCTTAAAACCCTCCTACGTATTTCACAGGTATCAGTGGGGTGCGTAATTAGTCATGCAGATTTTCCCCACAGATTGGCAAAAGTTCCTCTTGAGGGAGTGCTAAACGTAGGGAATTTGTTAACCCCTTCCAGCAAGCAATGAAATCTGAGACCCTTTCATTCTCCCTTTGCTTACAGTTTGTCTGATAAAAAATTGTTGTCTTTGGAAAAGTTGAGCTGAATTGAAGAAGAAATCGTTGAAGAAGATCTTACCATCCGGTAATTGACCGGGATTTCAATCTTGTGTACCAGACAAAGGATGGTCTTTGCAAGGTTCGCACGAAGCATCTGAGTTTCACTGCATCTTTCTGTTCCGAAGTTCCTATCATAGGATCGCAACAAGACATGTAATGCGTCAAATGCTAGTCAAGATTGCCTTATCCATTGAAAATAGGGAGTACAGGGTTCCCAACATTTGATGGGGGGGATTTCATCTACCCATTCAGGTTAAGCTCTCTTCTCTGGTTGAACCTTAGAATGCTTTCCCTACATAGCTTCCAATCAAGCTGTTAATGACTCAATAGAAGTTATTAACTTTTGAGAAACATCTGGTTGAGCATGCACCGGAACAAGTGCACTGACTGGATCTTGGATAGGTATGGCAGCTGGTACTACAACTGATGGCAGCACTGCCAATTGTTGTTGCACATAACTCGTAGGATTATACCTGTGAGGGTTTACTGATAGAGTAGGATATTCTTGATCTATTTCAGTAGCTGCAACAAACTCCCTTAACTGGATGGCTCCAGCACGTTTAGGAAGAAGAATACCCAAAAGTAGTTCTGCATTCATCCTCCTCAATTCCTTCATTTCTTCCTCCTGTTGAGGAAATCTTTGCTCTAGTGGGAGCGATTGGCCTTCTCCAGAGTAAGGATATGTAACCTGATTCATTCCCTTCCCCATGTTTGATCCCTTCCGGATAAGTGGAAGTGGGTTATTTGAAAGAACACCCAGATTTTGGGTAAATCTTTGATTTCATGTACGCACACCTTCTTCATTTGTGTTTGTGCGAACAACATACTGAGTAGGAACCTCTTCATCTGAGTCCCCTGAGTGAGCCTCATCTGGTGGATCAGCAACAACGGCATTGATGACATTGATTGATGCATAATGCATTTCATCCCTTCTATTGACATTACTGTGATATTTTCTCCTTCCATGTCCTTGATGAGACATTGCCTTTTGTTGATTCGATCCCTGAGGAACTTTTTGATGAACCGTAATTTGGAGAGAATATTTTGATAATTTGGTTCTTTTTTCCTCTTGAGGATTCTTCCCCAATCGAGAAACGACTAAATTTCGCTGAGGAGGGGATTTATGATTTGAAAAAGTACCCAGTCCAGTGGAATGGGGCTGTTCCTGCTATTCTCGCTCAACTCCTCGAATCCTATTTGTTGATTCTGAGAGATGGTTTAAAAGAGTCCCCAGTCTAGAAAGCTGGGGTGGCTCTTGACATGTTATGCTTGAGACCTTATTAAAAGCTCTCCTGATCTTGCAGACCTAGGTATGGAAATTAGTTGGATGCATCAATCAACATCCACTTTTATCACCGGCTCGAATGATCGTTGGATGATTTATGACACTTCTATCACTTGATGATGCGCTTGCTCCAAACGAGAGGCATGTTCAATATTCTCGTTTTCTTGATGAGAGAGTAATTCAACAACTTGTTCTCTGTATTCTTGATTTTAAGAGGAACTATTTGAAGCCTATTCTTGGGCAAGCTTTTGATTACAAACAAAACCAGGTATTCATGGATATCCATGGGCAATAACATTACATGAGACCATTTTTGGCGGGCTTTGCTGACTGGAGAGCACCGTGAAATGCAGTGCTCCATGAACACCCCATCCTCTGACATGAATACCATATGGGGCATTGGAAATTAACTGGGACAACCTTCTTAGTGCTAAGGCATGAACTATGTAGGGCTCTCCGCTTCTTTTTAGCCTTCGGATATTGAGAGACTAATAGAGATGCCATGTCAATTTGGCATTGTACCCCTTCTATTATCTTAACATGATTTTCATATTCATCATAAGATAATTATTTCTTTTTCAACTAACAAAGAGTTTTCTATATGTTGAGATGAATATCATGAATCCCATCTTCTGTCAAAATCTCTGGAATGTCATACAGAGAGTCATCCAGAGGCCAAAACATGACTGGCACTTCACCTTTCACCAGTTCATTTCTCATGTTCAGCATTTCCTCTTTATCATTTAATGACGATTCGTCTAACTGTTTTAACCAGAGCTGGTGCTTCCTTGTTTCTTCATTGGATTCAACAAGATTGGTAGAGAAATTAAATATTAAACTAGAAGAAGAATGACTTAGGGGTGGTTCGGAGAGTTACCTACACCATGGGCTATCTTTTGATTGAGAAATTTTTTCGCATGCTAGCGATGAAGCATCAGACATGACTGGTTTCCCATTTGAAAGTGCCTCAAGATAAGAGGGCTTTCTCGGCACTACATTTTCCACTGGAGAATTTTACGGGCAATGTGCATCACTACTATGGAGAGGACATTCATAGTTAAATAAATCATCATGGGGAGGACCACCATGGTGGGTCCCAAAAATTGTTGAGATCTCTTGCTCCTTGGTCTTCTAACCACACAGAGGGTTCCTGTGGCTCTCATATGAAGATGAAACATCGAGATCGACCGATTTTTCATGAAGCAAGCCTTCATGAAGAAGTGTCTGTTAAAGACCTTAGGAATTAATGTTCCCACTATTGGGAAATGAGGGAGTAGAATCTTGAATTCCAATAGATAACTATCTGAGGAATTCAAGAACTCTAGCATTAAGCAAGGCCTTGTTACAAATTGGATCTTGATCTCTTGACTGTGTTGGGTGTGTCTTCTTCCTAGACACATTCTTACTCACCTTGGAAACCACTTTTTGACGAAAGTGGATGCACTGAGAAGCTGTATGTGCCTGATCAGAAGAAATTGCCAGGTTAGGCTAACCATCTGTACTAAAATCTGGTCTATGTGCCTGACTTGGTTGTATGTATGATATAGGGGAGTATGCCCCACAACCCTCTTGGAATGGAACATATGTGTGTATCTTCTCTAGAGTAAATTGTTGATGTGTCACTCCACTGGTAGGGATAGATTTATGTGTCTTTCCCTGAGATGTTGCTGAAGCTGTTATAATACCCTGACAGGCATCCAATATATGAGCATGAATTTTCTTATGTTCTTTCACCATTGATAGAATATTCTTGGTGACTTCAACTACCGGAACGGGGATATAAGTCCATTCCGTGCTTGGAGTAGGTGTATGTTCTTGATCCTGTCTTCCTTTTCATGTCAGTGAATCCTGAAAGTACTCAAGTGTAGCGGCAGAGAGTTGAGTCTGCCTCCTGTTTGTCACCGGAACCTTCCGACTGACTTCTTTGTGCTATCAAAAGAGACTATTGATAGGCTTGATCAATACTAGCAAGTGTATGTGCCTGCTGATTGCACTTCGCCGAATGTGGTTGACGAGATCCATCATATATAGTCAGATGAGACTGCTGACTAGCTGGTGATTTATAAATAGGTGTATGTTCCTGTCTATAGTACTCCTCTAGAATTTCATGGAAGGATTGGAGTGATGCTACCAGAGGAGTCTGCTGGACAGCAGAATTAAAATGGTTAGGTCTGTGTGCCGGCTCATTGCTTGCCACCAAGTTAGGTTGGTGGACTTCTATGGAAATGTCATAGATAAGAACATGCTCACTGTTAACCAGATTCTGCCTCTGGCGATTCATTTTTCCTGCTCGGGTTCGAGGAACCTGAGCCGAACTCTTGGAGTTGGTACTCTCATCATGTTGAGGGCACAATGCTGCACAAGTCTGGCAGCGATTGTTGATAGGATCCCTTGGGAAGAACTCTTGTTTATTTGCATTAAACCCCTGAGGGGACTGCTCATTCACCTCATTAGAATATGGGAGTGAATGGTGATTGCGTTCCAGAGATAATGACCTGAAACGGTTGGAGACAGTGGTTAGCACCGCCTGCTTCTTGATCACTGTTCGTCATTGTCCGGACGACCGGTGTGAGTTGTTTACTTGGAGGGCTTGTCGGGAAGCCTCTAGAGTTTGAATGGTACTGTGTTGACGGTACTCCTTAACTAGGGCGTTTGATACCCAGTGTTGAATATGTTGAGTAGGTGATGTCGTACTCAGAGCGGACGATGATCCTTCAAGAGTAGCATCAGTGGAATTCCCAGCACTGGTATTAACATGTGTGAACTTTAGAGCAGCCATTTCATAGAATGCTGAAAATCTTGGAAAATAGTGCATATTTGTTATAATAGACATAATCAAGATAAATTCATCCACTACATATTTTTGATAAGCACATATGACAATGATTATTTTTGTTGGCCCGCTCATTGAGTTTTAAATAGGGGCCTAAAAAATAAGTAAAACATCATTTCAACTTGGATAAGGATTCACGTCGGGTTCACTATTATTTGTTTCCCTCTTGGAATTGGGGATCATCTCATTGATTTAAGGTTCAAACATTCCAAGCAGTTTCTAACGGGTTTGTTCATAGAATCAGAAACATCTAATGATTCCATATCCATTTGAACCTACATTCCAAAGGTAGGAACTCATTAGTTATGGACTGATGAGGCTTAGTAATTTGCATTGGTCGAGAGGATGGGAGGTCGGACTCATCACACCTTTTTGAGGGGAATTATTTTCTACTCAGGGACTCTCTTTATAGATTTTTGATATGTTCGTGAATCCTTATTACATTTCCAAGTAGAAAATGTGTTTTCCTTTAGATCTGGCAATCAATGATTGATATGTATGAAATTTAAGGAATCTTTTATATGTATTCTAGGTTCATCATTGATAGAGAATCATCTGTATTTGTTATAGATTCTTAGTTAATGGTATCATTTGATACATAAAAGCCTCTTAGTCATTATGATGACCATACTGGTTTTAAAGCAACTCAGTGGGGCACTTGACATTTATTGTCATTCATAAGGACATTGATTATTTCATAGTTGGGATCGTACCCGTAGATGGGCTACCTATGTATCCTTTGTTTTGGAAAAGGAATAAGAAACCACATAGTTCGAGTAAGGGAATATGATGTTTATGATTGATGTCTCAATGAAAAATTTCATAATTACTTTTACACTCTAAGCTCACGTGAGTCATGCTCGGTGTGGGAAACAAGAGGTATTGGTAAAAACAGACAATTGTGCCATGAAATATTCAATCATAAGAAATGATGTGGGGCTTATGTATGTATTACTGCCCAAATAGATGAAGATTAGGATTTACTTCAGGGAAGAAATCCAGGAACAGGGTCCATAAATGTATGTGTACTTTATAGAGATTTGGATACTCTAATTTGGGGCTTACTCCTGAAAAGGAGTCCCAAATTAGGAGGGGACTTATGATTGGGTTTTACTCCTGAGAAGGAGATCCAAAACAAAAGGAAATTAAGACTGGTTAAGATAGATTAAGGCTAGGGCTTACTCCTGAAATGGAGGCCCATGTTAAAGAGTACTTGGGACTTACTTCTAAAAAGGAGGCTCAAGTTAGGAATTATGGTTGGGGATCACTCTTAAGGAGGATGCCCATATTAAGGGACCTTTGAGATTGGGGCTAACTCCTGAAAAAGAGGCCCAGGTTAAGAGAATTATAGTTGAGGATTACTCCTAAAAAGGATTCCCAGATTAGGGGACTTGGGGCTTACTCCTAAGGAGGATGCCCAGATTTGAGAATTATGACTGGGGCTTATTCCTGAAAAGGAGGCCCAGGTTAAAGAGTTCTCTCATCTTATAGTATGAGGTTGAATTAATGAAATCTCAATCCTTAGTGACATAAAGATGTGTAAATCACTAGGTTTTGAGAGATATTCCACAGAATTCCTTTCAGATAAAAAAGTGAAATCAAGAAATCATGCCATAAATGGATTGGAAGAGTGTATTGAATATTGAGTCTTGAATATGAGAGGAGGAGTGGAATAATAGGGGTTAATGGGTAAGAACGACACCCAAAAAGGCCAAGGCGCGCATGTCCTAGATGGCGCGCAGGTACTGCATGGGCGCACGAGTTTTGGTCGCGCAGGTATACCTACACGACACATGGGTACATGCGTGATTGTTATCCAGCATGGTAACACTTTGGCGATCCTTGACCAAAGCCTTTAGAATTATCCTGTGGTACTTCCAGTAGAGAGGTGCACACGTTTTGGTGAGGAAGTAGGGCGGCACGCAAGTATGTTCATTTCCCTTAAGGGTAAAACACCTTAGGCGCACAATTCTTAGTGAATTATAACACTTAGACCTTACTCCTCTTGTTTAGACCTTCCATTCTAGGTAAACAATTACATTAGAATTGTAAGGAAGACATGAAGAAGAGATTTGGGCGTTCAAAGCTCTATATCTGAATTCTAGGAAAATTCGCCCTGAAATGGGGTGCCCACCGGGGCTATTTATAGGCTGGAGAAGACCCCGGGCGGTTATCACTTAGGGCGGGCAAGTGTACTTGTGCGACCATTGCAGAGCGCAAGTGTACTTGCGCGACCATTTTGGCGTGCACGTGTACTTGCGCGACCATTGTAGAACTTGTGTGACCCTTGCGCAATGTTCTTATTATTCCTTCCATTGTCAATTTTTGCTATTTTTTCAAAGGTTGACTCACTTTGAGCTAAGATATTCCCGTTTTCCAATATTTAGATTTTGTGATGAACGGTGTGTCAACACTAATTAACATAATAAACATAAATAAAACATCAACATAATAAAAATGTTTTTTTTATTTAATTTATACATATTAACATTATTTTTGAATAGAATTAAAATATTTCTATATAAATTAATAATATTTTCTATTAAAATCTTTTATCAGCACTCTTATTAGCACTGATAATGGTTAGATTTACCAACTCTTTTTTCTATCATTTATAAAATTCCCCCTTTTATCATTGTATTTTTATTAACACTGATAAAACCTGAATTCTTCCCTTGCCCGCATTTGTGGTAGTGTTAGGACCATGATTTACAATCCACGTACCAAAATATTCATGTGGTTTTGACATCCTTGACATTAATTCATTGTGTCATGAACCCTTTCTCAAGGAATGAATGTGACATTCCATTCATGAACGTTTGGTGGCCCACACCTTATGATACTAACCACAAACCATAGGGATTGATCTTCACATTTAAGAGATAAACATCCCTAGGGTGTGAGAACCCTTCTTCAGTAGCTCTCCTCCCATACACAACCTCATCATCTGGAAGTTTTAATGTTAGTAAATCTTTCATAGACCTCAGAAAAGAGTGGAGATCAACATTTCTGGACCATGCTACTGATACATAAGGGTCTTGACCTAACAACTAAATGATTCTTCTCCTTGTAAGAAAGGAGCTTCAATCCATGTGATCCCCAGTAACACCATGATAGAACCTGGTATCTCAGGATATTGTGGATCATCCCTGGCATGTCATCCAAATCCCATTTTCATTTACTCATGATTTTGGTCCCTGACTTATATCAATCATATTCGAACAATCTAGGTGGTCCTTGTATCCTTGTATGTTCATCGTCAACTTATATTACCGACATAAATCTTCCATGACCATTGAAAAATAGTAGAGACACCTCTATTTTCAATGCTACTAATGCATAAGGTCTTTAACCTATTAACCCGAGGCATCTCTTCCAAGTAGGAATGGACCTCTAATCATCATGAGACTTGAAAACACCATGTCAAAACTCAACACCATAGCCTGTTTTGGGTCATTCCTATAATATCTTCAGCAAATTTCATGAGCATCAATCAGGTCCAAGAAAAAATACCTTAATCTAGAGTGATATAAGGTTCGAGCTTAATGACCCCAAACTATAGTGATATAAGGTCTGATCTAATCGACTATAAACTACAGCGATTGATGGTATGAGTTAAAATAACCTAAACTAAAGTGATAAATGAACCGAGATAAAGACCCTAAACTAAAATAATATAAGGTAATATATAAAATACCATAATCTACAGTTATAGTAAGAACGTGCTAAAAGACCCTAATCAACAATAATAGAAGATCCAATCTAAAATGACTAAAACTATAATGACAGAATATCCAAGCTAAAAGACCCTAAAATATATCGATTTAAGGTCCAAGCTAAAATACCTTAAACTACATCTATAGGAAGTCCCATATAAAATACATTAAATTAAAACGATAGATGGTCCGAGCTAAATGACCCTAAACTACATTAATGGAAGGTCCAAGCTAATGGACTTTAAAATACAGAACAACATCAACATGTTCTGAAATAATATAAAGGAATGAAAGGCCAATCGTATGGTCGTATAAAAAAAACAAAGATACTCACACTCAACCTATCGAATTTGGAAAAAGAAAGATAATTCTCTCTCAATGACATACATTCTACCCAAATAATCATTTTTCAAATCTGGAGAACTCAAGATATCTTGAGAAGATACATCATTAAATAATATTGTGTTTGTGGGAATTCATGTCTACTTCTTGATAATAATATGTTATGATTTAAATATTCATTTCCATACATTGAGGATTACATGATAATATGAAAAGGATGGGTATCGCTGGTGATTCCTATAATATAGGATCATTGAAATTCCAAGCACATCATGAATTAAATAAAACTGTAAGACCATATATAAAGGATAAAATATCCATTAATTGATCGTGTAAAAAAGTAGGAATCCATCATCATATAGATATATAGAAAAGTGTTTTATATTTACATTAGTATCAGTTTTTTTTCATTCTGAACTATCCCAATTCTAATGGGGGAATTTTATTTACACCACTAAATGTGTTATGCACACCTTCCCATAGATGGGAACTTGTGATGATTTGTTATCCAATCATAATCCATTATTTCATGATTTTTCTTATTCATATTATGTGATAGATAAAATACATGGAATGTATTCTTATTCAACCTCATGGTGCTAAGAATTTAAGATATCATGCATGAAATATATATCGCTCCCCAGCCGCACAATCTTGTTCACCCCATAACTCTTACGCTCAGGCGGAGAACATCCAACTTGTTGGGATAAATAGGTTGATATTTCGTGGAGTCTGTCATGCAGATCATGTGAGATTGAGAATATGAATCTTATGGGATTACGAGAGTCCACTAGGTAGATACATGATGCTGTGAAGATATACTGTGAAAAGAATCCACATGCAATGCCAATGGTCCATGAGGATCAGTTTGGAAGCCATGCTTGCATGAGGATACTCAGTCAAGAAGATTTATAAATTATTGTTGGTGTCTCAACATGCAATGACATTAAACTCACATGTATCCATATTTCATGCCATGACCCCATGTACTGTGTTTTATGAAATCCATAGAAATGAGAATATTTCATGCATGTTGAGATTATCCACTCTATGGGAGGACAATACACGGTTCCCCCACATCATGTGTCATCTTCTCCTACACCTTTCCCAGTCGATTGAATAACCATGGGGTCGGCCTCATTTGTTATAACTCCTTATACAGATATTTTCATCACATTAATTCCAAAAACATACGATATCATGAAAAGAACTGTGCAACCATGCCCTCATATCATCACATGATATGGCCCGTATAACAGCTCCTGGTTCATATATATAGAACTTTAATTACAGTATAAAAAATGTACCGGGAACTGTGGATGCCATATGTAGGTTGTGGTATAATGAGGAGCCTCCCTGTAGACACCCAGTGTCGTGAAGATGGTTCATCAACTGTAAAAGAGTGTGATTCATGTGATCTAAAATGACCTGCTGGGATAGTCTTCCCGCATATGAGCATGCCTCATGAAATGCAGATAAACACGACGAACAATTGGAAATGTATGTAGTACAAATCATGGGATAGTATCTATATAAAGAATTGATTCCATGCTCTATAAGAGGCAAAAATGTAGTCATCACCAAAATCAGACCATGGATGTAGAAACAAACTCCACTATAAAAATGTGTTTCATGAATATCATGTGCATGATGAAACTCCCTAGCCCATTCCTAGAACTTCCAAGGTGGATTATGTGATAATATGGAGCCTCCATGAGGTGTGTCACATGAATAATACCAAAAGCATCGGTCATTTAACGACATACATTAACGCCACATTACTTTTAGATCTTAGGCTGAGTACATCGACGTAATAGACGACAGAGTGTGTTCCCAGGGAACACCACCTTTCTCAGATGAGAACCTAGAGTGTAATCCTTTGTCTTTAAATACAGTGAGATCACATATCGAAGAGGGGCCTTTCCAGTCCCCCTTGAAAAAAAAAGAGTGTCACAGACCCTATAAGGGTAATGATAAGTAGGTCATCCAAGACTCATTATTTCATTCATGTGAAGATTCGAACAACCGTGTAACATGTCATAAGAATGTTTGTGGCAATGCTTAACCTACCACGTGAAATCCTATAACCTTGTAAACTATCATGTGAAGGACTATCTTTATGCTTCACAAAGATAGAAAATCTTGTCTCTCTAATAAACACCATCAGGCGAGCGAACAATAACACCTATTCATATAAATGTCCTTCTATCATAATGTAAGAGATTATATTTCCCCATACCTTGTTATACCATGAATTTTGTATAGTGACATGGTTTAATTCTACGATCATTTCCAAAAAAAATTATTTTATGCACCCTGAAATTTGAGCATGAATAATTTCAAGACTCGATGCACCATGACGACCCAATGGAGGTTTTGACTCCACACATAGAATATTCACATTTCCATTAAAATCTGCATGACACGCTTGAGATAAATATTCCATGTATGTGTGAGTGGAATATTCAAAATGCTCCATCACATTACCGCCTTCACTTAATCGCATAAGGATTTTGACATTGTGTGACCCGATCTAATGAACCTTTGGATGCGCAACACTTCCAAGTGGATTAGGTTATGAGATAGTCGTGCAATGTATTGAAACACATTACATGCACCATTTGGAATGTGACCATAACATGAAAACCCGCATTCATGATAGGTAATCATATAGCCCTGGACATGTTGTGTATCAAAGGAAGGAAATGTGGTTGTCCATGAAAATGTCTGAACGTTGTTGCAAGATTTATCATTGATCATATGACACACCAGAGACAATTAGAGCATCCATCCCTGACTATTCTCGTTTTTCATCGCAAGAACCTTCTCTGATCATCCGACACACCATAAGAAAGAAGGGAGACTAACTTGGACAAGGTTTGGATGCCATTTTCAGGTCCCATATTAATCATGTGGTTCCCTCACGAACAATCAATTTGTGAAGGCCACAAGTCCCCTTTAAAATAAAAAAAATGCAAATGACCAGAGCCTCTCACAGTCATAAAATGTTATGTGGTAGACCCTAGGAGATTTTCAAGACACCCCAAGACCCCAAATACATGACTTCCTTGTCTCATTAATGTCTATGGACAAGTTATCCTTGTCACATGAAGGTCCTCAGACATGTAAAGGCACCCTCACACACCCCCTTTGGCTCCATAATGATAAACAAATGAAATTTTCCATAAAATGATCCTGAATCTCCATAGAACCTTTTATTGTTCAAGTGAAGCATCACTAAGATGTAAATTGATATTATTTGATAACAATCACAAACCTCATGAGATCCTCAACCTTTGTAAAATAAACAAATGAAATAATGAAATGGCAGATACTGTTGTGGTCATAAAATTCACGCGGCATGCCTAGGTTTTTCACATCATGGTCTCACATGACCCCTTGAAAATCATATTTTATGAGAAGTCACCTTAGAATCATAACATTTTCTTGTGTAATATCCCATATAAGGGTTCAATGATCCCACAAAATCCATTTAGTAGGAATCTTGTTCTCATAAAGGCACTTGGTCTTGTCGACCTGACAATATAGAAGTCTCTTGGAATGTCAATATGATTTGATAAGAATGAATTATTTAGAAATAACCCAATAATGGAGATTTTGATATGATTCTCTCGCAGTCATTGAAAATATTGTGGCACCCTTAGAATAGTTTGCAACATGAACTTTTGGAGTGCATAACTTAAAATCCCTCCACCGACTTCATCAGAGATTCTCAAAATACATGTAGTGTAAAGAGATGAATAATGAATGTGGTGAGGCTTATAAATCCCCCACCAAAGCATAAAAAATCATCTATAATAATCTAGATGAGATGAAATTTTCCATGGAACCTCATATCGGAAATAGAGCGGATCTAATGGAGAGGCTGATCTCACAACCGGGAGGTTTTCCATCATTTATGATCTGGAGAATAGCCAGAGTGATCATGAAACATGTATAGGCACTTCATGTGACCATTCATAGATCAAGTGGAGGACTTCTGGTGGATCCTCTAAGGAGTATCCCACATATATTCCGGATCACATGATACATAAAACATGATAATAATGAACAAAATCTATGATATTCACAAACAAAATTCCAGAACAAAGTGTAAAGGATGTGAGACATAACTGTAGATCATATATGTTGATCCTCATGTGCTTCGTATGAACCACTCATCTCATACGACAACATCAAGAAATTTCTCCCAGACCACATATTACTCCTTTGGAATACTACTTCGATCATGGGATGTCCTCCAGACTTGTCAGAAAAAGTCACCAGGAGCCCCCCCTACCGAGCATTCTACCTGAGTCTCACGAAGACTTCCAAGATTTCTATACAAACCATGCGATGTTATTCCGATGTTTCACTCAACTATAATGATAGCACCAGTACATGTCATATGATACTTGGGATAACACCCGGACACGTCTATTGGCTCTCAAGATACCCTTCGAGAACACTGGCTAAATCTTGTGGTGTCCTCCGGACATTTTATCCTGGAACATGCATCACCCTCCAGGCATGATAGATTGACACTCTCAATTTCCAATAAGCATGTAAGAAAGAGTTTGGGATGAAAATAGTGAATTTCCATTGGTTCATGAAAAAACATTTCGGCACATCATCCAGGATCATGTGATGGCTTCCAGGATCATCCGACCAAGCATCATGACATTCTCTAGACAAGACAGCCTTGATCATGTGATGGACCTCAAACATTTCATCCATATTAGGTGAAGTAACTCAGACAATTAAATTGTACCATATGATTGTGTTTGGAAATTTTTGGCTGACATTTTGTAATATAAGAATATGAAAATAAAGGAATGTCAAGAAGGAAATCAATGAGGTTTGGCAAAAAAATTGTCCAGATTAGTAGGAAATCCCAAGACTTGATAACCTTGTCCATCCTCGATGTGTAAACCCCATCAGAAGGGAAACATAAATTTGTAATCCCAGATCCAGGGAACTATAATTACTCTAATTCCATCCATAATTGGGAAATGTAGGACACCTCTTTAAAGCACAATCTCTATAGTCACCCTACAATGGGAAATTACATCATATAATTCTCGCATTCTCTAGTAATTAGACTGATTATTTATCATCTCGTGTTTCATAAACTGATCATAGTTCATGTGGGCTTAGGGAGTTGTAATGTTCATTTTATACATATAGGGAATCCTTAGTGTGAGAGAGCTAATCAGAGGCATAATATGATACATCCTTAAAATAATGAAATGCAGTTGTGTAAGCCTTGAGCAATTGAACTATGAGGAATCTAGTTATTACAATTACTAGGATACGTAGGACAGCTTCATATCACCTGTGCTCAAATCGGCATCCAGTTCGAGGTATGTCCCCTCATCTCAATGATGTTCCAACCATCAGGACCTAATAATTCATGTGGGATAATCAATCTACCTCATCCATTAAAAGACTAAGAAATAAATGGAACTATTATAACTCTATTTATTTTTATAATCAAGATACATAGGACACCTTCATGAGGCTCAATCTATATATTAAGCATGCAATGGGTGGTCCAAGCACATAAGTCCCACATTCAAAAATAATGAGACTGATTATTCACCATCCCTTGTTTCCAACACTAAGAATAGATCTCATGGGCTTAGGGAGTTGCAATGATTATATCATTAAAATAGGGAAACTTTAGTTTTTATAACCCAATTAGAGGAGTAATATGATATGTCCTCAATATAGGGAAACATCAGTCTGTAATCCCCAACCACCTATTTAACAACCCAAGATATTTCAAATAAATTTAACATTGAATGCATGAAAAATTGATTCTCTACAAAACACAGCATTGTTATAATATAGAATGTAAACATAGTTTTTCCACCTCTGTAATTAGAATTTTGAAAAACTTACATACAAAGTTGCATTCTGTAAGATATTTAGAGTCTGATAAGAGAAACCTAATATTTGGTGAATAGTATCATGCCCTTATGAATAGTAATATAAACCCTGTGAATTGTAAATCATATTATTATTTTATTTTCTGAAGGTTATAAGATAATTAGATATTGATTTATTTTTTCAAGGTGACATAAAACAATTATAGTTTTAAAATTGTTAATTTTTTAAATAAATTATGATTTTATTTAAAAATTAAATTAGTAATATTTATAAAATTATTTTCAAAAAATGGAGATCATTTTTGAATTCTACATTTTGAAAAATGGTTATGGTGAATTTTTGGTATTTTTCCAAAATAGTCGAATTTTTTATGAATAGTAAAATCTGGTAATTTACTGAATATATACATTATCAGTTAAATTCACTATATATATAATCATGGATGGTGTAAGAACACTTGGTACGAAATCATAAGCACATATTACTATTTTTTTACAAGAATCAATACTGTTGGTTGAATTTGGGAAAATAATAAAATAATGAGTAAAATAATGGGAAACCCCTCCTATCTTACATTATCAAACCCCCCTCACTCCCTCTTCCCTTCACTCGAATAAATCCTTGTGCCTTATCTAGATTATTCTAAAATATCCTCCCAAGATCTTCCCTAATGTCCAGTATCCCTTGGTCTCACAAAAAGACCAAAAAATCTCCCCTAAAGAGGCTCTCAAGGAAGATAACATCAATAGGTAAATTCCTCTTTTCATTTCTTTTATACCAAGTTCATTTATTTTTGTTTCAGTTACTCAAGTATATTAATACAAATATTATGATTAATATAGTACCTAACATGGAATGGAATTTTGTTATGATAAAGTAATAATTCTTCGTCATCTCTCCTTTCACCTTATTGTATACTAGAAATGAAAACATCATCTAAGATGTGTTAATTTATCACATTCAAGGACGACGAGTTTTGAATTTCTATTTCCATATTCAATTATGGTCATGAAACCATTTTTATGGTTTAAATATCCTATATTATATGTATTATAACTTATTTAAGGTTCAATAATCTTGTTCTACACATGGTTTTGATATATAAATAAAAAGGAGTTTGTTGTGTTCAAAAACTACCAATTAACTGAAACGGTTTACATTAAATAATTTATGTAATTAATCATCATCACTCCTGGAAAACAAATGAAATTTATAACCATGTAAACTTATGTATGTTAAGTAATAACATACAACTTCTATACAGGACAACCATCCTCATCTTACACGATTCTTCATTCGTGTATATAAGTATACTGATCATGAAACAAACTATCCCGAACAATGAAATTGAACCTCTTAACCAATCAAAAATTCCATGAATGAACATAATAAGGTTATACTAAATGAATTAAATGTATACGAGATTATATAATTATTAATTAATGAAAATAAATTTTATTACTACGTTTATTAAGATTTGGTGAGAAACTCCTTCAGACTTACTGTAAGTGCTTTCCACTTGAACCTCCATTTTCATTCAGGTTACTCTTATTGTCTACTAACCACAATTAAATTCTTATTTATTCATATTTACCACTCATGTATTCTGTTAGACTGTTTTATATATTTTCACGAACCAGAATCCTACATTCATTTATGGGGAGTTATGTTTTCCAAAAGGAACTTTCAAAAATTCTTCCCAAAATACAAGCTCGATTCAAGGGAATTTCCCAATACAATTTCCTATTTTCGAAGGGACTATATAATCTATTTTTGGAAACCGTTATCTTTATAAAATCTCTCATTTTATTATGAAAATAATATATTACTTCACCTCTAGTTTTATACAAATATTTTTCCAAAATATATATTCTTTTCAATGTAAAATAGTATTTAACTCAAGAATTACTCGATGATTTTATAAGAGAATCTTCATCTATTTCAACACTATTGTTTATTCATTTGTATTATTGGGAATAATAAATTATGATATCATCTACCAAATTTAATTGATTTGTTTAAGATAATTTTGACTATGGATGTTCAATCTTAAAACCATTCACCAATTTACTCTAAATGGTTAGTGTTTATGCTTAATGTCCGGAGAATGTTATATACATTTCATATATAAGTTTCAATATGAATGTATATGTTATTTATGTTTATCCCAGTTCATATCAGGATTTAATTGGACTTATTAAGTGTCATGTGGGGACCCCTATATCCCCTCAGTTCTTCGGTAAGTCTAATGAGACAAACTGTGGTCTTGGAACAAGGCCTTGATGGTACAGTTATAATGTCCTGCATTATGCATTCCCTAATTATGAAACCAGTAATTGATATTTCAGGTGGTTATACAACTTGTGGAATACGCATGATTATGTTTTATTATGAAATTATTTATTCATCTCTTATTCCTTTCATAATGCGTTCAAGTTCATTTTTAACGTCATGTGTTTTAGGTTATTCAGAATGCCTAATATTTGTGTTTATGATATCTTCATCTGTATTGCTCACCCTTACTGAGTGTTTGAGCTCACCCATTTCTTATGTTTCGTTTTCCCATGACATGAAGAGATATATTATTAATGACATGCAGAAATAACCTAAATGTAATGGATGTTGTCAAAGGAGTTTATATGTTGTATTTTTTTGAAGTTGTAATGTTGAACTTAAGTATGTATCTTTTTTCTAAAGCTGCTAAACTACTCGTTCCATCATGATGTGTATTCCTTGTCTATATTCCAATGTAATAAAATAAGGCATTGGCTCCGAGAAATTGGTTTCAAGTCCTTATAGTGGTATCAAAGGATGTTTTGTAGATAACATTGATACTAGATTTAGAAAACATAGATTAGGGAACAAAACCCTATGATAGTCTTTGAGAATAAACATACAAGAAAATCCTATATTTTTTGGTAAGAAATAGATTAAGTGGATATTTCTATAAAATTCATCCTTGTATGGATACTACAAGTGGACATGGTTCTGGAAAAGACGTACCTAGGAGTGAAAACTATGAAAAGGAGTTTTGGGCTTGACCTGGGGTATCTAGGTACATGAAAATGGGACTTATGCACCAGGTTTGATACTCCCAGAGGATATTCTTAGGTTATTTCACACTTTCATTAGAAGCCATTATAAAGGATTTAAATTTAATATTTTCCCTAATGAAACCATGTTTATGATTATGAGATTATCTATGTATTAAATTTTAATTTATGCTAAGTATTTTTCTATATTGAGATTATACATTATGATTCAAAACCTAATATAGTGTATGTCATTATTTAGCAAAGGTGCCTTGCGAATGGATTGGAAACCACCCGAACACGCATGTCCCATGTAGAGATTTACCTCTAATGCAATATAATGATGTTGGCTCTGGTGCTGTGACTGATTATGAGAAACTTATAACTATACTAGGACATATGACTCATGTTATGAAAAATAAACATACCCATATAGAGAATCTAGAACCAAAATGTGGGGGAGTTATGTTAGATCTCTTTGTGCAACAACATCCTACATCATTTAATGGGACAACAAACCCATTTATAACAGAGTAGTGGATAAGTTCATTAGAGAAGATATTTCTCCCTTTGGGATGTAATGGAAGATAGAAGGTTTTCGTTGCAGTTTATCAATTATCAGGAGACAAAAAACAGTGGTGGTCTTTAATCCAAAATAAAAAGGAATAAGAAGAAATATAACAAATGGAATGGAGGTATTTTATGAAAATATTCTTAGAAACATACTTCCCTTGTGAATTGAGTGTAGATATAGTTAGGAGGTTTCTGAATATAAGGAAGAAAGAGGATGAAAATGTTGAAAAGTATAAAGATAACTTCACAATGTTTGAAAGACATGCCACAGACTACATACATTGTCCAAGAAAAAATATTGATATATTTTTTGATTATTTAAAACCATTCTTCTAAAGGTCTCTAGTCTCCAAAAGTTTCTCATCACATGATGATAGAGTCTCAAGTGATATCAGGAAGAAAATGGTATTTTATATTTTTTTGACTTTAAAAGAAATAAAGAGAAGAAAAGGGTTGCCAAAAACTCTAGAAATATAAATAAGGAGATGGGGAAGAAGGAAATAATTGACCTTCCATCCTACAGTAATTATGGGAAAAAACACCCTAGCACTTTCCTGAAGGGAATGAGAGTCTTTTTAATGTGTTGAGAAAAAGGCCAAATATCTCAAGATTGTAAGGGGAAGAATGAATATTCCAATGTTCAATGCTATAATTCCAGGGAGATGGGAAATTATGAACATGAATATCCTAACCTTCAGGGAAACGTTCCCTAAAGAAGACCAAGGGAGAAAGGACAAGATTATGCGGTCACAACTATGGAGGTTGAAGTTCTTAATGATGTTGTGTAAGGTACTTTAATTGTTTCCACAAACATATCCAATTATATTTTTGATTCTGGATCATTGCATTCTTTCATATATTACTAATATTCCAAGAAAAGTAGATATTTCTAATTTGATTTTATAAAGGATTTTTTAGTCAAAACTCATAAGGGAAATGTCATTGCAATAATGTTTTGTCAGGAAGTCCCCATTATGGTATATAAATGTGCTTTATCTTTTGATTTTATTTTCATACCCATGAATAAATTTGATATAATACTAGGTATGGATTGGATTTAGAACCATGATTCACACATTTATTGCAAGAAGGAGTAGGATACAATTTTTTAGGATGATGTGGAATCTCTTGTCTTTAGGGAAGAATCATCATCATCTTATTCTCATATAGATCCTACCATTTATCTCTACTGAATTCAATTATTAGGGTTGGAAGGGAATGAAATAACAATGGGTGTGTAAAAGAATGTTCAAATAGAGGACGTACCTATTGTGAAAGAATATTTTGATTTCATTCCATAGAATTTACCTTGACATCCTCCATAGCATTAAATTGATATTTCCATTTACTTAATTCCTAATTTAGGGCCTATATTAAAGACTCGTTATATATTGTCCATTGTGGAATTAGTAGAACTGAAGATACAACTAGACGAATTGAGTGATAAAGGATTTATTCTCCCAAGTGTTTCCCCATGGGGAGTCCCTGCTCTTCATCAAAAATAAAGATGGATATATGATGTTGTGCATTGACTATCGGGAGATCAATGCTATAATAATAAATAATATTTATCACCTACCTCGAATTGATGATTAATTTTTTCAGATTCATGGATCCCGATATTTTTTGAATATTGAACTTCGATCTGGATATCATCAGTCACTAGTAAAAAATAAATACATTATAAAGATAGTGTTTCAAACTAGGTATGGGCATTACGGGTTTAAGATAATTTATTTTGTACATATTAATGCACCCTCGATTTTCATGGATATAATGAATAGTTTTTTTCATGAAATATCTTGATGAAATTTTGGTGGTATTTATTGATGATATCATGGTATCCTTCAAAATCTATGAAGATCATGAAAATCACTTGTGCATTATTCTGAAGTCTCTTAGGATAATTTATTTATATGGGAAGTTTAGAAAGTGTGAATTTTGGCTTCAATTAGTTCCCTTTATTGGCCACATTATCTATAAGGATGGAATATCTATTGATCTTTTGAAGACAAAGGTTGTGAAAGACTGGCCTACTCCAATGAACATAACCGAGGTACATAGTTTTTTTGTTTATATGGTTATTATCCACATTTTGTTTAGAACATCGCTCGTTTATCCAACCCAATGACATAGCTTACACAAAAAATGGTTTAGTTTGAATAGAAAAATGAATGTGAGGAATGTTTTGAGGAATTGAATAGAAGATTAGTGAATTCTATTATCCTAACTCTACCATCGATGAATTATGGGATTCTGATATATAGTGATTCGCCAAAGAAAGTACTTGGTTGTGTCCTTATGCAGAATGATAGTGTTACTTCATATTCATCAAGGAAGATAAAAATTAATCAACAAAACTATCTTAATCATTATATTGAGTTAGTAGCTGTAATCTTTTATATGAAGATACAGTGACATTATCTATATAGAGAAAAATATGAGATATATATGGATCATAATAGTTTGAAATATATCTTCTCATAGAAATAACTCAACATGAGGGAAAGGATATGGCTCTAACTACTCAAGGATTATAGCTAGTCCATAAACTACCACCCAAGAAAGGAAAACAAAGTAGCTGGTACATTTATTAGGAAATATCATGGAGTTCTCAACAAGATGAGGATTGAAAATTATCCTTTTTACATGGATCTAGTGATGGTGGATATCGGAATTATCAAAGAGGGAGAAGCATATCTACTTTTCCAAATGGCTTCCAAACCTTATTTATTGGTAATAATTAATTCGTTACAGTCTAATAAAGAGAATCCTCAAAAGAAAATTAATGCTGTGAAAGATGGGAAGTTGGATTACATCATGTGTGAGGATGGAATTCCGAAATTTGGGAAGAGGATTTGTGTTCCCTCTCTACCCAAGATGAAAAGGGAGTTATTTGATTATTTTCAAAGATCAAATTTCTCTATAAATCCTAGTATCACTAAGATGTATATAGATTTAATGGAACAATTCTGGTGGGACAACATGAAGAGGGAAATTTCAAATTATGTACCAAAATGTTCAATTTTTCAACAAGTAAATGTCGAACGACAACATCCTTGAGGATAAATGCCGCCTCTACCTACTCTTACATGGAAATGGGATAACATCACCCTGTATGTTTTTACTTTCTTACCCAAAATTCCAAGAAACAATGATGCAATATGGGTAATTGTGGATTGAGTTACAAATTCTGCACATTTCCTTACAATAAGGGGTGATTTTCCACTAGAGTGGGTTGAACGACTCTATATGAATGAATTTGTAAGACTTCATGGAGAACCTCATTCAATTGTGTATGATTGCGATCCTTGACTTACATTGAAATTATAGAAAAGTATTCAGAAATATTATGATAATGTGATTTTTTGAGTTCTTTTTTTATCCTCAAACTGATTCACAATCAGAAATGGAGATCCAAACCTTAGAAGACATTTTGAGATCATGTTCACTATAATTTCAAGCTATGTGGGATCAATATTTATCTTTAGTGGAGTTTTCCTATAATAATAGTTTCCATTTAAATATTAAAATGGCATCAGATGAAGCATTGTATGGAAAGAGATGTCGTACACCAACATGTTGGGATGATGATGGAGAAAGGAAGATTGTGGGCCCAAAGCTTGTGGAGGAAACAAAAATGAAGGTAAATAATATTCAGGTCCATATCAAAGCAACTAAAAGTAGACAAACGAGCTATGCTGATAATTTAAGGAAAGATTTGGAGTTTTAATTGGGAGATCATGTTTTCCTGAAAGAATCTACATGGAAGGGAGTTATAAGATTTGGGAAGAAAGGGAAACTAAGACCCATGTACATTGAAACTTTCAAAATTATTGAGAGAATTGGAGCAATTCCAGATCTTTTGGCTATGTCACCTAGCTTGTCTAAAGTACACAAGGTGTTACATGTCTCATTGGTAAGAAAGAACTAGCTAGACCCATCACATGTCCTCACTTCTGAAGGTATAGAATTGGAACATGACTTATCTTAGTGTTAAGAGCCAATCTGGATTCTAGACACTGAAGAATCGGTGTGGAGGAATCAGATGACTAAACATGTAAAGATAATTTGGAAAAATCATAAAATCAAAGAGGTAGCATGGGATACTGAAGAGCTTATGATGAAGAACTACCCAAATCTTCTTGTGAGGTAACATTCTGGTAATTTCGAAGATGAATTTTTTTAAGGAGGGGATAATGAAACACCCAAAGATTTTGAAAATAAAATTAATATTGAATGCATGAAATAATTATTCTATACAAAACCCATCTTTGTTATAACCTAGCACGTAAACATAGTTTTTCCACCTCTGTGATTTGAATTTCAAAAAATGATATACACGGTTGCATTCAGGAATATATTTAGATTTTGATAGGACAAATGTAATTTTTGGTGAATAGTAATATACCATTATGAATATTAATATGAATAGTAATATGAACCTAATAAATACTAAATCATATTATTATTTTATTATCTTAATGTTAAAATATAATGAGGTATTGATTAATTTTTGAAGGTGACATAAAAATAATTATAGTTTTAAAATATTTATTTTTCAAATAAATATTGATTTTATTTAATAATTAAATAAATAATATTTAGAAAATTATTTTTCAAAAATGGAGTTAATTTTTTAATTTTACACATCCAAAAAATGATAATGTTGAATTTTTGGGATTTTTCTAAAACACTCAGAATTTTGATGAATAGTAATATAACGTATTTTACCGTATATATACATTATCAGTTAAATTAACTATTGAAATAAACATATCTGATGTAATCCCACTAGATTCAAACTCACATACACATATTACCATTTGTGTTCATACGAATTGATACTATTGGTTGTTTTTGGAAAAATAATAAAATAATGGGAAAAATAATGTGAAAAAGACCAAAACCTCCCCCCTAAAGAGGCTCTCAGGAAGATAACTTCACCTGGTAAATTCCCCTTTTCATTTCTTTTATTCCAAGTTCCATTATTTTCTATTTCATTCCTCACCTACATTCATCCAAATGTTTTTATGACTCTAGTACCTTATATCTACTAGACATTTTTTATGATAATGTAAGAATTATTCATTATCTCTCCACTCCCCTTCTTTTATACTATAAATGAAAAGGCCATCCGTTATGTGTTAATTTATCACATTCAAGGACGACAGGCTTTAAATTTATATTATCATCATTATTTATGGTCACGAAACCATTTTTATGGTTGAACCAGACTATATTATATGTATTTAAACTTAATTAAGGATCTGGAATCTTTTTGTACACATGGTTTTGATATATTAATAAAAATGGGTTTGTTGGGCTCAATCACCGCAAATTAACCCAAATGGTTATCATTAAATAATTTATATAATGATTCATCTTCACTCCACGTATCAAAATGAAATTTATAAACTTATATCCTTCTAGAGTTTTTGTAATAACATACAACTTCTATTCTGTAAAACCATCCTCATTTTACATGATTTCCATTCATGTATATAAGTATACAGATCATGAAACAAACAGACCCAAACAATGAAATTGAACCACTTAACCCATAAAAAAAGCTATGAATGAACGTTAAAAAGTCATAATAAATTAATTAAATGTATATGGAGTTATAGAATTACTGATTGATGAATATAAATATGATTATTCCACTTATTAAGATCATGTGAGGAAC
The DNA here is from genome assembly GCA_963277665.1 of Viscum album. Lineage (NCBI taxonomy): Eukaryota > Viridiplantae > Streptophyta > Magnoliopsida > Santalales > Viscaceae > Viscum > Viscum album. The sequence continues at coordinate 1,369,799,080 of OY728134.1, forward strand.
ACCTTCAGACTTAAGGTAAGAGTTTTCTACCTGAACCTCCATTTTCATTATGGTTACTCTTATTCTCTACTTACCTCAATTAAATTATAATTTATTCATATTTACTCCTCATATATTTTGTGATAATGTTATATATATTTGTACGAACTAGAATCAAACATTAATTTTTTGGGATTTATATATTTTGAAGAATCTTTCAAAAAATATTCTCGAAATACAATCTTGAATCAAGGGAATTCCTCAAGTTCTTAGGTGTTTTCATGGGAACCCTATATTATGTTTTTTGAAACCATTATCTTTATAAAATATATCATTTAATTATGATAATACTATATTACTTAACTTTTGGGTTTAAACAATCTTTTCTCCAAAAGAATGCTTCTTTTCAAAGTAAAAAGTATTTATCTGAAGAATTACACGATGATTTTATATGATAATATTCATCAATTTAAACAATATTCTTTATTATTATGTTGGTTGGGATTAATATTTTATGATATAATCTACCTTAGTTAATTGAGGGGTTTGTGATTATTTTGACTGTTGATATGATATCTGAAAAAAATCACTAATTTACACTGAATGGTTAGTGTTTATTCTTAATGTTCAAGGAATGTTATTTACATTTGATAAATTAGTTTCAATATGAATTGAAACTATGTTGTGATACAAACTATGGTCATGGAATGACGCTATAAAAAAATGGATATGTATGGTCTTGGCATGATTCCTTGACGGTATGATTATGTTGTCCCGCATTATGCATTCCCTCAATATGAAAGTTGTAATAGATATTTCATGGGGTTATTGGACTAGTATAATACTTTTGATTATGTTTTATCATAGAATTATTTATTCATATCTTATTCCCACTATAATGTGTTCATGTTCATTTTTAAAGGCATGTGTTTTTTATGTTTTTCACCATGCCTAATTTTTATGTTTATTATATCTTCCGTTGTATTGATTACCATTACTGAGTGTTTGAGATCATCTCCTTTCTTATTTTTCATTTTCCAAGGACATGAAGAGGTACATTTTTAATGGCATGTTGAAATATCCTTGGAGTTATGGATGTTGTAAAAGGAGTTTCTATATTGTATTTATTTTCATGTTGTAATGTTGAACATATGTATGTATCATGTTTCCAAAGATGTTAAACTACTCAGTCCTTCATGAAGCATATTCCTTGTCTATATACCAATGTAATAAAATAAGGCACTGGCTCAGGGAACGTGGGTGGGTTCTTTACAAACTAAACTTCAATGACTCTAAATCCTATAATAAGAAAGATATGTAGGAAACCTTCCTAGGTGTCAAGGTCCAACAAGGTTCCACTTAGGTGAAAGTCCACTCATGTCATGGAAGTTTCAACCATAGGAGCCCAATAATTCCCACAGGATGATCATTATACCTCATCAATGAGCACACTCATAAATCAATGGAAATACGATAATTCTCATTAATGTCATAACCAATATATGTTGGATGCCTCTGTGAGTCCTGATCTACATACTAAAACATCCCAAGGGTAGTCCCATCATGTAAGTCCCACATCGACATTCAATGATGATTATTACTAATTATACCTTGTTTCCCACACTGATCATATATCATATGTTCTTAGGGAGGTGTAATATTCATATCATACACATTGTGAATCGCCGATGGTTAGGGAAATATCATTATGTAAGCCCTGATGATTAGAATAATATAATCATACACTATATGGGGGTATATACCTTAGGGATAGTGAAAAACGGAACGATTGAACTATTATAATTCTAATTCTATCTATATCTAGGATATAGAGAAAATCTTCTTGAGATTTGAGATAAAATATCTAATTCCTAAGTGCCTACACATACATCCTTTCTACATGGAATAAACACCAAGATTTTAATAAACTATATAGGTTTAATTTCATGAAATAAACAAGCCATGTAGAATGCCTCATAATGGCTCAATCACCTCCATAGAATATTAATATCCTCCTTTCATGGTTGAATATTGTAAATCCCCTAGTCATAGGACTTGAACTTATAAGTTTCCATTCATTATTGGGAAACATATGAAAAACATTATATACATATAGACGGATTCACTAATGAAATACCTTTCTTCCCCACAAAAATGGGATTATCCTATGATCATTTTTAGGGTAACCATTCTCATATTGGGATTTGAAATATATTTTTGAACACAGCCTAAATCAATATGATACTTCTGTAATAGGAAATAATTTTCCCCTAAATGTTGTGTTGAGCCCGACCTCCCATCCTCAAGACCAATGTGTGTCCCTATGTTTGATTGGGTATAAAACCCCAACTAACCACCTGCATTTGGAATGGTAGTTTTTACCAAGTCATGGATGTGGGAATAAATGGTTGTCTCCATTTATAATGATGATTGTGTCTCGATGTCACTGATTGTACATGAAATTGAACCCCTCAATTTCAACCATTAGGAAAAGCCAATTTCACATCAATCATCTGCTTTGTTGAAAACCCCAAAGTGGTTAACTTGATATAATCATATTCAATCATGAAATACCCTTCAAAATATGACAAGGATACAATGTATGGTTCTCATCAAACCATGTTTTTTCATCCAATGTGGGTTTTCGGTCGTCTCTTCTTAATAAAAACTATCTTAACTTGAGAAGCATAGATTTTGATATGGACTCAGTTTACCACACACACTGAAAAATGTTTTCCATTAATTGAAGAATATATTTTTAGTGGATATATATTAGATAAAGTTTGTTTAACATGATACTTCTTGATATATTTGGAGGAAAACTATTGGTTTGGTGGTTCACATTAAAAATGTTCTTTAAATAGGTACATTTCATATATTTCCTCTTATAAGATATATTATAGGAAGTATCTGAGTATAACTTATATTTGTGTCTTTGGAATCCATTTTTTATCATGAGAAAAGGAGAGAATTTTGAGAAGTTTCAAAATCATGGAGTTGTTGGGATATTCCTAGGATATCCTCCAAATAGAAGAGGTCATGCTTCTACAACATTGAAAGTGGAATGATTATTGATACTTCTAATGTGAAGATATTAGAACATTCAATGAATAAAAATGAACATGATGTAGAATTTTCATAAAGTGATGATGATGTTCTTGTTGTTAAAAAATAAGAAGAAAACTCATAAAAGGATGAAACTATTGAATATGGATTGTTTGGAGAAAGTGATTTATCCATTTTAAGTGATGTGGAACAATCTCATTCACCTCATACTACATTGATAGGGAATTTTAAGGTCCAAAATATTATTATAAATCAAGGAAATAATCTATAATCCTGAAGAACATTTAGGAATATAGAACATAATTAATAAAATTGTAGTTTCTCTAAGTGATATCGAAGAATAAATGACCACTACCACAAAATTGGGTTTGTCTAGTTCTAGGGCTTTAATAGTTCTAGCTAAAAATACTATTAATGAATCCCTTTATCAGCGCTAAAAAATTTATTTTAAAGTGGGGTTTTCAATACAATTTTCTATTGTTAAAACAGGTTCTTGGAAAGGTATAAAAAGGAACTGATAAATGGGGCATTTATCATCACTTGTAAAAAAGTGCTGATAAATGGGGGTTTATCAGTTCTTTTTAGAAGTGTTGATAAAGGACCCCTTTTTTCAGTTCTTTTTAAAAAGAGCTGAAAAAATGAAACTTCAAAAAAATTATATTTCATTAAAAAATATATAAATATATTTATACTGATATAAATATAATATATATATTTTTTAAAATATGTGTAAGATAAGGTAAATAGGAATTTATACTTAATATAAAATATATTCAGTGAAAATGGATTATAAAATATTTTCAAAAATATTTTTAATTAACAATTTTATTATTACTACCCAGTAATAGTCATTTAATATCAATTTAAAGATAAAAAAATAAAAATTTAATAAAACAACTAAAATAAGTTAAAAATGTAACTCAAACATCAATCATCAATAAATTTTTGTATGAGTGCCTATTTCGACTCTGCCACATATCAAATCAAATCTTGTGAAGTGTAATACTCCATATTAGTTAAGGGTAAATATGTTTTCACAATTTTATGACTAAAAGGCCAAGAAATCCTCTAAAACCGAGTATTTATGGTGTGTACCCATTTTTTAAACATTTGATGGATTTTAAGCTTTTTTAAGGGGGTATATTTCCCCTTTCTCAGTGGGGATTGGATTTTTTTTGGGGATTTACATTCATATTGATATTATGGATCCAAAAATTTATCTTTACTCACAACATAATTTTATTTATAATTAAATATATTCATGTTTTCATATATTTACTTTTGATAAATCACTCATATAATTACATATATCATTATATTTATGTAAAAATTTATATTATAAAATATGTAAATAAATATATCTTCAAAAAAATATTTAAACCAATATATAAACTTATTTTACATTATAGATATAAATACATATATGTGTGTATTTATAAATAAATGTGTATTTATATCATATTATAGTACATATGAATGAATATAATATATAATATATTTAAATAAATATAAGTATATATATATATTCCACACACACATATATTTTATAAATGTATTTAAAAATAATTATATATATATATGTATATATATATAAATAAACAAATATATCATTAAACCAATAGAAAAATAAATGGTGTTGTGGTAAAGGTGTTCTATCTGCGAAGAAGATTCACAGGGGTCAAATCCAAGGGGATGGGCATGAGGATGGAAATTCACAAATCAGAAATAAAGGGGGTGAATAGTTCTAATAAATGAGGGTGGAGCACTGTTAAAGTTGATATAGAAGCTCTAATAAAGGGTTCAAACAGTCATGTATGTCCAAAATATTTACCCCCTTTAACAGCACTACCTTTATTAGCGGCATTAAATGTCCCCTTTAAGAGTGCTTAAAAAATCACTGTTAAAGGGCCCATTTAATCGTTCTTTTTTTAGCACAATTAAATGTGGACTTTAACAATGCTTGTTTAGCACTGATAAAACTTTCAGTCTTTAAAATGTTCTCAGATTACCAATGTTTTTTAGCATTGATAATGGCTTATTCTAGTGCTCTTAATGGCCTATTTTGTTGTAGTGGACGCATCAAGAGTGGCATGATTCTAAAAATAAAAAAATCTATAGGATAGAGAATAATAAAACTTGTCGGTTGGTACCCAATCCTAAAAAGAAGGATTTCATCAGGATAAAATAGGTGTTCTAAATATAATTGAATGAAAAAGGTGAATTAGTGAGAAATAAATAAAAAATTATGTCTAAAGGCAATTCACATGATGAAGGGGTGGAATTTGATGAGACCATTACACCAGTTTCAAGGATTGAAACTCTTATAATCATTCATTATATTTTTTTAAAAGTCAATACATGATGTTACAAATGGATAAAAAAATTTAACATCTTCAATGGTGATTTAGAAGATGAGTTTTAAATTGAGAAAACAAATGGGCTATTTCTAGGAGAACATAAGAATTGTTTTTAAAGGTTAAAAAGGATCTATATGGGATGAAAAAAATCCCCATGAGCATTGTATTATATTATGTACACCTACTGGATCAGGTTGAATTTTAGAAAAGGGGGAGTGAATGGTAATCTGTACATTAGATATGAAAAAGTGGTATCCATATTTTTCATTGTTTATATGGTTGAAATTATATTCACTAAAAATATTTAATAAATTTGTGATATATTTTCCAAGGAGATGAATAATCTATTTGAAATGTCCATAAAGGACGGAAATGATACTTTCATGGCCTATAAATTTTGCAATATAAATATTGCATTTTTCTTTTTCAAGTGAAGTATGCTAGAGGAAAATTGAGATGGTAAAACATGGAATATTCAAATCCAATTTCATATAAATTTTAGTCGGAAAAATCATTCAAAAGATAAACATGGAAACTAATTTCATCGTAAGATATTTTGGATGATGATTATAATCATTATGTACTTGAAAACATCAAGGATAAATATATTTTATGTTGTTACTCTCCATTATATGAATCTAATTGATCCAAAAGAGTGTCATTTCACAAACGGAAGAAATATTATCAGGTACATTAAAGGAAAAATAGGGTTTGGCTTAAAAATATGAATGAAAAGTGTATATTATTCAGTATGATTACACAAATATAAATTGGTAATATTTTTTTGATAACTGGATATCAAAATCCAGTGGATTTTTCTATCTAATGGAGAATTTTTATTATTGGAAAATAAATAAGAAAAGTCCAGTCACCTTGAGCACTTCTGAGGATGAACATATGTCTTCTACTCATAAAACAACATAATTGATGTTGATTAAAATGATGTTGGATAACCAAAATGTTTAATGGATGTTTTCACTTCTGTTTTTAGATAATCAGGGTGATATAAATTTTTAAAATATTATTATTTAGTATTAAATATGTAAGAACACTGATATAAAATATCACTTAGTGAAGGATCATATAGAGGAAAATAAACAAAATTTAGAAAAAAATTTCAAAAAAGGATAAACATTTCATATGTTTTGACCAATACATTACCAAAGAATTCATTTTTGAATCTATTTATAATTTTCATAGTTTAAGATCAATTTTCTCCAGGATATGTTTTGATTTATTGGTCACCTATCACATATTTTCTTTGTATAGTGTTATAAGGGGAAGGAAATGAAAATAATATTGTCACAATGTATTTGTCTTATTATGTCTGGATAGAAAGATGGATAATATTTATAATGAGGTTATCTCTGTATATTCGTTAAATTTAGGAGCAGTAATATCATAGGGTGAGAATACATTTACAGACTATGTTTTATAAGGTATCAACTATTATTTTAACATGAAATATATGTGAAGTTTATTAATAGTTTTTTTGAAATGCATGTAAAAAATTTTCTCCTTTATAATGACTCAATTTTGTTTCATGTAAGACATTATTGTATTTCTAGGAAAATTTCAGGGGCCAAGCACTTTGAAAATGTGAGATTTTGTGGCCCATTGATCCTCAGATTGTTATTTTAATGATTTAAAAATATTAATATCATGTTTGTAATTTTTTTACAAAATAATTTGATTACTCCCAAATGGAGTCTCGGATCATAAATCTGAAACATCATTGAGTCTAGAACACAGGTTTTACACTATGTGTTACATAATATTTGTTAGACTTGGTCATTTTTTAAAAATTCATAATGGATGAAATTAATAAATAAATCTATTTATTTTATTTTATTGATGAAGTGACATGTCTTCCTCTATAAATATATAGTTATGATGAGCTATCAGGGTCATCCATATAACCTTGAAGACCTAGAGGACTGTTGGAGGAGAATATTCATGGTGGGTGACATCAGGTCAAGGTTTTTTGTGTAATATGAGTTATATGATCTCTCCAACTATGAAAATACGAGACCATTATTCCTTAGCGGTCAATCCAAAATGAGGTATTATTTTTTTTATGTATCCCCGTTTTATTATCCTAAAATATTTTTGAATCAATTGACTACTAGATTCATTAATGAGTCAATAGTTTTCGTGTATAGGTTTTTTTATCAGAAATTTGAGGGAAAATGTTTTTTTCTCATAGTTTGATATTACTTCATCGTTATAATGAAAATATTTGGAGGCCAATATGAAGAATATATGTGGTTCATCCCTCATCTTTTGTTTTTCTTCCATCCCCTATTCTGTACGATATCTTCATTGACATTTCTTTTGGTCAGAAGTTTTATGAATACCTAAAAGTGATCATTATACATTTGTTATTTGGGGAAATAGATCATTTCTGTAGATTTAGTTTAGGATCAGTGTTGGGGTTATGATGCACGATGAATGTTTGTGATTGGGGAAGGATTGGGGACCATTATTTCGGGTATGGTGTCTGGCCGTAGTGAGACGTGATTGTATCATTTCCATGGACGGTGAGAATGGAAGGAATCCACCCGGTGGGGAAAAATAGGCTCATACAGTTCATACCCCTTTTTTGGAAAGTATGGAGAATGATCCAAAGGTATCGGGAGGTGTGACCGATGCCTCATGAAGAGATCTGGGATTTTTTATGATTCTGTTATACATTTCATGTACTCTAAGAACACAGATTATGTATAAATGTCAGAGTGGTGTATAGGGTATCCATAGAGAGTTAAGGATCATACAACATGTGGTCCATACCACATGCCATGTGACCCTAATCTAGACATCTTGGCATGTATAGGTAGTACACACCTATGAGGTGGGGTAGGTTACACATCATGTCAACAATTCCACACACTATGTACACCCTAACATGTGGATCAACATTTACAATGAGTACACACCCTTGACACCATGTGAACCCACACACCATGTGACCCCACACACCATGTGTGAAATGATATATGTCATGTATTTCAGAAAGCACATAGGCGTAGACATGCCACATTTTGAGTTCCATCCTCAAACCCTATATTCCCTCTACATGGGAAGTACACAGTCATGTGGAAGTACATGGGTAGATCCATGCACTCAAATAGATCCAAATACACCAACATGACTTAGTGTACATGATATATTCAAAATAGCACACCAAGTTCAAGACCGACACCTACATGTAGTATAACTCGACATACACTATGTATTGTAGGAAAGTTCATGTCATGTGATCATGATACATAGGAAATTCGAGGATTTGTGAGACACACTTTATACCCCGAGGGACACATCGTGTACTCTTTTAAAGATATTTTTGATTCAAATTTCTTCTTATTTGACATCCATGGTGAGATTATGTGATACTCCTTGGACTAGTATCAGTTGAGTGTGTTCCCTTGGTATATTCATATGAGGGTTTGGTGCAGCACATCATCCTCATCATAGTATGGTGACCCCTCTGCAGCTTCTTGTTGATCAGTGATGTATATGAGAGATTCCTTATTTTATAATGGGTTCTCTCAGTCATCTTCAACTAAACCCTTAAACAGAATAAATCATGTTTCCTTTTGAGAGGACCAAATTTATCCTCATTTCATTCAATGCTACTTAGTTAGGGGTTGTGGAATTGGCCTCAAAAACACTACATGGGTGTCTATCACTAATCTTGGAGTATAACTCTTGTAGATTCAGGTGTCCCCCTAATGATACCTACGCATTGAACCCATATCTATGTATCAAGATATGTTCATTACGATGAGGTGTAATACAATCCAATGTTTTTATTTGATGAACCCTATCAATATCATTTATAATTATTATTACAAATACATTATGATTTTGACCTCCTCGATGAGTTTCCTCAGTAGTAGTATAGCCTGGGGAGTAATTAATCCTAAATGAAAATGACCTATATGATGAGTTTCATCACTTGATATATTTTTCACGGATTATGTTCTCTTGTACTAGTGTTATATGGATCCTTTGAGTAGGAAACCTAGGCTGGTGATGAATTTTTGACCTTACCATGAGACTTTGTGTCTATTATGAGTTTGTGTAGATGTTCTATTATATGTTTCACGTTATGATTGTAATATTCTGTAATGAGATGACTACTCCTGATACATTATTCTTATTTATCTATAGTTATCCTACTATATATTGGAATACTCACCCCTGCATGGGCTCTTACCAAAAATGTCATCTCTTATGTAGATGAAAAACCTTTTTGTAGAGTCTTTAGAGTATGAGGAGTGGGTGGATCTTAGTTAGGAAAGATAAATTGAGTCATAGACGAATTATTAATTTGAAAATAGACCCCTCCTTTTGAGAAGGTTGTATATCATTTTCAAATTTTGAGTGGAATTGTATTTGGCCCCCGTTTATACTTTCTATAACAATATCTCATAATCTAATTATAGATTTATATATGTATTCATGAATTGTTATCAGTTGTTTTACGTTTCAGCATATTATTGGCTCGAAGATGTGTGTGTGTGTGTGTGTTTGTGTTTAGGTATATTTGGAAAATGACTCCCTTGTGTGTGATATTCCTTATAGATTCTATTTGTCTTCCCCAAGCCTATGAGAGGCGGGATTCTGGTAGTTTTATCTCAAACCCTATCAGTTCAAGCCATAAAAAATGGTATCATATTGGATAACCATCCGAAAGTGTTATGACAGTACCTGGGATTAGGACTGGAGTTTGGAATTTATTTTCTGTCTATATATGAGGTTTGGTTTTGGAATTTGTTTAATAGTGTTTAAATTTTTAGATTTTGAATTTAAGGACAGAGAATCTAGTGTTGGTGTGGTGTTCTATGTATCCATTCACCAATATTGTTTTTGACTCGGGACCTGTAGATACTGGTTGTTGAGAAAATATTTGTAAACGCATCATATGGTAATAGGTTGTGGTTTCTGTGTCCTTCCTGACATTGATCCTTAGATATGCTCTTTGATCATGGTATGCCTTCATAAATTCAAGATTTCTCTTTACTGATAGGCAGCTGGGATTATAAATCAGTTTCATAATAATGACTATCTGAGTGATGAGGACTCCGTTCTGGGACCCACTCATGGGGGTTTTCTACCAAGAAGGCACAAATTAGTGCCACCACCTATAGAGTAATTCATATATCCTTCAGTGGATCTGAAGTATGTGTAATGATTTGTTAAATTTATAATGACTCTAGTATGTTAGGAAAATGGTATATATAGGATTTTAATGGTATATTAATTCTAGTGATAGTTACCACTGAGTTTTTATTGTTGACATAGACCCTCATGAAATGGAGGATTAGCTAAAGGTGATGGTTCAAGTTTTCCATCTTATGCGGAACATTGAATGATAACATAGCTATAAGTTACTCTCTTATTTAGGGTCCCTCTTAATGATGGATTTTACAGTGACACTATAACACCTTGAGACTTTGTGAAATATTTCTTTCAAATTAATTTAATCATTTCTATATTATTCATTTCATGTAACACCGAATATATATTTTGTTATATGAAATCACTAGGTTTGGATTATGTTAAATGGAAAACAATGTAAATCTATCACTATAAGTAAAACTTATATTAGATTTAGTTACAGACAATACTATGTATGTCTTGTGTTACACATAATGTTCAGTTTCTTTAATGCTTTCATTACACGCAAGATCGCGTTTTATCAATATATAATATATTATTATTATTGTGAAAATATAATTATAGTTATCACCATTCCATTGGAATAGAAGTTATGAATAATAATAACGAGAATTTTAAAATATGGTTTAAAATTGTAAATAAGATTAATTCTTTGGTGACAAATAAAATAGAAATAAAAATAAAACCCTTTTGAAAATAAATGAAACCATCTGATGGAATAATATATTTTATGAAATCAGAAATATTTTACATAAAAAAATAATTAAACCAAATTTGGTGAATGAGTTTAGTGAAAATTTATTTTAATATATTCAATAAACTATATAAAATTCATCCTATGTGTTTTCTATACAAAAAATAAGAATAATCCCAATTTTAGGTATAAAGAGTTGTATTTTTCTAAAGGGTAATTTTACAACCTTTTAATGGAAAAACTATTTTAAATATATTTTGTTAAACTTTCATATATTATATTTTAAAAAATAATCTTATGTTTTTAAATAATAAAACCCAAATTTAGTTTATGTGAATTTTGTTTTGTTTTTTTAATTTCATTTTTTGATTAATTGTGAAAATATTAGATTTTAATTGAAAACTAATTTTTAATTTAATATATTTATATAGTTAAATTATAATTTTTATTTATTTTTAATGAATATTTAGAAAAATTATATATCTATTAATACAATATAGGTCATTGAAATCAACCACACATTGAAATGGAATATACAAGCATTTCCATATTGTGAGCATTTTCACATTAAAAACTCATTTTCTTAGCTCATCGGCACTATTAATTTTAATTAAATTTATGAAAAATATGTGATTAGAATATGTAAAAATTGATTTCATATTTTTAATAATAATATCTTATTATTTATAATAATTTCAACTTCAGTTTTTACAAATGTAATTATTTTATGCAATTAAAATTAATTACAGTGATTACGGTAAAAATGATTTTACTTAGTGGATAAACATTAATAATAAGGGGATAAATGACCTATAAACTCTTCAAAAATCTATTTTATGGCCATATATCGACCATATAATACCTTTTATATAATAAATTAATTATTTTAGGCACGTGACGTAAGGAATACTTCCCAATAGTGTTTCCATTTTTATATTTACAAGAATTAAGACATCCTCCACTAAAAATGGGAACTCATCCCCCTAACTTATTAAAACCTATAAATACATTTGTATCATCAATAAACAGCCCAAATAAACTCCTATACTACCTCCTATAATGCTATAAGTATCATTTTTTCATAAAGGACACCAATAAAGTCCTTTTGTACAATCCAAATGGAGTTACCCAAAGAATAGGTGATGTTCTTAAACAAGCTCTTTTATTTTATTATTTCCTTAATCCCATAAGATTATTATTAAATAAAGAATATAGTATAACCTCAAAATCCTCGATATATTAATATTTTCTTATGTTCATTGTACAACCTACACATTCACACACTTCTATCAAATGGGGTGCACAATCATCATTTGTGTGTATGGCAGACTACTACATCATTTACCAATGTCGTTCGTTCTTCAATTACCACCTATCAAGGTTGGGAATAATAATGGAATTGATATTTTTATATGATATATATGATATTTAATATATATTTATTCTTATTTAATTATTATATAACTGATACCTTAATGCTTTCCATTTTGTGGGACTATGATAACATCGTTTGTTGAGGTGTTGACCACCACCTCCCCAAAGCGATGTGATTCCTTCACGCTTTACATGGAATATATTGAGGATGGTTTTATTAAAAATATATTATATTTATAAAATTATATTTACAATTTAATGATAATATACACACACATATATATATTTCATTTACTTTTCTTTCTTTCAATATAACAAGAAAATAGAAATAGTGTTCATTGTACGTATGGCCTACCATTACCATGAATGGTGTATTTCATTTACTAATTATGTATTCTATAGGATATTATAAATAAATATTTAGTGAATATATATGATATATATTTCTTGGGTTATATTATTGACATAAGTAAATCATGATCTAGATTAGAGGACTTAGAATAATAAGTCAAAACTTGTATGAAAAACAAGAGAATATTACGCGAAAAAACATCAACAAGGAATTGTTAATAATTGGGTAACATAAAGTCATAATAAAATAAAATATGGTATTATATATAATAATATTTTTATTTTTTAAATTTACTATAAACTTATATTTATTAGTAAATAGTTTTTATTTTTTGTGAAGAAAGTGAATAATTAAGATAAAGGATTTTTGTCACACCTTTTTATATTCATGATAAACATTCCATATTCACCATTTCTTTCTTATTTTTGGTGTATATAAATCAATATGAAATGATGTACCTTGAATTTAATTTCCATAATTATAATAAATTTTCAAATTGATGTTAATATTACAATGGGATCATGATTAAAAAGTTACTCAAGTAGTAAGGTGATTTAAATTCTCCCTTTTACTTCTATGAGATTTATGCCTTATTCACCACCCATTTATTTTGTGTTGTGTATATACATCCCATGAATGTGTTCTATTATTATATTAATTATATTTATATTTATAAATATATCTATTTCATGATCTTTTTTTCCTGGGTCTTAGGGTTAACAAGTTTCAAAATCGGTAAAGTAATATTCTCTCAATTTTTCTTCTTTGAGATGAATGTTATGTTATGAACCAACATTCATTTATGAGTTCTAGATACTGATTTTTGAAATGATATATCAAGAATATACTTATTTTAATGATATTTTATGCTTTATGTTATGTTTTTTCCTAGGGATTATGATACGATGTTACCAATGTGGTAAGATTTTATTACTACAATGTCATCTTTTATCAAGATAGTTTACAATTATTGTTCAATTGATGAAATATTATGAATAGTATATTAATAACTATCATGAATTATATTCTAATAGGATTATTAGTTAAATATTCATGTAATGGTAAAATAGAAACAGTTTTCATTGTACGTATACAGGTGGGCATCCAAATCCCATAAAAAGAGCGCTAACGAGCGGGCATATAAAGCTCATAGGAAAATGGTATAAAAAAGGGAATACCAAGTCCTCAACAAGAGGGTATATAGGAGTGAATCCCAATCCCATATCACGAGGGTACCTTGGAGTTATACCAAGCCTAAAACAATAGGGTATGTGAGAGGGAATTCCCACCCCTTAACAATTGATCACATGAAAGGTAATCACTTTCCCGTATCAAGAGGCTATGTAGGAGGTCATCTCAATCCCATAACAATAGTGTATATGATATGGAATCCCATGATAGTAAAAAGAGGGTACATGGGAGGTAATCCCATTACATTAATATGAGGTTATATGGGAGGGCATCCAAATCATAAAAACGAGATCACACTATAGGACATCCCATGAAAAAAGTAAGTACAAGAGTGATTAACCCAAGATTATCTTTTTATAATGGTGTTGGTAGGTATCCATGACATAAAATGTTCTATATTTATGTGTATCCCAGAATTCCATGTCTTATTAATGTGTTATTCTCTCATGGATTGTTCTCTTGATTACCTAATAAATCATGTCTCTTGAAATCCCAATATTTATTTCATTACTCATGATTATGATCATTTATATGTAGGTTATGGTATTTATATGTTTTGATCTTGTTTTCATACCATTATATCCATGTTTTTTTATTTGTCTCATTTTTTACCATTATTGGCATCTGATCTCACCCTTTATTATGTTTCCCTTCTCTCGGTTATGAAGAAATGTTTTATGTAGGAGTACTAAATAGGAATGTATTTAAGGGAGATGTTGATAGTATTTCGCCAAATTAGATATTTGGGTTCCATGTTTCTAAAGACTCTAAACTATTACATCCATCAGGCATGTACTTTTTGTAATGTTCTGAATATTCATCTAAAATGATGTAATATCCAACTATTAAAATCATGGGTTCCTATATTTGGTATCAAAGGAATGGTTTATTCATCCTTTGGAAAATATGATGAGAAAAAAATAGTGAGATCCATAGGGGTATTTATAAGGATTTGTCTAGAGGTGTCTCTAAGGATAACTATAAATATGAGTCAATGTTTAGGAAAATTTACTCGTGTTTTTGAAAAGGATTCGGAGAGTGGTATCCAAGAAATTAAATATATATCTCGATACTACAAGTAGATGTGGGTCTGAAACAGAATTATATATGGGTAATAACACAAGAAAAAACATTTCATTGAAATAGACTCAATTAGGCACTGTAGAATGACAACGGGCCTTGCTATACACCTTGTTTGACACTCCTTGGGGGTATTTTTTGTAAATTCAAAAACTATTCCTGAACGTTCATGAAAAATTTAAAAAGTATTTGGATATGAATAATATCTGATAAAACTATGGTTTCATTGTTTAAATAATAAGGTATCATGATTTATACATCCTATAAGCGCTTGTCATGATTATGTGGTTTTCTGATTTGATAAGTTTTTCATATAGTATGTTTTTTGGTTTTATTAAATGGATGGAATAAGAAGGAACTGTCATAACATTGAATGTTTCAGAAGCTGGATGTATAGGCATTATGAAAATCAATGTCTTAGGAGAAAATGTCATGAAGGAACTCCACAGGGTTGCATGAGTTATGGATAATATACTAGTTATGAATAGATCAAGAACAAAATATGAAAGGTATCAGATGTTCTAATAGTATTGTTTATAAGCTTCATTAAATTGAGTTTGATTAATGTGAAGACATGACATGTATTTTATATATTAGGAAAACGTTATTAAATAACAAGAGGATGGATTTTAATTAATTTTTTGAGAGGTATGTGGGATTAATGAAGTATTTATGTTTTGGAATTGAAATATTATGTTATAAAAATCATTAAATATATACGTATATTCATTACATTTTTTCCATTAAGGATTTAAAAGGATATTTTGAATAGTTATGATGACATAGAAAATTGATTTAATATAAATGAAATATATTTATCAATGGAAGGTAACCCTTATTGTGTTCTTGAGGTTGAGAAACATGTTTTTAGATTGGATAATGATATGATGTTATGGATAATGTAAATTGGATAGTATTTATGACCTCATAAATGATAAAGGATTTGTTGAAAAGGTGGTTTATGATATCATTGATGATGTTTTCAACAATTTTTATATTTTAGGCATTAATCCAATAATATTTGGAATAAGGAATAATGCATGTTTTAAATAATGATTTATTGAAATTCATGTTACTAACATGTTTCAAGAGAATACAAAATAAAGGTATCACATGTTTGTTATGTGACAACTAAGAGATACCTTATGATATATGTCAGACCAATGTTAAGATAATATTTAGAAATTTAGTTAAATTTTTTATAATGCTTTGGATTTTCATATTTGATAAGTTTTATAAGGTTAACCATTTTTTGAATGGTTTTAGATAATGTTTTGATGAGGTTTTAGAGACTAAATAATTACCTATCCATATGAGTATTGTTGCATGTAAGATAACATGTGATAAAAAAATTTGTGATGATAACTAAATACATAAGGAATAAATTATCATTATATTTATGAGTTTCATAATCTGTAAGTACTTCATGAATTCCAAAATTCACCTTCCTTTTCTAGAGTAAGAGGTGAAGTGGAAATTGATTAAGGAACAACCAAAGGATGATATTATGAATATTAAAGGGAATGAAAGAATTTAAGTATGTCTCCTTGTGAAACATATATCCTTAATCATTAATAAAAGGATCATATCATAAAATTTCATCCTATTATCATTCTTTTTTATGATATCATGACCTTTTTCAAGCCTCCCTGGTTTATGGATTTGTGATCATTAACTTTCTATAGATCAAAAAATTGATTCTGATCAATGATCTTTATCACTCTCATGAAATTATTTATTTTTTACTTCCATGACCATGTTTTCATTTTCCACCTATGTTATCTATTATGTAAACCTCATTATGAGTTACATTGGGTGACCATTATGTTTCTAATATTACCTTTTCATAGTATTTTTTAGTATATATTTTTATGATGTGGGTTACTATTAAAATAGCATTCATGTATTAAATAATTAATCACACAGATGAATTTCATGGGGGAAATTTATTTTAAAGGGGTGGGGAGATTGTAACACCCCAAATTTTTTGAAATATTTTTTTTCAGATTAATTTATTCTTTTTGATATTCTTCATTTCAGGCAACAACGAATATAGATTCCATTATATGAAATGACTTGGTATGGATTGTGTTATACACAACACCAAGTTATGATTTCACTATAGGAAACAATTATATGATATTTATGTACACATAATAGTATGTATGGATTGTGCAACACACAGTGACAAGTACGTGGATATCTTGCGTTACATACAAGACTGAGTTTCACTAAACTACAATATACTATTAATATTATAATTAGAATATTATTAAAGTTATCTTCTATCCTTTGAAATGGAAGTTAAGAATATGAATAAATGAATTATAAAAATAATGTAAAAATAAGTATATAAGATGCATTATTTTTTTACCAATGAAATTGAATAAAAAAATAAAACCCTTTTGAAAATATAGAAAATCATTTCAAGGAAAACTTATTTTATGCAAGAAAATATTTTTTACCTCAATAATATAATTTAAAAAAATGAATTATTTTAATTATATTTATACTTTATATATATAATAAAAAATTTAACTTTCATCATACATGTTTTCTATAAAATATATAAGAATAAACCTATGTTTAGGCATAAAGGGATATATTTTTCGAAAAGGTAATTTTACCACCGCTATATGTCGCACCTATTTAAAATATACTTTTTGAATATTTTTTAAATTATATTTGATAAAATTAACTTAATTCTTGAAATGAAAACATTAAAATTTAATTTGGGTGAATTTTTTGTATTTTTATGAAACATCTCATTATTTGATGAATATTGAAAATACTGAAATTTAATTTAAATTCAAATTTTTGATTACTTTATTTGTATAATTAAATAAAATTTTAAATTAGTTTTAAATTATATTAATATTAATCGATAATATATTAATAAAATTTATTTTATTTGAACCAATTTCACATTGAAATTAAATATAAAAACATTTCAAACACTTGAACATTTTCCCTTTAAAACTCTGTTGTCTTGTCATGTCTGTATGAATAATTTTAAATTAATTTCCACCAATTCTGTGATTATAATTTTTAAAAATTTATTTGATATTTTTAATTATAATAATTTATAATTGTTATTATGTTTAACTTTTTTTTGAAAAAATTAATTACTGAAGTAAATTTAAATTAATTACAGTGATTAATATAAAAAAGAATGTACTTAGTGGTTAAAAATTAATCTTAATGAGAAACATGACCTAATAAATTGTAAACATTTTAGACCGTATACCCCCTTTTATTGAATTTATTTTAATTATTGGTAGAACATTATGTACTGAAGACCCTCTGATGTTTCTTACCTTTTTATTTTTTTGAGAATGTCACTCCTCCTCCACTGGAAAAGGGCACTCCCCCCCCCACCACTTCACACCTATAAATCCCATTTTCTAATCCAAAACCGTTGAAAATAAGATCCCATATTCTCCCCAGTAAACCTAAAAGTCTCTATTTTAGAATAAAGTACCCAGATGATATAGTTTTGTGAAAACCAAAATGAGGTACCCAAACAAGAGGTTATGTTCTTCAATGATCTTTTTTTATTCATTCCTTATTACTATAAAATTATTATTATATAAATACTATATAATTTTCTTAGTATCCTTAATATACTGAGTTGTTTTTAATGGTTATTACTTACACCTTCACACACTTCCATCCAATGGGATACACAGTAATTGTTCATGTGTATGAAGGACTACTGCCTCGTGATCCAATGTATTTCGTTCTTCCATCGCCACCTCTCATGTTTGGGAATAATGATGTAATTAATATTATTATATGATATATATCATATCTAAGTTTAATATATGCTTATATAATTAGAATATAACACATAAAACCATGATTTACTTTTTTGGGGAATATAATAACATCGTTTGTGGACGTGTGGACGTCAACCTCCTCAAAATAATGTGATCCGTTCATGCCATACATGGAATTTATTAAGAATGGGTTTATTAATAAAATCTGATATTTATTAAATTTTAATGCGTCTGGAATTTTATTTATATATATATATATATTTAATTTACTTTTCTTTCTTTTAATTCTTCCAGAAAATTGAAATTGTGTTCATGTATATGTACGACCTACCATCTCTATGAATGGTTAATTTCATTTCCTAATTATCTATTTTAAAGATTATAATAAATAAATATTTAAATAATATATATGATATCTATAACATGTTTTGGATTTTAGAAATAATGAACTCATGATCTAAGTAAGAGGACCAAGAATAACAACTCAAAATATGTACGTAAAACAAAGCGAATATTACCTAAAATAAAATGTTAGAATGTAATTGTTAATAAATGGGTAATATAATTTCATTATCAAATAATATAAGATATTATATAGAATAATAATGTTATTTGGTAAATTTATAATAAAATTATATTTATTATACAGTATGTTTGATCATGTATGAATAGAGTCAAGATTTAAGGTTTTGGAATTTCATCTCACATTTTTATAACTGTGACACACATGCCATATTCACCACTTGTTTCTTTTATGTGGTTTATATACTACCCTATGATTTGTTATATCATGGATTTACATTATTTCATGATATTATGTGTTTAAATGGATTTTAATGTTTCATGGTGATCACTATTCAAAAGCTACTCATGTAGTAGGGGGATTTAAGGTCCTACTTTTATTTCTATAAGACTTATGCCTCATTCACTACTCGTTTCTTTTATGTGGGGTATAGACTAACCATGAATCTATTCAATGATTCTAGTATATAAATTTATCTTTTTTTTGTATACATTTGACTATATCACTTTCGTGGGTTTTAGGGTTCAAAAGTTACTAAATAAATAATGTAATCTTGTCTCAATTTTCCTCCTTTCAAACACATGTTATGTTATAAACCTACACTATTTATTAGGTGGATATACTTTACATTTAAATTTTATATCATTATTATCCTTATTTTCATTATATTTTATGATTAATTTAATTTTATTCTCTCATGGAAATTTTGATTCAATGTTTCCAATGTGGTAAGTGTTTTTTGCTATAATCAGATCATTTATCGGGATTGTTTATAATTATGCTTCAATTGATGAAATCCTATGATCTATCTCTCGATAACTCTCATGAATATTCTTACCCACTTCTTATTCACGATATATTAACATAATGGTACCATTTTTTTACTCTTTGGTACATATGATAATCACGAAATTGTCTTTAAGAAAATGTAACATTATTTCTCCCTTCGGTCAGAAATATTTTTTATTCAAATACCATGTTTTCAAAAAAAATTAAATTTTTTTTCAAATAATATATTATTCTCATTTTCATGGAAAGGCATTTAAAATTTTTTTATGGATTTAAAAGTGTCCACTAGAAGTTTCAAAATATATTTTCAGTTAATGTTGGTTATAAAAATGATTTATGTTTTAAAAAGTATATTTCAAAGCGGAAATGTTATTTTTATCAAGAAATGTTTAAAATGATCATAAAAAATTATTTTCCATATAAGATAAAATCTTTTAATGTTACATATTACTTAATGGGGTTATGATCCAAGGGTAACATTCTTATTCATTTTCAAAATGGTTTATGCTTTTTATTGCATGTTTATTTGAGACATGTTTCTCTTCTATGGGATATACCATGACAAATGCTTATGAAACACACATATTTTCAATGTTTATTTAATGATGAAATGATTATGAAACTTGTCACTTTTTAATAAGTTTATGATATGATAAAATCTTTATGATAGCCATTTAATTTCATTGGTTATGATATGATATTTATGAAACCGATATTTTTTATTGGTCATTATGTGAATAATGTTTTATTACATTGTGTCATATAAATTTATGATTTAATTATGTGATATTTTTGACCTATATATCCCCCCAATGAATTGGGTAATTATAAATGCTCAATGAGTTCAAAGGGTACATGGGTGGGAATCACAATCCCATAATAAGAGGATAAATGGGAGGGTATCCCAATCCCATAACAAGAGGGTATACACAAGGGAAATCCAAGATCATAACAAGAGGGGATAAAAGTGGGAATACCAATAATTTAATAAGAGGTTACACAGGATGACATCCCAATCCCAAGAAATGAGGCTATATGGGAGGGAATACAAATCCCATAATAAGAGGGTAAATCAGAGGGAATCCCATTCCAATAACAAGAGGGTACATGGGTGAGCATCTCAAGCCCATAATAAGAGGGTATATGGGAGGGAATATCAATCCTGTAACAATAGGTTTCATGGGGGAATCTGATCCCATAATAATAGGGTTCATGGAAGGGAATCTCAAGCCTAAAACAAGAGGGTACATGGGAGGACATGCCAATCCCAAAGTAGGTACATGGGTGATATACCCAAGCCTAAAAATACATGAATGTACTATTAGGTATCCTTAGCATAATATTTTATATGTCTATGTGTATTCCACAATTCCATGTCTTGTTCATATGTTATTTTATCATTTCTTGTTCTCTTAATTCCCTTATTATTTATATCTTATGAACTACTGATTTTTTATTCCATGACTCGTGATTATGAACATTGATATATAGGGTATGATCTTGAAATGTTATGATCATGTTTTCATACCCATATGTCTATTTTATGCTTATTTATCTCATTTTTTACCCTTTTGAACATATGAGCTCACCATTTCTTATGTTTCACTTCCCCAAGTAATGAATAATGGTTTTATCTAGGATTACTGAAGGGGTATATCATTACCAGAGATGCTGAAGATATTTCCCCAAGATAAAATCTTGTGTTCAATGTTTCGCAAGACACTAGACTATTATGGTCCTCAGGAATGTAATTTTTTAATGTGGTGAATATTAATATAAAATTATGTGATATAATTGTGTGAAAGTATAAGGTTTCTATAGTGACATATCATGGGTCACTAATTTCATCATTACAGCCCTATGTTGGTAATTTATTATATATCTTTGGACATCCATGGAATAAGCGAAATTTCCCCACTGAGACGTGTTATTGAGACACGATCCAAAATCATACTTGTGAGTTAGTTCTTCCCAAATTGGATAGTGTTGAAGTGTGGTGGTTTCATTTCTATGTACTAAGCTATTTTATAAATCCCCGGTTGTGGTAAAATGGGAAAGGGAAAGGTTGAGTTCCATGTAGTAGGATCTCGTAGAGGATTTGAGTGTGGTTCAAGGCATGGCCTATCTCTTCACATCCCTAGCTATATTTTTATCATAGAGTTATGAGACATTATTATTATAATGTATCCCATGTTTGAGACCTAGTGATACCATTTTAACCTTTTTCATCAACCCTTGTGTTAGAGGATCCTTTGTAGAGGATCAATGAGCACACACTTTTGTTGATAGAGTTACCTAACTCTAGGATGAGAGAGATCTAGAGCCCCATGTGGAGTCTCTTCATATAGTTGGTGAGATAATATGATTATTTATTTAGTAATGACTAGTTTCCAACCATACATGATCATTTTTTTGCTACTAGTGAGAGTATAAGTTCTTATAATTTTTTTGGGATGGAGTTTTAATCCTTCAATAAGTAGTGATCCCATGTATAACAGGGTGATATCTTGTTCGAAAGGTTATGAAAAAATACTTAACAGTTTCCAAGTGGTACCTTTAGAGAATTGTATAAAATGAGAATTTTTTTCCTTGTTGTGATGGGGTAGTTTAAGGATATTTTTATTAGAAAAAAATTGGATTTATCTCTACACTAATAGTTAAGATTCTATATAGACTGGAACCAAGTATCACAACGGATGTTTGTGATAACACATCATATATAATCTGTTGATCATTATAATATGAAGGTGAAGTTGAGAGTTTTTATAGAATGGGGTTTTATAAGACCCAATTTGTTCACCTAGGAAGCCTAGTTTTGTTCTCCAGATAGGTAGAGGAGTGATTTATGTTGGTTTATGATTGGTTTTACATAGACTGGGTGATGTGAGGAAGGGTATTAAATTTCAATAATCGTTTTCTTCTGTAACTAGTGGTTTGGGGAGAAGTTGTTTTTAAATTTTTACCACAAGATAGGTAATCATTATCTCTTATTTTTGGGAAGGATATACTAGATGTGGATTTATAAATTCACTATTATTGTTTTGAGTTGGTGGTGACACCCTTTGTTGAGTTGTATGCCACAACAGAATCACAAGTCATTTGGAAAACATACTTAACCCATCTTGTTTCATTTCTAAATATTATTATTTGATGAAAACCATTTGTATTTACCACTGATCTAGAGCACAAGAGACACCTAATGATGGTGTGGTTTACCAACAATTGAATTTTTTTACCCCTCCACTTATTCAGTGATCCAAGGAGGTAAAACTCAGGGATATTGATGTTGAGATGTTTCATGACCAAATATCCATTAGATATGTTCCTGATGGATTTTATTAAGGTGGAGATCTCATCATCCATGTTTAAGGACTGGTAGTGAATCTAGCCACACTATAGAACGAGATTATAAGGAGGTTTTTCCCCATAGAAGTACATATGGTGGAGGTAGGGACGTACCGGTATATTTTGGCATCGATTGGGCTACCAAGGTATTTTTAGAATGTTTTGATGTTAAACTATTTTTTTCTCACCTGTCTATAGGTGATGACCAACAGACCATTGTGAAGGGAATGGAACACTTATTCATGCATGAGGAAGTTTGTCTTCATGGAATTCCCTTATTGATCATTGCAGACAATGATGATTACTTCACTGTATGATTATGGAGAGGATACGAGAATCCTTTGGAGACACAGTTGATGTTGAGAAAAATATTTTATCATATTCGGGTGTCTAAGTAATGTGGATAATTTGGTTTATGGTAAACATGCTACAGGTTTTCATGTTTTGTTTGCTCCATAGTTGGAGGATCATCTACAATTAGTGGGGTTTCTGAATCATAATGACTATCACTCAAACACTATAGTAGAACATTTTTAGACAATTTATGAGAGACCTTGAATGTAATTTATATAGTGATTAGATTTATTGTATAACAATTATTGGTTCCATTTATTGGTTATATTTATGGTTTTAAGGGTCTATTTCATCCAGGGATATATGAGGTCTTCCCAAAACATCAAGAGTTGATTATGGACCAACAACTATAGACATTAGAGTTTGAGAGTCATGGGTTTCCATCCAGTTAATTATGATATCTCTAGATATTTTAGGCACTTCAATTTTCTTATTTTTGTGTTAGGTTGGTGAGGTGGTGTACTGATTAATCTTGTGACCACAGTAGTTTTTGGGTGTTTTTTGTTCTTCAAATCTCTTAGCTGAGGGGAAATTTGCACAAATTGTTGTATTCTATCAACATTATTAAAATGTTTTTTTGAGGTTAGAGTAAATTTTTCAAGGAGACGATGATTTCAGGAACTGATAGAAGAATTTAATTTGTGGGAAAGGGTGTCGTAGTGTTTCTGTTTATTAAAAACATAGGAAACCATTCAGGGAGATCATGGGAGTGGGAGACCAGATTGAGAGCTCAGTTTTCCTATATTTTTGTATAGTTTGTGATTTTTATGGATAATTATCCATGATGGTGGGAATAGTGTCATGAATATTTTTTCCTAGGAAATACATTAAAATATTTCTTGGAATATTTTAAAAGCCATGTACTGAGATGGTGTGAGATTCTGAGGCATGGTGACGCTGAAATTGATATTTTAAAGATATAAAATATATTAATATCACATGTGAGAAGTTTTCCTAAAAAATGAATAAATCCAAAATAGAGTTTCATATTAGAAATATTAGAATTTCATTGTGTTAAGAATATTAGGTTTACCTTAGGCATGAAAAAATCATTTTCGGGATTGGGAATTTTTGAAAAAGTCATTATGGGTGGAGTAAATAAAGTAAAATAAAATTATTTATTTATTTTATTTCATTGATGCGTAAAAAAAATTTACACTATAGAAATTCAATGATGATGTGATATTCGGGTTATCTCATAACTATTTCAACTTATAAGAGTGTTGGAGGATATCATTATTGGTGGGAGACAATGGATCAAGATTGGGTCGAGGAGAGTTGCACCATTAGAGTTATATGATCACATCAATAATCGAAATGTATGACCATTATCTATCATTGATCAATCCAAATCAAAGTAAGACATTATTTTTGTGGACTTATTCTATTTTATAATCCTATAATGATTGTGAATCAATTGAATAATTCATATTCTTTAGAGTTTGGGTTTTCTTATTCGATATTTGAGAGATAATTATTTTATCTATTCATTGATGGATATTTTTTCATCATTCTAATAAAAACATATTGATTCCAATCAGAAAAAAGAATGATCTCAATTATAGATATTGTGTTTTATGATTTTATTCTCCCATTCAACATGTGATCATCATCATCATTTCTTTTGGATGGCGGTTTGATGAATACCCAGAAATTGATAGTTGAGTGTTAAAACATTAACACAATGGATCATTTTCACGTATTCAGTTTCGGGATCAGTGATGAGTTTATGATGTGTGATGATGTAAGGACATCAAGGAAGAATTGAACAACCTATATTGTTTATTTCATGAAGCAATTTAGAGGTTTGATAGTCTACATTTTATGAGTAGTGTTAATGGATGGAATCTGGCTGATAGTAACATACGAGCTAGCATTGATTGAGATCTGTGTTTTTTGGTGAGTTTGGGGATAGATCCAAAAGAATCAAGAGGTGAGAATGAAGCTACATGAATAGATCTAGGATTATGTAAAATCATAATATACATTTTCTACATCAAAAACACATTTCATGTATCACCCTCAAAGTGGTGGTCGGGGATTCCATTGAGATTTAATGATCGTATGTCATGTATCACCTACTACACACCATTTAACCCCTAGTTGGGAATCTCGACATATACAGGGAGTACACATCTGGGAGGTTGTTTAGTGTATTTTTCATTTGGGACATACCACATGTTGTGTACACCATGGTAAGTTGCTCGATATGTACAGGGAGTACAAACCTAAGATATTTTTTGGAGCCACACACCGAGTGTAGAAATATACATATTGTTTACTTTGGAAAGAACACTGGAAATAGCATTCCACACACTCTGAGTGCCATACTAGACACCTATACATAATTTACTAGGGATATTCATGGAAAGGATAGAGTATGCAGGCATGGATATGTACAAGACATGACCATGTACAACATCCCACTATAAATGGAAACAAATAAACCAAACCAACATCTACACACTTTGTACATTATGGATATTTCGGGTATTGCTAAAACATTCATGTCATATGAGAACAAGACATGAGAAATGATTGTCTTTTGAATACACACCATGTAATCCCAGGGACACATTGTGTACTCATGTCAATACATGTTGTATTCTTATTTATATATAGTTTGACTTTAGAGAGAGATTTTATGATCTTCCTTAGACCATTATCATTTTATTGTGTTCCCTTGGTCTATTATAATAATAGTTCAATGCAGTTTTCAATCCTCATCATTGTATGGTGACCCATCTGTAGATTCATTTTAATCAATGTAGTGTGAGAGGGATCCCTTATTCTGGAGTGTATTGTATCAGTCCACATTGATTAGACCCCTCAGTGGATTTTAACATGTACCTCACTAAGAGGATCTGATTGATCAATATATACATCTTATTTCCCTTGGTAAGGTTTGTATAATTGGTGGGATCAATACTACAAGGGCAAGAATCCCCAATCTAAGAGGATGATTCCAGTAGGGTCTGGTGTCCACCCAGTAAGACCTTTGAATTAACCCCTATCTTTATATTGAGATCTGACCTTTCCATTGATTTGTAGTCTAGTTGAGTGTGTTTATTGGATAAAACCTCTTAGATTCCTTTATGCTCCATAATGTATAGACTTAACAATCATGAACTCTAGGATAAGTGTCATTAGTGGAAGTATAGCTCAGGGAGTGGTTCCTATTGGATGATTTTGACCTATTGGATGAGTGTCATCAGTAGTATTATATCTTGTGGAGTTATTTCTCTCAAAATAGGGATATAAAAAACATTCGAGCATAAATACTAATCTAGAAATATAGTTATTTCCTTACATTGAGAATGTGTGTCTACTTTGTGTATTTCTAGAAGCCTTATTGTTTGTCCCAAAATATGATTGGAATATCTTATGATGAGTTGACTACTATTGCTGATTTATTCTTAGAGATTTTGGGGTGTCCTATTAGGTATTGTTATACACACACATGCAGGGCCTCTGGTCGTACATGTTGTATCTTATGTTGATGACATACCTCTTTGTGGAGTCCTTGGAGGAATAAGAGTATGTGATGCTTTGTTGGGATAGAAAACCAGAGGAGTATACCAGTGTTTCATCTAACAATATTCACCTCCTTATGAATAGTCTTGCTTTATTTTCCATTTGGGGTGGGCTTGTATGTGGCCCCTTTTAATGATTTATGGTACATTATATTATACTCTGGTTGTGGGATTATATATGTGTGCACACATTATTATTAGTTGTTATACTTTTCAAAATTTCATGGTCTTGGGTATATGTGTTTGTGTTTAGGTGTATTAGAAAAATGTCTCCCATGTGTGTGATATGCCTTCTTGGTGCTATTCTCTAACCCCAGGCCGATTGAACGCAGAATTGTTGAAGTCGTGCTCCAATCCCTATTAGATCGTGTTATGAAATATTTAATAAGTTCCTCGGATAGATATATAAATTTGTAGATAGATTTTATGTGATGATTTTTTATTTATTAATGAAATGGTATCTCTTAAAATTACTCTCAAGTGGTATCATTTCATCAGATTTAATCAATAGTCTCATGTTTAAAGAAGATATGAATGTCAACCACTTTTTATAGATAGTCTGATTTTATTATAATATATTATTGATTCTTATACATATTTTTCCAATGTTGGAATATAATAATTATATGGTTATTAATTTTTTTTTATTTTGAGTTTGATAGTGATATATTTTCCTTGGTTGAAAAAAAAACCAAAGGGGGCTAATATCTATTCTAATAGTTATTTAGATGTTATTCAATGTTTGTGGATGTTGTTGAGGACATAATATGAAGTTTTTGTGTTGTGATGTTGAACATGTTACACTAGAATATGACATTATTCTAACAATAATGTTTGGATATGGTTCAATTAGATATTAATTTTTTATTTTTTATCAATACATAAATAATGTTCTACCTCAAGTGATGTTTATTGATTCATTTGAGGCGATAATCATTCAAAAATTATAGAGTGTTTTAAGTTGTTTGGAATTATTTTTCAGATATTTTTGGTCAAATATATATTTTCTGTAAATAAATATTAGATTTTGGGTAAGTCGTAGTATTTGAATGAGAATCATTTTAGACATTGGGAGATCATAAAAATGGACAACGAATTGATGTTTAATCAAGAATTCATGTGTTTTTTAAACATATTCTACTCCTGTGTAAACATCATCTATCTTTAAAAAAACAACATATGTCTATATAATCAAAATTTTAGGATATCTTTAAACCTCATATACCTCAATGTAAACACTTTCTATCTACATATACATCCTTTTTTGTGATTCATAAGAATCATTTTTATACACATCAATATGAATTTACAACATGCCTTATTGAAAACTCAAAAATAATATAGACATAAATTCTTATTTTTATAAATTAAAATATGGATGAATATAAATAAAATCTATTAATTATTTATGCAATATTATTCCTTAAAATAGATAACATTTTCTTATTTTATTTCGTGATTCATTCTACTAATGATTGTGATGAAATAGGATGACTCTATAATATAAAATAAATTATTATATCGTTATTTAAGAAGAAAGTATATAGTATGTTTATAGCCATGTAATTATTGTAAAATTATTAAAGGATATTTCTATGAGGAATTTTAATAATGTTAGAGAGACCATGATAATTAAATTATAATAAATAACACAAGGATACATATAGAGGAAACTTGAAAAACAAATATTGATAATGGATATATTACAGGTGGAGAACAAAAAATATGGATGATGGTAAATAAGGATGAATACTCAAAAAATTAATATAACTACTATTAGAAGAATAAGAAAAATAATAAATTGTGAATGAATTAGTGAATGAATCCTAATGAATGTTATTCAAGAAAAATTGTGGAATATTAAGAGATTTTTCAATTAAGTTCACTAAAGATAGAGGGGTGTAATAAGTTTTTGTTGCAACATATTTTGAAGGAAATCATTCAAGTCTATGATATACACAATGGTGGTTGTATAAAATTTTATGCATGGAAATTGCAGTGTTTTATTGATATTTTTCAATAATAGAAGGAGTATAAGAACTCAACACACTCAATAACTCAATGGTAGTGCATTAGTGGAGGAAAAATTAATTGTTACCAAAATCTACTCTAATTTTAAAGTTTGGGATGAACTTGCAATAAAGATGCACCAAATCATTGTTGGGATACATACAAAAAAACATTAAAGGATAAAAAAATTTCACTTGTACCTACAAGATGATTTTAGTGGGTAGTATGATTGTTTTGACCCAGGATGGGGTAGGCTGACATTTAGGTCACTTAGGGTTTTAGTATGATTTCACAACCCCCATGATGGGTCACTCCTCCTATATAATATATTTTTCTTACGGGTTTTATTAATGGAAATGGAAACACTCATTGGTTCATATATTTTCAATTATTTATGGTCCTTCTCTACAAAAGAAGGCAAACAATGGGGTTCCCTACAATTCTAAAGAACTCAAATTGGTCAATATTATGGGAGGTTAGTCTCATAAAACCCTATTGGTGGGAATATTTACCTACAATGAGACTCTCTTATAGATTTAAGTCATGTTTGTGAATCTTTCCCAAACCCATATGCAGGACTAGTTTCCCAATTATTATAATTGGTTACTGAATTAATATGATGTGAATGTATATATATATATATATATATATCATAGGCACCCTATTTATGAGACCATCTTTAGATATTAGTGGTTCTCTATATTCTTACTCATTATTACTCCTAGATTCCAGTTAGTTATCCCTATGTTTTAAATACATACAGCTGGGATCTCTAGAGTTTATTTTCATCTAGGAAGGCGGTAAGTGTTTATGGTTTTAGTTTCAGGCCTATTAAGGGGATTCCATTATATCCATGTAAAGGGAATCACAACATAAGTAGTTCAGTTCCACTTAAAAAAGACATTATTGTACCTTTTAAGGTCATGTGAAAAGAACTAAAACATGTATTTTAGCATCATATGGAAAGGATGACTAATAAAAAAATTCTTAGAAATGGTTGGGGTTGTACTTACATGTGAGTGGCCTATTTTGATTGAACTCATAATAATTTCCACCTAACAAGGATGGGTTCTTGTCCCAAATAGTATGGTCATGTGAAGATGGATCCCAATATGAGTATGGACTAATAAGAATGTGATGATTTCATAAGGAGTATAGCCTTGTAAATGTGGTTCCTATTAATAGCATGGACCAATGAGAATGGGTTGATGTCAGACGTAGTATATCATTATTAGGATGGATCTCATCTGGAGTATGGAATAACTAGAAGTAAATAGTGGTACCTAGAAGTTATATGTACCCTTAGGAGTAGGATGACTCTATTTATGAATATATCTTGATAAATTATGGTTGGTATGAAGTATGAACCTAGTGGATATGACGTAAAGACTCAGGGGAATATAACTTGATAAGAGGAGGATATAAATTATCTCATAATATATCATGACTATACAAATGATGAAAGGTTATTTATGTTGATTTTGAACCATAGTGAGTATTCTTACAAATCATGTTTGAACATGAATTAATTCCCACTGAGATTGAGTGACACAGTTTATGGTTATAAAACAGGACCATACCATGGAGTTTAATGTCATGTGTAAGGATGTTTTCATTGAGTTTAACATTGTATGACTATGAAGTGTATGGGGGTATTTTCATATGAGATATAGAGGGATTTTACTTTAGAAAGGTGTCATGTTTATCCTATTGAAGACAAGATTTAGAGTCCATATAGTTCTTATATTCATGAAATATGAATTTTAAAAGGTGTGAAAACATTGGTTTTAGTAGAACATATTCATATGAGATGACTCGAAGCAGTTAAAATGAGAGTATTTTCCTTTGAATTAAAAGAAGATGTAGTCGATACTTAAACCAAAAGTGGATTCCCATAATGGGGGTATTTTTTATTCTAATGGAATGGTGAATGTATTTCTCTAAGCCCATGTAATCTATGTTTGGTGTGAGAAACAAGATATAATATTAGTTTATACACATTAAACATGACCATATGATTTAATTATTAATTAGCCTAAACATTGGGGTTTCCCAAAGAGATGTAGGCTTATGAGCCGTATGGAGAACATGGATCTACGAGAGAAGGAATGAGATTTTACAATGAGTATTTTAATGTGAAAACTATTTTGGAATCATGGTCTTCATGTGGTATGTGGTTGCATTAAGAGAAGAGATATGAAGGTATATTGAATATAGATATCAATCCTTGAAAATGTTTCCTATGTATCTTATTTATAATAGTAATCCAATTACATTTATCTAATAAATTCCTAGACACCATGTGTTAAGTAAATATTGTTGAATTCATAAGGATTATTGAATCCTGAGGTTGATAAAACATTAAAACTTTTGGGACATACACCAAGGTAGAAGACCACGATGGATATTGCCTCATGGGAAGACACGAAAAAAAAGACATTGGTGGGTTTAAGTGGATCTCATAGGAATTGGGTGGTCTCATGATTATCATAGGTTCATGAAATCACATAAAAATTATGGAATCCATGTGATCATATAAAGGTTCAGGGGTCACAAGATAACATAATCTGCATTATGCTTGGAGATTGAATGAAATTTCCACATTATTGAGATATCACCATGCATTGCATAAATAATGTTTCTACATGATATCACATGACTGTGGATTTTTTATGAATCCAAACCAACTCTTGTATTAATGGTTTTGTTCCTATAAAAGGACCACTCATTCTATCCTCAACAAGGATTCTCACTGAATTTATAAAAAAGTTATCTTTTAAATCATAAAAATCTCCACGCCTCCCATTTTATAGTGATTATTTCCTCCATCTAGTAAATTTGTATCAATCCATCAGTATCCATTATTCTTTTATTTGGTTTTCATGGGCTTTATAGGAATCACCCTCCCTATATCTCTACTGCATTAAAAGGTTTATGATCCATGTCTAGGGACTTAAGTCGGAAGAATATTATCCATATAAATCATCATAAAATAATATGCATCATTTGACTGGGATACATGACATTGATGGCATCATTTAGTACATCACATTTCAAAAATGGGCTGAAAATGGGTCTATCATGGACAACTTCACCCCAGAGTTGATCTCAAGATCTTTTTTATATTTGGAGATCTATTTACTCGGGGGGGGGGGGTCATAAAGAATAATGACCATAGGAACCTACTATAACAGATATCCTTGTTCACATGATCAATTTCTAGAAAAGTAATTTCCCATTCCTTGGTAGTCGTGTGAAAAAATATTGACCATGATACCCTTCCATCACAGAAAGCCTCAATCATATGATCTATTTGGGGTTTGACCCTCAGACATTTCTAAGAGGTATCATAAGATTAATTTGGAAATATGTGATCATGTTCCAATCAGATAATCACTTGAAGGAGAGATACTCAAATTCTCTACTATCATAGAGAAAATCTCTTTCAAACTAGGCTAATGAATCCCTTTATGTCATGTAAAGCTTTAACGGTTATGTGATCGCATATCCATTTCATAAACCTCATCTAGCCATGATATCCAGGAATAGAGTGTGTTTTCTAAATTCCATTTTAACAAAATTGTACATATATATTGGGTATTTTTATCATTTCATCATTCCATCATTTATCTCTAAGGTGTCAAAAAATTCCCACCCCCCCCCCCTCCGACATGATGTCTGAGATTAGACATGATTACTCAGTTATGGGGAATTTAGTTCTCACCTATGTCCCTTGGGCTTCTGTTTTTCTTTTGATCTTCCTGGAGACTCATGGTATGTCGAGGAGAGGGACTGAAATAAATTTTACCTTGGATATGGTCCTAGGTAACATATCATGAATATTATTTGGGCACTATAGTGGACCACACAAGCCATTTGTATCTTTATTTTATATCCATTACTTTTTCTTAATCTTATTAATTTTATGGATTATCTGGTAGGGTCTTTATTTTTTATTGGAAACACTTTTTGTGTTTTTAACCTAACAATTTTTATGTGTTTTTCATTACTTGTTATTAATTATTCATTCCTAGATCACACAAGTTTCATGTCTAGTGAGTAAAGAGGTGAATTTTTACAAGACTT
The DNA here is from genome assembly GCA_963277665.1 of Viscum album. Lineage (NCBI taxonomy): Eukaryota > Viridiplantae > Streptophyta > Magnoliopsida > Santalales > Viscaceae > Viscum > Viscum album. The sequence goes on from OY728134.1 coordinate 1,369,832,776, forward strand.
CTGTTTTAGGGTTTTCAATAAGATGAGTACCATGTTTTTTTCCTTATTAAATTTATGTTCATGAATGTAGAACCAATGAGTTATCGATGTTATAGGCGGAAAATCTTTGACCCAATAAATTCTAATTTATATGTTCATATATATTGGACCATATGATGTTACTGTTTATGGTCATATATCTTGGAACATATAGTATTGTAGATTATGGTCATATAAATTGGTCCATATGATGGTGTAGTTTAATATAATATACATTGGACAATATCTTGTTATAGATTAAGTTTTTCTAGATTAGACCGTACAATTTTATATCCTAAGGTCATATAGCTTATACTATATGTTTTTATAGTTTATGTTCAAATATATCAGACCATATGTTATTTAATTTTTTTATATAGCTTCAAACATATGTTTTTTTAATTTAACATCATATAGACTGGACCTTAGGTTTTTTTATTTTAATTCCATATAGCTTGGACTATATGATATTGTAGTTTAACTTCATATAGATTGGACCATATGTTGTCGTACTTTAACATCATATTGGCTGGACTATATATTGATTTTGTTTAAAGTTATATATCTTGGACCATATGATTATGTAGTTTAAGTTCATATATCTTGGACCATATGTTGGTATAGTTTATATTTATATATCATAGACCATATTTTGAGAGAAAAATACCATGTCTTGAATGATAGACTCATATAAATTGTGAAATCAAATCTTAGGGACATTGAATATGGGTGATGAGGTGAGAAATATGTTTCAAGGATGATCATGAATGATGCTGGGGTGGTTAGTTACTTTACAATGTTGTCAAGGATTAGAGGCATCAGTGGAACTTTATTAAAGGAAAATACATCTCTGGTTGATAGGTCAGGGGATAATTTGAAATAGATGTTGAAATAGATACAGAGTCAAGTGGAAAGCCCCCTGAATTTCTGCGTGCTCCTCACCAAGGGCCAAAAAAGATTTTATAGAGGTTCAAGTTCTCAATACATAGAGTGGGTAATAGAGGATGAAAATTAAAGTAGTGTTTTATACCCTATGTCCTTACCTCATGAACGGGTAAAATATATGGTGATTTAACATTGAGGTTGTCAAATCCAAATTAATAGTTTGATTATGGGTTGTGAAAATAATGTCTCATGGTGTTTTAATCACGACTAATGGGATGTGGAAGACACGTCCGGGATGGTCATGAATAACACCGGGGTGATGAGTTTTGCTGAAATATTTTCAAGTCACGCATGGATATAAGGAAACTATTTTAATGTTGAATAAACCTTAGTTTTCTAGTCTAGAGGCTCATATAAACGTGCTAGAGGAAAACATGCATAGTGAAATAAAGATCCCCTTAAATTCATGTATTCTTTTTTTCAATGGTCGTGGATGATTTTCAATGAATAAAAAAATTGGAATGGAAGTAGGGTATGGAATACATGATATCTATATTGGATTATAACACCATATTGATTGTTTAAATAGAAAAGTCCAAGTGAAACCCATCATTAATGGATTCTCACTTACCGATATATATTATCTCATAAATGGGTCATTTTATTTATGGTCTTGAAGATGAGACCATATATCATGAAATTTAGGGTCACATGATGAGGACCACCAAAAGGCCCTTATTTGAGAAATCAAATTCATTCTTCTAGAATGAGTACAATAAATGGGTACACAATGTAAAGGATATCAATAACACATGAATAGTTGGATTATGAGTTGTGTAAATATTTACTCAAAGATAATGAATCAAGGAATGCAGGATTTGGAAGACATGTTGAGGATATCAGTGAATCACAATGGGGTGATGAGTTATGGTAAATGGTTTCTAGGGATCACAGGGATTGGGAGAAATATTTTTAAGGTGAAGATATATCTTCTTGATAGGTCAAGGGGGCTCAAATAAAATATCCATGGGAATAAATGCTTAGTTAAGAAGATGTTCCTTGAATTTGGAAACTCTCTTCACCAAGGGACATGGAATTTTTAAAAATATGAAAAAACCCAATAAATAAAATAGGTTATGGTGAAACGGTTTTCTAGGGAGGGTTCTGGCACCCTAAATGTTGTGTTATCATGTACTGAATGTGTTATAAATGTTAATAGATGTGATAAATCATTGATCCAACATATTCATATTTATAAAATGTCAAATGAGTATGACTCATTTATTTCTAGTGTCATAATATGGAACCTATGAGATTTTAGCCTTCTTAATTAACACTCTAACATTTTCCTAAGCCCTTAAAGAGTGAAGCTTATCAGGTCAATAATTCAATTTTCCCTAGACTCCCCTTTTTGGGTTTTCAATATAATATGTAGTATATCTCTATATGCTATTTCGGATCATTATATTTGGACCATTAGGGGATATATTTTAATGTCATATTACTTTATCCTAAGTGCATGTATTTTATATAGTTATGTGTGGATGAGAGAAAAATGGGTAAGTATGAAAAAATATCCCAATTAGGATTCCCAAGGACGAGAATAATCTAAAAAAATTAAAAGGGGGTGAATATTTTGTAAATTGTGGCTCCAGGTTCTTGAATCATGAGTAATGGTATCGTACGTACATGAAAGAGACGATTGTGAATCACTATTGGGTGAATAACTATGATTACATGTTATCGGGGGTCATGAGGATGATATAAACGTTTTATATGGTAAATATTACTTTTGATGATTGTTTGATGTCTCATATGTGGGATATAGTTGATAACATGAATAGTAAATAAGAGGGGTACCTTAAATTCAGATACACTCCTTTCCATTGGACATTAAAGGTTGTAAGAAATCAGAGACACTCAAGACATGAAGTGTTATTTGTGGAATGAGATGTTCAAAAAAGATAATTGTACTATCATGATCCTTGAGTGAATATGGATTGGATATTGTTCTCATATTATTATAAGTGATAATTGATAGTAGTATTTTCATTTTACCATCATGAATCAAATACCCAACAATCACATAATTTAATATATTGTGATAAGGACTCAGCTATCGTGTAGTTTAATGTCATGTGAAAAGGACCTTATGGTACAAATTGTATCATCATATAAATAGGATGAGTATGTGGGGAGCATTTTATATATGCATAAGGTTATGAATAAATTGACTTATGTTGGGTAACCTTGAATGGATCTGACACTTATGCATGTAATGCAGTTTTTTAAGACTATACCATTACTAAAAAGATTAAGGTATTACAAAGTGAATAATTTTTTTGCCTCCAATGTTTTGTCCTGAATCCCAAAGTTATTCTAGATACTGTGACAATATTATAACTCTATTATTATGTGATCATTGTCATTGTGGTAAATAATAGGTATAAGAATAATCAATCACATCATATCTCTTAGGTAATATGATGAATAGGGAATGAAAATATGGGGAAAATATTACCATAGAATGGGTCTAAAAATGAATGATCCCAAATTGAGGAATCTTAAATATATCTATCTTATATTAAGGATGATACACTCTTCCATTTATTTATTTTTCATATACATTATTTCCATATACAATAAAATAAAATCATTTTAGTGATGAAGAAAAAAACTGATGAGAATCATTGTGGAATATGGGTGATTTAATCATATTCTCATATGAGTTTGGGGAATTTACAATCTCAGTGGCTAGGAAATTCTTGGTGTCTCTATACATCTTGAATGAATAGGAATCAAGAAATAGGAACATTTTTCAATTATAACCCTCTGTATTTGATCTGGCTTATATGTAGGGAGCCTTTTTTAGACATTTCAGTAGGGAATATGAAAAAAGATTTAGAATTTTCTATGTATCATGTAGAGTTAGGAATCAAGACACATGTAGTTTTTATATTGTTGGTCCTATGCACAAGTCTAGATCTTATGTATGTGAAATGGATAATTTAGTATGATTTCTCAGTCAGGTCTAGGTATAGAATCCTGGTGTCACTATGTATTTAGCATCACTATGTATCCTGTAATAATAGGAATCAAACCACAATAGTACTTGGAAATTAAAAAGGGGGTCCCACGAATATATTTGCCTCATATAAAGGAGAATGGGATCTTTTTTCTTAATGTTGTAGTTGGGCCTAGGATCTAGGATCATAGTATCAATATGTATCATATTATAATATCAATCAAGCAGCATGTAGTTATTAGAAAGAAATGTCCCCCACATAGATCTTAATCATATACAGGGGAACGGGAATTTTATTCTGAATATGGGTTTATACGAGATTTAAATCACATCGGAATCCTCTCTACACATATATCTTGTGCATTAGAGGGGTGAGTTCATATTTTGATTAAAAGTTCAGTGGTTGGGTCCATAGTAGAGTACCTAGATGTCACTATATATCCAATAGTGATCTGAATAATGCTTGAACGTAGATCATTCAAAGGATTATTCCTTGCATATAACTACCTCATATCTAAGAAATAGTTTACATTGATTCTTTAAGAAATATGCACCATTTTATAAATACGTGTACATTTATTGAGCTCTCATGTATGAGGGGATCCAAAATTTATGTGTTATTTGGTGATTTATAGAGTTATGAAGGATGGACATACACTTTTATGTTTTAACATCATTCAAGGGGGATTGTGACCGAGTAGTTTGACATCAAACAACAAGGATTTGGGCTCTATATATTTTATGTTATTGCCTCTAGGAATTGAGTGTTCACATGGGAATTATTCAAATTATATCATGATAATACATGAATTTGTGGGGGGTGTTATGTGTGCTCCATCCATCATGGGCCAAGAGTAATCTCTATTGAAATAAAATTTATGTATGACATATTTTCCTTCCCACATTTTTCTTAATCACGATGTTTCTTTTAATTGGGGTTATGAGAACAAATCCCAACTTTCATTATAGTAACGAATGGAGTTGAAACTTCTTATTAAATTGTTATGAAATTTGATTGTAATAAATTTATAGGTTGTGAAATTTATGAAACCTCTTCTCATCATGTCATTACAACTCATTAATTCACTTATTTTATTATTTATCCCATAATATATGTCTTATAAAATAAATTTTAAGTGAGTTTAATTGGAAATTTATGGCTAGAACCACATTCATTGCATAAACAAGTAAATATGATGTTTATTTTGTGGCAGTAGTGTTGTGGTGTGATAATACCACTATACGAGTAGGAGATTCTTTAGCTAATATTTCTTATCTTTATTTTCTATCCTATATATTATATTTGATAAAGACTTATTTGAATCCTCTATTTATCCATTTTCATTTAATAATAAAAATATTAAAGGTTGGACTCATTGTTTCTATCCTAATACAATCTTTTCAACTCGAAAGAACATGAGATAGTGTCATTATCTGTTATTATTTTATAAGGGGATCCAAATCTATTGGTGATGTTGGACTTCATAAAGATGATGATGTTCTATGTCCAAAACTCTATGAGGGTTATATCATTGGACCATTTGGAGAAGTGTTTGGTATTATTAAAAAATTATTTTAATTATTTGGATGTATCAACGGGATGTGTGTCACAAACCAAGCGAGGTTGCCATCGAGCTCGACACCCAGATTGATTCATAGAATGTTCTAAAGGGAGTTCCTGAACTCCATAGGCTAGAAACTAATTTATGCGTATAAAAAATACACTTTTGTAATGATTTCACCCATTTATATAATCACAAATAACCAACAATAATAAACATCACATAACTGATATCCACAACCGAATGAGGTATAACAATTTTTAGATTCAAAGATCTACGACTGTAACCAAAACCAAAAAAGCACAACAATGGAAAGGAAACAATTGAAACATCCCAAAAACCTCCATAAAAAAAGAGGTACATCACCCTCAATCCACAACCGTTAATACATTCATTAAGTGTAACAATAGAAACTTGATCCACCATCATCACCATGATACATATTTCATTTACCTAGGCCCTACATAACAAAGTCTACATGCACCCAAAGGTTTATGTAGGGTGTGATCCAAATCCCAGTAGGATTCCACCCAAAAAAAGATTCCATGATATGAAATTAGAAGAAAATCAATATCAACATTACCATGATAATATTGGAAGCATATATAATAAAGAAATTTAAGGAAAAGTTTTTGAATAAATACTTTTCAAATGAAAACCTTTTTCACAAATAAGCTAACTGGAAATTTAAATGATAAAAATGTCAACCATATAATGAAGGATAGAACCGCATCCTATGATAATAATGTCACGAGAGAGAATAATGTGATAATACCTAAAGATAACTAGAACTAGTGGGACCCTATAAACCTCAAACCTCTATGATCAAAATCATCCAACTCAAATATCAACAACATCCCCGTGCATGAGCCACTAGAGGGGAATTCATCCCAAGGTCCAGTGGTCTGCATATCATAATAAAAAACCAATATTATTACCACACATAGTATATGGGACCCTAAACCATGGTCTAGTTGTCTCCGATAATATCACATATTTTTTAGTGTTGTATCATCAATCAGGATAGAACAATATCTGCCTCAGCTACATCTGAATAAAATAGCGTACTAGTTCTAGATTTCCCACCTAGATTCATGGGACACCATTTATGATCAAATTACATTACACATATCACATAACTAATCACTTTCACATACACATTCCATGCATTATTAGAACACAAGGAAAACACCACTTTCACATTTTCACATTGATCATGGGATCAAAATCCACAATGAAGCTGTCATTTTCCATAAAAATCACTTTCCATTTCACATGAAGACCAAAACCATTTGATAATACATTTCACACCAATTTCACAATTAATGACACTCATTTGGAAATAATATAAGAATAACACGTGTTTAATGAAACCATTTACATGGGAAAGACACCTTGAGAATTTATTCACACATAAAAAAAATTTATAACATGTTTAACTTCACTTTCACAATTCAAAGACACATTCAAGGTGAAAAAAATAATATAACATGAACAAAAACCAATTTATCTTTGTAAATAAACATTCAAAAAATTATCACCTTTAAATATCTTGTAAAAAAATTCACACCTTTCACACAAGGCAGAAAACATATTCAAGAAACACTAAAATTAAAAAAAATAAAACATGGAAACTTTCCATTAGAAATTCCATTTTCATCACATATTAATCTGAAAAAAATCAACATAATGTTTTTCACCAAACAAATAATTCATAAAACACATTTAAATAGTCACGCAAGCAAACTAAGCTCATCTACTGTTGTGAAATCATTTAACCTCCTACCTCACACTTGTATACTTCTAGAATCTAGTGGGAAACCGCAATCATACAACTATAAGACCCTTTAAAGAAAATATCGAATAATAACCATCATTATTTAACCTAACATATTAATATTAAACCCTCATTAGGTTAAATAACCCTTTTGAAAATAACAACTCATAAAAAAAGGAAGAGAACCCCTATGCGAATGGTTGAATCATGAGAAAATATACTTAATTGATGATTCAGTGAAGTTAAAAGGATAAAAAAACCCAAATATTAATGATCAGGAGCTCCAAGGAGGAGAATAAGGATCTCCTAGGGCTGAAAATCTTGAATGGAGAAGATTAGTGGTGGTTTTGCGGGTAAATTTGAATAGGGAAAAGGTAATTTCCCATATTTAAATATCCTAGACATGTCGTACGATTATCCCATATGGTTTTCCAGATAGTAAGGTGACACTGCATCTCTTACTATCCAATAGGGACAATAATTATGGTTATCCCACAAGGTTTTCCCAACTATGTGGTGGCTATTGTCCAAAATGAAAATTTGTTGCATGGTTTTCTGGGTGAAGGTTCATAGTTCCCCGAAATCGTGCACCAACCGTACACCTCCTTCTGTGAAGACCAAAATCTCCATTTTTCACCAAAAAACAGATGGGGAAATTCAAGGATAAACTAAATAACAAAAATAAAAAATTCCTCAAAACAGAATCACAAATTTGAAAATTCTCCCCACCATGAAAACTTTCTGCCCTTAGAGAGTCAACTTGAAGCCTGATTGGAGAAAAAATGGATACACCTCCTTGAACCAAGACATCTACTCCCATGTCTCATGTTAAACACTACCATGATTCCAAAAAATTCATACAAATGGAAAACCAATCCGTGAAGGAATTTATCTAATGAATTTATAATCATATTAGTCTTCAAACACAAACAAATCAAGGACTAATTACAACTCTTTCTAATGTAACACATGATATTGATCTAGTGTTACCCAACTAGGTTAAATACCATGAGAGGGTGAATCTGTGTATAAAAGATTTATAAAAATCCCCTTTAGGTCTTGTTTTTCCACAAAAAACCCTCTTGTCTCTATTTCTTGTAGTAATGAATGAACAAAAATGAATGCATTCCTAAGACATAGAAATTTTACATGGTGCACCCTCACAGGGCTACTTCTAAGTAGAATACAATGGAAAGTTACTTACGTAAAAAACACAATAAGACTCACTACCAATTCAAAGTTTACTCTATATCACTTCTATGCCCAGGCTCACCTCCTTTAAAATGTTCGGAGCAGACTCACTATCCCTCCTAGTTTACAACCATTCACAATTTGAAATATCACTACTCTCTCAACTGATGTGTGCTCAGTGATCCTTCATAAGAATCCTCTATATCACATGAATAAATGTGTTTTACACTTCATTTAGTATATATTTTGTTCCATTTTCATCAAGTTGATGAATAACACTTTACCACAACATCATTGGGTAACTTCTATCTTTCTCACAAATTTTGGGTGTCTTGCACGCAACATTAATGCCTTGCGAGCAACATTTATGCTTTGGCATGGAGAACCACCACTTCTGTTCACTATTTAGGAAAAACCTCTGGTTCTTAACATAGTCTTTACATGAAACTCCCTTCTTATATGAAACTCTCTTTTCATTCAATTCCTACATGATTTAGAACCTCATATTTCTCTAAGGGTTAAGCTATTGAATTTAGGGTATTAGCCATCTATTTATAGGCCCGGCTGACACTACATGTAAGATCCAATTCATCTTCCTCAATGAGAGTAACATACTCTCCAATCAGAAAAAAACATTTTTTATATCGCATTGAGTGTGTAACTCTCTTCCACACAGATCAGTTCATCTTTATTGCATGTGTGCACCCAAACCACATTTTTCTCAAAAACCAATCATTCACATGATTATGTACATTTCCATATTTTTATGTGGTGATACTAAAACATGTGTTATGCATAAATTTCCAAATCATAGTCAATCTTTCATGAAACTAAATTTTCTATAAATATTTTTCTCCGTTCTCCAGATTTTGTGGCCCAAAAATTTGGCAAATACTAGGGAACACCACCACCTTGTATATGAAATGTTTGTACCAAATACATAGAATCCATTAATTTTTATTGGGTATTTGTCAGCATATATTTTCAACAATATCTATGGAACACCATAACTGACCATGTTAACATACCTTTTCAGAAAACACAATCAGCCCAAAAACATTGTATTATTACCATCAAAGATTTATTTCCAACATCTGGTTATACTTTTCTAGGTGAGAGACATGGAACACATAATGAATTGACATCAAATAAGTGGAAAAAACTAAATATATTCCACCTTCCCACATCTATGAGTTATCTTAAAGGGTTTGAAATACCTCGGTGTTAGCTTCCCTTTCTTACTTGAAAAATGGTGACCCAAGTGAGGACCCCCTTTTAAGAACACACAATCACCCATAGAAATCCCCTAATATCGGTTCCTTTGAACAACATAAGACATAGGACGACTATACACCATCAAAAAACATTTTCTCACCAACCCATAATTATTATAAGTCTCTTACATGAGGCTCATTACAAATAGTAAAGTTTCATCCACCTCAGTCCAACACAAAGGAAACCAACACAGATGACCATAAAGTAGCTGAAAAGAAACATTTGAATAGAGGACTGGTAACTATTATTATTGAAAACTCAACCAATCCCAAATGGATATCCTATCAACCTCTAAAATCCAACAGAAATTCTTGGATAATGTATTCCAATATTTTATTTTTCCGCTCCATATAACCATCTACTTGAGGGTGGTATGACGTGTTCAACATGACCTGTGACTAAATTTCCTTCTGAAGGACCTCCCAAAACTACGAGGTAACATGAGGGTACTTTTTTGAATTTTTTTTTATTGAACAACATGAAGCCTCATAGCCTCTAAAATATACAACTAGCACAGATCATCCACCTTGTATAAATCATTAATTGGAATTAAATGAGCTGATTTGGTCAGATGTTAAATCAATACCCAAATAGAATTCCTCACCCAGGGTGTATGAGGTAAGACAAAAATAAAATCCATTACAATATCAACGTAATTATAGGTTGTAATAGGTAGAGGTTGAATAAAACTAGTGTACCTTTAGTGCTCTACTTTAACCTGGTGACTTGTATAACACTACAGTACGAAGTCAACTATGTCTCACCTCATTCCTAGCCACTGAAACTACGAATTCTCAGTATAAAACATATTGGTGTGATTATGATGAAAGTCTCACTAAGACTGGTGTATATCCTATATCACCACCTTCCACAATAACTATGGAAACACAATACGATAATTAAAGCACAAAATTATCTCATGATAAAATGACCAATAACAAGGAACCTCCCCACCCTTAAATAATTTTATATAATGTGGTAACAGATCATCAATAAACTAATATCACCAAATAAACATCATAAGGGAATGTTTTATATGAACACAGGACAATAATACACCTCCAATGCGTTTTTTATTCTCTAGGTGCATCTGAGAAAAAATCCTCATCAAAATCAACTCATCATTGGGTTCTTTCAATGACTACACTAGCACATTCATATTCAAATAATATTCTAGATCATTAACCTTACCTGAGTTATAGACTATATAAAAATCAAACCAATAAAGGTACTCAACCGAAATACATTTTCTTTAATTCAAACCATTCTTGTAGAATCTATAGGCCAAACAATTATGATCATAATAAACCACAAATTGCTCCCCAAAATGATAATAGTGCCACATATTCAAGGCATGAATTAATTTTATTAACTCCAGGTCACAGGTTTGTTAATTATTTTTATGTGTTCAGAGTTGGTGAGAACTATATGGTACCACATGGTCATCATACATCTGCACACACCCAAGACCCAATCCAAAAGCATTGTAATAGCCCAAATATCCCTTTCACGATTCCATAAATATCAAAATGGGGGTTTTGGTAAACCTCTAGTTTAGATCCATAAAGGACACCAAACACTCTGAGCTTCATTAAAACTATATCTCTTTCAAGGTAATTATTTTCATGGATGAAGAAAGGTGAGATGAATCGCAAACAAACCTTATATAATACCCTTCCATGACAAAAAAACCTTTTGATATCAAAAACATTCTTTAGCATCTTCTGTGACATGACTACACTAATCTTCTTGGGGTCCATCAAAACCCCTTTCTCTGAGATCACATGGCCCATAAACATCACCTCCCTAATCTAAAAGGTTTGAATAGAAATATTTTCATAGAGAAAATGATCCCAAAGGGATCCCAACACAATTATCAAATGCCTCTCATGCCCCCCCTTAGTCCAAAAATAGACTAGGATGTCATTCATGAGTACCATGACAATGGAATTGAGATATTGATGGAAAACTCTATTCATGAGAACCATAAAGAGAATTAGTGCATTTGTTAACCTGATAGGCATGACCATGTACTAAAAATTGTTATACCTGCTTCATTATGCTATTTTAGGAACATGTGCCCCTCTAACACAGACTCTGTGAGACCTAAAACACAAATCAATCTTGGAAAACCAAATTTCCCCCTTAAGATGATCAAAAAGTCCATCAATTTAGGTAATAGGATACATATTCTTGATATTTACCTTATTCAACATTTAGTAATCAATGCAAAACCAAAACGATCCACCAAAATTCATCACAAATAGAACTGGGAGGCACAAGGTGGGAGGTTTGGGTGAATGAATCCTTTGGATTAAAAATAATTCAGATATACCATTAATTCCCTCAAATATGGGGGGGAATACAGTATGAGGTAAGAGATATCAGTGGTATTCCTAGCACCAATTCACAAGATAACTTTTCATCCCTCTTTAGAGGAAAGCGTGATAAATACTCTAGAAAACCCTCTAGGAACTCATCCACCACACGAGGAAATTGACCCTAAATAGAACCATAATTTTCCTCCAATGTGACAGAAGATATTTGATAAACAAGGATTCCAAATTTAGGAATTGGTGTTCCATCACATCCTGACTGAGGATCCCACAAACCTTGGAAAACATGGTTACTACCATCAGGTGCCACAAAACTTACCTTTCACCAATAGAAATCAATATGAACTTGAAAATGCACCACTTAATACATACCACAGATTACATCAAATATGTCCATACCCAAAATAATAAAATAACATTACAGCTTGACCCCTAACACTATGAGTGTGCAAGAATGACACCTAAACCCCTATTGTCACTTATTTCCATGTGGTTTCACAAACTCCATTGCATTTGGAATAAGATCAGTTGGTAACTTTAATACATCCACAAGATTAGAAGAAATAAAAGAGACCGAGGCACCAGTATGAAACATAAAAATAGTGAGAGATGTTGTTTTAAGAATGGTACCACTAACCATTACAGGCCTAGAATCTGATTCCATTGGTTCTCATTTCAAAACATGAATATTCCTCATCTCTACCTGACCATGAGAACTGCCATTATCCCATAGATCTTCCCTAAACTGACTCTATCCATAAGAAGATATTTCCTTTCCACCATGACCTCTGAACTCTGAACCCGCTTTTTTCATACTTTTATCATGGATGACATCCCTTTGAATTCTAAAGATCCTACACCACTTTGATATGAGTGCACCACCTTACAGAATCAATGTAAGTTCTCCATATCTCTACACCAGTGACAAGGTCTGGGTGGAGATGAACATGCTGATTTTATGTTCCCTAACATTCCAAAATGATTTCACACAAGTTACCCATCATCAAATGCCATAGATGAAGAATGCTATGAAGGTTGGGTTGAACTACCACCACCCTTCTTCCCCTACTAATCTCACTTAATATTTTTCTAAGAGGGACAACGAATGTCAAATTCTAACATTGAACCAAATAACCCAAAAATTCAATTATGGTCAATTTATAAAATTATGGCACGATCAACCACCTCATCATAAGGTATCCACTTGAATAATAAGAACTAAGATAAGATCTCTAGTTATACCAATCACAAACTTTGAAGCCTTCAAACTCTCATTGGAAATGATCTTGGGTGCATACCAAACTAACTCTCTAAAGTGGTTAGTGTACTCCATCACTGTACGGTCTCCCTAGATACAGTACAAAAACTTCTAGGACCAGGAGAAGGCCAAAATTACATGACAATACTGATCATTGAAGAAAACCATGAAATCATTCCAACCCATCTTCACATGCCTTCCAGATTTCACCACTGAGTCCCACCACTTTGACTGGGAAATTCCAACATGAATAAAGCATACATTACTCTAAATAACTCATGATTATCCTGAAACTCAAACATCCTTTCTATTTTCTCAATACACTCCTCCATTTTCTAGGGTTATGTGCTACTTCTGAAGGAAGGAGGCTTGTTCTTGAGGAACTTCTGATCTTTGTCTTTTCCCAAACCTGGTTCGGCTTCCCTAACATGAGAACGATTAGATCCCATTCCTTGACCCAAATCTTTTAAAACCAAAACCACTACTTCCACTAATATATTATTGATTGGTGATGGAGAACTCTATCTGGCATCTTACCACAGTCACACATTAAGTCTTTGTGGAGGCATCTCTCTAAAACAAGAAATAACCACATGTAAATCCATCAATAAAACCATTATTAAAATTTTAAGAAACAAAAAAATACCTATACATTCATAAATTAAAACATAAAAAATACAACACAATAAAAATACTAACCAAATCACACCACCCCCAACCAGTGCCCATATAAAATCTTCAGCCTATACGTATCACCTAACAGTGAAGTCAAACAAAATACTAATATCTCGTGGAAACTCAAGTAATGTCACGAGGTGTGTTTCAAAGATTCCCCACCCGAAAACATAACCACAAGCCCAAAAAATCCCAAATTTGGACAATCCAGACTATTTTCCTTAATAAATTGACCCTGGAAGAGAATTAACTACTCTATCACCATTTGTTCATGATAAATATCAGGGTTCCGTTTAAGCCAACACCCAACCTAATTCATGGAATGGATCAAAGGGAATTCTCGATCCGCATGGGGATGGAAACTAGTGTTTGTGTAGCAACAATACACTTTGGGAAATATTTATCCCATTTATATAGTCACAAAAACCCAAAAATAATGAACATCACAAAACTAATATCCATACGAAAACATGGTACATGAATTTTTAGATTCAATGTTTTACAACTTTAACAAAACCAATATTAACAAAACAAAAATGAAAAAGAACTAAAACATCCCAAAAATATCAATGTAATAAGAGAGAAATCGCCCTCAATCCACCACTATCAATGACTTCATGACATGGGAGACTAGAAACTAGATCCACCATCACCCCCATGATATATATTTTCTTTACCTGGGTCATACATAAAAAATTCTACATACACCCAAAGGTGTATATATTGTGTCAAAAAAATCCCAGTAGGATTCCAACCAAAAGAAATAATCCATGATATAACATTATAAGACAAATCAACATGAACGTTCCCATAAGAATATTTAAAAAAATTATAATAATACCTTTTAATGAAAATTTTTTCAAGAAACACATTCCTAATTAAAACGTTTCTCACAAATAAGCTTGCTAAAAATTAAAATGCACATAATATCTGCCATATTCATACATATACCACCACATCACAAGATCATCATTTCAAAAGAGAGAACCATGGGAGAATATAAATTGGAAACTAGAACTAGTGGGACCCTAGAATCCTCATACCATAGTGGTCAAAATCATCTAACTCAACTAACAACAGCATCCCAATGCAAAAGAAACTAGAGGGGAATGCATCCCAATGTCTAGTGGTCTCCATATCATAATCCTAAACAAACAACTTCCCAGGCATGAGTCACTATAGGGGACCCCTTCAAAAGGTCTAGCATTTTCAGATCATATCACATATTTTGTTATTATTGTATCTTCAGTCCTACTAGAAGAACATGGGCCCCATCCACATCTGAATCAACTATAATACTAGTTCAATCCCACCCACATAGATACTTGGGATTACCTTTTTTGTCAAATTCCATTTCTCATATCACATAAATAATCACAGACATGTACACATTCTAGGATTAATAATCACATAAATAAAACACCACTTTCATAGTTTCTCATTGATCTAATGATAAAAATCCACATGGAAGCCACTATTATTGATGAACAAAAATACATTCCATTTCACACACACACACAACCCATTTGGAAATACATTTCTCACCACATTCACAATTTATAAAACCCATTTGGAAATGAAATAAGTAGAACACATGTGGAATCCAAACATTTCTAAAGGAAAAGACCCTTTGAAATTCCTACTCACATAAAATCCATTTTATATCATGTTTCACAACACTTTAACAATTAAAAGACACATGAATGCTGTAAAAAATAATCCAACATTAAAAAAACCTATTTCACTTAAAAATACACTTCGAACATAGTTGAACCTTTAAATCTCTTAGAAGACACATTTTTCACCTTTCACACTAGTTATAAAACATATTCAGGAAACACCACAACAACAGAAAAATAAAACATGGACACTTTACTTTATAGAAACAATTCTAATCACATGTTCATCTTGAAAACATTCTTCAAAAAGTTTCACAACACATAAATAATCCATTGAATACATTTAAACATTCCACCAAGTAAGGAAAACTAATCTAATAATGTAAAAGCATTGAATCACCTACCTCATACTTGAAAACATCAATAATTATGTTTAAAACCACACTGCATCACCCGAAGACCCTATAAAGGAAGCATCAAACAATAATTTCATGAGCCATCCCCCGGGACAATGTCATGACTACCCCAAGCCCACCTTCTATAGGCCAGGGGCCGGCAAAATGCACCAAAAGGCGTATTCCATAAAACAGGAAGGCATTGCCTTTAAACATGTACAAACACAAGGTATGAGAACACAACAATAAGCAACTGTGAAGTAAACTGGTGTAGTAAAAAAAAGAGTTCTGAACATAAAGGGGGCCGGAATACAATCCCAACTAGAAAAGTACAAGTACAACTAAAAGGTAAAAAATATCTGAACGGTGAAATAAACTCCTGGATCGTCCACCATGGATCCTAACTAAAGGTTAGGTATACATCACGATCAGTAGTCCATCCATCACGACACTCAAAGGGTTCTCTTCTGAGCACCGTCCAGTCCTGGCTCCCTCTAACCTCAACCCAGCTGCTCATCAGCTGCACAAGATACAACAAGGTGCAGGCGAAGCCCATGCGGGGGTGAGTATAACAATACCCAGTAGGGACCCCAGGACCCCCTAAGGTATTTCATAATTCCACAAGGAAGACCACAAAGTATGATCTCAATCACAAAGCACAAAACAACAGAAACAACTCTATTAGAGTCCCAGCTCAAACTAGGTTTTCAGTGAAGTTTAGAAGTACAAATGATTAGTCACAAAGCCAGACCTTCTTATTCTGTCATGAGGCACAACTTCTTACTATACGAAGCTTGTACCACATATGATTGATAGGTACTAACCCCCACAATTATCTAGATTGGATCCAACCCACCGAGATTTGATAGATAACTGACCCCCACTGACCCACACATTATCTGACCCAGAGAGGAACAATATGTGCTTCCCCATACAGGATTGTTGAGCACTGACCCACAAAGGATCTAACCCACACAGGATCGGTAGGCGCTGACCAACATAGGATCGGTACGCGCTGACCCACACAGGATCATTTATCTCTGAGCTCTGTATGATTTTTCTCCAACCTCCGCCTCACAATTATCCACTAGATTCACGAGGGATAGTAAAAAGTAACATCCCTAGTCACAACATCGAACACCTCAACTGCTAGAGATCTTCTCCTCTATCAAGTACAGTGGGCATGTTGTGTCACACAGAGGCACTTCCCACTAACCTTGGACTATTGAGGTACTCCTCCAGTAGAGTACCGTGGGTCTGTCATATCACACAGAGTCTCTCCCCACCGTGGGTTTGCCATGTCACACAGAGGCTCTACCCATCGTGCCATGCTGAGGTAATCCTCCTATCGTGTACCGTGGGTCTTCCATGTCACACATAGTGTCTCCCCATCATGAATCTTCTGCTTCACATAGAGTCTCTACCCACTGGGCTGTCGAGTCACTCTGAGTCAAAAAGTCAGCAGTTGTTTTGTCTCAGCCACTCGTAGGGTTCCGTACGTATATCGCTTGGGAGAACCACTCCCCAAGACATCGGTTGTATTTAAAACAGCATGAAGTCTCACAAAGAAGTAACCCAATGATCCAACATGTCATAAGGGTTCCAACACAACAGAAGGCTCGTCAATCAGACTCTCAGTCTATGTGTTATTCGCATTTCAGTGCTGAGGGCCCGGTTGGATTCGGGTGCGATCAAACCTGGTTTTACTCCATGTTTCTCTAAAACTCTAATGGAGTAAGGAAAAAATTAATGTCTCACTCCAAGGGTCCTAACGCCATAGATGGTTAGTCAAATGGGTTTCTGGTTCTCAAGAAAAGATCTTTTGGGTGTTCTTGGGCCTGGTTGGACCTCAGTCCGGTCCGACCCGGTCTGACATGGTCCGGGATGGGCCGAGGTGAAATCATTCCACTAGGATGATGTCTGGTCCAACTCGCAATAGGGTCTGCATGCAAGGGCCACCCGACCAGAATATGGAGGCCCGACCTGTGCGGGGCGGCGGCCTGGTCCGATTGCGGCGGCCCGACTCTAGGGGGCTACCCGTCGGGGCAGTGACCTACTCGAGCATCATCCCAATCTGAGGGCGGCGACCCATATGGGCGGTGGTGGGACGCTCCGAGGGCAGTGGCCCGGTCTTAGGGCTACCGTCCAATTCAGTCTGATGCGTGGGTGGGGGTGGGGGGGTAACCCCCATCTCCCGGATTCCCAAACGGCCCATAGGTTGTTCGGTTGGCGAGGCCACAACGCCGTATGTGCAACTTTCGGTCACCGCGGAAACCGCCGGAGGTGGGTTTGGCCTCCGCCATTAATTCTGTTATCTAGTGGCGTGATAGTTGCACCGCGTCCCTTCCTGTGGCCGACCGTAATGTCAGCTACTTCCTTCTTTCATCGCGGCTGACGAGTCCCAACCCTCCTCTTGCAAAGTGCGTCGAGATGCTAGTGGTCTTCCTAGGAGGCGCATGGATAGAAAGATAGTGGAGGGTTCGGTTCGGGTATGTTAGGCTTTTGCCCTCCATGTTAGCTCGTAATATAGAGGATATTAAGGGATTTCAATAAAAAATTGAATTATCAACAGGATGAAACCCACAAAGATACCCTACAACAACCTCCCACAATGAAGAAAGGATCGGGGGTCAACCCATTAGTCAGTTGACCCATGTTCATCATATTATTCAAGAATTGGGAAGACAAAAATCATAAACAAAAACCCCCTACCTCGAATCATCGGCAAAACACCCGTGCTTGAGGGTGGTTTGGTGTTCTTCATTCCCGAATCTAGTTCCCTATGATGACAATCATACTTCGGCTTCTGGATCGTGGTTTGGTGTCATCCATCACCTCCCACTGGGATGGCTCCATCTTCTATGGTTCTGGCATCATAGTGCTCCTTCAGTGCTTTGTTGCTTGGAAAAGCTATGTCGATACCTTCCCACAAGCTCCATATATATAGGAGAGGGGGAGGGTATGTAATGAAGTTGGAGTTTAATGGGGCTCATTAATTAGTAAGCTTCCAAATTCCCCAAAAAAATCGTTACTTAGGATTTGAAAAGGCACTCCACTCATTGGTTTGACTCATCACGGGTCCCACACTCCACTTTTCTGCTGGAGGATTTCAATGAAAATAAAAAAAATATTTTATTCCATTTCTTTTAAAATGTCAAAAAACATATATTTTTATACAGACCTACTGTGGTCAAAGTAAACAATCCCTTAAATGAATCCTGGCATTGCAAATTAAACAGTGCCCTCAGATTTTTAATCCGAGCAACGGTTCAAATGTTAGAAAACTCCGCTCACACATTTACTGAACGTACCTTAAAAAAGTTCAAAAAATTATTAACAACCACCCCTGACCCACGCCGGTCGAGGTTAGGCTCCTCTTAAAGAGAAAACACCCCAACGAACTCAACGATTCTCTCAAATTTCAAAATCCAAGTTACTATTTAGAAGGTATGGATTTTACAATAAAATATTTGACACTTAATTATTTTATTTACAGCCATAAACTAACTTCCAATATTGTCCCATGTCAGCCGATGTTAGTATCTACCTAAAAATATAATATCCTCATGATCTCAGTGTGTCTCACATTTTTAATTGGAGTCACCATTCGTAAATTATAAGCTTTTGAAAAATAAAATAACATTATTTAATTATTTTAGTTACGGTTATTCCATTTTCCGGTTATCTCATAGGAGGTATGCACTGACTAAACATAAGTCGCACCGTGGGTAAGCCCATTGTCCTGAACTCAGTGGTGCCCATAGATTTCTGATATAGGAATCAGTTTAAGAGTTATTAAACTTCTTCCAGAAAATTGCTTATAACGCATGATGGCCGGCCACAGGAACCGAGGCGACGCGACTGTCGTGCCGCCGGTGAATGGAAGTCGTTGTTAAATTTATGGCAGAGGCTGATCCATCCTCTGGTGGGTTCCACGGCATTTCATCCTCACCAAACAAATTGCCTTTTGGCCGTTTGGGAATCTGGGAGACCAGGGGGTCGCCCCCCCACCTAACGTCGGACCGAACTGCACCGCGGCCCTCGCATCGGGTCATCGCCCTCGCACCAGGTCGCCACACTCATCGTGAGCCGCCGCCCTCATGCCGGGCTGTAGCCCGTGTGGGTCATCACCCGATATGGTTTCCTCCAGAGCGGGCTACCTCCCCTGAGCCGGGCCACCGCCCTTGCTGGCTTCCCCCCTTGGACCGAGCTGTCGCCCTAGCGGGCCCTAACTCCCGAACAGGGTCACCGCCCCACACAGGTCGGGCTGACCTATTCTGGTCGGGCCACCCTACCAGGCCGCCCCTCTTGTGGGCTAGATCAGACATCGGCCCAGAAGGCCGATTTCACCTCGGCCCAGCCCAGACCGGGTTGGGACTGGTCGGTCCGACCGGGTCAGACCGGACCCGCGCCCAACTGGGCCCCTAACCACTGAAAATACCTTCTCTTGAGAACCGAATGCCCATTTGAAGAACCATTTGTGACATTGGTACCCTTGGAGTGAGACAGTCCTTTTTTCTTTGATCCATTAGATTTTCGGAGAAACATGGAGTACGGTCTGGTTGGATTGCACCTGAATCCAATCAGGCCCTCGGCACTGAAATGCCAATAACATACAGACCAAGCATCCAATTAACGCTATGTATGTTGAATTAGAACCCTTATGACATGGTGTATCATCAAGTTACTTCTTTTTGAGACATATTTCAAGTTGAAATACGACTAATGGCTTGGGTATCATTTCTCCCAAATGCGCTATGTACAGAACCCTGCGACTGGTTGAGACTTGACGACTGTTGACTTTTAAACTCAAAGTGACTCGAAGCCCGAGTGGTAGAGCCTCTTTCTGATGCGGCACATCCACGGTGGGGACCACCTCTTGTGATTTGGTAGAACCACTATAATAGACAGGGGTAGTACCTCAGCATGCCAATATTAGGATAAGCTCTATGTGACGCGGAAGACCCCCAGTGGGGAGCGTCTCTGTGTGATGCGACATACCCACGATACTTGACAGGAGGAGTACCTCAACAGTCCATGTTTAGTGGGAAGCTCTTCTGTGTGATGCAACATTCCTACTGTACTCAATAGAGGAGGATTTCTCCACCAATAGTAGTGTTTGACATTGTGAGTGGGGTTGTGACTTGTTACTATCCCTAGAGAATCTAGTGGCTGGTAGTGAGGCGGAGTTTGGAGACTGATCATATGGAGTTCAGTGCTCAGCAATCCTATGTGGGTCAGCGCATACCGATCCTATATGGGTCATATCCTATGTGGGTCAGTGCTCAGCGTGCCTATGTGGGTCAGCGCATACCGATCGTGTGTGGGTCAGATCCTGTGTAGGTCAGCGGGGGTTAGTTACCTATCAAATTTGGGTTGGTCGGATTCTATGTGGATCATTTTGGGGTTTAGTACCTATCAATCATGTTAGGGACAGTGTTTCTGATGCTTTCTGCCAGGGAGCGTGCGTACATCCTTCACGCATGGGAGGACGTGTGGCTTGTGGCCCCACATTCCCATTTTCCAAAGGCGGGTGACTTACGTTCCTTGTTCAGGTATGTTTTCTCCTTGATCGAAACCAGGATGATGGGATGTCGTTTCTTCCTTCCGTGGATTCCTCCTCGGAGCACATCACCTAGTCCGAGTCTCCCTCATAGATTTAAGACGGGTTCATGATTCTCATTCTCGGCACCATATCTTGATGGACGCCAGTTAATTATACTACTTCCGTCGAGATGCTCCAAGGGGTCTGGTCAGGGAAGCAACCTTCGGTGAGGCGAATGGTCACGGTGGAGTGTTGTTGGCATGTATTGACGCTGGGGGATTGACATTTCTGCCTTATGTCCCTTATTAGAGGGATTCTCAGGGGAGCGGAAGCCCGAGGTATCCCACATAAAAAGCAGGGAACTAGCATGCCATAGGCATGTATCTATGGTTTTCCTCAGCTTCTCATGATTAACATGGGGTATGCCTTGAGTTTCACGTCTCACGGAGACAGATCAGACTAATCCGAACACTGAGGGTGGATCAGATTTAAGAACCCCCTTGGGGGAACACCGTTGTCGGGGACAGCACGTGGTCGGAATCCCGGGTACTGTGGAGTGGAATGAGGTGGCGTGACCCCACCGGGATGTGGCGGATTGGGTAAGTATCAGGATGGGTGATGAAGCAGAGAAGGTCTTGAACCTCATGGAGGCTTCCTACGTAACATGCATTAGCACGGATCAATGTCCTCATAGTTCACCGGGATGGGGATTACACTCTGAGGCGGCCCATAATGGGATGTCTTGGTCGATGATCACTCTAAACCCACGTGAGTCATGGTCGGTGTGAGAAACACGAGGCAGCAGGGACCAGCTGATCACATTGCAAAGGGTGCGTCCGTGAGAAGCAGAAAGAAGCTTACGCGCTGAGCGGCCCAAAGAGGAAATAGCGGCCTACGTGTGGTTTGCATCCCGTTTTGATGGGGCTTACTCTATTATGGAGGCCCATGGTGTGACAATGCACATAGGGAGAGGGATTTGGGACCAAGCAATGGAGATGCCACATTCCCTATCACATCCTCTACTAGCCTTGGCAGTGGGGAAGTACAGAGGTGCATGGGTGCAACCTTCCGCAGGAGAGGCTAGGGGCTTACGCTCTGAGGCAGCCCTTCCCCCGTGGACAAACGCCTCTCTGAGAGGGAGGATATCATTCCATGTGAGGAATATTCCATTCTTGTGGAGACGAGCAGTGTAAATAATGTCCGAGCCGGGGGGACCCTGCGTGCGAAGCACGGGGTCGGATCATAGTTTAACGTCATCTTTTGATGATGAGGTGCTTGGTAGTTTAACGTCCTATAGGTCGGACAAGGTGGGTTCGCTCCACACCCCTAGGGATTACATTCCCAAAACCCTCTACCACTAGTCAGAGGGAAGGCATCTCCAAGGCTGTGATGAAGGGGGGCCATAGGGCGAACCATCAAGGGGTCCATGTTAGCGTGGCTATGCGAAGAAGCAACAACCGTTATCATGCCTATGTTAAGGAGCATAAGGAAAATCCATGCAATGGGAAACACCTCCCAAGGGAACTTGAGATTACTTCGTATGAGCCTAGAAGGCTGTACGGGAAAACAACGCATGGAGTGCATGCCCGGTATTGGGGACAACAGGCGCCCAAGCAGGGAGGCACCCTGGGGAGCATAAAGGTGAGGGGTCCTGGGGTTTGCACGCAAAACACCGGGTTGGCGCACAATTGGGGCAGAGGGATTGCGCACGGCTATGGGAGATTGCACGCAACGATCTTGGATTGTGCGCGGGGGAAATGACCGAACCATAATGTATGAAAAAAAACTAACAAAGGGGTTGCGCGCAATTGGGGTTTTGTGGAAAAAGGAGGGGGAGTGTGCAATGAAAGTGATTGCGTGTGACGAAGGGACCCTGTGGAGTTTGCAATTGTATTTAAGCCGGTGGGATTGCGCACAAAGGTGAACCCCGGGGAAAGTTTGCGTGAAAAGGGTCAATACCTAAAAGTCATATTGCGCGTGCGGGAGTCCAATTGTGCACACGAGATCAGGTCCGTATTCTGCAACCCCAAAACTGAAGGGGACACCTTCTATTTATAGGTCGTTGGTGTCGCGGAATCCGGTCGGCACACAGAATCCATAGCGCCAAGACTTGTCATTACGAAAGGCTCCACCACACGGAACCGGTAGAACAAAATTGCGTTCCACCCCGGTGCCTTTCCGCGAATCCCAGACGTCCTTCGTGCAGGTAACAATTTTTCGCACAAGTCCTCCTTAATTTTGCACACCACTTCCGGGCCCTTCGGATCGGGCCTCTGTGTTCGAATATGACTTTGCTTCCTCATTTCAGAACTTCCTTTAGGAATTACGGGATTTTTTGGTGTCTAAGAATTCCCCCCCTCGAAATTGGATCATCAAGAGGTCACAACGATTGGAATCTTAGGGAAACTAAGAAACCCCAAAGTGGTGAATTTTGTGGGAACTTTGCGCACAAAAGCCAAAAAGGGTGTGAAAATTTCGGGGTTGGCGCAGAATTTGCTTTCAGCGCAGCGTGGAACCCTGGCCTCGCCTATAAAAAGGGTCCCTGGGTCCCAATTCTGTACTCAATCATTTCCACAAAATAGGCTCACAGCTCTCATGCACAAAATTTTTTCCACGGCTGCGAGTAAAAATGCTCTGGCATCGCATAATTCCTTCCGAGTTTCCAGCGAATTTCTGCGCCAACTCGGGGTATTTCGCGCCAACAGTTCTGATTTCATGCCTAACTCGTCAATTGCATGCCACATTCTAGATTTCATGCAACCCCTTCCAATTCCATGAAACTCCAAGAAAACTCGAGATGGCTGCAAACCCAGCTGATGAGGGGGAAGCCGCCGCTCGTAGAGCTGAAATGACGGTGAACGAGGAGGTCTACTGCGCTGAGGAGCTCTACTGCGCCGATCTGGAACTTTGGCATCCTAGAGGAGGTCCCCCTGCCAGGCTTTGAGGTGGACACACTATAGTCATGGGTGACCCGGGAGGAAAACCTTCTTTATCACAACATCACCAACAATGGCCATCCTTCTAGAGAGACTAGACACATGTATGTGTATGTCCTGAACCCGAGTACCAGGACCATTGATGGATATGATCCTATTGCAGAGAGATCCCCGTCCCTTTATGAAAGCACGTTCCGTCATAGCATCATGGACGATACTAAGGGCTGGCTGCAAGATTGGGACTTGCGGTCTGGAGGAAACTTCACCAGCGAATGGGCCTAGGCGTACTGGGTTCTCCATATGTGAGACCAATTCGGGGCTGAGATTCGGCACATAGTTCTACTCGAGGTAGTGTGGACGTCGCAATTCCACTTCTACCGTCAACCTGAACTCGGGCCGAAGTTGTTCACGCGGTGGTCTCCAGATGCCAACATATTCCATCTCCACCATGGGGAAGTTGGCATCAGCCACTGGGATGTTCACTGCATCCGAGGTATCCCACTGGAGGGATACCAATACGATGAGTTCATTCCTCCAATGAACAAATGGGTAGAAAGGTCGCGGACCCCCATGCTGATGTGGCACCTGCTGGAGCTGGACAAATAGAGGCTGGGGGTCAATGACTTTCTGAAGTACATTTCCTAAAAGGACTGGTTTAGCCAGTTCCTAGAGAAGGACCCGACAATCAAGATGACGGGACGAGGTAAACAGTACCCAACCGCATCTCAGAGGAGTAAGAATGGGTCGTATTGGAGGACCCTGGATGCAGGGCAATACCAATCGTGGGGATACCACATCATTGAGGCTCGGGACCCAAACATCCGAATTGCTGGGTTCCTATCCTCCTTCCTGAGCGGGTGGATCATGCCGGTGCAAGATGCAAGGATGGGCATCCATCCAGCAACACTGGTGATGGAGGGAACCATGGATTCCAACAAAAGGTTCAATCTAGGGTCCCCGTGTTGGCTAGGTTGTATGCCATTATGGGATGCATCTCCAGTGTGGGGTCACCTCGGAGAGTATGCGGCCCCTTCCAGATCTTTCATGGCTGGGTGGAACCTCATCTTGGCAGATACACCTTTCCGAACTCCGTTCATCCTCCGAGCAACGGCCTACGGCCATCTCTCCTGAATATTTTCAGTGTTTCCCTAATGACGCTCAATAAGGAGGGTGTAAGGATCCGAATCGGTAACCATGCCAATGTCAACTTCAGCACGTTCCCCACCCCGGTCGACCAGATGGTAGATAATGGGCAGGGATCACTAGAGCAGAAAGAATACTTCAAGAGCATCCGAGGCGGGGTGCTTGTAGCCCAGATTGATGGGAAGATCATCTGTGAGACCTACATGCCACCCCGATTCACCAGGCAATTCTGATGCCTCTAGTGAATGCTGAAGAAGGTATTCACAGATATCTGAGAGGTGATGAATCCCTACATCCTTTTCCAGATGTGGCTAATGTTCACCACCTACGAATCTGGTGATTTCATTACCCTTCCTCCCACTAGGCTCGATGCCAGCTTATCAACCGAGTATGCAGAACACTGGACTATTGTGTACCTTGAGGGGATTTTACGCAAGAGAGTTGGGAAACTCAAGACTACCCACATGGAAACCAGGCGACGGGGGAGCAGGAAAGGTACTGCTAGAAGGGGGGAACCAGGGGCCCGTCAGGAAGTGAGGCCTGCACAGGCTGGGACCTTAGCAGCGGGGACATCGCATAGTGTCGCTTCCACCTCGATCCCCGGAGGGGGCTCACACGAGGTGGCCAACGAACTTCCTGGGAAGCAGATAATATACCTGATCAAACCATCCCAAGATACAATTTTCCTAGCACTGTGGTCATCCTAGATGACCCTACGGAAATCAATGAGCGTTGAAGTCATATGGAAGAAGATAATGCGGGACGGGATCCAGCTGCCAGAGGTTTGGCTCGTTCAAGTTATCGACCGGGTCAACTTCCATCAGTGGAACGCATACCTAATGGCCATGGAAACATACGCGCACCAAAGGGGTCGTCGTGCGGAGCCACCTTTCCTAGTGAAAGTAATGCTCATCCAAGATCATGATTTGGAAGTGATGTCGCCAGGAGAAGGCGACAGTTACAATGAGTCGGAGGGAGAGGAGGAAACAGAAGAAGATGAAGGTGAAAGAGAAGATGAAGGAGAAAGAGAATGAGAAGGAGAACCAGAAGGCGAGGGGTTGCAGGGGGTGGCCTACCATGGGAACTTTAATGAGAGCGGTGATATTTTCAGCTCTGACATGGAGATAACCGAACTGCTCAAGGTATGTATGTATCCTTATTCATCTTCCTTCTTCGTCAATTCTCTTCTGTAATTTCTAATCTATTTTTCCATCTCACTCAGGAGAACATATTTTCTGATCATATATCCCCAACAGAGGAGGGATGAGAAGAGTCGGTGGGCCAGGATGGGTCTCTGATGCCCATCATCGAACTAACAAGCACTGAGGGGTCTCTGGCCATGACAGCTCCTATAGAGGCCAACACACCGGAGGCTGACGCTATGGGTTCTTGTATGTCCCCTGATCTGATGCTGTTGATTAGTTCCAGAAAACCCAACTCATCACGATGCTCCTCGTATCGTGATCTCGGCGATGGAGGCTCGTCGGGATACTGAGCCCGTGCCATCTGTGAGTGGACCAGTGGCGGATGTACCACCTCCTCTAGAACATACCCCCCAAACTAAGTCGGCCTCGCCAATTGGTGAGCAGGGGGCAACGGACATCAGTGGTGCTATCAATGGAGCAAGGCTGGAAGCTGACAGAGGCACCGCCGTTGTCGGGGAGAGAGAGGAAAGTTTCCCAGACGTAGAGGATCATATTCCTTGTGAAGGGATCCCTAAGGCAGACCCTGATGCTGACCTGATGGTTGCTTTCCTGCATACCGGCCTGTTAATCCCGAGGAGAGAGACGATTTAGACTCGGAAGCGGCCGAAGAAAGCCAGATGACACGACGTAAAGGGTAGAAGTGTATCCAACGCTTTCTCAGACATCCTCAGACGGTTTGGCGGATGGGGATGGGATCACTCCAGACCTGGTTGTGCATCCAATGTGCCGGAGGGGCTTATGCTCAATTCCTTCATCTGACGGTATGCGATTACATGGCCGGGAAGGTATGTGAGAGCAGTCGGCACACCGACGTTGCCCAGTTTTGGGAAATATCGGGGAGCACCTGAGCGTTCTTAAGGGCGGAGTAGGATGTCCAGTGCCTCGAAGGGTAGGTGGCAGAGAAGGAGGTCTTCGTCGCAACATGATCTAAGCTCGTGGAGCAATTGACGGCCCAACTGACTGACGCCCAAGAAAAACTTGTGAAGGTGATTCACCAGATGACCATACTTCAAACAGAACGAGAACATGCACAAGCTAGGATTGGAGAACTACGCTCTGCGGCCGCTAACTAAGAGAGAGTAATCAAGGAGCGGGAAAGCATTCCTGGAGGCTACCAGCCAAAGGGTAGCAGCGCTGGAAAGATCAATCCAAAATGCTGATCCTTAAGGGCCCTATTTTGGCAATCTCATGATCTTTTTCTTGTACTTCTCAACATTCCGATCTAATATGTGGACAAATCCATTTATTTGTACCTTTGATTTGATATGCTCAACCATAATCTACCACTTCGTGGGAACGTCAACCAAGCTTCAGGCATCCAAATTCGGGCCTGGATTTCTAGGGAGGGGACCTCAGACTGATTGATATATCACCTTCTCAATGTAATCTGACACATTAGCGGGGCAATGCCCGGGGCATTGAAATCCATCAGAACATAGGGAGATGAAAAAGTTGAATCACGTTACCCAAATCTGGAACACTATAGGGGGCGCGGTGATGGAGGATAACTGTTAACCGTGGTGGAAACACAACATCCATATCGTATTGGCCTGAAACGTGGACATCAAATGAGGGCTAACTGCTGAGCATGTTCGTAACAAAGGGCCTAACTCAAATATCTTCGATCAGTATTCCATAATGTTGGACTAGGACAGCATGCAGACCGTAGGTCAATAATCCATATTGATACAGTAGGCGGACTAAAGGTCTATCATCCATATTGTTACAGCAGGCGGACCAATGTCTATCATCCATAATGTTAGGGGGTCCCATAAAACATGACAGAGGATGAGGATCCTAATAAAGGGGCATGAAAAGCGTGGAAAGTGGAGTGGTGTTTTGTTCAAACAGAGTCTAACACTCCCAAAATTGCACCACCGTGGTAGAGGCGCATTAGCCAGACATATTAATCTGGTCACAGATCATCCCGATTTTCTGACAGGACCTCTTTAGAAAGAGAACTATCTCATCCCAACATCACTATGGGGCATCCCGATCTTATTAGGGGTAAATTTTGAAATTACACCACTCCATAAGAAGACATTCCAAGGGGCCGACAGTGAGGAGGGATGGGATTTGGTAATCCCTGGGGCTGGACCCAAGAAGAAATGTCTAGGCATTCTTACGTATCGCAAAAAAATGAGAATCAATGCACACGTAGTTCTAGAAGAGGATCTTAGTTTAAGGTCTTATAGATCAGACCAAATGAGTAAGGGATGTGGGAGACACATTGTAAAGTGGTTGTGAAACCTGATGTGAATGAGGACAAGGACCTGCTTACCATGTGCTCTTTGGGGACGTGTTCAGGCCGAGGGACCGAACATGAAAAGTTAGACTGGGTCTGGGGGGAAGTGCCCATGTGCTCCTACGTATCTCATAAGGATTAGAATCATGCCATACGTAGTTCTTGATGCATGGAATGACACGACATGGTACCTGCACAAAGGATGAATGAGGCGTGCAGGTCTAGCCATCACACCAAAAGTAGGGGCATTTGATATATCTTGTTTGTCCTTGAGGGTGAATGGTTTTTCTATTGTGGAGCGGCCGACCTAGGGTATAAATTCCTAGAGTCTCCACAATAATAAAGCTGTAAAACGCATTGAAAAATGGTGTGGTCATGGACTGAGACGCAATGTGATGTCCCCTATGGGGAGGTCACCACAATGCAGTGCCGTTTTTCGTCGTATGACCAGGACGATATCATCACAGTTTATGGTCGTGTGGTAGGACCAAACAGCATAGTTTAAGGTCGTATGGCTTGGACCTGGGGGTACATACACGATGCGATAATGAATACTTTATGGTGATGAGGACGCAATCCCATGCCATCAACATGTGGGATTCCAGGAGAGGAGCCTCGGGCCAAGGGGCGGGTGAGGGTTTAGAGATCAAGGGGCAGGAGACACTAGATTCTAACTGAGCTGGGACCGAAATTCAATGTCTGGGCGACTCCTCGTATCCCGTGTGGATGAGGGTCAAGCTGTGCATGGACCTTAGAGAAGACCCAAGCCTCTAATCTTAGCGCTCAGATCTCAGGAGCCCTAAGAGACGCCGTAACACAGCTTTGTCCGCCTGACGCGTGGAAGTGCACTGAGGGTTAGTGCAAGGAGTGTCGAGATTCCACCTTGACACGATTGGGTGGAACACAATGAAAATATTGCAGCCAAAATTCAGGGCCTGAAAAAGTTGGAATGACGATGGAGGACTAATTCTGACCATGTTCGCAACATAGCATCATGTCGTGTTAGCCTGAAGTGGGGACAAACAAATGAGCATCGACCGCTGACCATGTTTGCAACGCGGGATTTGTATCAATTTTTTGTCTAAAACCCTGGAGGGTGTTGTCCCGTGATGGTAGGAGAGCCCTTAGGCATTGTATCCAAGCCATTATTGGGGGTCCCTCTAGGTGTGTGAGATAACAGGGCCCCATATGAAAGAGATCATCAAGCTTGACAAGTGGTCAAAACTTGCCTAAGTCGAATCTGACACTCTAGGTCCTAGACTAGATTACTCTAAGCACATTAGCAAACCGCTGAACATGGTCAAAGGGCTCAGTTTGAGAGCATCAAATAGATGGCTGATTTTTGGGAGAAGGGGGTTTGGTTCCAAAAACCATGTACCACACCTATATATCCCCCGGTGGAGAGGAACAGGCCAAGAGACCACGGTGACCGGGAGATCATGGGATCTCCTAAGAGATGGGGATGGACTTGAAACCTAGATGTTCAGGTGGTCCTACTTATCCAATAAGGATGGGAATAAAGCTTCACGTAGTTCTTGAAGCATAGTTTAATGTCACGTAGGATGATAGGAGGCATTTCTTCCAGGAATGTGCACGGCGCGGCGGGTAACGCATCATGAATGAGGACATAGTCCTACACTACACTACACACTCTTGGTAAGGACTGGGCTAAGGGGCCCGAGATGGACAAGGGGCCTAAGACTGGGCCTTAGTCAGGAAGACCTGACCACTTTGCAGATTAACGTCTTGCAGCGAGGACGAGCATGCAGTTTAAGGTCATGCTGGACCAGTATCCAGTTTATGGTCATGGGGGACCGAAATCCAGTTTAAGGTCACGGTGGACTGCTCTCCAGTTTAAGGTCATGGGGGACCGATATCTAGTTTATGGTCATGGGGGACCACCGTCTAGTTTAAGGTTATGGGGGAACGACTATCTGGTTTAAGGTCATGGGGGACTGCCGTCTAGTTTAAGGTCATGGGGGGAACACTATCCAGATTAATGTCATGGGGGACTGTCGTCCAGTTTAAGGTCATGGGGGGACCATTGTCCAGTTTAAGGTCATGGTGGACCATTGTCCAGTTTAAGGTCATGGGGGACCATACGAGCCCAAATGTAGGACCAAATGCAGTTTAGGGTCATGCCGGACCCTTAGGCTCAAGAAAAGTACGTCTTGAGGAACATGACATTGGTGGGAGGAGTTACACGCTTTCCATCCATTGACACTAGGGAATACGCACCATTGGGATATACCTTATGGATGAAAAAATGTCCCTCCCATTTGGACTCCAACTTGCATGGTTTCCTGCCGAAAATCATTGGCGCCGTGAGGTCCAGCACCAGATCGCCTTGCCGGAAAGAGCGGAGGTGAACCCTCTTATTGATAGCTCGAGCCATCCTGCTATGATTCCTTTCCTAGTTATGCAAGGCATGAAGCCTATTCTCATCCAGCGCTTCTAATTCTACTAGACGGATTTCGGCAACTCGATCCAGTGCTTGCTGGTCGTAGACCGCCATGCGCAATGAGGGCAACTGAATCTCTATGGGTAGGACGACCTCAGCTCCATACAACAGGGAGTACGGGGTCACCTGGGTGGAGTTACGAGTCATCATCGGATAAGCCCAGAGGGCATTGGTGATCTTGTCCGACTAACTTTTCATGTTTTGAATAACTATTTTTTGCATAATGTTAGAGAGGGTTTTGTTAAACGCCTCGATCTTTCCATTCACCTGCGCATGATATCGGGAGGTATGGTTGGAGAGAATGTTGTACTTGGCATACAATTTCATCAGATCGACTGCTCGGAAGATAGTTCCATTGTCCATGAGGATAGCGTGAGTCACTCTAAATTGATAGATGATGTTGGAACTGATGAAGTCAGCAATAGAACAGGCTTTGACTTCCTTGAGAAGGATTGCCTCTGCCCACTTGGAAAAGAAATCCGTAGTGGTCAGAATGAACCGGAATTGGCAATCCATCGCCGGTGGGTAAGGTCCTACAACATCCAACCCACAGAATGCAAAGGGCCAAGAATACTTTGTAGTGTGGAGGGGCTACGGTGGCCGATGCACAAAGTTAGCATGAACTTGGCACACATGACACCTCTTGGAAAACTCGATGCAATCATAGATCATGGTGGGCCAAAAGTACCCCAGCCTCTGAATTTGGTGAGACAACTTCGACCCAGCCAGATGGGTGCCACAGGAACCAGCATGAACTTCTTGCATGACTTGAGGGATCTCGACTCATTAAAGGCAACGGAGGATAACACCATCAAATCCGCGCCTGTAAAGGATCTACTCAAGGCTGTGACTGCTCTAAAGGGTAAACTGCAGAGCGCGGCGTCAGATTCGATCATGCTCAGACCAGTCTGACGGAAGATTACTGCATTGGAGGTATTCAACCAAGTGAGTCCTCCAGTTAAGAACTACTTTGATCACTGTATCTGATGTACCTGTGGCCCCCGCATAGGGGAACCAGCGGTAAGATGGTTCACCCATGGGCTGCGATCATCCTCCAAGGTATCAGGAGCAATGAATCTTCAGTGCGATACGTGGATAATCAGGTCATCCTGTTCGGGCTCCAAAAGCGACGCGACCAGGATGGACAAAGAATCTGCTCGAACGTTCCGTGCCCGGGGAATATGGGTGATTTCTGGCCGAGAGGGGAACTGAGCCATTAGACGGATGGTGAACTCCAACAATGGCACGAGTTATAGATTTCTGACAACCTAGTCACCATTCACCTACCTGATGACCAGCTCGAACTCCCGTTTCAAATGCAGATGGGGCACGTCGATCTTGAGGGCCAGCTCGAGGCCAGTGATGAGGGCATGGTATTCGGCCTCATTGTTGGTGCAGCTCTCTGACAATAGGAACAAATATGGAAGAATGGCTTGCTCCGGGGTGATGAAGATGATACCCAGGCCCACTATGTTGAGCCTAGGATCGCTGAGTCTTCTATTGGTGGGGCTATGAGAGGCACCGTCAAAGAGCATCTGCCCTCATGGGATGACATGATCAACTGAGAGGATTACATCATCAGGAAAACCAAGATACAGTGGATAATCTGTGGAGGTTGGGTGGGCAGCAAGAAATTCTGCCAATGTCTGTCCTTTGATAGCCTTCTGAGGCACGAACCTATTGTCTAACTGTTGGAGGATCAATGCCCACCGCGCTAGTCGGCCAGTCAACATAGGTCTGTTCAGGATGTATATCAGCGGGTCTACCCGAGAGACCAGCTGTACCTCATGGTGATGCAAGTAGTGTCATAATTTATGTATGGAAAATACAAGTTCCAGGAAGCTCTTCTTGATGTGAGAATATATAATTTCCGTATCGAGGAGCATGTGGTTTAGGTAGTAGAGGTTGTTCTCTGTTCCCTCATTGTTCTTCTGGGTGAGAAGTGCACCGAGGGACCATTCAGGGGAGGTCACGTAAAGGACCAGTGGCTTCCCGAATATGACAACCCTGGTTTTTATTACAACTTAAACATGCTTCATTACATAAAACTTCACTTGATCCAACAAAGAAGATCGAGAGGTTTAGTGTCTTTGGGGCTTAGGATCATTACATAAAAACTTTAAACTTGAAATACAACATCTTTATTGAAAACTTCCTTTACATGACCACTACATTCCTTCGTACTTAGCATTGCATGGGATAACCTGAGGACATGCATAAGAAAAGGGTGAGCTATAAAGCCCAGTAAGGGAGTACACAATGAATAACATGAGGAGTATAATACATGTTAGGCAATAGGAATATCAATAGAGCATAAGAGAAACATGAACATAAGGGCGTGATAAAGCATGATAATCATAGCATGGAAATGTGGCAACAACACTTAACATTGAATTAGCATGAGCCAAGGCCCATTGCACATGGAGCATGAGTAAACCCTCATTGCACTTGAAGCACGAGTAAACCCTCGTTGCACTTGAATTAGCATGAGTCAAAACTCATTGCACATGACGTATCATGATACTATACTTTACCCAATGCATTGGAGCGCTATCAGGGCGCACCCTTCTTAAACATTTCATTTCATGCATAAGTGTGCCACATGGATCATAAAACATGGATTCATAAAACATAATCATTTCTTCCACGATAAAGGAATTTGGAATTCATACATGAAACTTTACAATCAATACGTATATGTGCATAAAGGTGAATACCTTTGATGGAGAAATGGGCATGGTATTCACTACACAAAGACATTGGCTTAGAAAATTGGTGCGATTTCGGCAGCGTAACGGCGTGACATAAGAATTCATAAAAAAAAGTTGATGAGAGAGAAAGGGGTTCCTCATCATATTTACATGTAATGGACAGTAAGGAGATCATATATATACATGTCCCAACAATAGAAATGGAATTTAGATTCATGATACAAAAGTATTGCTTGAATGTAAAAGAAAATAGAGAGAAGTTCCTTTCGGAATTTCGGCATAGTAACGGGTGTACATGGGAGGCATTTAATGAGAGAGAAAGGGTTCTCCCATCATTCAAACAATAAGAGGGCAGTATGGGGGAGGTGCGAAACCATACCCCAACATTCATAAATGAAATTAAAAGGGCAATACAACTTAAAGAAAATTGACAAAAA
Source organism: Viscum album (assembly GCA_963277665.1). Taxonomy (NCBI): domain Eukaryota; kingdom Viridiplantae; phylum Streptophyta; class Magnoliopsida; order Santalales; family Viscaceae; genus Viscum; species Viscum album. The sequence goes on from OY728134.1 coordinate 1,369,867,475, forward strand.
AAGAGAAAGGAAGAAAAACCCTTACTTGGAAGTGTGCTTCCAAAGGCTAGAGAGAGGCTTGTGAGAGGCTTCTTGGGAGCTTGGGGCACCTTGAGAGGATTCTAGAGAGAGTAGGGCAGAGTTTGGACGAACTTCAAGGGCTTTGAGTGAGGAGGAAGTGGGAGCTTGGGTGGGTTTATATAGGAAAGGTGAGAGAATTCTTTATTATTTAGGTTTGGGACCCCTTATATTAAAATAATCCAAACCACAAACCATCCCATGGTATTTGCCCATGGTTTCTGGAAAAGGAGAGAGGAAAACAATATTTTACAAGGCCAAGGTCCGAACTTATTAAAAAAATTAGGGTTGCTTATGTGGAGGTGAGTCACACTCCCATGGAAATTAATTTAAAAAGGCAAAGTGTTGAATAAGTCTTGAGGGCTCCATTAATGCTTTGAAAAGTGATTCAAACAAACCCAAAACCTCATTATTTTAATGATAAAACATATATTGGCCGAACCTAAGGATTATGGTATTTTATTACATCACCATTGGGTCATTATGATGTCATAAATCACATTATATATATTTAAAAGGTATTTAATTTTTACCCAAAAATTGGACTGTCTCAGAAAATTATGAAAAATTCACCGTTGGATAATTTCGACGTCCTGATTCCAAAAATAATATTTATTTTATCTAAATAATTTTCTAAATATGTGAATTTGCACTTTTAAAATAAAAACCGACATTTATAAAAAATTCACGGGTTTTGACAGAAATGGCTTTCAAACCTTAATAAAAATTTTAATTGCATTCATAAAATTATAAGATCATTTATATTTAATAAAAATTAATTTAATATTAATAATAATATTTTATTAAAATATTATTTAATTCAAAAATCCTTTAATTTAATAAAATATAATTCTTAATTAAATAATAACTAAAAACATCATTTGTACTTTAAAAACTAATTACAATGCATCAAAAATGACTAGAAATTATATTCATTATTATATACAAAAATAATGTACATGAACATGGTGCTACTTATTTGTTACATAACCCCTTAAAATAGACGCATAAGACCTAAGGGTAAGGTGTGCGATGGTGACAGACTCTTGGGGCTGCTCGGATAACATCGCTCGAGTGGTAATCTCTATCAACTTCCATTTTTCCCGTAGACGATCACGTTCGAGCTTGACTTGATGAAGCTCAGCTTGGGCTTGGTCAAGGGAAAATCCGAAAGATGCCACCTCTTTACCGAGCTCCGACAAATGGGCTTCGTAAGGGGCAATTCTACTGGATGAGTCCATCGCTTCCTTTGTCTGAGTAGAAAAATTGGTTCGTTAAAGCCTTATATTTAAACTACCCAGATGATCACTGTTCAACGGCTATAAAAGTAAAGGTCAGAAATCTTAACGTAAAACATAAAGAAGTTGACATCTTATAAAAACATAAAGAAACATTTAACTGGATCAAGAGGGATTTTCCATTAATGAAAATTTGGGTCGTTACAACATTCCCCCCTTAAGAAATTTCGCCCTCGAAATTTTCCTTTTCCCACACTAAAACAAATGTGGGTAACTTAGCTTCATCATATCTTCCGACTCCCAAGTTGCTTCTTCAAACTTGTGGTTTCTCCACAACACCTTGACGAGGGGCATTGTCTTATTTCGTAGAACTTTTTCTCTACGATCTAAGATCTTCACTGGTAGCTCCTCATAAGAAAGATCGTCTTCTAATTGTACCACCTCAGAAGAGAGTACATGTGAAGGGTCTGGTATATACTTCCTTAAGAGGGATACATGGAAGACATCATGCACCTTGGCCATAGCAGGTGGAAGTGCTAGTCGATAGGCCACAGCCCCAACATGATCAAGAATCTCGAAGGGGCCGATGTACCTTGGACTTAACTTCCCTTTCTTTCCAAACCTCATGACCTTCTTCCACGGAGATATGCGTAAAAACACCATGTCTCCGACTTTAAATTCAAGGTCTCGTCGACGATTATCTGCATAACTCTTCTGTCGACTTTGGGCTGCCTTGATATGCTGCTGAATGGTTTTCACCTTCTCCACCATTTCTTCAACCATTTCTGGTCCAAGTAGCTTACGTTCACCGACCTCATCCCAACATGCCGGTGTTCTACACCTTTTCCCATACAGGGCTTCATATGGTGCCATTTGGATGCTCGAGTGGAAACTATTATTATAAGAGAACTCAACTAGAGGAAGATGTTGATCCCATCCTCCTTTAAAGTCCATTGAGCATGCTCTCAACATATCCTCAAGTGTTTGGATAGTCCGCTCGGATTGGCCATCAGTTTGAGGATGATAGGCCGTACTGAAGTTCAGTTCAGTATTCAGAGCATGTTGAAGACTCTTCCAAAACTTAGAGGTAAATCTTGGATCTCGGTCCGACACAATATATAGTGGTACTCCATGCAATCGTACCACTTCCCTGATATATATCTGTGCCAGTTGATCCAAAGAGAAATCCTCTCGAATAGCAATGAAGTGTGCAGTCTTTGTAAGACGATCCACAATAACCCAGATTGCATTGTTGCTTTTGGATGTCCTTGGAAGTCCAGTGACGAAGTCCATGGTGATGTTCTCCCATTTCCATTCTGGTATGGGCAATGGTTGCATCATCCCCTTAGACTTCTGCCTCTCTGCCTTCACTTGCTGACACACCAGGCACTTTGATGTATATTCGGCGATCTCTTTCTTCATATTATCCCACCAAAAGTTTTCTCGGAGATCTCGATACATCTTTGTGCTCCCTGGGTGAATAGAGAAATTTGAACTATGTGCATCATCCAAAAGTTCCTTCTTCAGCTCCGAACTTGATGGGACACATAGTCTTTTCCCAAACCGCACAATTCCTTCTTCATTAACATTAAACTCTGAGGATTTTCCCTTTTTGATAGCTTCCACTTTTTCTTGGATTCTCGCATCATCCTTTTGAGCATCCTTTAACCTTTCCAAAAGAGATGGTTGAGCAATCATTTGTGAAAGGATTGATGATGTTCCCTTCTTTATGATTCCCACTTCCATCTTCATCAAGTCTAAGAAGATTGGATCCTTCTCAATTCTCATCATTGATAGAATTGCTGGATCCTTTCTACTTAGGGCATCCGCCACCTTGTTCGCCTTCCCAGGGTGGTAATGTATTGAACAGTCATAATCCTTTATGAGCTCTATCCATCTTCTCTGGCGCATATTAAGCTCTTTCTGTGTGAATATATATTTAAGACTCTTGTGGTCCGTATATATCTCACATTTCTCTCCATAGAGATAATGCCGCCAGATTTTCAAGGAAAAGGTCACCGCCGCCAACTCCAGATCATGCGTTGGATAGTTTCGCTCATGGATTTTCAACTGTCTTGAGGCATAGGATATCACTTTATCATTCTGCATCAGCACACATCCTAAGCCCTTCTTCGAAGCATCACTGAATACCACAAAAAGCTCCCCACTTGTGGGTAAAGTGAGCACATGTGCAGTGATAAGCCTCCTTTTCAACTCCTTGAAGCTTTCTTCGCATTCATCACTCCAAGCAAACTTTACTCCCTTTCGAGTTAGCTTGGTAAGAGGGTTGGACAATCGTGAGAAGTTTCTCACAAATCGTCGATAATATCCAGCTAACCCCAAGAAGCTACGGATATCAGTTACCGATGTTGGCCTCGGCCATCCCTCAATTGCATCTGTTTTGGAGGGGTCCACAGATATCCCATTGCTTGTGATGATACGGCCCAAGAATGAGACCTCCTTCAACCAGAACTCACACTTGCTGTACTTGGCATAGAGCTTCTCCTTGCGCAAAGTCTCCAGTACAGTTCTTCAATTCTCCTCATGGTCCTCCTTGGTTTTGGAGTATATTAGAATATCATCTATAAAGACTACCACAAATTTATCTAGGTAATCTCTAAAGACTCTATTCATCAAGTCCATGAATATTGCTGGAGCATTGGTGAGTCCAAAAGGCATTACTATGAATTCATAGTGCCCGTACCTTGTACGAAAAGCAGTCTTGGGGATATCTTCCTTCTTCACCCTTACTTGATAATATCCCGACCGCAAGTCGACCATGGAGAAGTATTGTGCTCCACGCAGCTGATCAAACAAGTCATCGATTCTTGGGAGAGGATACTTGTTCTTTATCGTGATTTTGTTAAGTTCACGATAATCGATGCAAAGCCGCATTGACCCATCCTTCTTCTTGACGAAGAGGACTGGTGCACCCCATGGTGATGCACTTGGGCGTATAAACCCTTTATCCAGATTCTCCTGTAGTTGTTTCTTCAGTTCTTCAAGCTCAACCACAGCCATTCTATATGGAGTCTTGGATATTGGTAGCGCCCCAGGTATAAGTTCAATTGAGAACTCAACATCTCTTCTTGGAGGAAGACCAGGAAGTTCCTCGGGAAATACTTCAGCGAATTCCCTCACAATAGGCATTTCTTCAAGGGTGGTTTCTTCCTTGGACTCAATCATCTGAGCCAGATATGCGTGCTCATAAGGCAGTAATATCCATGCTTGAGATGATGGAGCTAAAGGAGATTCATCTTCCTCCTGACACTTGTAAAGAATCGGGGGTCGATTCTCCATATGGAGTGTGATTTCCCTCTCCCGACAATTTATGTTGGCTCTATATAAGGAAAGCCAATCCATGCCAAGAATTGCATCAAATTCCACCAAAGGGAGTATGACGAGGTTCGCCGGGAAATTCAATCCACAGATTATAACAGGGGAGGACTTATACTCATGGGATGCAATGATTGCCCCATTTGTCGTACTCACCGACATCTTTACTTCCATGGTTTGTGGTGGTGCAGGGATTGTTCTACTAAACTTTTGAGATATAAAAGAATGCGTAGAACCTGAATCAAAAAGTACGTTCGCTATTCTTGAATGAATAACTAGCGTACCTGTCACCACTTCGTTGTCGGGGTTCACTTCGGCAGAAGTGATGGCAAAAGCTCTTCCTTGCTGTCTTGGAGGTTGTTGATTGCCTCCGATAACCCTTGGATTAGGGCACTGATTCGCAAAATGACCCGGTTCTTTGCATTTGAAGCATTGAACAACGCGTTGAGGTTCGAACGGAGCGTTCCTCCCCTCCGTCGCAGCCGCGGGTCCTTCTTGCTGACAGTTAACAGCTAGGTGCCCTTCTCTTCCACACTTGAAGCATTTTCTTGTCCCCCTAAGGCAATTTCCCGGGTGCTTCTTTCCACAGTTTTGGCAAGTGGGGTGCTGGAATTTCTTAGCGCCGTTGGATTTATCCATCGGACCACCAGCATTGAAGTCCACCTTCCGCTTCTTGTCCCCATGATACCCCTGTGATTCTCCGATCTCCATTTCAACCTTGAGGGCACATCGGACAATTTCCTCATAGCTGTCGAAGTCACGGATCGCTAATGCTTTCCGCAAGCTAGGCTTCAGCCCACCAAAGAAGCGGTCAACCTTGCATTCGGGGGTAACGACAAAGCCGGAAGCGTATCGTGCAAGCCTTGTGAAGTTTGCCTCGTACGCTCCCACAGATTCCTCATCTTTCTGCTTGAGGGAAAGGAAGTCCCTTTCCATCTTAAGACGGAGGGTGCGTGGAAAATATTTATCGAAAAACATCTTCCGGAATACCTTCCATTCCAAAGCCTCGATCTCCTCCTCAGGCTTCGTATTTTTGATCAACGTCCACCATTGATCAGCTTCACCCTCCATACGATAAGCCGCCAGGAGAACCTTCTCTTTTTCAGAGCATTGGAGGATGGAGAATATCTTTTCAATGGAGTTGATCCATTGTTCAGCAATCGTGGGATCGGATGATCCACTAAAAGTAGGAGGCCTTTGTCTCATGAAGCTTTCAATAGCGACTTGTTCTTTCTTAGGGGGGGTTGAACGTTCCTCTTGACCAGTGTTTCTATTCAAAACTTGAGTTAACTGAGAGAGAAGCATGACAAAGTTCGCGATTCCCGCTCCCATTGGATTGGGCATCTCATTGGTACAATCATCACACTGATCTTCACAACGGTTGTTAGCCCGAGTTCTCCTATTACCGGCCATTGGCTGGAATAAAAGGAAAGTTAGGGGTAACACATAAAGGGTAATCCAAAGACAAAAGTTGACAACTTATAAATAAACTTTAATCTCTTTAACTCATGAGTCTATAGGATTCAATCCAGGCTTTTCATGATCTTCCTTCTAACATATATTCTTAGGGGCATTTTTCCCTTAATAAGGGTTCATACTAAGATTGTGAATTTATCAAAACATATCCCCCGGGAGTGTCGTAACCAAGAGTGCAGCAAGGCCCGTTGTCGTGCACCAGTTCCCGTTCGAGTCTAGCTCAAAGCGGTGTTTTCGGGTTTTACCCCTAGGATACATCTGTGCCAGAGCCGCCTCTACCTGCTCGTATCCAGACAGGGATGTATTTGTTTGATAAACCACTTACTTAGTATTTACCAAAACTTAGGGATGTTTTTATTATGCTTAGTCTTGTATCTAAGGCTTTACTAGGGTTTCCTAATCCAAAAAATAACTAAACCTATCCTCTGATACCAACTATGACAACCCTGCTTTTTATTACAACTTAAACATGCTTCATTACATAAAACTTCACTTGATCCAACAAAGAAGATCGAGAGGTTTAGTGTCTTTGGGGCTTAGGATCATTACATAAAAACTTTAAACTTGAAATACAACATCTTTATTGAAAACTTCCTTTACATGACCACTACATTCCTTCGTACTTAGCATTGCATGGGATAACCTGAGGACATGCATAAGAAAAGGGTGAGCTATAAAGCCCAGTAAGGGAGTACACAATGAATAACATGAGGAGTATAATAAATGTTAGGCAATAGGAATATCAATAGAGCATAAGAGAAACATGAACATAAGGGCGTGATAAAGCATGATAATCATAGCATGGAAATGTGGCAACAACACTTAACATTGAATTAGCATGAGCCAAGGCCCATTGCACATGGAGCATGAGTAAACCCTCATTGCACTTGAAGCACGAGTAAACCCTCGTTGCACTTGAATTAGCATGAGTCAACACTCATTGCACATGACGTATCATGATACTATACTTTACCCAATGCATTGGAGCGCTATCAGGGCGCACCCTTCTTAAACATTTCATTTCATGCATAAGTGTGCCACATGGATCATAAAACATGGATTCATAAAACATAATCATTTCTTCCATGATAAAGGAATGTGGAATTCATACATGAAACTTTACAATCAATACGTATATGTGCATAAAGGTGAATACCCTTGATGGAGAAATGGGCATGGTATTCACTACACAAAGACATTGGCTTAGAAAATTGGTGCGATTTCGGCAGCGTAACGGCGTGACATAAGAATTCATAAAAAAAAAGTTGATGAGAGAGAAAGGGGTTCCTCATCATATTTACATGTAATGGACAGTAAGGAGATCATATATATACATGTCCCAACAATAGAAATGGAATTTAGATTCATGATACAAAAGTATTGCTTGAATGTAAAAGAAAATAGAGAGAAGTTCCTTTCGGAATTTCGGCATAGTAACGGGTGTACATGGGAGGCATTTAATGAGAGAGAAAGGGTTCTCCCATCATTCAAACAGTAAGAGGGCAGTATGGGGGAGGTGCGAAACCATACCCCAACATTCATAAATGAAATTAAAAGGGCAATACAACTTAAAGAAAATTGACAAAAAAAGAGAAAGGAAGAAAAACCCTTACTTGGAAGTGTGCTTCCAAAGGCTAGAGAGAGGCTTGTGAGAGGCTTCTTGGGAGCTTGGGGCACCTTGAGAGGATTCTAGAGAGAGTAGGGCAGAGGTTGGACGAACTTCAAGGGCTTTGAGTGAGGAGGAAGTGGCAGCTTGGGTGGGTTTATATAGGAAAGGTGAGAGAATTCTTTATTATTTAGGTTTGGGACCCCTTATATTAAAATAATCCAAACCACAAACCATCCCATGGTATTTGCCCATGGTTTCTGGAAAAGGAGAGAGGAAAACAATATTTTACAAGGCCAAGGTCCGAACTTATTAAAAAAATTAGGGTTGCTTATGTGGAGGTGAGTCACACTCCCATGGAAATTAATTTAAAAAGGCAAAGTGTTGAATAAGTCTTGAGGGCTCCATTAATGCTTTGAAAAGTGATTCAAACAAACCCAAAACCTCATTATTTTAATGATAAAACATATATTGGCCGAACCTAAGGATTATGGTATTTTATTACATCACCATTGGGTCATTATGATGTCATAAATCACATTATATATATTTAAAAGGTATTTAATTTTTACCCAAAAATTGGACTGTCTCAGAAAATTATGAAAAATTCACCGTTGGATAATTTCGACGTCCTGATTCCAAAAATAATATTTATTTTATCTAAATAATTTTCTAAATATGTGAATTTGCACTTTTAAAATAAAAAACCGACATTTATAAAAAATTCACGGGTTTTGACAGAAATGGCTTTCAAACCTTAATAAAAATTTTAATTGCATTCATAAAATTATAAGATAATTTATATTTAATAAAAATTAATTTAATATTAATAATAATATTTTATTAAAATATTATTTAATTCAAAAATCCTTTAATTTAATAAAATATAATTCTTAATTAAATAATAACTAAAAACATCATTTGTACTTTAAAAACTAATTACAATGCATCAAAAATGACTAGAAATTATATTCATTATTATATACAAAAATAATGTACATGAACATGGTGCTACTTATTTGTTACATAACCCCTTAAAATAGCCGCATAAGACCTAAGGGTAAGGTGTGCGATGGTGACAGACTCTTGGGGCTGCTCGGATAACATCGCTCGAGTGGTAATCTCTATCAACTTCCATTTTTTCCGTAGACGATCACGTTCGAGCTTGACTTGATGAAGCTCAGCTTGGGCTTGGTCAAGGGCAAAGCCCAAAGATGCCACCTCTTTACCGAGCTCCGACAAATGGGCTTCGTAAGGGGCAATTCTACTGGATGAGGCCATCGCTTCCTTTGTCTGAGTAGAAAAATTGGTTCGTTAAAGCCTTATATTTAAACTACCCAGATGATCACTGTTCAACGGCTATAAAAGTAACGGTCACAAATCTTAACGTAAAACTTAAAGAAGTTGACATCTTATAAAAACATAAAGAAACATTTAACTGGATCAAGAGGGATTTTCCATTAATGAAAATTTGGGTCGTTACACCGAAGATGGGTGGCATCAAGACCGTAGGTTGGAGAAGATACTTCTTTATTTCCTCAAATACAGTCTGACTCTTTTCATCCCATTCATAGGTGGCGGCATTCTTCATGATCTAGGAAAAGGGCTTACACTTGCCTGCCAGATTCGCAATGAAGCGGCGTACGTGGGCTAAGTGGCCTTGAAGACCTCGAACCTCCCGAATATTACTCGGGGGAGGCATCTGGATGATGTCCTTGATCTTCTCTGGTTCGATCTCAATGCCTTGGTATCTGACAACAAGGCCAAGAAACATTCTGGAGGTGACCCCGGAGGCACACTTCAGCAGGTTCATCATCAGGTGGTGAGAACGGAGCAAGCCGAACACTTTCTCAAGGTCCTTAAGATGGTCCTGGAGCTGGCGATATTTGACCAATAGATCATCCTCATAGCATTCTTCTAGAGTCTCAAGAATCGGCTTGAATATGCGATGCATGGCCCGCTGATAAGTGGCACCCGCATTCTTCAGGCCGAAGGGCATAACCTGGTAACAAAAACTACTTTGGGGGGGGCTAAAGGTAGTGAACTCTTCATCCTCGGGGTCCATTTGGATCTGGTTGTACACGGAATACCCATCCATGAAGGAGAGGGCTTGGAACCCGACAATGGAATCAATCAAAAACTCTGTCACTGGAAGGGGAAAATCATCCTTGAAACAGTGGCGGTTGAGATTTCAGAAGTCGATGCGGACTCTAATCTGTCTGTTCTTCTTCCTGACTGGCACATTGTTGGCTAGCCACCGGGGGTACTGAACTTCAATGATGAAGTTGGATTTAATAATCTTGTCAACATCAGCCTCAACCATGGCACTGTGAGAAGGGTGCATCTTTCTGGGAGGCTTCTTGAACCCGCGATGGTTTGCTGGGAGACAAAGGTGGTGGACGACTACCTTGGGATATAGCTCTGGCATCTCTTCATAGCTCCAGGAAAATACATCACAATGCTGTCTAAGGAATTCTACATACCGTTGCTGCTCCTTGGGGGGGCATAACGGCACTGAACAACACTTTAACAATTCAAAGACACATTAAAGCTGTAAAAAATAATCCAACATTAAAAAAAAAACCTATTTCACTTAAAAATACACTTTCATCATAGTTGAATCTTTAAATCTCTTAGAAAACACATTTTTCACCTTTCCCACTAGTTATAAAACATATTCAGGAAACACCACAACAACAAAAGAAATAAAACATGGACACTTTACTTTATAGAAACAATTCTCATCACATGTTCATCTTGAAAACATTCTTCAAAAATATTCACAACACATAAATAATCCATAGAATACATTTAAACATTCCACCAAGTAAGGAAAACTAATCTAATAATGTAAAAGCATTCAATCACCTAACTCATACTTGAAAACATCAATAATTATGTGTAAAACCACACTGCATCACCAGAAGACCCTATAAAGGAAACATCAAACAATAATTTCATGAGCCATCCCTCGGGACAATGTCATGACTACCCCAAACCCACCTTCTATAGGCCAGGGGAGGGAAAATTTCACCAACAGACGTATTCCATAAAATAGGAAGGCATTGCCTTTAAAAATGTACAAACACAATGTATGATAACACAACAATAAGCAACTTTGAAGTAAACTGGTGTAGTAAAAAAGGGTTCTGAAAATAAAGGGGGCTGGAATACAAACCCAACTAGAAAAGTACAAGTACAACTGAAAGGTAAAAAAGAGATGAAAGGTGAAATAAACTCCTGGATCATCCAACATGGATCCTACCTAAAGATTAGTTATAGATCACGATCAGCAGTCCCTCCATCACGACACTCAAATGGTTCTCTTCTGAGCACCATCCAGTCCGGCTCCCTCTAACCTCAACCCAGCTGCTCGTCAGCTGCACAAGACACAACATGGTGCAGGCGAATCCCTAGTGGGGGTGAGTATAACAATACCCAGTCGGGACACCGAGACCCCCTAAGGTCTTTCATAATTCCACAAGGAAAACAACAAAGTATGATCTTAATCACAAAGCACAGAACAACACACACAACTCAATTAGAGTCCTAGCTCAAACTAGGTTTTCAGTGAAGTATAGAAGTACAGATGATTAGTCACAAAGCCAGACCTTCTTATTCTATCAAGAGGCACTCCTTCTGACTATACGAAGCTTTACCCACATATAATTGATAGGTACTAACCCCATAATGATCTAGACAGGATCCAACCCATCGAGACTCGATAGGTAACTAACCCCCACTGACCCACACATGATCTGACCCACAGAGGATCAATATGTGTTGCCCCATATAGGATCGTTGAGCGCTGACCGACATAAGATCTAACCCACACAGGATCGGAAGGCGCTGAACCACATAGTATCGGTACGCACTGATCCACATAGGATCATTGAGCACTGAACTCTGTATGATTTTTCTCCAACCTCCGCCTCACTGTTATCCACTAGATTCATGAGGGATAGTAAAAAGTAACATCCCCAGTCACAACATCAAACACCTCAACTGCTAGAGATCTTCTCCTCTATCGAGTACAGTGGGCATGTTGTGTCACACAGAGGCACTTCCCACTAACCTTGGACTATTTAGGTACTCCTCCAGTAGAGTACCGTGGGTCTGTCACATCACACAGAGTCGCTCCCCACCGTGGGTTTGCCATGTCACACAGAGGCTCTACCCATCGTGGCCTGCGGAGGTAATCCTCCTATCGAGTACCATGGGTCTTCCACGTCACACATAGTGTCTCCCCATTATGCATCTTCCACTTCACATAGAGGCTCTACCCATTGGGCTGTCGAGTCACTCTAATTAAAAAAGTCAGCAGTTGTTTTGTCTCAGCCACTCATACGGTTCCGTACGTATATCCCTTGGGAGAACCACTCCCCCAAGACATCGGTTGTATTTCAACCAGCATGAAGTCTCACAAAAAAGTAACCCAATGATCCACCATGTCATAAGGGTTCCAACACAACAGAAGGCGCGTCAATCAGACTCTTGGTTTATGTTTTATTCTCATTTCAGTGCTGAGGGCCCGGTTGGATTCGGGTGTGATCCAACCTGGTTTTACTCCATGTTTCTCTGAAACTCTCATGGAGTAAGGAAAAATTAATGTCCCACTAGAAGGGTCCCAACACCATAGAAGGTGAGTCAAATGGGTTTCCGGTTCTCAAGAAAATATCTTTTGGGTGTTTTTGGGTCTGGTTGGGCCTCGGTCTGGTCCGACCCGACCTGACATGGTCCGGGATGGGCCGAGGTGAAATTATTCCACTAGGCTGATGTCTGGTCTAACTCGCAATAGGGTCTTCCCGCAAGGGCCACCCGACCAGAATATGGTGGCCCGACCTGTGTGGGGCGGTGACCCGGTCCGAGTGCGGCGGCCTGACTCTAGGGGGCTACCTGTCGGGGTAGCGTCCTACTCGGTCATCATCCCAATCCGAGGGCGGCGACCCATATGGGTTGTGGTGGCACGCTCTAAGGGAAGTGGCCTAGTCTTAGGGCTGCTGTCCAATTCAGTCTGATGTGTGGGTGGGGGGGTACCCACCGTCTCCCGGATTCCCAAACGGCCCATAGGTTGTTCTGTTGGCGAGGAAACAACGCCGTATATGCACATTTCGGTCACCGCGGAACCCGCCGGAGGTGGGTTTTGACTCCGCCGTTAATTCCGTTAGCCAGTGGCGCGACAGTCGCACCGCATCCCTTCCTGTGGCCGACCGTAATGTCGGTTGCTTCCTTCGTTCATCGTGGCTGACGAGTCCCGAACCTCCTCTTGTGAAGTGCGTCGAGATGCTAGCGGTCTTCCAAGGAGGCGCATGGATAGAAAGATAGTGGAGGGTTCGGTCCGGGTATGTTAGGCTCGTGCCCTCCACGTTTGCTCGCAATATAGAGGATATTAAGGGAGTTTAATAAACAATTGAATTAACAACAGGATTAAACCCACAACGATACCCTACAACAACCTCCCACAATGAATAAAGGATCAGGGGTCAACCCATTAGTCGGTTGACCAGTGTTCCTCATATTATTCAAGAATAGGGAAGACGAAAATCATAAAAAAAACCCCCAACCTCGAATCATCTAGAAAACACCAGCGCTTGAGGGTGGTTTGGTGTTCTTCATTCCCGAATCCGGTTCCCTATGATGCCCCTCATACGTCGCCTTCTGGTCCATGGTTTGGTGTCGGCCATCACCTCCCGCTGGGATGGCTCCGTCTTCTATGGTTCTGGAATCATAGTGCTCCTTCAGTGCTTTGTTTCTTGGAAAAGCTGGGTCAATACCTTCCCACAAGCTCCATATATATAGGAGAGGGGGAGGGTATGTAATGAAGCTGGTGTTTAATGGGGCTCATTAATTAGTAATCTCTCTTATTCCCCAAAAAACTCGTTACTTATTATTTGGAAAGGCACTCCACTCATTGGCTTGACTCATCGCAGGTCCCACACTCTGCTTTTCTGCTGGAGGATTTGAATGAAAATAAAAATAAAAAAATTTATTTTATTCCATTTCTTTTAAAAAGTCACAAAACATATATTTTTATACAGACCTACTGTGGTCAAAGTAAAGCATCCCTTAAATGAATCCTGGCATTTTAGATTAAACGGTGCCCTCAGATTTTTAATCCGAGCAACAGTTCAAAAGTTAGAAAACTCCGCTCATGAATTTATTGAACGTACCTTAAAAAAGTTCAATAAATTGTTAACAACCACCCTTGACCCACGCCGATCGAGGATAGGCTCCTCTTAAGGAGAAAACACCCCCAACGAACTCAACGATACTCTCAGATTTCAAAATCCATGTTACCATTTAGAAGGTATTGATATTACAATAAAAATAATTGTCACTTAATTATTTTATATACAGCCATAAACTAACGTCCAATGTTGTCCCATGTCAGCCGATGTTAGTATCTACCTAAACATATAATATCCTCATGATCTCAGTGTGACTCACATTTTTAATTGGAGTCACCATTCGTGACTTATAAGCATTTGAAAAATAAAATAACATTATTTAATTATTTTAGTTACGGTTATTCCATTTTCAGGTTTTCTCACAGGAGGTATGCACTGACTAAACATAAGTCGCGCCGAGGGTAAGACCACCATCCTGAACTTAGTGGATACCATAGATTTCTGATATATTAATCTGTTTAAGAGTTATTCAACTTCTTCCAAGAAACTGCTTATAACGCATGATGGCCGGCCACAGGAACCGAGGCGACGCGACTGTCGTGCCGCCGGCGAATGGAAGTCATTGTTAAAGTCATGGCAGAGGCTGATCCATCTTCTGGGGGGTTCCATGGAATTTATGCCTCACCAAAAAAATGGCCTTTTGGCCGTTTGGGAATCTGGGAGACCAGGGGGTCGCCCCCCCACCTCACGTCGGACCGAACTGCGCCGCCACCCTCGCACCGGGCCGTCGTCCTCGCACCTGGTCGTCACACTCATAGCGGGCCACCGTCCTCGAGCCGGGCTGCAGCCCGTGTGGGTCATCACCCGATATGGTTTCCTCAAGTGCGGGATACCTCCCCCAAGCCGGGCCACCGCCCCTGCTGGCTTCCCCCCTTGGACCGAGATGCTGCCCTAGCGGGCCCTCACTCCCGAACCGGGTCGCTGACGCACACAGGTCGGGCCACACTCTTCTGGTCGGGCCACCCTATCAGGCCGCCCCTCTTGTGGGCTAGATCGGACATCGGCCCAGAAGGCCGATTTCACCATGGCCCAGCCCAGACCGGGTTGGGACTGGTCGTTCCGACCGGGTCGGACCGGACCCGCGCCCAACTGGGCCCATAACCACTGAAAATACCTTCTCTTGAGAACCAGATTCCCATTTGAAGAACCATTTGCGACATTGGGACCCTTGGAGTGAGAAAACCCTTTCTTCTTTGCTCCATTAGATTTTCGGAGAAACATGAAGTATAGTCTGGTTGGATTGCACCTGAATCCAATCAGGCCCTCGACACTAAAATGCCAATAACATACAGACCAAGAATCCAATTAACGCTTTGTATGTTGCATTCTAACCCTTATGACACGGTGGATCATCAAGTTACTTATTTTTTAGACATCTTTCTAGTTGAAATATGACTAATGTCTTGGGTATCGGTTCTCCCAAATGCGCTATGTACAGAACCCTGCGACTGGTTGAGACTTGACGACTGTTGACTTTTTGACTCAGAGTGACTCGATGGCCCAGTGGTAGAGCCTCTTTGTGATGCGGCAGATCCACGGTGGGGACTACCTCTTGTGATGTGGTAGAACCACTATAATAGAAAGGGGGAGTACCTCAGCATGCCAATATTAGGATAGGCTCTGTGTGACGCGGCAGACCCACGGTGGGGAGCGTCTCTGTGTGACGCGACATACCCACGATACATGACAAGAGGAGTACCTCAGCAGTCCAAGCTTAGTGGGAAGCGCTCCTGTGTGATGCAGCATTCCTACTGTTCTCAATAGAGGAGTATTTATGCACCAATTGTGGTGTTTGATGTTCTGAGTGGGGATGTGACTTGTTACTATCCCTAGAGAATCTAGTGGCTGGTAGTGAGGCGGAGTTTGGAGACTGATCATATGGAGTTCAGTGCTCAGCAATCCTATGTGGGTCAGCGCATACCGATCTTATATGGGTCATATCTTATGTGGGTCTGTGCTCAGCGTGCCTTTATGGGTCAGTGCATACCGATCATGTGTGGGTCAGATCCTGTGTTGGTCAGCGGGGGATAGTTACCTATCAAATCTAGGTTGGTCAGATTCTATGTGGATCATTTTGGGGTTTAGTACCTGTCAATCATGTTAGGGACAGTGTTTCTGATGCTTTCTACCAGGGAGTGTGCGCACATCCTTCACGCAGGGGAGGACGCGCGGCTTGTGGCCCCACATTCCCATTTTCCAAAGGCGGGTGACTTCCGTTCCTTGTTTAGGTATGTTTGCTCCTTGATCGAAACCGGTATGATGGGATGTCGGTTCTTCCATCCGTGGATTCCTCGTCGGAGCTCGTCACCTAGTCCGGGTCTCCCTCATAGATTTAAGACAGGTTCGTGAATCTCGTTCTCGGCGCCATATCTTGATGGATGCCAGTTAATTATGCTCCTTCGGTCGAGACGCTCCATGGGGTCTGGCCAGGGCAGCAACCTTCGGTGAGGCGAATGTTCACGCTGGAGTGTCGTTGGCATGTCTTGACACAGGGGGATTGGCATTTCTGCCTTCTGTCCCTTATTAGAGGGATTCTCGGGGGAGCGGAAGCTCGAGGCATCCCACATAAAAAGTAGGGAACTGGAATGCCATAGGCATGTATCTATGGTTTCCTCAGCTTCTCATGATTAACATGGGGTATGCAATGAGTTTAACGTCTCGCAGAGACGGATCAGACTGATCTGAACACCGAGGGTGGATCAGATTGAAGAACCCCCTGGGGGGAACACCGTTGTCGGGGCCAGCACGTGGTCGGCTTCCCGGGTACTGTGGAGTGGAATGAGGTGGCATGACCCCACCGGGATGTGGCGGCCTGGGTAAGGATCAGGATGGGTGATGAAGTAAATAAGGTCTTGAACCTCATGGAGGCTTCCTACGTACCATGCTTTAGCACGGATCAAAGTCTTCATAGTTCACCGGGATGGGGCTTACGCTCTGAGGCGGCCCATAATGGGATATCTTGGTCGTAGATCACTCTAAAACCACGTGAGTCATGCTCGGTGTGAGAAACAAGAGGCATCAGGTACCAGCTGATCACGTCGCAAAGGGTGCATCCGTGAGAAGCAGAATGAAGCTTACGCGCTGAGCGGCCCAAAGAGGAAATAGGGGCTTATGTGTGGTTTGCATCCCTTTGTGACGGGGCTTACTCCATGATGGAGGCCCGTGGTGTGACAAAGCATAGAGGGAGAGGCATTTGGGACCGAACAATGGAGATGCCACATTCCCTATCACATCCTCCACTAGCCTTGGCAGTGGGGAAGTACATAGGTGCATGGGTGCATCCTTCCGTAGGAGAGGCTAGGGGATTACTCTCTGAGGCAGCCCTTCCCCCGTGGACAAACGCCTCTCCGAGAGGGAGGATATCATTCCAAGTGAGGAAGATTCCATTCCTGTGGAGACGAGCGGTGTAAAGAATGTCCGATCCGGGGGACCCTGCGTGCGAAGCACGGGGTCAGATCACAGTTTAACGTCATCTTTTGAGGATGAGGTGCTTGGCAGTTTAACGTCCTACATCTCGGACGAGGTGGGTTCGCTCCACACCCCCAGGGCATACATTCCCAACACCCTCTACCACTAGTCGGAGGGAAGGCATCATCAAGGCCGTGATGAAGGGGGTCGTAGGGAAAACCATCAAGGGGTCCACGTTAGCATGGCTATGCGATGAAGCAATAGTCGTTAGCATGCCTATGTGAAGGAGCATAAGGAAAAGAAACACAATGGGAAATACCGCCCAAGGGACCCTGAGATTACATCCTATGAGCCTAGAAGGCCGTACGGGAAAACAACGCATGGAGTGCATGCCCGGTATTGGGGACAAAAGGCGCTCAAGCAGGGACGCACCCTGGGGGCATAAAGGGGAGGGGTCCTGGGGTTTTCACGCAAAACACAAGGGTTGGCGCACAATTGGGGAAGAGGGATTGCGCACGGCTATGGTAGATTGCACGCAACGATCTTGGATTGTGCGTGGGGGCAATGACCGATCCATAATGTATGGAAAAAACTAACAAAGGGGTTGCGCGCAATTGGGGTTTTGTGGGAAAAGGAGGGGGAGTGTGCAATGAAAGTGATTGTGTGTGACGAAGGGACCCTATGGAGTTTGCAATTGTATTTAAGATGGTGGGATTGCACACAAAGGCGAACCCCGGGGAAAGGTTGCGTGAAAAGGGTCAATACCTAAAAGTAATATTGCGCATGTGGGAGTCCAATTGCGCACACGGGAGCAGGTCTGTATTCTATAACCACGAAACAGAAGGGGACACCTTCTATTTATAGGTCGCAGGTGTCGCAGAATCCGGTCGGCTCACAGAATCCTCTGTGCCAAGAATTGTCGTTACGAAAGGCCCCACCGCACGGAACCGGTAGCGCAAAATTGCATGCCACCCCGGTGCCTTTCCTCGAATCCCAGACGTCCTTCGTGCAGGTAACAATTTTTCTTACAGGTCCTCCTTAATTTTGTGCACCACTTCCGGGCCCTCCGGATCGGGCCTGCGTGTCCGAATATGACTTCACTTCCTCATTTCGGAACTTCCTTTAGGAATTACGGGATTTTTCAGTGTCTAAGAATTCCCCCCCCCCCTCGGAATTAGATCGGCAAGAGGTCACAACGATTGGATTCTTAGGGAAACGAATAAACCCCAAAGTGGTGAATTTTGTGGGCACTTTGTGCACAAAGTCCAAACAGGGCGTGCAAATTTCGGGGCTGGCGCGGAATTCGCTTTCATGGCAGCGCAGAACCCTGGCCTCGCCTATAAAAAGGGGCCCCGGGTCCCAATTCCGTACTCATGCTTTTCCACAAAATAGGCTCACAGCTCTCATGCACAAAATTTTTTCCGCGGATGCGAGTAAAAACGCTCTGGCAGCGCGTAATTCCTTCCGAGTTTCCGGTGAATTTCTGCGCCAACTCGGGGTATTTCGCGCCAACGGTTCTGATTGCATGCCTAACTCTTCAATTTCACGCCACAAGTCCAGATTGCATGCAACCCTTTCCGATTCCACGGAACTCCAAGAAAATTTGAGATGGCTACAAACCCAGCTGATGAGGGGAATGCTGCCGCTCGTAGAGCAGAAATGATGGCAAATGAGGTGGTCTACTGCGCCAAGGAGGATGTTTATGAAAACCTCACATTGTACAACCTGCTAACCCCTACCCATAAACGGTATCCTCTGTCCAAAAACCTCCCGATCTGGAACATTGGCATCCTGGAGGAGGCCCCCCTACCAGGATTTGAGGAGGACACACCACAGTCATGGGTGACCCGGGAGGACAACCTTCTCCATCAAAACATCACCAAAAATGGCCATCCTTCTAGAGAGACTAGACACATGGATGTGTATGTCCTAAACCAGAGTACCAGGACCATTGATGGATATGATCCTATTGCAGAGAGATCCCCATCCCATTATGAAAGCACGTTTCGTCAGAGCATCATGGACGATACTAAGGGATGGCTGCAAGATTGGGACTTGCGGTCTGGAGGAAACATCACCAGAGAATGGGCCTGTGCGTACTGGGTTCTCCATACGTGAGACCAATTCGGGGCCGAGATGCGGCACATAGTTCTGTTCGATGCGGTGTGGACGTCGCAATTCCACTTCTTCCGTCAACCTGAACTCGGGCCGGAGCTGTTCACGCGGTGGTCTCCAGATACCAACATTTCAATCTCCACCATGGGGAAGATGGCATCAGCCTCTAGGATGTTCACTATATTCGAGGTATCCAACTGGAGGGATACCAATACGACAAGTTCATTCCTCCAATGAATACCTGGGTAGACAGGTCGCGGACCCCCATGCTGACGTGGCACTTGCTGGAGCTGGGGAAATAGAGGATGGGGGTCAAGGACTTTCTGAAGTACATTTCCTACAAGGACTGGTTTAGCAAGTTCCTAGAGAAAGACCCGACAATCAAGATGTCGGGACAAGGTAAATGGTACCGAACCACATCTCAGAGGAGTAATAATGGGTCGTATTGGAGGACCCTGGAGGCAGGGAAATACCAATCGTGGGGACACCGCATCATTGAGGCCCGGGACCCAAACATCCGAAATGCTGGGTTCCTCTCCTCCTTTCTGAGCGGGTGGCACATGCAGGTGCAGGATGCAAGGATGGGCGTCCGTCCTACAACACTGGTGATGGCGGGCACCAAGGATTCCAACAAAAGGTTCAATCTAGGGTCCTCGTGTAGGCTAGGTTATATTCCATTCTGGGATGCATCTCCAGAGTGGGGTCACCTCGGAGAGTATGCGGCCCTTCCAGATATTTTTGGGCTGGGTGGCACCTCATCTTGGAGGATACACCTTTCCGAACGCCATTCTTCCTCCGAGCAACGTCCTACGACCATCTCTCCTGAATATTTTCAGGGTTGCCCTGATGACGCTCAATAAGGAGGGTGTAAGGATCCGAATCGGTAACCATACCAACGTCAACTTCAGCACATTCCCCACCCCGGTCATCCAGATAGTAGATAATGGGTAGGGATCACTGGAGCAGAAAGAATACTTCAAGAGCATCTGAGGCGGGGTGCGTGTAGCCCGGATTGACGGGAAGATCATCTGTGAGACTTACGTGCCGTCCCGATTCTCCAGGTAATTCTGGTGCCTCTAGCGAATGCTGAAGAAGGTATTCGCAGATATCCGAGCAGAGAGGAATCCCAACGTCCTTCTCCAGATGTGGCTAATGTTCACCACCTACGACTCTGGTGATTTCATTACCCTTCCTCCCAATAGGTTTGATGCCGGCATATCAACTGAGTATGCTGAACACTGGACTATTGCGTACCCTGAGGATATTTTACACAAGAGAGTTGGGAAACTCGAGACTACCCACATGGAAACCAGGTGACGGGGGAGCAGGCCAAGTACTTCTAGAAGGGGGGAACCGGGGGCCCGTCAGGCAGTGATGCCTGCACAGGTCGGGACCTTAGCAGTGGGGACATCGCATGGTGTCGCTGCGACCTCGATGCCCGGAGGGGGCTCACACGAGGTGGCCAGAGAACTGCCTGGGAAGCAGATAAGATACCTGATCAAACCTTCCCATGATGCAATTTTCCTAGCACTGTGGTCATCCTAGATGACCCTACGGAAATCAATGAGCGTTGAAGTCATCTGGAAGAAGATAATGCAGGATGGGATCCAGCTCCCAGAGGTTCGGCTCGTTCATGTTACCGACCGGGTAAACTTCCATCAGGGGAACACATACCTAATGGTCATGGTAACATACGCGCACCAAATGGGTCAGTGTGCGGAGACAACTTTCCTATTGAAAGTGATGCTCAGCCAAGATCATGATCCGAAAGTGATGCCGCCAGGAGAAGGCGATAGTTACGATGAGTCGGGGGGAGAGGAGGAAACATGAGAAGTTGAAGGTGAAAGAGAAGATGAAGGAGAAATTTAATGAGAAGGAGAAACAGAAAGCGAGGTGTCGCAGGGGGTGGCCTACCAAGGGAACTTGAAGGAGA
Organism: Viscum album; assembly: GCA_963277665.1. Lineage (NCBI taxonomy): Eukaryota > Viridiplantae > Streptophyta > Magnoliopsida > Santalales > Viscaceae > Viscum > Viscum album. The sequence goes on from OY728134.1 coordinate 1,369,888,832, forward strand.
GCAGTGATATATTTGGCTCCGACATGGAGATAACCGAACTGCTCAAGGTACGTATGTATCCTTATTCATCTTCCTTCTTCGTCCATTCTCTTCTATAATTTCTAATCCATTTCTCCATCTCAATCTGGAGAACATATTTGCTGATCATACATCCCAAACAGAGGAGGGAGGAGAAGCGTCGGTGGGACAGGATAGGGCTCTGATGCCCATCATCGAACATACAAGCACTGAGGGGTCTCCGGCCATGATAGCTCCTATAGCGGCCAGCACACCGGAGGCTGATGCTATGGGTTCTTGTAAGTCCCCTGCTCCGATGCTTCTGATTAATTCCAGAAAACCCAACTCATCACGGTGCTCCTCGTATCGTGATCTCGGCGATGGAGGCTCGTCGAGATACTGAGCCTGGGCCATCTGTGAGTGGACCAGTGGCGGACATACCACCTTCTCTAGAACATACCCCCCAAACTGAGCTGGCCTCGGCAATTGGTGAGCAGGGGGCAATGGACATCAGTGGTGCTGTCAAAGGAGCAAGGCTGGAAGCTGACAGAGGCACCTCCGCTGTCAGGGAGAGAGAGGAAAGTTTCCCAGACATCGAGGATCGTATTCCTTGTAAAGGTATCCCTGAGTCAGACCCTGCTGGTGACCTGATGGTTGCCTTTCCTGCATATCGGCCTGCTGATCCCGAGGAGAATGATGATTCAGACTCGGAAGCGGCCGAGGAAAGCCAGATTACACGGCGTAAAGGGTAGAAGTGTATCTAGCGCTTTCTCAGATAGCCTGAGACGGTTTGGCGGAGGGGGATGGGATCACTCCAGACCTTGTTGTGCTTCCTATGTGCCGGAGGGGCTGATGCTCAATGCCTTCATCTGACGGTTTGTGTTTACATGGCCAAGAAGATATGTGAGAGTAGTCGGCACACCGACGTTGCCCAGTTTTGGGAAATATCGGGGAGCACCCGAGCATTCATAAGGGCGGAGCAGGATGTCTGGCGCCTCGAAGGGTAGGCGGCAGAGAAGGAGGTCTTCGTCGCAACATGATCTAAGCTCGTGGAGCAATTGATGGCCCAGCTGGCTGACGCCCATGAACAACATATGGAGGTGATTCACCAGATGACCGTACTTCAAACGGAATGAGCACATGCACAAGCTAGGATTTGAGAACTACGCTCTGTGGCCGCTGACGAAGAGAGAGTATTCAAGGAGCGGGAAGCAGTCCTGGAGGCTATCAGCCAAAGGGTAGCAGTGCTGGAAAGATCAATCCAAAATGATGATCCTTAAGTGCCCTGTATTGGCCATCCCATGAACTTTTTCTTGTACTTCTCAACATTCCGATCCAATATGTGGATGAATCCATTTATTTGTACCTTTGATTTGATATGCCCAACCATAATCTAACACTTCGTGGGAGCGTCAACCAAGCTTCAGGCATTCAAATTCGGGCCTGGATTTCTGGGGAGGGGACCTCAGACCGATTGATATATCACCTTCTCAATGTTTTCTGACACATGAGAAGGGCAATTCCGGGGGCATTGAAATCCATCAGAACATAGGGAGATGAAAAAGGTGAATCACGTTACCCAAATTTGGAACACTATAGGGGGCGCGACGATGGTGGATAACTGTTAACTGAGGTGGAAATGCAGCATCCATATCGTATTGGCCTGAAACGTGGACATCAAATGAGGGCTGACTGGTGACCATGTTTGTAAAAAAGGGCCTAACTCAAATATCTTCGATCAGTCTTCCATAACATTGGCCTAGGACAGCATGCGGACCGTAGGTCAATCATACATATTGATACAGTAGGCGGACCAAAGGACGATGATCCATATTGTTACAGCAGGTGGACCAAAGTATATCATCCATTATGTTAGGGGGTCCCATAAAACATGACAGAGGATGAGGATCCAAATAAAGGGGCATGAAAAGCGTGTAAAGTGGAGTGGTGTTTCTTTCAAACATAGTCTAACACTCCCAATATTGCACCACCGTGGTGGAGGCGCATTAGCCAGACATATTAATCTGGTCAAAGATCATCCCAATTTTCAGACAGGACCTCTTTGGAAAGAGAACTATCGCTTCCCAACCTCACTATGGGGCATCCCGATCTTATTAGGGGTAAATGTTGAAATTACACCACTCCATAAGCAGACATTCCAAGGGGCCAACAGTGAGGAGGGACGGGATTTTGTAATCCCTAGGGCTGGACCCAATAAGAAATGTCTAGGCATTCCTACGTATCACATAAGAATGAGAATCAATCCACACGTAGTTATAGAAGAGGATCTTAGTTTAAGGTCTTATAGATCAGACCAAATGAGTAAGGGATGTGGGAGACACATTGTAAAGTGGTTGCAAAACCTGACGTGAATGGTGAAAGGGCCCTTCTTACCATGTGCTCTTTGGGGACGTGTTCAAGTCGAGGGACCGAACACGAAATGTTAGGCTGGGACTGGGGGGAAGTTCTCATGTGATCCTACGTATCTCATAAGGATTAGAATCAAGCCATACATAGTTCTTGATGCATGGAATGACACGACATGGTACCTGCACAATGGATGAATGAGGCATGCGGGTCTAGCCATCGCACCAAAAGAAGGGGCATTTGATATATCTTGTTTGTCCTTGAAGGTGAATGGTTTTTCTCTTGTGGAGCGGCCGACCTAGGGTAGAAATTCCTAGAGTCTCCACAATAATCAAGACGTAAAATGCATTGAAAAATGGTGTGGTCATGGACTGATACCCAATGTGATGTCCCCTAATGGGAGGTCACCAAAATGCAGTGCCGTTTTTCATCGTAAGACCTGGACGATATCATCACAGTTTATGGTCATGTGGTAGGACCAACCAGCACAGTTTAAGGTCGTATGGATTGGACCTGGGGGTACACGCACGATGTGATAATTAATACCTTATGGAGATGAGGACGCAATCCCATGCCATCAACATGTGCGATTCCAAGAGTGGAGCCTCGGGCCAAGGGGCGGGTGAGGGTTTAGAGATCAAGGGGCAGGAGACACTAGCTTCCAACTGAGCTGGGCCCGAAATTCAATGTCTGGGTGACTCCTCGTATCCCGTGGGGATGAGGGTCAAGCTGTGCATGGCCCTTAGAGAAGACCCAAGCCTCTAATCGAAGCGCTCAGATCTCGAGAGCCCCAAGAGACGCTGTAACACAGCCTTGTCTGCCTGACGCATGGAAGTGCACTGAGGGTTAGTGCAAGGAGTTTCGAGATTCCAAATTGACACGATGGGGTGGAACACAATGAAAATATTGTAGCCAACATTCAGGGCCTGAAGAAGTTGGCATGATGATGGAGGAATACTGCTGACCATGTTCGCAACATAGCATCCTGTCGTGTTATCCTGAAGTGGGGACAAACAAATGAGCATCGACCGCTGACCATGTTTGCAACGCGGGATTTGTATCAATTTATTTTCTACAACCCTCAAGGGTGTTGGCCCGTGATGGTAGGAGAGCCCTTAGGCATTGTATCCAAGCCATTCTTGGGGGTCCCTCTAGGTGTGTGAGATAACGGGGCCCCAGATGAAAGAGATCATGAAGATTGACAAGTGGTCAAAACTTGCCTAATTCAAATCTGACACTCTAGGTCCTAGACCAAATTACTCAAAGAAAATTATAAAACCATTGGACCTGGTCAAAGGGCTCAAATTGAGAGCGTCAAAAAGATGGCTGATTCTTGGGAGAAGGGGGTATGGTGCCAAAAACCCTGTACCACACCTACATATCCCCTGGCGGAGAGGAACAGGCCAAGAGACCGAGGTGACCGGGAGATCGTGGGATCTCCTAAGAGATGGGGATGGACCTGAAACCTAGACGTTCAGGCGGTCCTACGTATCCAATAAGGATGGGAATCAAGCTACACATAGTTCTTGAAGCATAGTTTAACGTCACATAGGATGATAAGAGGCATTTCTTCCAGGAATGTGTATGGCGCGGTGGGTAACCCATCGTGAATGAGGACATAGTCCTACACTACACTGCACACTCTCGGTAAGTACTGGGCTAAGGGGCCCGAGATGGCCAAGGGGCCTGAGGCTGGGCCTTAGTCAGGAAGGCCTGACCACTTTGTAGATTAACGTCTTGCAGCAAGGACGAGCATGCAGTTTAAGGTCATGCTGGACCACTATCCAGTTTATGGTCATGGGGGAGCGCAATCCAGTTTAAGGTCATAGGGGACTGGTCTCCAGTTTAATGTCATGGGGGACCGATATCAAGTTTATGTTCATGGGGGACCACCGTCTAGTTTAAGGTTATGGGGGAACGAGTATCCGGTTTAAGGTCATGGGGGTCTGCCGTCTAGTTTAAGGTCATGGGGGGACCACTATCCAGATTAAGGTCATGGGGGACTGTCGTCCAGTTTAATTTCATGGGGGGACCATTGTCCAGTTTAGGGTCATGGCAGACCATTGTCCTATTTAAGGTCATGGGGGACCATACGAGCCCAAATGTAGGACCAAATGCAGTTTAGGGTCATGCATGACCCTTAGGCTCAAGCAAAGAATGTCTTGAGGAACTTGGCGTTGGTGGGAGGAGTTACTCGCTTTCCATCCATTGTCACTAGGAAATACACACCATTGGGATATACCTTATGGATGAAAAAAAGTCCCTCCCATTTGGGCTCCAACTTGCGTGGTTTCCTGCCGAGAATCATTGGCGCCCTGATGTCCAGCACCAGATCGCCTTGTAGGAAAGAGTGGAGGTGAACCCTCTTATTGAAAGCTCGAGCCATCCTGCTATGATTCCTTTCCTGGTTATGCAAGGCATGAAGCCTATTCTCATCCAGCACTTCTAATTCCTCTAGACAGATTTCGGAAACTTTATCCGGTGCTTGCTGGTCGTAGACCACCGTGCGCAATGAGGGCAACTGAATCTCGATGGGCAGGATGACCTCAGCTCCGTACACCAGGGAGTATGGGGTCACCTAGGTGGAGTTACGAGTCATCATCTGATAAGCCCAGAGGGCATTGGGGAGCTTGTCCGACTAACTTTTCTTGTTTTGAATAACTATTTTATGCATAATGTTAGAGAGGGTTTTGTTAAACACCTCGATCTGTCCATTCACCTGCGCATTATATCGGGAGGTATGGTTGGAGATAATTTTGTACTTGGCGTACAATTTCTTCAGCTCGAACGCTCGGAAGATGGTTCCATTGTCCGTGAGGATATCGTGAGTCACTCTAAATCGATAGATGATGTTGGAACTCACGATGTCAGCAATAGAACGGGCTTTGACTTCCTTGAGAAGGATTTCCTTTGCCCACTTGGAAAAAAAATCCATAGCAGTTAGAATGAACCGGAATTGGCGAGCCATCACCGGTGGGTAAGGTCCTATAACATCCAACCCCCAGAATGCAAAGGTCCAATAATAATTTTTAGTGTGGAGGGGATCCGGTGGCCGATGCACAAAGTTAGCATGAACTTGGCACACATGACACCTCATGGAAAACTCGATGCAATCATAGATCATGGTGGGAAAAAAGTACCCCACCCTCTGAATTTGGTGAGACAACTTCGACCCGGCCTGATGGGTGCCACAGGAACCAGCATGACCTTCTTGCATGACCTGAGGGATCTCGACTCATTAAAGGAAACGGAGGAGAACACAATCAAATCCGTGCCTGTAAAGGATCTGCTCAAGGTTGTGACTGCTCTGAAGGGTAAATTGCAGAGCGCTGTATCAGATTCGATCGTGCTCAGACCGGTCTGATGGAAGATTACCGCACTGGAGGTATTCAACCAAGGTATTCCTCCAGTTAGGAACTACTTCGATCACTGTATCTGAAGTACCCGGGGCCCCCGACATAGGGGCACCAGCGGTAAGATAGTTCACCAACGGGCTGCGATCATCCTCCAGGGTATCAGGAGAAATGAATCTCTAGTGCGATACGTGGATAATCAGGTCATCCTATTCGAGCTCTGAAACCGACGCGACTAGGATGGAAAAAGCATCTGCTCGACCGTTCTGTGACCAGGGAATATGGGCGATTTCAGGCCGAGAGGGGAACTGAGCCATTAGACGGATGGTGAACTCCAACAATGGAATGATTACTGGTTTTCTGACAACATAGTCACCATTGACCTACCTGATGACCAGCTCGGAGTCCCATTTCAAATGCAGATGGGGCACGTCGATCTTGAGGGCCAACTCGAGGCCAGTGATGAGGGCATGGTATCCGTCCTCATTGTTGGTGCAGCCCTCTGACAATAGGAACAAATATGGCAGAACGGCTTGCTCCAGGGTGATGAAGACGATACCCAGGCTCACTATGTTGAGCCTAGGATCGTTGAGTCTTCTATTGGTGGGGCTCCTGGAGGGACCGTCAAATAGCATCTTCCCTCATGGGACGACATGATCAACTGAGAGGATTACATCATCAGGAAAACCAAGGTCCAGTGGCTAATCTGTGGAGGTTGGGTGGGCAGCTAGAAATTTTACCAATGCCTATCCTTTGATAGCCTTCTGAGGCACGAACCTGATGTCTAACTGTTGGAGGATCAATGCCCACCACACTATTCGACCAGTCAACATAGGTTGGTTCAGGATATATTTCAGCGGGTCTACCCGAGAGACCTACTATACCTTGTGGTGATTCAAGTAGTGTCTTAATTTCTGTATTAAAAATACGAGTTCCAGGCAGATCTTCTTGATGGGAGAATATCTAATTTCCGTATCGCGGAGCATGCAGTTGAGGTAGTAGAGGTTGTTCTCTGTTCCCCCATTGTTCTTCTAGGTGAGAAGTCCACCGAGGGACCATTCAGGGGCGGTCACGTAAAGGACCAGTGGCTTCCCGAAGACGGGTGGCATCAAGACCAGAGGCTGGAGAAGATACTTCGTGATTTCCTCAAATGTAGTCTGACACTTTTCATCTCATTCATAGGTTGCGGAATTCTTCATGATCTGGGAAAAGGGCTTACACTTGCCTTCCAGATTCGCAATGAATCGGTGTACGTGGGCTAAGTGGCCTTGAAGACCTCGAAGCTCCCGAATATTACTCGGGGGAGGCATTTGGATGATGGCCTTGATCTTATCTGGGTCGATCTCGATGCCTTGGTATCAGACAAAAAATCCAAGAAACTTTCTGTAGGTGACCCCGAAGGCACACTTCAGCAGGTTCATCATCAGGTGGTGAGAACGGAGCAAGCCAAACACATTCTCAAGGTCTTTAAGATGGTCCTGGCACTGGCGATATTTGACCACTAGATCATCCTCATAGCATTCCTCTAGAGTCTCAAGAATCGGCTTGAATATGCGATGCATGGCCTACTGATAGGTGGCACCCGCATTCTTTAGTCCGAAGGGCATAACCTGGTAACAAAAACTACCTTGGGGGGCCCTAATGCTAGTGAACTCTTCATCCTCGGGGTCCATCTAGATCTGGATGTACACGGAATACCCATTCATGAAGGAGAGGGCTTGGAACCCGGCAATGGAATCAATCAACAACTCTGTCACTGGAAGTGGAAAATCATACTTGAAACAGTCGAGGTTGAGATTTCGGAAGTCGATGCGGACTCTAATATGTCTGTTCTTCTTCCTGAATGGTACATTGTTGGCTATCCACTGGGGGTACTGAACTTCAATGACGAAGTTGGATTTAATAAGCGTGTCAACTTCAGCCTCAACCATGGCACTGTGAGACGGGTGAATCTTTCTGGGAGGCTTCTTGAACCTGTGATGGTTTGCTGGAAGACAAAGGCGGTGGACGGATACCTAGGGATATATCCCTGGCATCTCGTCGTAGCTCCAGGAAAACACATCACGATACTGTCTGAGGAATTCTACATACCATTGCTGCTCCTTGGGGGGGCATAACGGCGCTGAACAATGTGGGTCTCGGGTCCTCCTCGCTAACGAGGTTCACCTGTACTATCTCGTCGACCGTGGTGAAGACGCCCTCCTCGAAGGAGGGGGGAACATATTCGATGTCATCCTCTCCACTTGTGGAAGATTCATCTGCGGGGGGAGTCGTTCCGGGGCTACTAGACCCTGATGGGAAACTGGTGTCGGCTTAGGCAGGAATGGTTATCATACCAAGAGACTCACATGCCACTGAGACCATGGCGATGAAGGAAGTCGATCTAATCCCATCCGGTCTTCAGCCCAAGGGGCCACGTTTGATGATATCAATGAAGTAGTGGCGCATCGACTTCAGATGGTTAATAACAGCCTGGCGGAAGAGACATGTATGACTTGGTGCCGTCTCCATGAGACTGACGTCCCGATACCGCATATGGGTAGGAGATTCTGGGATCACTCGAGCCTAGTTGGTTTAGGATTATGAGGTGATTTTCTGCTATCTCTTGGACCTATGAATATGCCTTCCTCTTGAACCCGCTACCACAAAGCACTGCCCCATGTCGGGGGTCATGGCCTCTAACCGATGGATTGGGAAGACGTATGCGTCATTAAAACCTACCGAGCGATCACTTGTGACAATGGCGGGCTCAACCTCACCTGCCAGAACCTGCTTATCCTTGCTCTTGTAGTAGTCGGCGTCCAGATAACGGCCTTCTCAAGAGTCAAAAGGAGACTCATCTCCTTGGATCATGCCTACAAGATTATTAAGGGAGTATTTCAAGAACTGGTGATACAATGAGGGGACCACTGCGTGAACATGGATCCACCACCTACCCATCAACACGTTGTAAGCGGTGTCCTGGGAGATAACCATGAATTCGGTGTTGGCAATTAGGCCACTGAACTGGGTTTTCAAGCAAATCATGCCAACTGCAGTCTTCTTGGTCCTGTCGTAACTCTGGATCCTAAGGTGATATGGAGTTAAATTATCCTTAGACAAGCCCGACTTCCGTAGTGTCTGAGTTGGGATTAGTTTAATCCCAGAACCCATTTCAACAAGACAACGGCAGACTTCCATTCCATTGAACTGGATAGTGACATACAATGGAAGAATGTGCCCCAGTATGGGAGGGTCTTCATCTTCACTAGAGAATGAGATAACCACCTGACATTTTGTGTTCTCCATAGCCTCAGTGTGCAATGATTCTGCAGCTGCTACCTCCATCTCAAACTGGAGGGGGCTCTTTAGGGCCTTGGCGAGCACCTCACGCATTTCAGACGACAGGAAAATAGCCTCAAGGATAGAAAGCCTAACTGGAATGTCGGTTAGGTTTTTTAGAACATCATACTTTCGGGCCAAATGTGATCCCCTTCTTACAGAAGGTCGCTCTGCGATGGGAAGCATGATGGGCCCTTCCGGCAGGACTGGTGGCTTACTGGTACTAGGAACGTCTTGCTGTTCACTAGTCGAAGCCCGGAGTGTGGCTGCCGTATTAGGACCGAAATGCTTGGGTCGACTGGTTGCAGGGCAGAGCTGGCCGCGGCATGACCGAGGTGGTTCTGCCTGATCCAGCAACATAAATGGTGGTGGAGATGGACCTGTCGACACTGGATAAAGGGGACGTGTGTGCTGAGATCTGTATTGGCCCTGCTGCCTGGTTTTAGTGGCGTGCACGGCTTGGATAGAGGTGCCAACTGTCGTGCCCCAACATTTCATGTTGCCACGGATCTGCTGTAGTTGGCGACGGCTGAGAACATTGGGAAGGTCCACCTATCGTTCCTCATCACTGAGAGTCAAAAAGGGATTTACCAACTCTACGGTGTTAACCAAAGCATACCATTCACTATCACTCGAGGAATAATCCATTATCGGGTGGATTCTCAGAAGGATCCCTATTTAAGGGGGCATGAAATCTCTAAGAGTGTGGGATGAAGACGACATTGTAAGGGCATGTTCTGTCATATTGCGTCGCTGCTGATTTCTCTTCTGGGAAGAGTCAGGCTGGGAAAATGATGTCGATGTAGCGACTGCAGCCTCTGAGGGATCAGACTGATTCAGGCGCGCGCAGATGATGCCATGGTTGTGGTTGACTGTCTTGCAGGACATCCAGTCGTTATACATCCAGGACCCACAGTCGGAAACCTGCTGCCATTCATCCTCGTCACCGCTACCACCTTCTAATCTCACAAAGAAACCTGCTACATGAGCTGGGGCTGGGCCCAACCTCACTATATTGTTGTCAATCTGGTCTTGAAGCCAGTCCTTGAACACGTACCATCACTGGATAGTGTGCCCTAGGATCCAATTATAAGGGCAGTAGTTGGGGTGATCAGTAAGATTTTCCTCTTCCGGCTTCAGGCACTTAGGCAGGCGCACAATTCTCTGCGCCAGAGCACTACAGAAATAACTAGGGACCTGAGCCTCGTCGAACGAGTATGCTCGATTCCTTCTGTCCAGAAAGGGTGTAACACCCCGATATTTTATGAATCATATTCTTTTAATTTCATTAATGTCCTGTGTTGTATGCTACACCAAGATTACCTTTCACTATACGCAACACCGTATTATTTTGCAGTATATGCAACACTATTCTTGGATCGTGTTACACCCAATTTTGATAACAGTTATTCTACGCAACATTGAGTATATATATATATATATACCTTCAATGTATAAATGAAATGTGGTTGGATTCTATTATATGAAACAACTAAGTATTATTTCACAACACGCAACCCTGACTTGGCTTGCAGTACACGCAATCACGACCTTCCTTGATAGCGTGCATTGTACGCAATACCGGGTTTTACTGAACAACGATATATTATTATAATATTATTATGAACTAGCCTTATGAATAGTATTAACTAAATATTGAATTTATAACATTATTATTCATCTTAAACATTTTCTAGAACATGGTATAAGAACAAAATAAATTTTTCTGGTAAAATAAGTATTTTAAAAAAAAATGCAGTTTTGACTCCTTTTGATGGCGCACCAACTTTAAATCAAGTTTTTGACATGTTTATAAGTTCAATTTTACAAAAAAAAATTCTTATTTGGAATAAAGATATAAAAAATTACTTTGTATAAATTTTTCATATTATTCTGGTAACTTTCATATTTTGATGAATAGTTAAAACACGCTATATTTTAATTAAAAACAACTTTTTTCATCATAGTAATTTATATGGTTAAAATATAATATTGAATGGTTTTAAAGTATAAATAGAATATATTTTTACAATTTAATATAATTTATATCATTAGAATTTATTTTACATTAAATTTGTAGGTTAAATCAATTCAATCTTTTGCAATGTTTTAAAGAAAAAACCATTTTTTTCGACAACGAGATTAATTTTAATTTAATTTCTGCAACTTTTTCATAATGAATTTGGGAAAATGGATTCCATATTTGGAATCATTGTGTCCAAATTATGTTAATAAGATACTTTTTATTTTTTGGAATTTTGAATAGTAACTATGGTAAATTTTATTTATCATAGTTAAAGGTAAATCGGGTAATTAAGGGTAAATATAATATTATAAAATTACCTTAACACATGCCAAAATTCTATTGGATGGATAAAAGTAGACCCATATAACCTAAGGGTCGGATTAGATTCAATTTCTGGACTTTTGACCATGAAAATAATTTAATTAGTATTAAAACCAAAGAAAGTGACAACATGTCACTCTCTTAAATCTTATAAGTATACTAATTTTAATTTAGTGATAAACATCATAAAACTTCGAACATGAATAGTCTCCAGAAATATAATAAAATTATCTACATCATGATAATTTATTTAGACTTTATAGGGATTAAATAATTGTCATTAATGGTGATACACTAATGATGCATAAATTATTTATTAAGTAAAAAATCAGTAGTATAGTTTTTATTGAAATAATAATACCCATTTAAAGGCCCACAATCCTGACCAAAACATATTGTTAGTGTATATCTACACTGTAATAATCTAATTACCTAATATATAACCTTCTGGAGCCTTATAAAAGTGACTATGACACTTATATTATTTTATTTTAAATGATGCCAATGTTGTCACCTTCATAATTTAATAAATATAACAATTTTAAATATTGTGATTTTAAGATGATAAATTCTAATAAAATTATTATTGTGAACGTTAGTAAATTTATCTTCATCATAGGATTTTATTTTAAATTTTTATGCAAAAAATCAGTATATTGAATAATTTTACAAAAATGTTGTAGTAATTATTTTATTAAGAGATAAACCAAATTAATGGTTTTAAAAATAATAAAATAAATATAATATGAACTATTTAATGTGATACAATAATTTTATAGATACATATGACCTTTTATGAATCTATTAAAGCTTTTAGTTCGAACATTATTTCTGTATATATTTTATTTAAATTCAAATAAATGAATAGTGTCAAAATTGGCACTATTGTTATTTTATAAAAATAACATATTATAAAATTTTTTAAAAACCACATAAATATTTAAAAATTATAAATTTATATTTATATTTTATATAATGTTGTAAAGTAAACAATTATTTAATATTCACAAGAAATAAGTAATTATTTTTTATAATTTAAATTTTATAATTTTATTACCACAAATAAACTTAAATAGATTAAATAAGGATAAATCAAAATGATAAGGTTAATAATAAGATAAAAAATGTCTAAATTTGATTGGTTTATGATATTAAAACCCTATCTCATCTAATCTTTGAATATGAGTCATTTTTTGAGGTTTTTAAGTGGGGTTAGATTTATTATAAATTAATATGTTTAAGAATTCCAAAGGTGCCCCTCTCCTCCCTTATAAAAGGGAACCTCCTTCCTCTATTCCACACACCACATTGAGCCTTCAAGCTCAGCCAAACCCTGACCAATTCTCTTCTCCACTTCCCTGGAAACATCCTAGGGGTTTTTGTCTTCTTCAAAGAACAATTTTAGTGCCCAAACATGCGGTCTCAAAGAGGCGCTTCAAAGAAGAGGTAATTTCCGTTACCGATTCTTTCACCTTTATTTCTTCTTCCACTTCTTCTTCTTAGGTTTTTTCATTATACAGTAATAACATCAGTATCACTCATATACGGATATGTTATTATAAGTATGAAACAACCCTATTTCACCATCTATCCATCCTACAGAAAAAGAAATCACCCCGCATGCGTACGTACGGAATATCGTCTCCACGCCGTGGTGTAATCCACTTTCCACCACCACCTTACTTGGATGGGTATAATGGTGTAAATAATAACTATATATTATTATTTTAAACTGATATTGATTCTGTAATAGTATGCATACACTCCAATAAAATTCCCTGATCATGGGAACAATATCATCGCTCGTGCGTACGTACGGAATACCGTCTCCACGACGCGTTGAGATTCATTCTCAATGATTAACCATTAATAAATGATTATAAAGTATATATAATAAGCAATCGTGAAATATATGACATAATAATGATACTGGATTCATGTATATATATATATATATGTATGTTATCCAATTAATTCCATTCAATTCAATGAGGAAACGAAAACAACGTTCATGTGTACGTACGACCTACCATCTCCATTAATGGTGTATTTATTTCCATTTACTGATTTATTATATATATGTATACTCTGAATATATATTATATATAAATCATGTTTTATATTCTTGAATTATGTAATCATGATCTATGTAATCATATGAACAATTACAAGTCAAAACACGGACGACAAATGAAACAATTTTACCCAAAACGCTCTTTAACATGTAATTTACAAAAGAACGGGTAATATAAAGTCATAAGTGAACCATATAAGATATCATAACAATGAGTATGCTTATTTAATAAGTCAATTAAATTATTTAAATCATTATACAGGAGTTCGGACACTTACGAAGCAAATCAGACCTAAGGTAAGGGGAAATATCACAATCTAATTTTTATCTGAGATTGTTTATACTTTGGAATTTACTAGGTTATATTTTATCATCCACATCTATGTTTCCTAAATATGTAATATTATTTACATCCACCTTCTATTGTTTAAATCCAATTTTACCCTTCGGTTAGTTTTTAGTAAAAGATATGAAAGGATTCTCTTGTCGTATTTCGTACGAGGTACTTTTTGACTTTTCCGACAAAAGTACGAGAAGAATGTTATTTTAAAATTATACGACATGAATGGATTTTAAAACAATATTTCCAGGAAGCTTCATTTAAAAATTTTCAAGTTTATTTTTAATCAACTTCTTTTAGTTTATAATTTTATGACATGTTAAGAAAGGAAAAGGTTTTTTGAAGTAGAAAGGATATTTTCCTCAAAAATGGAGTTCAAGTGTTTTATCAAAATTATTTTCCATCTAAGATAATATATGGTTCTGTTTCTATCCCTATTATTACATTTATTTGATTATTTTGTGATGGAAATATTTTTATGAATTCCTTCATCTTATATGAATTGTTTTATGATGTCATGATGTTTAAGATTCCCATTTTTATTACATGGGTTATGCTATGATGTATGGTTTATGATTTTGCGGCACACATAAGAATGGTATCATTATGAGATGGTTGGGACCTATATCTCCCTCCAATACATTGGGTAAAGATTTTATATCTCATGAGATAGACATGGTTGGAACGGCAGGTTAAACCGGTTCAGTGAAACAAGACTGAAACGAGGAGTGAACTCGGTTCAGAAATGGACTTTGTCCACTAAGATAGTCTTGGCTATGAGTCTTGACTAAAAAAATGATTCTATATGATTATGTGTGTATGCAAAAAAGTTTCATCTTTTATGTTATGATTATTGGGATTACATTTCACTACCATGATATATCCCATGTTATGAAATTATGATCACTTTTGCAGGGTAATATTTCCAAAATGTTGTGTTCTTATGAATATGATGTGATTGATATTTCTTTTGTTTACCCTTACTGAGAATTTGAGCTCACCCTTTTATGTTTTCTTTTCCCCAGGATATAAAAAAAGGTTTTAGTTAAAAAAAAAGGGAAGATCTTTATGGGAGATGTTGATGATCTTTCACCATGATTAGAAGATTACGTTCCGAGTTTCCAAAGACACTAAACTATTACGGTCCTTGTGTGTGTGTTTTTGTTATGTGCTATGTATTCCACAAAAGTAATGTAATGTCCATGTATGTCATGCTTTGGGACTCTAAAATTGGTATCAGATTAAAGGTTTAGTCAACCTTTGGAAACTAGGATGCGAGAACTTTAGTGAGATCTCTAGAGATATTTCTAAGGTATGTCTAGGGATGTCCCTAAGGTTAAGTATAAGTATAGGTTAGAGTACTAGAATTACGGTAACCCAAGATGTTAGATATTGAAGGTACTCCACCTTTATTGTGTTGTTTTACCTAGCATGATTTTTACCTCTCACACTATTCTTTTTGGGTTTTTGATAATGGCTGTAACCCGAAGGAACCGTGTTGATCAATGTAATGCACAATGAAATGATTGTCCTCCTGAACAAACAAATGTTATGGGAGATGGAGTGCAAAATCTTATTGCTATACTTACACAAGATATGAATAATTCTGGACTTCCAAATGAGCAGAGAAGGGAACAATATTCTATTGAGTCCATCATGAGGCAACGCCCACCTTCTTTCAGTGGGTCTTCTGATCCACTTGTTTTTGAACAATGGATCAGTACTACTAAAAAGATATTTTCAGTTCATCAATGTTCTGAACATGATAAAGTCATCTTAGCAGTGTATAGTTTGGAAGTTGATGCTGATCAATGGTGGAATCTTATCAAGAATATGAGGTCAAGAGATGAAATTGAGTCCATGGAATGGGACGAGTTCAAAAACTTATTTTTCAATAAGTACTTCCCTCGTAGTCTTCGGACAAAGATGGATAAGGAGTTTTTTGAACTAAAGAAAATGGATGATGAATCTGTTGGTATATATGAAGTGAATTTTACAAGGCTTTCAAGGTATGCATCTGGATTTATCGTCCAACCAGAAAGTAAAGTTGATCAATTATTCAGTGTCTTAAAACCAAATCTTCAAAGGGCATTAGCTATAAGAGACATCAGTAGCTATGAATAAATTGTGTGTTGTGCTATCAAGGTAGAAATGGAAGTTGGTGTTACTTATCCATCTCATAGTTTTGACAAGAAATGAAAGATGGAGTTTAAGTATAAATCTCAGAATAATGGTGAAACGAATATGAATGTTTCCTTATGCTCAAAGTGTGGAAAGAACCATGGTGGAGATTGTCTTTAAGGGACAAGTAAATGTTTCAAATGTGGAAAGGAAGGTCATCGGGCACTTGAATGCCGCAATGATGGGAAGAAGATTTCTAATGATGCAAACAAATGAAGGGATACACAAAATGAACCTAATACACTTCAATGCTTCATGTTCAAGGAAATGGGGAATTATGATAATAAATTCCCTAATCCAAGGGTTAGTGATGATCGACATGAGCAACCACTTAAGGAAAAGGACAAAGGGAAGTCACTTGCGATCACCATTGGTGATGTAGAATATGACAATGATGTGGTGGAATGATTAAGTGTTTATTTAATGAAATTCCAAAATAATGTTGTATATAGTATCGTGGAATATTGGAATATTTATGTATTGGTCTATTGTGGTTTTCAATAATTTTATGGTACCGGTAACCATAGAATGTGATTGAGATATTTTTGGAAAAAAGATGATATGCACATAATGAAGGGATAAGGAAAAAAATGAAATGTTTGACATTATTCACGAGTTCATGATTCATATAAGGACTAAGTGATATCATGGTTTGAGTATATAGAATTTTGAGGATTTTGTTATGTGGAAAGAGTTAATGTTTAACAACATTCATGTTTTCAATAAGGATCAATGGGTATTCATTTTTTTTTCAAGAAAATACATGATTAAGGCCTTTGAATGTTTGGAATGTGACCAACAAGACATATCTCATGATATATGGGGATCAAAAATGTTATTAAATCTCTGGTAATCTTTTTCACTATATTATGAGAGTGGACTGCAATATTATGGATAAGCCTAAATATTGGAATGGATTATGTTGGACATAAGTTAGTATTGATTAAGGATAGGAGTTTTTTCGATATTATTGATGGGATGTTATAGTAATATAGTTTTAGAAAAAGGACAACCTGCAGGACAGGCGACAGCCCATCGCGTTGGACAAGGCTATGGGAATCGAACCCACAACCGAAGTGCAACTGGTCTTTATCGCCTACCACTGGCCTACAGGAAGTCCCTGGTTAGTAGAAACTAGTTTTATTTTATTAAGCGGTACGATATATGAAGTATAAGTGAATTTTTGGAACCATATACGATTAATCTAACCATAATATGGACGTATAACTTTTGTTAACCTTTTGTTTGAAAGAGATGGAATGACCCATAATTCTATCTCATGATCTTCTAACACATCACGAATAACAAATTCAACTTCATTTCTTTAAGGGATGAAGTGGAAATTGTTCAATTCACGAACAACAGTGAGATTGTACCAAAATCATGCAAATATTTATTTTAATTCATAAACATTAGGGAAATGATCTTGAAAAAAAAATGTTTTCCTAGTTCCCTTATATCTGATGAATCAGATGGTACCTTAGATCATCACAAATCAATAGCTTTTTGATTGTTGGATTTTTCATAGCCATGTTCTCTACCACTCTCCATCAGAACTTGATGATTATATTTTTCTTCCATATCCATATATTTGACCTATGTTCTCTTACGTGGAAACCCAGTGATGAGTTAATTTGGATAACCGTTACATTTCATACTTTAGTTTTTAAATCCATGTTTTGGTATTCCTTTTTACGATGTGGGTTTCTATTAAACAAACTTTCGAGTAGTAAACCATTTATAACCCCAACGAATTTCGAGGGCTAAATCCATTTTAAGGGGGGTAGAATGTAACACCCTGAGATTTTATGAAAAATATTCTTTTAATATCATTATTGTTTTTTGTTTTATGCTACACCAAGATTTCCTTGCGCTATACGCAACACCGTATTATCTTGCAGTATACGCAACAATATTCTTGGATCGTGTTACAAAGAATTTTGATAATAGTTATTCTACCCAACATTGAGTATATATATATATATATACATTAAATGTATAAATGAAATATGGTTGTATTATGTTATACGAAACAATGAAGGATTATTTCACAACATGCAACCCTGACTTGGCTTGCATTACACGCAATCACGACCTTCCTCGATAGCGTGTGTTGTACGCAATACAAGGATTTACTAAACAACAATATATTAGTGTAATATTATTATGAACATTCTGTTATGAATTGAATTAACTAAATTTTGAATTTTATAACATTATTATTCATCTTACTCATTTTCTAGAACATGGTATAAGAACAAAATAAATTTGTCGGGTAAAATAAGTATTTTTAAAAAAATGCAGTTTTGCCGCATTTTGATGGCGCACCAACTTTAAATCTAGTTTTTGACATGTTTATAAGTTCAATTTGACAAAATAAAATTATTTTTTGGAATCAAGAAATAATATTTAACTTTGCATAAATTTCCCATATTATTCTGGTAACTTTCATATTTTGATGAATAGTAAAAACATGCTATATTTTAATTAAAAACAACTTTTTTATCACAATAATTTATATGGTTAAATTATAATATTGAATGGTTTTAAAGTATAAATAGAATATATTTTTACCATTTAATATAATTTATGTCATTAGCATTGATTTTACATTAAATTCGTATGTTAAATCAATTCAATCTTTTTCAATGGTTTAAAGAAAAACCCGTTTTCTTTCGACAACGAGATTAATATTAATTTAATTTATGCAACTTTTGTGTATTGAATTTGAAAAAATGGATTCCATATTTGGAATAAGTGGGTCCAAATTATGTTAATAAGCTACTTTTTATTTTTGGGAATTATGAATAGTAACTATGGTAAATTTTATTTACCATAGTTAAAGGAAAATCAGGTAATTAAGGGTAAATATAATCTTATAAAATTACCTTAAACACGAAAAAATTAAATTGGATGGATAAAAGTAGACCCATAAAACCTGAGGGTCATATTAGATTCATTTTATTGAGTTTTGATCATGAAAATAATTTAATTATTATTAAAACCAAAGAAAGTGACAACATGTCACTCTCTTAAATATTATAAGTATAATAATTTTAATTTAGTGATAAACATCATAAAAATTAGAAACTAAATATTATACAGAAATATAATAAAATTATCTACATCATGATAATTTATTTTGAATTTTTAGGGATTAAATAATTGTCATTAATGGTGATACATTAACGATGCATAAATTATTTATTAAGTGAAAAATCAGTAATATAGTTTTTATTGAAATATTAATACCCATTTAAAGGCCCACAAACCTGACCAAAACTTATTGGTAGTGTATAGATACACCGTAATCATCCAATGACCTAATATATAACCGTTTGGAGCCTTCTAAAAGTGATTATGACACTTATATTATTTTATTTTTCATGATACCAAAGTTGTCACCTTCATAATTTAATAAATATAACAATTTAAATATTGTGATTTTAAGATGATAAGTTCGAGAAAAAGTATTATTGTGAATGGTAATAGATTTATCTTCATCATAGGATTTTATTTTTAATTTTTATGCAACAAATCAGTATATTAAATAATTTTACAAAAATGTTGTAGTAATTATTTTATTAAGAGATAAACCAAATAAATAGTTTTAAAAATAATAAAATAAATATTATATGAACTATTTAATGTGATCCAAAACATTTATTGATACATATGGCCTTTTATTAATCTATTAAAGCTTTTAGTTCAAACATGTGTTCTGTATATATTTTATTTAAATTCAATTAAATGAATAGTGTCAAAATTGACACTATTGTTCTTTTATAGAAATAATATATTTTAAAATTATTTAAAAATCACAAAAATAATTAAAAATTATAAATTTAACTTTATATGGTCTATAATGTTATAAAGGGAAAAATTATGGAAAATTCACAACAAATAAGTAATTATTTGTTATTATTTAAAATTTAGAATTTTATTACCACAAATAAACTTAAATAGATTAAATAATGATAAATCAAAATGAGAAGGATTCAAATAAGATCCAAACATGTATAAATTTGACTGGTTGATGATATTACAACCCTATCTCATCTAATCTTTGAACATGAGTCATTTATGGAGGTTTTTAAGTGGGGTTAGATTTATTATAAATTAATATTTTTAAGAATTGCAAAGGTGCCCCTCTCCTCCCTTATAAAATGGCACCTCCTCCCTCTCTTCCACACACCACATTGAGCCTTCATGCTCGGCCCAACCCTGCCCAATTCTCTTCTCTACTTCCCTAGAAACATCCTAGAGGTTTTTTCCTTCTTCAAAGACCAATTTTTTTGCCCTAAGATGTGGTCTCAAAGAGGCGCTTCAAAGAAGAGGTAATTTCCGTTACCGATTCTTTCACCTTTATTTCTTCTTCCACTTCTTCTTCTTCTGTTTTTTCATTTTGCAGTAATAACATAAGTATCCCTCATATACGGATATGTTATTAAAAGTATGAAAAAAACCCTATTTCACCATCTATCCATCCTACGGAAAACGAAATCACCGCGTGTGCATACGTACGGAATACCGTCTCCACACCGTGGTGTAATCTATTTTCCACCACCACATTACATGGATGATTATAATGGTGTAAATAATAACTATATATTATTATTGTAAAGTGATATTTATTCTATAATAGTATACAAACACTCCAGTAAATTCCACGATCATGGGAACGATATCATTGCTCGTGCGTACGTACGGAATACCGTCTCCACGACGAGATGAGATTCATTATCAATGATTAACCATTCAGAAATGATTATAAAGTATATATAATAATTAATCATGAAATATATGACATAATAATGATAATGGATTTTTGTATATATATATATGTATATCATACAATTAATTCCATTCAATTCAATGAGGAAATGAAAACAACATTCATGCGTAGGTACGACCTACCGTCTCCATGAACAGTGTATTTCTTTCCATTTACTAATTTATTATATATATGTATATTTTGAATATATATTATTTATAAATCATGTTTTATAATATGGAATTAAGTAATCATGATCTAAGTAATCATATGAATAAATACAAGTCAAAACACAGACGACAAATGAAACAATTTTACCCAAAACGCTCTTTAACATGGAATCTGCCAAAGAACGGGTAATATAAAGTCATTAGTGAACCAAATATGATATCATAACAATGATTATGATTATGGAATAAGTCAATGACATTATTTAAATCATTATACATTAGGTTCGGACACTTACGAAGCAAATCAGACCTAAGGTAAGGGTAAATATCACAATCTCATTTTTATCCGAGATTGTTTATACTTTGGAATTTATTGGGGTATATTTTATCATCAACATCTATGTTTCCTCAATATGTAATATTATTTACATCCGCCTACAATTTTTTAAATCCAATTTTATCCTTCGGTGAGTTTTTAGTAAAAGATATGAATGGAAGCTTTTGTCGTTTATCGTACGAGGTACTTTTTGACGTTTCTGACAAAAGTACGAGAAGAATGTTTTTTAACATATACCGCATGAATGGATTTTTAAAACAATATTTTCAACAATCTTCCTTTAAAAGTTTTCAAGTTTATTTTTAATCAACTTCATTTAGTTTATAATTTTGTGACATGTTAAGAAAGGAGAAGTGTTTTTGAAGTAGAAAGGATATTTTCCTCAAGAATGGAGTTCAAGTGTTTTATCAAAATTATTTTCCATCTAAGATAATATATGGTTCTGTTTCTATCCCTATTATTACATTGATTTGATTATGTTGTGGTGGAAATATTTTTATGAATTCCTTTATCTTATATGAATTGTTTTATGATGTCATGATGTTTAAGATTCCAATTTTTATTACATGGGTTATGCTATGATGTATGGTTTATGATTTTGTGGCCCACATAAGAATGGGATCATTATTAGATGGGTGGGACCTATATCTCCCTCCAATGAATTGGGTATAGATTTTATATCTCATGAGATAGACATGGCTTGAATGACAGGTTAAACCGGTTCAGTGAAACAGGACTGAAACGAGGAGTGAACTCGGTTCAGAAATGGACTTTGTCCACTAAGATATTCTTGGCTATGAGTCTTGACTAATAAGAAATAATTCTATATGATTATGTGTGTATGACAAAAAGTTTCATGTTTTATGCTATGATTATTGGGATTATATTTCACTACCATGATTTATCCCATGTTATGAAATTATGATCTCTATTGTAGGGTAATATTTCCAAAATGTTGTGTTCTTATGAATATGATGTGATTGATATTTCTTCTGTTTACCCTTACTGGGCATTTGAGCTCACCCTTTTATTTTTTATTTTCCCCAGGATATAAATAAAGGTTTTAGGTAAGAAAAATGGGAAGATCTTTATAGTAGATGTTGAAGATCTTTCACCATGATTAGAAGATTGCGTTCCGAGTTTCCAAAGACACTAAACTATTACGGTCCTTGTGTGTGTGTTTCTGTTATGTACTATGTATTTTGCAAAAGTAATGTAATGTCCATGTATGTCAAGATTTGGGCCTCTACAAAGGGGGATCTTGATGGCTGTCCCTGATGAGGGGCCGTAGGAACATGCCAAGGAGGCGGAACCTAATTATCTCGCGTAGATGGTGGCGGCGCATTACACGAAGGCAACTGCTGATTTTGATGTGGTCACTACTGGGCCGCAGGCTGTGCCTGTGGGGGTGGACCACTATTGGGCTGCGGAGCTGCCCTCATTGGTAGCAACTCTAGCTGCCTGTGGGCCTCTTTCTGGGCCACAACAGTGGGCTCGGATCTGGAAGCTCTCCTTGTAGGGATTATAGGAGGCAGCGGGAGTGCCTGGCTGGCCTGTTGCAGGGCTTCTTTGAGGCGCTGAGGCTTTTCTGAGAAGTCCCAGAACCCTCCATGGTAATTCATAGTGATATGTGAAGGAACCAACTCCTCCTTGACGTTCCCTACGTACATTGTCAGTAACTTATTCGGAGTTAGTGGCATGTCAAAGGATTATGTGAGAACCTTCCATCGGGCGATGAAGTTCGCGACTCACACATCGGGCCTTTAATTGCACCTAAATAGGTCTACGATGTTCATCTTTCGGGTTGTGGAACTGAACTGGTTGAGGAATTTTCTGCGAAGGTCCTCCAAGCTAGTCACAGATCCGACAGGGAGCTGGCTATACCAAACGAATGTTGGCTTTTCTACTGTCGGAATAAAGCAACATAGCTTGGCGGCCTCCTGCTGCCTTGGAGTTCCTAACATAGGCCCACACCTTGAGTTTAAGTGGGCCAGCTATTGTGGTGGGTCTTCTATCTAGTTAATGGTGGTGAAATTGGGGTTCCCAAATCCCAGTGGGCCCGGCATGTCATCCACCCATGCTGGGTATGGCTTGTCGTCCGATGAGATTTCCACCTATCGAGTTTCCAAAGCATCCAAGAGAGAGATGAGTTCTGCCATCGGATCGTCTGGACACGAGTTCATGTCCTGAAGGGGATGTCTAATCACAAGCGCATTGTCGGGCTCTTCAATCCGATCGTCAATCTCATCAGCTCACGGGGCGGCTGGTGGAGCGACTCTTGGGGAAGTGAGTGGAAACCAAGTGGGGTCCCCTGGGTGATCACGCCGCTTAGTAGGGTTCGACGAAACATATGGAACCATCTTGTCATGAGCTCCAGCCTCTCCTCTGTTGGCGAACACGACATGATCGCGGATGCCCTAGAGAATCTCATTGAGGGGTAGTTGTTCCTACCCCTGCTGTCTCGGCATAGGATCACCGTAGTCAGGCCGCCGCTCTGCAATGAGTTTGTCCCGAAGCTCATCGACCAGCCTCTTCTGCTCAGCATGTTTTTGGCGCAACGTGGCCCTCTCGGGATCTTCCTCTACCTTCTGAACTAGGGTAGATGGGTCAGTGAGCTCGACAGCCCCAATGTGTTATTTACCCTTTCCGATGTTCCATCTCAGTGTTAACGCCTCAGTGGGTGTGGGGAGACCAAGGAGGTTTCTCTGTTTGAGGTAATCCTCCCGGAGGGGTCCAGTAGTAGCCTTTCCTCAGGGGGTGAGTCCACATCGATAAGATCCAAACCGTTCCCCTCTCCCAACAGGTCATCCATGTTGATCGATGCTGCCCTTGAGGGCATACCGTCAGAGTCGTTTAGTGAGTCGGGCTATCGGGAAATCGTAATGAGGAGAAGGGAAGCGTACTGCCCTCATCCATGGATGTGCGCATGGGGGGTGGCTTCCTTGATAAAATTGCAGAGTACTTGAAAACTCTAGACAAATTAATGTTGGAGGGACCTACAGTGGCCAAGTGACCCGGGGTACCGAACCGTGGGGAGGGTGGCCAGGTCGACCCGACGATGTTGTTCACCGATATCCTCGTGGTGTGATTGTCTCCCGAGTTAGGGCACGTGATGTTGGTGGATAAGGGCGTGAGTCACCCGGAGAGTCTAGCGGAAACATTCAAACATTCCCGGGGTGACCAATTCTGGTATATCAAAATCTGATCCTGCGACAAGCCAAAACTTCTCAGGGAAGTGGCCTGCTGCGAGGATGGTCCAGAAGCTCGATGACTTAGGTTCAGGATCCGAGCCTTGTTGGCCCCGCTAATCAACAGAGAATGCCTAGAGAACTAGCAGTGGTGCCGAGGAAAGCCTCTAGGACGGTGGGCTAGCCGATGGAGAATACGGTGAGTAGGCTGATTGGCCGCCGAATCCTAAGTCGTCCTCCAAGGGATGCAGTGTCCTGGATGTCACATCACAATAGGATGGGATGGCGAACGGGCCTCCTATCATAGTGTCGGCGCATTCTGAGGGTGTTCCATGTCACGACTCTTCCGTTGATCCATATAAAAGTTCTCTTCCCTCCCTGACTGAGGTGGAAGGTTCCTCCGGAGAGGCCAACGGTAAATGAAGGTTTGATCTCTGGGGGTATGCCGAGTCCTCGTTCTCCTGGATATACCTTCGTAGGGAGGAGGGGATCATATAGATCTCACATTCAGGGAGTAAGAGAATGACGCACCACATACCTATCCCTGCCCTGGACTAATAGGACCAGAGGGAGGGCTCCATCACCGAATCGTACTCCACCTCAGAGTCCGAGAAACCGAATGGTCTGTTTTCTGTCCTACCTTCCCTGGCGTTTCTCTTGCAGCAACGACGTCCCGCCTTGCTGCCCATTGGTGGCTCCTCATGGCATGGTTGATTTCCATTATGGAGTCCTCTGGCCGCAATAGTGCTGGGTCAGAGAGGACCGAGGGCCGTGGTGCGAGGAGCATCGGGTTAGATGTCTAAAGGGACATGGGGAGGACCTCCATGTGGGTGAGCGACCGGACATGAAATGGCTCCAAAATCACGGCCAACGATAAGGGAAGTGACCCCATCCACTGTGCAATGGGCGCTGGAAAGGGCCATACCCAGAGTATAGCTATCACGGGGAAGCCTTCTTCTTTCCAGATCGGTGGCATGGGGTGGGCCTTCAAACTTGGTGGCACTACCGTGAATTGGTCTGCGGTGGCCATTGCATGTGCCAGTGACCAGGAGAGTCGACCCAACCTGCATGTGGGGTGGTCGGGGCCTCGATCTGGGTAGGGCATGTAACTTCCCCTGCTCAACGTATGCGGGGGTTTGATGACTAGAGTCTGCAGTGGCTCGGGCCACAATGGTTGCTGACGTCGATGCCCTAGGGCGGGCATCCTCTTCCACTCACGCCCCACACTGGTGTCGGGTCATGTGGGTTGGAGCCGGTGGTGCGGATGCATGGATTGACTGCTCTTCGGCTCAGGGATTCGAGCGGCATCGTCGACGCCGCCTGGAGGGGGCCCTTACAGTGAACCCCTAGAGTGGGTCCCTGATCTGGTGAACCCCGACATCTCCAACCTCATTAGCATAGGTAAGGGAGGTGTCGAGGCATTTCACGGATAGGCTCCCGAAATGGTTGAACGTCAGTGTGGAAAGTAGTGTCTCTCTGCTTAGCCCTCAGGGGCAGCGACGGTGGTGAGGCACACCTGCCTCTAGATTTAAATGGGTTATGTCCCTGGTCAGGATGACCCATTAATCCTCGTACCAATTCACAAGGTAGTTGACCACCCTTCATTGGATAATCTGTGATGGAGAGAGGGGGTGTGAATTCCCGACAGTTGCGGCGGTTGGAGTCGAAGTAGCTGTGGAAAAGGAGGGACTTTACAGGGTGGCCACGTCAGTACTGCCCCTGCCCCTGCGCCAGTGGACAGGTGGTGATCGAGCTCCATATGCAGCGATCTGATTCCTGGAAGTAAGGAGATGAAACCATTATCACTAATAGGCAAAGAAATCGACAACCAATAGCCCAACTCCATTATGTCTTTTGTGGTCGGTAGGACGGATCCACGCTACTAATGTCGTAGAACGGACTGCTCAACGTCCAAACTACCCCAACCCCTGGCGGGTTTCACGTCTTGGTGCTGGGTTCCCGGACCTGGTGACATGCTATTCTTCCGACACCCAAATGTTACCGGTATCCATATTGAGGAGAATAGATTCACATCGGGTTCACCATTTTCTGTTTCCGATGCATTTCGTCGGGGCGTGCACGTACCTCCATCACACAGGGGAGGATGCATGGCTTGTGGACCCTCATTCCCACTTTCCAAAGGCGGGAAACATCCGTTTTTTGTTCAGGGACGTTTTCTCCTTGATCAAAACACGGATGATGGGATGTCGGTTCTTCCATCTGTGGATTCCTCCTCAGAGCTCGTCACCCAGTCCGGGTCTCCCTCATAGATTTAAGATGGGTTCGTGAATCACGTTCCCAGCGCCATATCTGGATGGACTCCAGTTAATTACGATGCTTCTGTCGATACACTCCAAGGGTTCTAGTCGAGGCAGCAACCTAGGGTGAGAAGAATGGTCATGCTGGAGTGTCGTTGGCATGTCTTGACGCCGGGGGATTGTCATTTCTGCCTTCTGTCCCATATTAGAGGGCTTCACAAGGGCACAAAAGCCCGAGTCATCCCACATCGAACGCGGGGAACTTTCATGCCATAGGCATGTATCTAAGGTTTTCCTCAGCTTCCCATGTTTAACACGGGGTATGCCGCGAGTTTAGAATCTCATAGAGATGGATCAGACTGATCAGAACACCGAGGGTGGATCATATTGAAGAACCCCCTGGGGGGGAACACCAATGTCGGGGCCAGCACGTGGGCGGCTTCCCGGGTACTATGGAGTTGAATGAGGTGGAATGACCCCACCGGGATGTGGCGGCCAGGGTAAGGATCAGGATGGGGGATGAATCGAAGAAGGGCTTGAACCTCATGGAGGATTCCTACGTACCATGCTTTAGCACAGATCGAAGTCCTCGTAGTTCACCGGGATGGGCTTACAGTTTGAGGCGGCCCATAATGGGATGTCATGTTCCATTCTCACTGAAAGCCCACGTGATTCATGCTCGGTGTGAGAAACAAGAGGCAGTAGGGACCAGACGATCATGTCGCAAAGGGTGCATCCTTGAGAAGCGGAAAGGGGATTATGCGCTGAGCGGCCCAAAGAGGAAACAGGGGCTTACACGCGGTTAGCAGCCCTTTGTGCTGGGGCTTACTCCAGGATGGAGGCCCATGGTGCGAAAAAGCATAGAGGGAGAGGGATTTGGGACCGATCAATGGAGATGACTCATTCCCTATCACACCCTCCACTGGCCTTGGTAGTGGGGAAGTACAAAGGTGCATGGGTGCAACATTCCGAAGGAGAGGCTAGGGGATTACACTCTGAGTCATCCCTTCCCCCAAAGACAAACGCCACTCCGAGAGGGAGGATCTCATTCCATGTTAGGAAGATTTCATTCCCATGGAGATGAGCGGTGTAAATAATGTCCGAGCCAGGGGGACCGTGCGTGCGAAGCACGGGGTCAGATCACAGTTTAACGTCATGTGTTGAGGACAATGTGCTTGGCAGTTTAACGTCCTGCAGCTCAGATGAGGTGGGTTCGCTCCACACACCTAGGGCTTACATGCCTAACACCCTCTACCCCTTGTGGGAGGGAAGGCATCGGAAAGGCTGTGATGAAGGGGGCCCACAGGGCGAATCATCGAGAGGTCCACGTTAGCGTGGATATGTGAAGAAGCAATGGCCATTAGCGTTCCTATGGGAAGGAGCATATGGAAAAGAAAAACAACGAGAAACACCACCCAAGGGACCTTGGGGTTACTTCGTACGAGCCTAGAAGGCCGTACGGAAAAACAACGCATGGCGTGCATGCCCGGTATAGGGGACATCAGGCGCCAAAGCAGGGAGGCACCCCAGGGGACGTAAAGGTGAGGGGTCCTGGGGTTTGTGCGTAAAGATAAGGTTTGCGTGCAAAACACCGGGTGGGCGTGCAATTGGGGTAAAGGGATTGCACGTGGCTAGGGGAGATTGCAAGCAATGGTCTTGGATTGCGCGTGGGGGCAACGTCCAATCCCTAAGTTATGGAAAAACCTAACAAATGGGTGGCGCGCAATTGGGGTTTTGCACGAAAAGGAGGGGGAGTGCACAATAAAAGTGATTGCGCATGACGAAGTGACCCTGAGGAGTTTGCAATATTATTTAACCCAGTGGCATTACGCGAAAAGTAAAACCCTAGGGCAAGGTTGCGTGAAAAGGGTCAATACTTGGAAGTAATATTTCACACGTAGGAGTCCAACAGCATGCACGGGAGCTGGTCTGAATTCCGAAACCCCAAAACAGAAGGGTTCTCCTTCTATTTATAGGTTGTAGGCATCGTGGAATCCAGTCAGCGCACGGAATCTTCCGCACCAGAAATTTTCGGCGTGAAAGGATCCACCGCGCGGAACTGGGCGCGCAAAATTTCACTCCACCCTGGTGCCTTTCTGCGAATCTCGGACTTCCTTCGCGTGGGTAACAATTTTTCACGTAAGTCCTCCTTAACATCGCGCACCACTTCTTGGCCCTCCGGATTGGGCCTCCGAGTCTGAATATTACTTTGCTTCGTCATTTCAGAACATCCTTTAGGAATTATGGGATTTTTTGGTGTCTACAACCATTCTCTGTATAGTCATAAGAAGTGCCTCTTGATAGAATAATAAGATCTAGCTTCACGACTAATCATTTGTACTTCCATACTTCACTGAAAACCTAGTTTGAGATGGGAATCTACTTGAATTGTATCTATTGTTTTGTGATTTGTGATTGAGATCAGAATTTTTGGTTTTCTATGTGGAACTATGAGAGTCCTTCGGGGGTCTTGGGATCCCTACTGGGTATTGTTATACTCACCCCTACAAATGTTTCGCCCGCACCTTGTTGTGTCTTGTGCAGTCGACGTGCAGTTGGTCCGAGGTTAGAGGGAGCCAGGACTAGACGATGCTCAGAGGTGAACCATTAGTGTGACGTGACGTGGGGACTACTGATCGTGAGATGTACCGACCATTTATGTAGGATCTGTGGTGGATGATCCAGGAGTACTTTCACCTTTCAGATGTTTTGTACCTTTTATTTGTACTTGTATATTTTGAGTCGGTCTTGTATTCCGGCCCCCTTTACTTTTAGCAATCTTTTTTTTACAAAAAAGGTTTACTTCACATTTGCTTCTTATTGTGTTCTCGGACCATGTGTTTGTATAGATTTAAAGGTAGTGCCTTCCTGTTTTAGGGAATACGCCTTTCGGGGCTATTCGCTAGCCCATGGCCTATGGAAGGCTGGCTTGGGGTAGTCACGGCATGAGCCTCAGGGGACGGGTCGTGACAAAGTGGTATCAGAAGAGTTTGGATCTACCGGAGAACAAAGACTCTGATCTTTTTGTGTGTGGGAATATTGCTATGTGTTATGAGTTTGGTTTTCAGTTCGGGGAGTCCAGTGTTGGTTTAGAAGCCAACGTATCCGTACACCAGGATCCGGAATTCTGATTTCTAACTCCGCAAAGGAAAATGCTGATTGCGTGTGTTTTGGAACGTTTTCTTTTTGATCTCTTGATTCAGGTCACTAGGTATAACATAATGAACGTGGATTACCTGTTCCTTATCCGGATGCCACTACATAGACAACTAGCTAGGATTCCCGAGAGATTACACGATGACGTCCCACCGAGCGACAAGGCTCCGGTGCAAGGCCCTCTTACAGTGTTGGAACCTTCAGTTGTTGTACTAGAAGCACCACCACCCTTTGGGCAGCAGTTACCATGATCTGCACTAGCAGACAGTGAACACCTACTGAGCGCGTTGCACGATTTCCAGTAGGAGATTCCTCCGAGGATTCGAGGCGAGATATATTCCCAAGCAGGTGAGGACAAGCTGGAGGTTGTGGCTAGTGTTTTTCCTCCTTGTTGAGACACCATAGGTGAATATATTCATCTTAGATACTATCCTTTTCCAGTGAGTGACCATGAGGATGGTCGACATGGTGATGATTCTTTGTTACGTGGACTGTTGCCCGAGATGGTTCCTTTGGGTAGTGTGCCTGCTATACCACTGCTTGTTGGATAGCAGTTACGACCGGAAAAACCGCTAGTTGCCACTTATAGTATTAGGTAATTACATATGTTTTAGAATCAGATACCCCTCAGGCTCCAAGGAATGCCTGACTCATAGGCACCTAAGGATTTTCTTGAGGAGGTGGACGAGTTTCTAACTAGCCAGGGCACCATTCGAACAGATGTTGGTCCTGGTTGAGATCCTTCTACGTGGCTCAACAGGATGATGCCAGGGTTTAGGTTACCCTGATCTTGAAAAGTGGTGACTTTTCTATGGACAAGATTGAGAACCTTCCTCATGGAATATGTCTCATTCCTTAATGATCTAAGGGGTGAGAGTCCTCTATAGCTTCTATATCTGAGGCATGGAGACATGTTGGTAGCTAAGTATTCATCAAGGCATACTTACCATTCCTAGTAATCGATGAATATGATAGAATCAGTGATTCAGGGCTCGGACTTCTGAGTGAGGTGTGTTTAAGGACATCTGATCCATCACTATATCTCTATACCTTCCTACTTATGTTAGGGTGCTAGAGATAACCTTTGCGGTTGAATGTTCTTTGGATGAGAGTATACATCCAGTGAATGTTAGTAGTGGGAGATCTGAAAACCTGTGCCAGTCTCAAAGACTTGGGCGTATAATAAAATAATATGGAACTTCTAGGACATTACAAATAACCATCATGATTTAACTCAATGTGTCAATATTATACACTCATTAGGTCAAAAAACATTATGGAAAATAATAACTCAAGAGGGAAGATAAACTCTATAAGAATGAATAAATCATTAGAAATGAGAATTTAATTATGACTCATTGAAGTTAAAAGGATAAAACCACCAAATATTGATCCTCAAGTGGTCTAAAATGGAGAATAGAAAGCTCTTATTGCCAAAAATCCCTAATTTGATGAATTAGTGGTGGTTTAGGGGTTAAATCTGAATAAAAAAAAGGGAATTTCCAACTTTTTAATGACCTGGATAGGTCACATGGTTTTCTAGCGCCATTTTACAACCCATTAAGTTATCTTGTGTCTATCACTGTCTAAAAGGAACATTCTTCATGGTTATTCCACATGGTTTTCCAAACCGTGTGGTCACCACTTTCCAAAATGAACATTTTCCACATGATTTACTAGGTGATGGTGCATGATTTTCCCAAAATGTGTGCAACCTAAATTCAATAAACAAATATCCATTTTCACCATAAACTCAATGGTAAACCCAATGATAAATGAAATAACAAAAATAAACCAAATTTTACCATAAAATCATGGATGTGACAATGGGTCCCCCTAACATCCATTCCCCTTGGGGTGAATGGTCAAGTTTAGTTTGCAGTATAAAACAACTCTGGGGGATGGTGGATTAATTTTACATGTATTTTATTGGATTGGATTTTCTTGGTGAATTACATGTACATATATATCATTTTTGGAGAGAAATAACCAATCCACCTAATTTGGTGGGAGGTCCTGATTCATGATTGGTCAGTGCTGTAGGTGACTGTAAGGAATTCTTATATTATGGAGAGGGTCTCAAATTTTGGGATTCATATGATGATAATTATATGTAATTCCTATTTATAGTTTTATTTGTACTTATTTTATCCATTTTTAAGGGTGTATTTTTTTCGTGACGTCAATCTAATGGAAGGGTCCCATGTTCTGGAGGTAGTCCATTCTAGAGATCATCCATCCAATAATTGATGTTTGATCATTACATCCTAGGGTAGAACTTATCTAATTGATATATTTCATGTCATGGTTGATGACTATGTATATTAACCATTTTTTTGAAATACGGAAGATTATTTCATACTGATCAGGTTCATCTGTTGTTTCCGTTGATTTGTCCAATGAATCAATATGTGAATTCTCTGAATATATGATGTGAATTAGCATTGATTAAAAGTATAATTTCACCATTTTTACCCTCACATAATTTATGAGAGGATTAAACTCATTCGTATTGATTTTATATTCATCATTTATCTAATTAATCACCAGATTTGATTCTTCCTTGACATTCATATATCATATCAATAGATTTAAGGATACCTCCAATCCAGTAATAATGGCTTAGTACACTGTCTCATTGTTGGTGTAGCATTCAGATAGTAGAAATGAATAGGGAAATATTTTGTTAGTTAAGAAGATAAATACAAATCTCTGGATCATCAGTTTGAGCTTTAGGCATTCCATTATTTTCCCAGTAAAATTGTGTGAGTCTTCATAAAAAAAAATCTCACATATTTGGGGCGTGTCATGGGAATATAAAACTTATTTGTTAAAAAACTCACTATTTACTAGCATTAATTCTAGGGTAGCAGGTGCTTCATAGAAATGATTTAGTGTTTTCTCTTTGATTTCCTTTTATGACATGAATTTAATTTCACACAATTGGAGAATAACATCCCATTATTCCAGATGCTCAGATAATATAGGATTGTAGAGGATATATTTGAGAGGGTCAATGTGGGAGAAAACAAATATGGATATACAACTAGTGCCTTAAGTTTTTTACTTTAAAAAAATGTTTAAGAAAGATATTCTCAGTATTTCAATATCAGTTCTTAGTATATATAATCATTATAATGAGATATTAGAGATTATTTTATTTCTCTACATCATTATTTTTTGCAAGAATGGTGTTGACTAGTCAATTCGTAGAGTCCATGTATAGGATTAGCGACTTCCCTTTTATTGGTGGGATCAATAACATTATGTGTAAAAGATATTTCATGAGGTTCATGAATTATTACTAGAGATCATATTCCCAATGATTAGTGACTCCCTTCTTCAGTAATATTTTTAAGGAGAGGAATTCTTTTCCAGGTTGGCTATGAAGAGCATGAGGTACATGGGGAATCCCATAATTCCTCTCAACTGTATAATATTTTAGGAGGTATTATTGTGAGGGTTTCACTATTATTCATCATGTTAACTTCAATTTCATTGTACTATACCAAAAATATATAGATTTTCCCTGATGTTTCCCCAAAATCACACTTCAGTGGATACATATTTAACATGTGTTGTTGAAATTTTTTGAAAACTATTTGATGGTAATAGAGATGGTCACAATGCTATCAGGGCTTAACCAAGAATCCATTGGAATAAAATTACACAATTCTTCCAAGAAATGGATATAATAATTTATTCATGGTATATTTTTAATTTTATAGAGTCTGAGTCATTCCTAATGGAATGAAATTGTAGTAGAATATCCCATAGTGAACACTAAAAGTAGTGTCTTCATTATCTTCAGGGGCCATCTTGATCTGGTTTTACACCAAGAACCCATCCAAAATGCAAAATTCATGGAAACATTTTTTTTCATTAGTACTTATTTTCATGATAGGAAATGGTAAATTTTACTTGGAAAATTTGAATTAAGATTCATGACATTGATGTGGTATTTGAGATTCCCTTTCTTTTTGTTAAGGTGGATGATTTTGTCTAGAATTGTTCAGTATTACACCACATGAATGAAGTAGGATTGACAAGATTATCAATATCATACTCATCCTTGGATACATATGAATGATTTATTATCATGTTCACATATTGGTAACCTTTATGGCCATCCATAACTAACATGTAATAGGTTTTCAAGCTAGGATCCAGTCGAGGAAACTTAGAATAGTTCTAGGAAAACACATATTGGTCCTTCTTTATGATTTTGATAAACATCTCTTAGTCATATGGGGACATGATATAACTAATCAATGTTAGATATTGGTCCTCTTATATTCCTAAAATTACCTTCCTAAAATCATTTATGGTTGTGGAGAATATTTCCTTAAATGTGGATGGGCTGACTAAGAGGCCATCCTCTTCTTCATTTATATCAATGTGTATAGAAGTTTCCTCATGGATGGTAAATTGTTCTAGTTTGTCTCTATACTAGATTAGGAATGAAGGGCCACCCCTGAGAACAATGTGTTCCACAGAAATGGTATCATTATTTGGTCAATTTTATATATTATCACCTTATTCTTTTATATCATCGATGTTTGAAGAAGCATTAAATTCTGGATTTCAATGGACATAGTAGGGGAATTTTCTGTTTCCAAAAATGTTATAGAGGAATCCATGGATCCATATAGTGATTTACAATGAAAAATATTATATAGGATGAATATATCCATGGATAAATGAACTATTATATCTACATGATCTTGGGAATCCTCTATTAGGATGATTGGAAATACATACTCATTCTTAAACAAGCTTTAAGGGCTTGAAGAGGCAGTCTGTAAGCTGTTTGGAGAGGAAAAAATGTATGTCACCATATTTCATTAGTTATTTTACTTACTTATTCTAGAAATCTTCATTAATATATCTATATTCATAAGATTCAAAGGGTATTTTATCACTGAAAATCTTTCCAAACTTTTCATTGATAGGGAACTTCTATCATAGAAGGAATGTTAATGAAACTTCTGCATGATCATGAAACCTAGGTCTACCAAGAAGGAATTTGAATGTTATTCCATACTTGAAAACCATGAAAGATAAATAGAAACTGGGTTCTTATGTTAGGACTTGAGATTGATCTTTCTTAGGGAATTTATCTCACTCTTATTATACCCTTCAGTATTAAGCTTCATTGGTAATAAATCATCCTCATTTTCTACCAAGTGATGGATAATCTAAACTGGGATAAGCATAATCCTCAAAATATTATAAAATATATCCCATAATCTTTTGATTTTTGTGAGAATTATAGATATATATATATATAGGGGTCTCATGTGCCCCAATATGTTTTCTTTATGATCATTCTCTATGAAAATTATAGTAGTATAAAATTATACTGAAGTGGTATCTACCTAAAAAACCCCAGTTACGGTGACTTGTGTCTCAAACTCTTGGGGACTTTAAAGGTATTAGGAACTCGGGTCCATGTGCATATTTATCATTAGAGAATGGTTTTTAATTTAATATTACCAAAGAGTATCTCTTTATCTGATGTGGGTTCTATTTGAGAGTGAAGAGATTATGTTTTCGAAGATGAGTGAAGGAAATATGTAACAATCTGATCCAGTTTTGGAGTCAAGTGGGACTCTTCTATTTATTAATTGTACTATTTTTATTATTATATATACCTCTAGAGGATGGTTCAATAGAAAACCTTGAGATAATGTAGGTGTTGGGACTATGATGTGTTGATATATTTATTCTCTTAGGATAGTGTGTTATTAATTTAACATCTTTCAGGTAATATAATAATAAAATGTTTCTCACATATATCTAGAACTTCATTAAACTCATCTTACATGTTTTATTATGTGGTGGAAACCTGATCTACTTGCATGGGTGACTTTATTAGTATAACATGTACATATTCAACCATACCTAAGAGGATTTAAGTTATGAAAAATCATTCTTGGATAGTTTTTCCCAACCACTGATGAAAAGGGATGTAGTAAGGTCAATCACTGAGGATGACCTCACCAGGTTTCTCAAGATCCTGTAGCTTGAGGAAGTTATTCTTAGTATATATGAAAAAATAAATAGGGACCTATTTATTTTATAATGAATATTTATTATTTTCATTAAATCCTCAAACCTCAGGTGTCCTTGGTCTCTCCTTCCCTCTGAATGAGGGTAGTTTTGTTGTTGCTGTTGTCTCTTAGAAGGGGGAATCTAGTGATGAGGAACCTACCATGGTGATATTGTGGTCACATATACTAGTTTTATTGTTATAATGGATATATCTACCATTCCAAAACACTTTAATTTTGTTGCAGGAATGTGACTATATTTTTTCATCATTCATTGAATTTCATTATTCAGAAATTGTGGTTTTTTTAACTCTTGAGATCTACATGGTATTTAAGTAGGATCAACAATGTCTGCAGATAATCATGTATGTTCTCTACATAGAGTTCCAACAATTTTTATAATAAGAGTTGAATTATAAGAGAGTTTGTTAGACCTTTCTATCTGTAGATAAATTCATAGACTCCTTTTTTTTCTTATTTATTTTTGTTCATGAGGTTAATAATCAATGTCTTCCTTCGGGGGTATTATTTGATAGTGTAATTAACAATGAAGGTATACACATCTAGTGATACCCCCTACCAGGAGGCTACTATAATATACAAAGTTGACCTAACCAAAATCAAAGAAATGTATCTTAGTCTTTCTACCTCTTTTTTGTTATGTGGTTCCATAATATGGTTGTGTCAGGATATAGTGTGTGAGAGATGTTTATTTGAATCCATTATACCGTCAATGATCAAGAATATAGCGTCCCCAAAATTGGTCAGTGGAAGTGTTGAATCCACCCATTCATTATATTACTTCCTTTTGAGATTTATGGGAGTTGGTCACCCTTCCAAGGATTTTATTTGAGAGGTAAGAGACTTGATGGTTTTGAGGAGTTAAAATGGTTTCATTGCATTCTGGGATTGACTAGTGGGTGATTCTTGATGTGGTTTCCCTATATTCATTGGTTGGTGATTGGCGACTTATACTGGAGATGGGATATTATCCTGATATGAGGGATTATGTTTCCATAATTTAGGAAAATCATAGTCTTCATCAATTTCTGTATTTAGGTAAACTAGTTTTATGGACACATAACCCACTAAATGTTTAGAATATAATCTTTTGGGAAAAGAGACATCCTCCCAATGGGTGTGATGAGAAGTATTTTTTTCTCTTTAGCGGTGATATATGGCTTTAATATTTTCCCTGACCAATTCCTCATTATGTTTTTTGAGTTTTTATGTCTCAACCTCGTACTATGAAAATATCTATTATCTGTAGTATAATTCAGACTTTAATAGTGCTGAGTGGGATGTGGAAACACCATTCCCATTGACCTTGGTGTAATTTCATTGAGGGTGTTCCAGTTCTTTGTTTTAAAGTTCTATGTTTTGGATCCTCTTATAACTCTAGGTACATGTGACCATGGCCTATGAATCGATGTAACCCACCTCTCTAGGTATTTTTTCCCCATTACATGACTTGGAATCTACTTATTGATTTTTATCATTTATTGGATTGATTTTTATAACATTTAGTAAGTCATATTTGGTGGAAGGAATCATTTCATCATCATCCAAGTAATAGAATGACTCAACACTACCAGTATCCAATCCTAGAATCAGATCGAGGTCATCCCTCTGGTGCTTTATATTGATAAGAAATTTTGGGTTTTTAACATTACTAGGATTATTCACCTTTGTTATATATTCCCCTAGTTTTGTTTTATGAATATTTTCCTGGAGGGAATCTTTGACGATCCTCATCGAACATTCCCTGAATGAATTGGGTGTGTCATATGGAGGTAGTAATGATAAGGAAGCCTATTGTTGGATACCATCCACCGGAATGGAAAAATCGATTTATTTTTAAGTGATAGTAATAATTTCACAAACCCTATGGGGTGTGGATATTAATTTTACTTTACCAAACCACATGGAATTTTATGACTCCTATGGTTCCAGTTGAGATAAAAATTATCCC
The DNA here is from genome assembly GCA_963277665.1 of Viscum album. Taxonomy (NCBI): domain Eukaryota; kingdom Viridiplantae; phylum Streptophyta; class Magnoliopsida; order Santalales; family Viscaceae; genus Viscum; species Viscum album. The sequence goes on from OY728134.1 coordinate 1,369,926,720, forward strand.
AGACCTATGGTCATGGGTTGATATGGATTCTCTATTGATCTTTTCTAGGCCTAATAGGGATTTGATGATCCATAGTGTGTATATGGTTGTCATAATGTCCCAATACCAATAATACAAGGTTTAATTGGGATGTATTTCATGCCAGTTACCAATGAAATCTTCTTTATTTGTTGCATTTTCCTCAAACACGAGATGGCTGTAGCTACTTCCCAAAATAAGAAAACTTTTACAAATAGATATTTATTTCAACCTAATATTTTAGAATTATTCTATATGTCATGTTCTCATATATCTAATTGGACAATATTAGGATCATACGAGCCACCCATTATCTCTACTCTTGGAACTTTTTCATTTTGAAATTTGGAGAATTGTTCGGGATTCAACAACTATAATGTTTGTTGTTTCAGCCTATGAACTATCTGGTGGAAAGGATATTATAATATAAATTCCCCACGGGACTCTGCTATCACATTAATGAGCTGATGTGAAGTGATCTATACTAACAAAAACCTTTTATGTGTACATATGATGAGGTTTTAGTTATTATATAGCATAGGGCCTAAAGGTTTTGTAGAAAATAATGTAATTTGCTCATGAAATGATTTTTCAACCTCAGGTCTCGGGCCTAGGAGATAGTATCATGATGTATTGGAAAGTAGTGCATGTTCATGTCATAGAGATGATACTCATATCCATAAAAAGTTAATTTATTTTCCTTTATCCAATTGAATATTTCTGAGGGGTTCTGTCATAAGTAAGGCATACACTCATCCTTTAACTCATATGGTAAGTCATATCTAGAAGTGATGATAAAATATAATATATTCATGGGTTGTTCTAGACTAAATCCTCTCATATATTCATTTTTCTTATTCCCCATCATAGAATTATTCATCTTCCTTGTCAAACCCTAGAGGTTAAATTTCTACATGAAATTACACATAGCCAATAGAAGGAGAGGATGGTGGTCACTTCTCTTTTATCACCTGCCTACCATGGTGAGGTTCTTTATGTGGATGGAGGGGAACCATACATGGTTGACCCTAATTATTCGAGAACCCATCTATTTTAGGGTGTCTTGAAAATGGAATTATATCTTTATATATGTCTGATATCACCATGGGGATGTTTTCCATGGTGGATGTTATGGAATAAGTAGAAAATTGGGCTATAACCACGGACCATGTCCATGGCTATAGCTTAAAAGTACATATCTATATCCAATAGCCATGAGAATACTTCACATGGATCCTATTGGTGCAGACATATCTTGGAAAATATATACATGGGTATTATTATTATAGCCACATGAATCCTTAGATATAAACATATGAAATGATTGTGGCTACAAAGAAGAAAATGAACCTCTTCAATGTAAACTTGATATAACCACTGTCACTACCACTGGCTATATCGAAGGATGGAAACGGAAATATTATGGACACGTGGATTGACATATTATTATAGGCCTTATACCTATGGTTGTAGAGGTAAAAATAATTTTAAACCGGTGAGTTTTTATCTTATATCTTGTTTTTGCAGAACCATCACCCTACCATTATTATATGTCATCCTTTATAAATATATATATGTATATATATATATATAACATTTTCAGTCCATTTGGACTAACCTATGGCCATGGTCACTAATACTCGTGGTTATAGAATTAATTTATGTAGTCATAGCCTATACCCATCGGCATAACACTTGATGCTCCTATTGGAATGGATATATCCAGGAAGCTATATCCAACTTAAACCATTGATATTTCCATGGACAGCCTTATATATAATAATGAGCATCCATAGTTATAGCCATAGGAAAATCCGATGGTTATAGGGCACGAAATTATCTGGGTTTACATGGGCCATCTATTACCATGACCAATATAAGGGATACATGAATTAACAAATAGACCTGGGCCTTATTTTGTTGGCTACATAGTTAAATGTTTTTGAAACCAGTGAATTTTGATCTCACACCTAGTCTGTATAGAATAGGAACCCTGCAACTATGATATGTCATAATTTATTAATATATATATAAATATAAATAAATAAATAAATATATAAATATATATATATATATTTATATATATAATGGTTTTGTCTGTATGGACTACCCTAAAGCCACAATCATTATTCCCTTGGCCGCATGTTTTGATATGGTGTTTCTATAGTCATGGGAACTAATTCATATGGCTATACCTATTATCGTAAGGGAATATAGCCTTGAGATCACTATTTTGGGGGTAACATGTGTTTTTAGGAACCAATATGGAGAGAAATAAATTTATCATTCTCTTCACATAGAAAAAAATTCAAAATACCCGCAATAATGTATTATAACCATGGGAATTATTTTTGGCTCTAGCTCATCCTTCCTATGGATATAGCCCATTATACCTATGGATATAGGTAGGATATATCCATGTACATTTCATGTAATTATATCCCATCCTACCTATGGCTATAGGTGGGCCATATCCATGAGTAATGCTTATGATAATAGACCATTTTACCCATGGATATTGGTTGTATATAGCCACAGTCATTTCTTACCCATTATTATAGGTGTACTATAGCAATGTACAAGCCTAATGGTGGTGTAGGTCTATTTTTATATGATTTTTTCTAGTATTGGGGGTAGGATCCCGGAAATCATTCTCTTTTATACCGTGCGGAGTACTATCATCGTAGGTGTGGCCTTGTACTTTATATGAATAGTAACCGGATCCTTGAGAGGCTGCAAATATCTTCTGTATAGCCTATAGGATGATTTTATTGATTATGGTAGGAATATGAGCATAATCTGATGTTATGGTCAGAATATTTTATCTTATTGTTTGCGATCAAGAAAGAGTATAAACCTACTGCATAACAGCCACTAGAATATTCCAATGGTTGTCTTCTAATGTGAGGATATGTACCTGTTGTTGGGAATTTGATAGAGTATTATTAAAATATTCTATATTATTAAATACATTATAATACCAACATTTTATGGTTTTTTAGAAAATTTTGAACATCCTTGTTTGAAGCAGGAATATGATCCAGATTTGGATGTTCATTCACTATTAGAATATGCCAACAGACCACTAAAATAGGAGAAAGAGTATAGGCCTCCCCTTTTATAGCCAATGAGGGATGTGGATATGGTCCTTCATTGGTGGGAGCAATAATGTTCATTTGGATCTTGTTAGTTTCCATAATATACTGAGTTGATTTTGAATTTCTTTCAGGGGTATGGTCACACTCTAGGTTGACTATTGGTATATGCTAACGAACCACAGTTTGAGCAGGAAATTTCACCAAATTATACTATTACTTTGGAATATTCCATTAGAATTATTTTATAGTAATATTTGTATTCATGTGGTGAATATCAATTTTTTGAACCCCATTTGGAATGGGGATATGTGCTCAGTCTCATGCCTTGTCTTTTATGAGGATATTTTGATAATCCTCCTGAATGGGATCAGGAATATGTGCTTACTCTGAAGTAGATATCTGATCATTTTCATCAGGATGATATGATACCCTAATATTTGGAACATGTTTATGCATCTATTCAAATATTATCAGTAGAATATACCAAAGTATCTCCTCCATTGTTGCTATAAGATACTGGTATTTCAAAAGGGTGTGGACATGAGTATTGGCATGCATGTTTGATGTCACCAGGATATACTGGTAGACATATTTAATTGAAGTGGGGATAAATTCCCACTCATTAAATCTATTTTATAAAATTATTTTTTTATGTAATTCATGATTAGAGGTGGGGATATGTGTCTGACCCCTTCTCACTTTTGAAATATTTTTGAATACTTTGTATGTGTGAGTAGGGATATGAGCATGCTAACTGGTCATCACCAGAATATATCAGTGGGCTTCATCAGTGTAATAATGGACATGGATACACTCCTTGATATACTTATAATTATATTCTAAGTCATATATTATAGACACCTATATCTAAGTGTTTATTTAGGAGACTAGTCAGAAATTTCCCACAAAAAATGGCTTAGGGGTGGTAGTCGTGTGATGCTTCTGAAAATGAATATTGAAAAGATAACTACTTGGAAACTCATGAACTATGTTGGAGTATTATTTGAATCACTAATAAAAATTCCTAAAATAATGAAGTTTTTTATTATCTCACTAAAGAAATAGGCTCTTTCTATATTTACCAATGGTGACATGTGTCATCGGTTTTGTCATGAATTTCATTAGACAAGGTTTGCGGGATTGCTTTAGTGCCTTGAAACCCTACATGTAGCCTTTGATATTGGCATGGTACTATGTATATTATAATCATTAATAATTTTTTTTCTCTCTATAGTGTATAAGGACTTAATTACGTCCCATCATCATTCATTTTTTGGAACCAATGGTTTTTATGGTACCTGTAGTGCAAGAACACTTACATGAAGACTATTTCATTTCCATTTTTTTCGTGTTGGGTAAATGTGAATTTTTGATAAAGTTATATACAGTCATACTTATAGTAATATAAAAGTTTATCAATCATTTTAGCATTTCAAGTAACATATATTCTTTAATATCTATTCTTAGGCAACTTTTTTGTTTATCATTTTTAATTAAATATTCATGTTAGGTTCACAATTTTTGGCTGCATTGAAAATGAAAAAAATACTCAATGTGTGTTCAACCATTTTTTGTTGATGATATATTAAAATTGGTTTCACCATTTCTTTTCCTAGAACAAGAAAAGAGTCGCCTGACATTTGGTTATCCTGTCTTTTATTGATCAAAGATTCACATAAATTTTAACATTTTTTTCAAATCAGGATTTGGAGTCCCCACATTTGGTTTCATGAGGGGCTGATAATGATTTAAAAACACTTATGATGGGTTAATTATTATAACATGGATGGTTTGAAATGGGGTTTATACATGGAATTGAAAATACCCAATGTTTCCTATATTTGGAAGGGGCTATGATCATACGTTAAAAAATTAGGTGGTCTTTTGGGTTTCTTACCCATGAATATTTGGAACTCATATTGATTAAGAGGATGTTATTTTAAGATAATCACACCCTATTGGGGTGTAATTATTTCAAACTCTACTAATCTCTTATATATTTATTTCATGTACTTGCACTTTCCATGACCCTGTTTTAGGACTAGTTACCCCAACATTAATAATCAGTTGCTGACTTAACAAGATTTGAATATATGTATATATTAGAAGCATCCTATCAATTAAACCATCTAAAAATATTATAGGTTCTATATATTATTACCCATTTTTACTTAGTGATGTTAGTTTATGGATCACTATGTTCTAAATCTATACTATTGGTCACTATAGACATTATTACCATCTTGGATGGCTGTTTTGGTTTATGATATTTGGATTGGTCCCATGATGGAGATTCATAAATTTGATTATAAATGGAATGATAACCAATTTATCTTGGTGTCCCTTAACATGACACATCATACCTTTTTAGGTCAATTTAAAAGGACTGATCCATGAAATTTGACATCTAGTGGAAAGGATAACTAGCCAAAAGGTTCCAAGAAATGATAGTTGTGGTCTATATATGTGAGAGACCAATTCTAATTTTCCATTTGGAGTTTGACTCAATGAGGATTAGTTGATTTCATAATGAGTATGGTAATGTAATGATGGGTCTCATTTAGATTATGGACCAATTAGAGTGGGTTGATTTTATTATAAGTGTGTCCATTTAAAGTTGGGTCCTATAAAAATTATGGCCTAATGAGAATGAGTTTATGTCATAATGAGTATGGTCATGTGAATATTGATCTTATCAGGAGTTTGTACCAATGAGAAAGATATAGTGGTACCTTGAAGGAAAATTACCCTACTGATGGGGCATGAATCTATTTAGGAATATAGACTAATAGAAGATGGCCTATGGGGAGTATTCCCCTAGTGGATAGGACTTCCAGACTCATATGAATATATTCATGTGATATGAGGATATAAATGATCTCATGAGGGATATGGACCTATGAGAATAATGTTGAAATGAAAATGATAATATGTTTAAACCTCAGGGAGGTTTCCTAAATATTATTTTGAGAAAGTAATCAAATCCTTTGTAGTTCATGTGACACTATTTAGGGTCATATCACAAGACCATAAAATTTAATTTAATATCATGTGGTTTGGATGTTGTCATGTAGTCTAATGTTGTGGGACTAAGATTTATTTTGTGTAGATTAATGTCATGTCAATAGAATGTGTATGGAGGCAATTGTATATGAGATTTGAGGGGATAGAACCTTGGAGTGGTTTACTTTGTAACCTTCTAAATACAGTAGTGAGAGTCCATGTAATTCCTATGTTGAAGATAATTGTTCCGTGAACGGTGTGATAACAATTTTTTGAGGAGGGATTATGCATTCAAGTATTTCTTGAGTTATTAAATTATAAGTATGAACCATTTGAGGAAATTAATATCTAGTCATGATATACACATAAAAATGAGTCCCATAATGGGAGTATTTTTTTCTAACAGTGTTGTCATTATATATCTCTAAGTCCACGTGATCCATTATCATTGTTATAAACAAGAGATAAAGATTGATCCAACACAATTTATACGAGTGTAGGATTCAGTTCTAATGGGTATTACATACTAGGGATCCCATTTTACAATTATGTTTATGATACTTGTGGATAATATTGATCTATAAGAGAATGCATGAGATTTCACAAGGGAAACTATAATGTGAAAACAATATAGGGGAATCGTGATATTAATAGGGAGTATTTATATGTGAATAGAAAAGATATAGGGGTATATTGAGTGTGGATCTTGATCCATGAAAATGATTCCTAGGTATCAAGTTTATAAAATTAATAATAGTTCTCATAATTTATAATTTCTTGTCCCACTTGTGGGTATGGAAATGTGATTCAACTCATAATGATTATTGCATCATCAGGTTTAAGGAACATTGGGATACTAGTGATTTACAGCAAGGTGGATTCCCATGAGGGATATTGACGAATGAGAAGAGGAAAAAATAGAGGCTTAATATGGTTTAAGTGTCCCATAGGTGAATATATAAATCAAATTGTGGACATTGGTCCATGAAATCAAATAAATTTGTTACGAGTTACATGATCTCATAACGGCCAAGGCGTTATGCGACCACATAACAGTCATTAGGTTAAGTGATCTTGGGATGCTTCCCCATGACCAAGATATTATCACATGATCAAAGAACTTATTGGTAATCATGTGATCTTATGAATGGGGGTTATTATTCATTACATCCAAGTACAGTAGGAATGGATAATGTTCTTAGAAAAAGTTCACCCATTTTATCCATAGTAATGCTACTCACCAATATTATCAATTGGAAGTATATAGAATCACAAAACACCATTATATCTCCTTTTGTATCTATAATTTCCCCCATATAGTAACTATGTATCAATTTTACTCAATATATTCTTCCTTTTATCATTTTATTGGGGTTTTATAGGCACCACCCACTCTCTATCAGCACTCATTTTCTTGTTTTTCAATCTAAATATATGAAATTAAGTTTATGGGATATTTTCCTTGTAAATGGTTATAAAATCATTTTCATCATGTGAATAATATGAATGTCTTAAATTAAATAAAATAGCATATTTTGGGATAAAAAGTGATCATAGAAGGGTTCCATCATAGATAAATTGTCCCTATATTTGAATGCATCAAATGTTTGATGTTGGTGATGGCATGAAAATATGGGGTTTTTATAAATAAAAGTGGTTGCAAGATGCGGTAATCATGGAAAAACATGGTCACATGATCCATTTGAGGTTATATTCTCACACATCCCAAGGTAATGTTGAGAAGAATGGTGACCATGAGACCCTTTTATCATGGACAACCTCAATTAGAAGATCCAATTGGGGCTAGGTGCTCATGCATTTCTATAAGTTTTCTCATGAATCATTAGGAATTATGTGATATCATTTCCATAAAGGTGTCACATGAAAAAGAGTGACCATAATAACCTTCCATCATGGAAATCCATGACTTTAAAATATTTGAAGGAAACCCCTGATATTACATAATCACCTGAAAAATTGAGGGTTACATGATGTCCTATGCTGATCGCCGAACCCCCTATTGGTCATGTGATCCAAGAATATAGTTTATTTTATAAATTCCATTGTACAAAAATTGTACACATATTTTGGGTATTTTCACCACTTTATATTTCCAACATTCACCTATTAGGAAAAAACCATAATCTTGGAGGAATCCATATCGCACCCAGGATTATCCTTCTCACATTGAAAGGTAAACCATGTGATTTATTGTGATCCTTATGTTTATATATTTTTTGGAGTTTATTTATAGAATCAACACCGATAATGTTAAATTTTGGTGAGAGTTACATCAACATTAAATTTAAAAGAAGTATGATCATTGATTAAATAAATCCCTGGGTTGGAGTTGGATACTTATGGGTGAGTGGTGACGCCTTCATTACTATTTCATGTGTATTCCCAGTTCTGTGTATTTCAGATGCTAAAATTGGTTTCATAAACTCACCTTGAGTGAGGTGGTTGTGTAAATACATTACATTGAGTGATAAGGTATTTTTCTAGCTGTGATATGTGACCCTGACTTTAGTGTGGACGTTTTGGTGAATGTTTTCTATGATTTATGATGTGGGTGATGATTTTATGGATGTCCCCCCCATGTGTGAAAAATGTTCTTGAAGGACTATTTCTATTAAGAATGTTTTGGTATGGGTGGTGATGTGAGACCCACCATAATATAGGAGAGTGGTCTATGAGACGTGGTATGTGATGTGGATGTACAACCTCATCCTGAGTGACTGGGTGTCAGCGGACCACCATATGTGAGAGGGTTGGATTCATGATATGGTTATGGGACCCTACCGTAGGTTAAAGGGTAGAGATTGATTCTTAGTAATACGTGGAAGATGTTCATCAGAGACCCTACCTTGTGATAGAGGGTAGCGATTAAGACTTAGTAGGGTTACCTACCATGGATCTTCATGTATGGGTCGAGACTTGGTAAATGACCCCACCACCCATTTTTTTATGGGTTCAACTCAGTATGTAACCCTACACCAATTCATTGGGTATGGTTCAAGCTATGTGATATGTGGAAAATTATTCTCTTGTATTATACAATAAGGTATGGTTGGGTGATGTGGTGGCCTAGTGAGTTCACAATGACCTTACATGCTTTCTTGTGTGTTTTATTTTTGTTATTCATTTTCCTCATGCATACACTTATACGATAGTGTATATTAGGGAAATTTTATGAGAGCCTACAGATATTTATTTCTAATATCCCGTATGGTACGCATGGTACTCATGTAGAAATTTTGTTTATTATACAGTTTTGAGTGTACATTGGATAGTGGGTTGGTATGGTACCACTTGATGTGGATTTAGGGATGGGATGGATCATGAGGATTATGTAGGTTAATAGAGCCTCATGTAAATTTATTCTTTTGATTTATTATTATATATGGGATCATGTTGGTTGGAAATCAGTTGGTATGTATGGATCTATGACTTCGTATTCATATGTTATATCATAGAAGTGGTTTATTATATATTCACACTCTAATGTTCGGTTATGGATTATATTTAGTTATTTATTTATTATTTATGATTATGATATTTATGTAAAAGCCTCCGTAATATATGATTTAGGTTCTTTTCATTTTTCTATGACCTATATCATACATGGAGTCATTATTTAGGTCACATGGTACACTTGTTGGGATAAAAATGTGTGGTTTAGAATAGGGAGTTAAAAATTTATACCAGATTTTCTATTTGATATATGGTAGATGGGGAAAAGAAATATATTAAATCTTGTGATGGACCTAGAACTTGGGAGTCATAAATACCACTACTATAAAAATTATAGTTTTTCAGGGTAGTGATATTGAGGTTATTAGTTTTTATATTAATGGTTGATAGATTCATTCAATTATGATGATTATATTTAAGATCTTAATTTTGGTTTTGACTCTTGACCCATAGAGGTAATGGGGGAATGTTCATGAATAATTTTTGGAATGTAGGATTCACATGACCTATATTTTCATATGTGATATTGATTTCAATAATGAAACCAAATTGGTTGTTTAAAGTGTCAATAATAACTTTTAAAGTTTCATTCTATAAATATTTTTGGTGGCAATCTACTCTACTAGATTGGTTTGTTTTGTGATGAAATGTAATACAGATGCTATGGTGGGATGTTCATTGATGATGGTTATATAGTCCCTATAGTAATGGGATGTATAGTATCCCTTAGAGGGTTGGTTAAATCATTGGATTCCTTAGATATGATATGATAATGAGAACATGTTTTCTAGAGGAAGTTTATAACATAGAGAGGGTGGAGGAAATTCATATTTAATTCCATGTGACAATGATATGTATAAAACGTAAAGTTATTTTGGTATTGAGGTCACTTTTGGAAGGAAGTGTCATTTGGATGCATGTACTTGTTCATTGTTTGAAATTAGATAGTGTATGGTGATCCTAGATGGTTGTGTCTCTGAAGTTTCGTGAATTGGTAGATGCTTTTGTGTTATTGGGGTGATGATGGAGTACATGGTGGAAATTTTGTTATCCTTGGAATGAGTGATATTCCATAGTTTTATTGGAAATAATGTTTTTAGGGTTTTTTTAGTAAGATAATGTTAATAGGAAATGGTAAGAATGACTAGATTTTTTGGAACATTATCCAAGTTTTGAAAGAATGAGACTCATTGGAATCAGAGTCAAGTTGTTTGATAAGTTTTTATGAGATAACACACTTATCAGGTTCATATGAGATTGATATAGATAGTTGATAAGAATTAATATAAGGTTTATTAATGGGGGTCACTTATTTTATGAAGGATGAGAGTGTGGGTTTTTGTGGTTTCTAATAGAAAAAACATTGTTGGGTAATGAAAAGTGTGCATTATCTATGCACGATGCCCATTTTTTGATCTGATTAGATTATTTTGGACCTAGAAAGTGAGGATTTTATGTTAATATGTGGTGTACCTATATGGTAAGATAAGAAATGGACGATGGATCGAATTACCACATTATGATCTATCCAAGCCTATTCATTGATAAGGGTTGTTAGGGATTGGATGATCATGGACGGGGAGGAGTGATACAACTATGATTATAGAATTTTTCAATTGTTATTCTCAAGAGGAATTGGAAGTTAATCCATATAGTAAGGAGTAAACTATTGGATATTAGAATGGGTGACCCTCATTGTGGGTAGATTTTGGTGAATTATGAGGTTTTCATTCTATATAATCTAAGAATTGTTACTGATTAGTGCAATAAATTGGGTCCCAGGTATGAAAAGATATATTATTTTTATTCATTATCTTTGATAGTGGATGGGGTGCGAGTCTTAGAGTTCACGTGTTTTAGATCAACAATGAAATGATAATGATACTCTTATGGGTGGGATCATATAATTTTTCATGGATGTAAAACTCTCATGTCCTAATGTTTGGGGATAATGTGAGAATACATGTTATATAATTGATTTGATATTGGGATATTGGTGATGAGGTAGATTTTGTTTTTATGGTTCCTTGTAGAATGGTTTTTTTTTGTGATTTAGATTCATTTTCAGATATAGTAATGTTGTTTTCATCATGTTTGGGATGGAATTTACTACGATCTAAGAGTGAGTCTGAATAGATATGAATTTGTTCTCATTGTTGGAGTACAATGGAGGAGTTATATTATTGAGGATCGAACCATGGAATTATACTGAGTGTTATGTTCAAACATCAGTGTAGAATTTTGTTGATTTTATATTGATATTAGAAATTAAGGGATTATGACCACCTAGTATGATGGTGTGTTAGTGGATGACGATAAGTGTTTCATGGAGAGGTCTATCATGGGATAACCAAAAAAAATCTTTATGAATTGGGTGTAATGAGGTGAAAAAAATATCATACATGTTGATAGACCACTTAAAGTGAATTTTTTATTTTTTGTTCTTATGGTGAGGAGAACCATGACTTGGAATTAATTTTTATGGGTGGAGTTTTATGGTGAAGATAATCATAAGATTTGTGATATATTAATTGTTTATGAGGGTGTAAAACCTTGAAAATGAGCCTTACATATATATTTCTAACTAAGAAATAATATTTAAGTACTGTCTTTATGAGTTTCAAAGAGATATTGTGATCATATTGTGATTAGAGAAATATGGTGAGGCTCACACCATGGATCTCAGTTGCGGAAGGATGTCATGGTTTCATTCGTGAAGGCCATGTCCGTAAAAGAGGAGGCAACATAATGAAAGGTGATCCTACATCATGAAGGGTTTTTTATTATATTTTTTGTTCTTATGGAATGTTTAGTATCACACAATGACGAAAAAGGTCACACCTGAAGGATTCCTCTAATGGGGTGGGTAGCACCATGAAGGAGTGTCCACAGGAGTGAAGTCACCTTATGACCACTAGGGTTACATTTTGATTATACCCTAGGATAATGCATCACCCTTTGATGCTTAAGGTAACACTCTGATGAGGCCTTTCACTAGTTTTCAAAATTCAAGGGCATACTCATCATATCAAGTTTGTCCCCTTCATGATTTAAGGGAACAAAGGCATTTGGAGAAGACTATTTTGGCTAGATATCCCCCTCCCCTTCCCTAATTTTATTCCCCTTTGTGAGGGGTGATTCTTGGATGATTCCACATATGATTTAAGGTTAGTTTCTTCAATATGATTTCACTTAATTCTATTCCCCTTCATTTTAAACTATTTTTGGTATCTTTAATATAGGTTTTTAATAATTATTTCATCATAGAATTGTGAAATCAAGAAAAGACGATGGGGATTTTTCTCATCATATCTTGAGGATGTCTTGGGAGGATCAATATATGAGGTTTGTTTTTGTGGTTTCAGGGGTGTATCACAACTCCATGAGTCTTTTCCCATTGTAAATATTTAGATTAAAATGAATAAATAATTAATTATATATGGTTGTTTTTTAATAGGAGTTTGGGGGATGGTATCAGCATTAGTGAAGCATGGATGATAATGGTCATGGGTGATTAGTTATTTGTGATGATGGTAAGTTCAATATAGAGGTATTGTTTCCTATAATATTTAACCATATTCATAACTATGAATTTATGTATGCTAGAATGTACATCCAGGTCAAATGTCTAAGGACTAAGAGTGACCTAGGTAAAGAGATAGGGTGTCCTTGATCCTCTAAGAGTGGGAGTAAGTTCATCTCTATGCTTGGTATATTTTGAGATCACCTAATGACAATATCACTAAAGGGGGATATGAATTAGTTTGGGTGTATAATGGTCTATAGATAGGTATTTAGGATCGATATGGTATGTGGATAGCCTAAATAATTATCCTAGTGATATTTTGGAAGGCATTAGATGACGAGTCTTCATTATTATGTGTGAGGTAGTTCTACATCTCTAGCGTGGCGAGGAACACAATCATGAGGGTAGATTGGAGAATTTCCATGCGATGTGAGGGGGATGTGTCCTCTATAGATTAAATAAAATTTTTAGGTAGGGTTTACACAATATTATGTGGTAGAGATACCTCAAATGGGATATTTAAATATAGGCCTATGTTTTGGTTGAGATATTTTTCAAAAGGAATGTTTTAGTTTTTTAAGAGACTTTGGGGAGTATCATGATATGATTATTATTTAACAAGGCTAGGTTTTGATTCAGTAGCTAGAAGTTGAATGGTCCATTCACTTTAGGCTTGGTTCAAGTAGGTCCTATGTGCTAATGATTCATTTTGGAGTGATGATTTCATATCTATATTGTTGATCAGAGACAAAAATTTCTTTGGGAAATTAAGTGGACACCCATACATGTAGTATAAAAATATTGATATGTTTGGAATGTGATGTATCTATGTCTGAGACGAAGATGAGGATAAAATTTTACAAGACTAGGTGGATGATGATGTGTTTTTTTGTGGCATGGGGATAGATCTTGGGTGAATGGTGTGAAATTTGTGAGTTCTTCATATAATGGTATGAAAAATGATTCCCTATTTTTTGAATGTCTATGAATAGTTTTTTATATTTTGGATGTCACAACTTGTTGGTGTGCATCATATTGAGTTATAATGTAGTTGAAAGACACTTCCTTGGCTATAAAGGTAGTGTTCAGTATGGTGTGACATCTGATGGGCATTGATATGGTGGATTTGGGCCCAAACTTAAGTGATAAAGTGTTTACAAGACCTCCTTCTATGAGAATGCTTTTTCAGGTTGGGTATAGGAGGAAAACACTAAGAGAGGGTGGTGGTTGATCATATGTGGGATATATTTGGATATATGGCCTTAAAATAAATAAGAATGTATTATCTGGTTTCCATGGGTAGGAGGTTTAGTTCTAGGATATTATTATATTACCCTACAATAGTTTTGAGGGTAAAGGTTGACCTCTGGTATATAGTTTAGAAGTTAAATAGAGGCCCTTCATTGAATGATAACATATTGTTCAAGACATAGTAATGTAACCAACCATGTATCTTTAGGTATGGGTAATAAATTAGTGATACACCTTTCCCAACATCTTAGAGTATGGTTCAAGACATGTGAGACACCTTACCCTAAATCTGTGGGTGTGGTTAGGGCTTAGTATGTCACCCGACCAAGAGTCTTTGTTATGGGTCATCATGTGTGGCACAAGATGACTTCTATTCCAAACATTAATGAGTAGGTATGGTTGGGTTTCATGGTGGTCTTTTTATCACACAATGACCTAACATGCATTCTTATGTGTTTTATTATTAGTTATTTATTTTCCTCTGGAATATGCTTAAATGGAAACTGGGTGAGAAACTACTAGGATGAATTTCTCACACCCCATATGGGAGACTTGGTGTGTGTAAAACCATATATATATATATATATATATGATCATGGTTTTTTAATGGGTAATGTTATAATACATTAATTGTGATTTGGGTATGGGATGGGTGGTGAGGATCGATGATAGTAGTTGAGCCTCCTATGTATTTATTATTTTGGTCTATTTTTTAATATATTATTGAATCAGAGGGTAAAAAGTTGGGATGTGTAGTAGTGTAACTGCATAATCATTTTTTTATCATAGGTGTGTTTTATTATTTATACATACTCTAATGTTATATTTCATATTATATTTATTTATTGTTTGAAGATTATTATTTCATTTGAATATTCTCCCCAGTGTTTTATTTTTAACCTTGCCACTAGTTACCAACATTTCGATTATAGGGAGGCTCACCCTATATCAAGTGGAACTTTGGTAGGGACATTTATGAGTGGTTTTAGTTTGGGAATCCATATATCACTACATATCCTATGAGAATAAGAATCGATCAACACAAAATTATTTGAATACATTATTTATTCATATCTCACTCATAGAAAGTGTAAAATGAAAAAGAATGCATGAGTTCCCTGGTGAAAAATGGGATATTGAAACAATACATGAATTAATGAAGCTCGTATCCCAAGGGATATGATGAAAATCAATTACAAATGTTGTGAAAGGATAGGTGGTTTAGATGTCACTAAGTATTTTATAATAACAGTAATCAAGACACGTGTTGTTTTGAATAAGGGATATTAGGTCGATTAGGAATGTGCCTAGGAAAAAATATAATAGTTATATCATAGTTTAGAGTTATTCAAGAATACCTTATGTGAACTACTAAACTAGAAATTATTACAAATGTATGCCTCTAATATAAGTTTATTAGGTGACATAAAAAAGACCACCATATTTTATTTAAGGATTATAAGATATACCATTGTTTTTTGTGGTTTTGGGTGATGCGATGAGTACCATGAAACTGATGGATGCTTTCTAGGAAGAGAATTTCAAATCAAGGATTCAGGGTTTCCAAGAGAAGTATCTCAACTCAAGGAATTGGAATTTATAAGAGGATTGTCTCAACCTAAGGAATTTTGGTTTCCAAGAGGAAAAACTCAAGTCGAGGAGTTTTTTTATTCATTAAAAATAAATACTGGGATTAGAAGGGTAAAAGAGTATAATATCAAAATCATTCATTGGAAATGGTTAAAATAAAATATCATTATAATCAATGGTATTTTAATAAACTATAACAACTGAGTAATGTAATTGGAAAACCATATAATACGAATTTATGAGTTTATGGGAGATGATGATAGGTGAGAATAGTTTGATCATTAATAATGGAAGGAACAAACTAATAACATCTATAAATAGTACATGGTGTTAGGGGATCCATTCTTCTATTACAAAAAACATTCCCTAGGGGTAACTTAGTCTCTCAATATCAATTAATATATACACTGTTAAATGGGTTTCTAATTAGATATTCTTATCAAACTATTAGTAGTGTATTTTAAATGGGGATCCAAGAGGATTCACGCATGGTTTTTTTGACTCAAAGAGGATAATCTCGTCTCAAGGATACGAGTTTCCATGAGGGGAATCTCAATTCAAGTATTATAACTTCTCAAAAAAAGAGTACAAATGAAAGGGTTTCAGTTGGTTTTGACTCTAAAATCAATGATATGACATAGATTAATTGATTAAATCATTCTCAGGATGGGTTTGAGAACATTAGTGGTCACACAATCATGTAATAAATGTATTATTAGGGAGAATGGATGTAACAATATATTTATTTTGAAATTGATCAAATAAAAGAAATTTCCATCGCAATTTGAAGATATAGCCCGATCATAAATGACGATTCTCCCATGACATAGTTTGAGATCACATTCATGTAGTGAGGAGGGTATTCATTGAATTTTTATTATCCTAGTGATTTTAGTGAGTATATATTGACCTTCTCTAGGGAAAAGTGTTATTCTCAAAAGTCATTATGTATCTTTCATTTATTCCATAGCTTTATCATATTATATTAATGGGAAGGCTTAGAGAGTGAAGATTTTACTTCTTTATTGGGTTCCTTTTACATGTTTTCAAATTAAAAAGGATTTATGTCTCTTTAATTCTCTTTTTTATTCTCCAATTTTTCTTAATATTCAAAATGAAAAAACTAAGAAAATGAATAATTTAATTTTTCATTGTACTCCCTTAATAGGTTTACAAAATAAAAATTATTTTTATCTCTTTTGATTTGTAGTTTGAGGTTCTATTATTTAAAACCAATATCATGGTTACTAAATTTAATCTTCATTGTAATTCTAATAAAAGTGAATAAATTATAATTTCATAAATCATTGAATATAATTGGATTACGGTTATGGTCACATATCTTTTACCAAATGCACAATTTCATGTCCAGCAATACGGGAATAAAATTGAACTAGAATGAACTATGAACCGATTGATAGATAAGAAACCAAGATAAAAGGGAAGTGATAGAAAAACATAAAGGATTCTCCACACACTAGTGTTGTAAATATCAAAGGTGTGTAAACATGTTTGTTGTTTAAGTTCATTCTGCTAAGACCATGGGTGGACAATGTTCAAGAATATATATCATCGACTAAAATTGGAGTTTCATTCTTTTTTTGGTAATGTCAAAATTAAATTTTTATGATTTATGATCTCAACAAGAGTATATGAAATATTATTCAAAAACAGTTCAAGAAATTTATGTACATACAACTTAGAATAATTTATTTATCATCATCCATAGACCATGTTTCGTTACACGAGGTCTTCTATATAGATATAAATATACTTAGGATAAAATTTATTTGGATGAATAGGTACACTAGTAAGGGGACAATATTTTAGGTCAAATGTGAATTGGAATAATCCTAACACTAGAGAGGAAATAAAGATTAAATCAGATAGAAATATATGGTTGAGCCTAGGGTATAAGATCAAGGATCCATTATATACCCTAGGAAAATAAGATTGAATAGTTTTATAGTTCTTGATATATGATTGTTTTATCATATTACAAGGTTATTTATGGAAACCTAACAAGAATTAAAAAAACATATACACTCAAGTGGAGTGGCAGATAAGATGAGATGGATATTTTTTGGTTGGGTATTAGATAATATATCCGGGAATCAAAACATATCCTATGATAATATGAATCCATCCATACATAGTTCTGGAAAATGTTCTTCTGCACAAATCTCGTTGTTGTGTAACATATTGAGGGAGAAATGTATGGGTACCTTAGTGATAGAATGAAGGATGAAACCAAACATGAATTGGTAAGGTTTTCATCAATGGGGTCGAATCAATCATGAAAATGGAATATATAGCAAGGACTAGGATGAGATATCCATGAACCAGAACGTTTCCCATGAGAATAGTAATCAAGCCATGTGTAGTTTTAGTAGAGGGATATCTTTTGGGTTTAATTGAATATTAACATTTGGGAAGGTACTTTTAGTCATTTCTACTAAAACTCTAAATAGATTGAACTCTTGTGTATATTGAGAACATATATAAGGTGATATTTTTTAATTTCAGGTCATGTAAAATATAACACTCTATGAATTTTAAGGCCTTATGGGATGAAACTATCAAAATAGTTTAAGGTTTGGTGATATGAATTATAAACATTATAGTGTATTTTCAAGTGGTAAGGATCACATTTTTTATAGATTATGTTAATGCGATAAATACCATGGATGATTTTACATTAAGATAGTGAATCTTAATCCAAACTGTCACTTTGTTTATGATTATGTAACTTAGAGTCTCACCAATAGTGTGTGTGTCCCATAAGAGAAAAAAATTTAGTGTGTCTCATATCTACATGAATAGGGGAGTCACATTTAATGTAAATCATTTGTTGAAATTTAAGAATCATCTATAATGTAATGATGAATATTTGGAATAAGTTAACCAATAATAATGATGAAACCACTATTGTACTATTGTAAAATATTGAATAGATTTTGGGAGACTATTTTTTGGCAATAAAAACATTCTCATGGGGATACATAATCACTCAAAGGAAACATTATTATATCTAATTTTTTCCTATGGTGTATTTTTAGATTAGTTAATGAACAAATTGTTGATTTATATGAGAGGGGAAATTTCTTGGAGAATATTAACTCAAGGTTATGATTCTCCAAAAAATATTCTTGACTCAAGGATTTTTACTTCACCAAGAGGGTAATCACAAATAGAGGTTTATTTGTTGATGATTATGAAAAAATAAAAGCTATTAAGTAGGTTGGGTGGAAGAGGAGATATCAAATATTTTTTGGAATACTCTATAGTCATACAATATTCTATTACAAAAGAAATTTGGGAAAAATGAATAGATCCCATGGCCAGAGGTTTCCTAATAAGACCTCAATAGAAATGAACAGCGGTATCAAGATGTAATGGTGGAATCTTGGTCATTGAATATATAAACCCTTCCATACTATTATATAAAATTTATTTCAAACAATATTTTAACTCTCATAATTAATACATGATAGTCTTATGAAGAATGATCCCTTACACAAAGGGATGTATAAAGTATATGGTCAAATATGACTAAACATTCCATGTTGTTTAAGGTCAAATGGGATAGACATGAAATAAGAAATTTAAATAGATGTGTTAATTAACTAATGTCATGAAATTTATGTTCTTATAAAAAAGACATTCTGTTATATAGTTTAGATTCATGCAATAAGGACTTCATTCAACTGACAAGGTTCATCCAGTAAGGTACTTCTCTATTGTAGTGAGAATGAATCACATGCATATTAAATGAGCCTCGGGACTCTCCAACTCTATTATATTATCATGTATCATCTTCTAGATTCAATCATAAAATATAAATAATTCTTCGATTGTATTTCCCAAAATTGTGTCGTAGGGACAATAATTGAAATGATCATTCATAACAACCTCCTAAAGTCTCTGAACTCCCATCATCATAATACAATTATTCTCTAATAAAATAATTAAGTATGTAGCTTCTTGATCATTCATAATGTATATAGACCTTGTTTCATATAAAATTTATAGATAGATGAACTTAATTATTTTGTATGATTTACATTTTATCCTTTGCGTGTTCACAATTATAAAGCAGTGACTTAGGTGTCACTGAATCCATTATCCCCTCATAAAATTTTATTTAGAGGTAATACCTTAATGATGAATAAATTATTAATTATATTCCATAACAATTTATGGTAGTGTAAGTTATTATATTTTCCTCTCAAATTTTCAGCTTTACGTCTCTGGATCCTTGGGATCTCAACAAAATTATTTTCTATGGAAAGGCTGAAATATTAAGAATATTTCTCTATTAGATACATGAAAACCTCCCATTTGTTTACATTAGCACAAAGTGCAGGATAAATACAAGGGATGAGTGGGAGGAAACCTAATGGTGTGGCTCCCCTATTCGTAACGGTAGAGGCCATGGTGATGGTCCCTCTCCCAGCGGCAGGAGAGGGACAACCACCGTCCAAAAATGGAGAGGTTTATTCTTTCTTTTCCTTCTCAAAACCGAATCTCCTTCCTCCATTCCCCTACATCTCACTTGGCCAAAAAGACACTGATTTATTGGATCGATTTCCAAATCTTCTTATCTCGACTGCGGAGTTCGTGGTAGCTTCGTCTCTTTTGAAGTTTTCTTGGTTTCTAAGTTTATGAAAATAATAAAACACCATTTTTTGAATATTTTATTGATAATAAATGATATAATTTCCTCACATTGTGCTAAATATATTCATTTATGAAATATTTGGGATTAGATCATTAATTTGAAAATTTGTTGAAAATTCCAGTTTTACCCTTTTAGAATGTATTGTAGTATTTTGAAGATACATATTTTAATATTTATTATATGAACTTAATATTTTTTAATAGTATTCCTAACGTATGTTTATACAACTTTCATTTAAAACACTAGAGATAAAGAGTGCATTTGGATGGATTAAATGGGCCATTAACCCAATGGTGGGCTGGACTTGACAGAATGGACATGACTTCTGTATTTGGGCCATATATTCTTCATCAGGGCTTGGAATGAGCCCATATTTTTAGGAACTCTCTAGGAGATTATTTGGCACAAGTAATCCTTCTGTAAGGCCGTCCAAGTCATTCTTTATAAAGGTCAACATGGTGGTGAAACATGGAAGAAAATATTTGGCCGAGTTTTTCATTTCACATTTAAAAAGTTATGTAACCCTAGCCCTAAAAAACTCTATTTAAAGGGGGTTTTAACACTCTGGGAGGGCTGGTAGAGGAATTGGAAAGGTGTTTCCAAAAAGGGTGTCTCTTTGGGATCCCATCAAAACACTTTGAAGAAATAAGGCTTTGTGAAAACCTCTCTTCCAAAAAGGCTCTCCTCTCCCACCTCCTCTTTGTATTTCTTTTCTTTCATGTTTGTTTCTTGAATTTTTCTTCAAATAATCTTCTGTGTTATTCCATTTTCTTCTTATATTAATCTTATTAATTGTGTTGGAGTCATGAGTGGATATGATATTGTGTTCTACCCTTTCAATCCTTTTCTCATGCAAAACGTCTCCATGATGACTACACCGCCCATGGAAGAGTTGTTCTTTTTAGTAATCGGTCAACCTCTATACTTATTCATTTAACTATTTTAAATAATTGAGCTACTATAATTCACTTAATATGATCCATTAATTGTGTTTTTAAATTGTAATAAACTAAGTAAGCAATTGAATAATTAACACAAAAGACGCGAGGTCGAGATTTTGTGTAAATTGTGAGAGCACGACCTTAATCGGTAATACAAGACCACAGGGGATAAATTTGTAGAGTTCAAATATTATCACTAAACACAATTCATCCTCATTTCTAGGATGTATATGTGCTCTAATTAACCACTGACCATAAGCTAAAAATAGAACAACAATCAAAGCAGGGTGCTGTGATTGCGTGTTCCGAAGCTAGCCCAGGGTTTAAGTAATTCCATCTTTGTTGTTAAGTTAACTATTGTAGGGTTCAAGGGTTAACAAATTATGGGATCATAATTAAGTGGATATTGATTAAAATGATAATAATTAATAAGTAAATTAATAGGTAGAGTTAGACCGATTATGCCTTTTAAAATATTTTCTAAAAAAACATCTTCATGTTGGGTCATTTTAATCGAACTTCATTTAAAAATTAAAAACAAAAAAATGAAATCTTCTTCAAGAAAAATTCATCAAGATTCATAAACGATAAACCCCCTTATCCTTTAAAGTAGTATTTTTATTCTCTTTTATTTTATTTTTACAATACCTTTAATAAGTTGTTTGAATTTACTTCCTCCTTTGAGAGACGACCTTGGTCAACCACTCTACTGCATCTAAGTAACCCAAAATCACACTAATCATTTGAGGGCACCCACAACAGCGCTCTATCAAATTGGTGCCATTTCCAGGGAGGCAAGTATTTATTTCAATCAATTAGAGGTATTTATTTTATTTTACATTTTATTCTCTTCGTCTCTTCTTTCTTCCTTCTTTACCCACTCGGTTTTTTTCTTCTTCTTTTATTGTCTTATACTTCTTTTTGGACCATCAACTCAAACTTATTTTTTTTATTCTACTATGGTCCAATTTCTTTATTTTAATTCATTATCTTATATATGACATGAACTAATCCTAAATATCTATTAGATCTTGACCCTGAGATTGAACATAGCCTTAGGGCACGAATTAGACATTCTCAGTCTACAGGAAGTTTCAATATTAAACCAGTTGGAGAAGTTATCCACTTTCAGACCATTGAAATTGGAAGAAATTCAAATTCAAACATAAAACAAGAACCAATGGCTAACAATAATGGAAATTAACTTAATAGATCCATTTGAGAATTTGTTGCACTGGATATTAACTATCAACCAAATTTTATTGCATACCCAAACATCGAATCGGACTTTGAATTGAAATATGGATCAATTCACCTTCTTCCAAAGTTTCATGGCTTATATGGTGAGGATCCCAACAAAAACATTAAAGAATTTAATGTGGTTTGCTCAACCTTAAAACCAAGAAATGATTCTGAAGATAAAATTTAATTAAGAGAATTCCCATTCTCACTTGATGGAGCTACAAAAGATTGGATGTATTATTTGAAACCCGAAAATGTAACTTGTTGGAATGATTTGAAACGTCTTTTCTTGCAGATATTTTTTCCAGCATTAAGGACCACTTCCATTCGTAAAGAGATATCTGGGATCAAGAAAGCCCAAGGATAGTCAATGTATGAGTACTGGGATCGATTCAAGAAGTTCTGCGCAAGCTATCCGCATCACCAAATCAGTGAGTACGTCCTCATCCAATACTTCTATGAAGGACTCACACCCATGGAGAGGACCATGGTGGATGCTGCAGATGGATGTGCATTGGTGGACAATACACTTGTAGCCGCACGTTCATTTATCAACAAGATGGCCCAAAACACTCAACAATTTGGCGATATAGGTACACCATATATCAGGGGAGTACATCAGGTAAGTCCTTCTCTTGAAAGTCATTTGATTGATACCAAGTTGGTAGAATTGACGACTATGGTGAGGCAGATTGCATTGGCTCAAAATACATCCCAACCCACTCCTTCAAGGCCTTGTGGAATTTTCACTGAGACAAGCCACCAAACTGACTGTTGCCCCAAACTAAAAGAAACATAAGATTGTGCAGCAGTATTCTCTGGGAGACCATATCAGCAACAACAACAACCAAATCCCCAAAAGAAGTATGACTCCTTTGCACAAACATTAAACCAAGGGTGGAAGGATCAATTAGACATGAGGTATGGCTCTAGACAACCACAAAGGTCACCCTTTCAACAAAACTTCCAGCAGCCTCTGCCTTACCAACAGGGTTTCCAACAACCCTAAAGGAGATTTGAAGCCCAATAAATAGCAAGCCAGCAACAAGGGAATCCCCCACCCAAGGTGGATTCTAACACAAATGACCTTTTTAAGAAAATTTTTCTTAATCAACAGAATGAGCTGAAAAGTCAAGGTTTAGAGCTGAGGGATTTGAAGACTCAAATGAGCCAGATTTCCACCGCCCTACATGAACATTTAAATAAGAATTCCGAAAATCTACCTTCCCAACCCACTCCAAATCCAAAGGGTAATGTTAGTTCCATCACATTGAGAAGTGGGAAACAAATTAATGATACATATGTACCTACCATTCCACCGGGATTGACCTCAACTCCAGAGAAACGCATTCCATACCAACTGATGAGCAATCCAAGGAGAAAGATAAAGTTAAGAAAATGATTTATGATGTTCCTCCTTAACCACTTCCTTTTCCAAACCAAGTTTTTCAAATAAAAAATATGGCTGAATAAGCAATACAAAAGGATATTTTGGACAAATTCAAGCATGTATAGATCAACATACCTCTACTTGAATCCATCTAAAAAATCCCGAGATATGCCAAATTATTAAAAGAACTCTGCACCAATCGAAGAGGGCTCAAGGGAAATGAGCGGATCAATCTTGGAAGGAATGTGTGAACACTCATTACACCAACTCTAGTAATGCCAACAGAGTGCAAGGATCTAGGGACATTCACCATCCCATGCACCATAAGGGAGTTGCACTTTTCTGATGCACATTGTGATTTAGGTGCTTCCATAAATGTGATGCCTCACTTTGTATTCTCTTCCTTATAGGTTGGTGAGTTGAATCCGACAAGAGTAGTGGTGTAGTTGGTGAATAGAGTTATGGCATATCCAGTGGGAGTCCATGAGGATGTACATGTCCGGGTAAGAGACATGATCTTTCCAGCAGACTTCTATGTCCCTAATATGGAGGATGATCAGGTAAGTTCCCATGCCCCAATTATCTTATGCAGGCCCTTCCTCAAAACTGCCAAAACTATCATAAATGTCAATGAGGGTAAAATTTAAATGGAGTTTGGAGATGAAGTTGTGGTATTTAATGTCATGGAATCCATGAAGTACCCCTCAAAGGACCATTCTGCTTTTGTTATCTCCCATTTTGAACCACCAAATAAAAACTACATGGAATTTGATTGTCCTATGAATAGGAAGATTATGAGTATTGGTTCGAGTTTGATGTCTAAGAGAACTTCCACACATGTTGCTGATACACAATCCTCTTTGGGTTTTTATTTTTATGTGGAATCATATTCTGATTTTGATCATGTTCACTCTGATTATGACATGGATGTTTAGTATGATGATGGATTTGATGCTTTATTTGCTGACTTTGATGATGTCTATTCTGATACTGATGCTCTTTGTGCACATATTTCAGCTCCTTCAATGTCTCCATCCATACTACACCCTCCTTCATTAGAACTCAAGCCATTTCCACCAAATCTGAAATACTCATACTTGTTGAGTGGTGAGAGATTACCTGTTATCATTTCTAACAATATCCCTTTTGAACATGAAGAAAAGATTTTGAATATTTTTGAGGGAGAACATCAGGGCTATTGGGTGGACCTTGGTTGACATATCAGGTATTAGCCCCTCCATTTGCATGCATAGGATTCTCTTGGAGGATGGGGATAAAGTGGTGATACAGCCACAAAGGAGACTCAATCCCACTCTCCTGAATGTTTTTTAAAAATAAGTTGGGAAATTGCTCGAGGCTGGTATAATCTTTACTATTTTAGATTCTCAGTGGGTAAGTCCTATTCAGGTTGTGCCTAAGAAGAGTGGTGTTACTGTTGTTAAAAATGACAAAGATGAGTTATTTCCAATGAGGGTGAAAAACAGTTGGCATGTGTGTATTGATTATAGGAAACAAAATTAGTCCACTCGCAAGGACCATTTCCCCCTCCCATCTGTTGATCAAATGCTTGAGAGACTAGCTGGGAAAACACACTATTGTTTCTTGGATGGATTTTCTAGATATTTTCAGGTTCCTATAGCTCTAGAGGATCAGTAGGAGACTACATTCACATGTCCCTTTGGCACATTTTCCAACCGGAGGATTCCATTTGGACTTTGCAACACCCCAGGTACCTTCCAGAGATGCATGGTGAGTATTTTTTATGAATTTATTGAGACTTGCATGGAGGTATTTATGGATGATTTTACAATGTAAGGATCATCATTTGATGAATGTCTAAATATTTTGGGAAAGGTATTGAATCGTTGTATTGAGAAGAATCTGGTCCTGAACTTTGAAAAGTTTCATTTCATGGTAGAGCATGACATTGTCTTATGTAATGTAGTGTCAAAACATGGGATAGAGGTTGATAGATCTAAGGTAGACATTATTTCATCCTTACCCTATCCTTCATGTGTGCGTGGTGTTAGATCTTTCCTAGGGCATGTAGGATTTTATCGGCGCTTCATCAAAGATTTTAGTAAGATTACTCTTCCTATGTCACGATTACTTTAAAAGGATGCTGATTATGTGTTTGATGATTCTTGCCGGTCTGCCTTTGATGAGCTAAATAAGTTTCTGACCGCTCCACCTATCATATAGCCCCCACAGTGGGACATTCCTTTTGAGCTTGTGTGTGAGGCCTCCAACATCGCGTTTGGAGTTGTCTTATCTCAGAGGGTGGAGGGACGTTCACATGAGATCGGCTATGCATCGAGGACACTGGATTCAGCCCAATCAAATTACACAACCACAGAAAAAGAGTTTCATTCTGTCATATTTTCATTAGAAAAATTCCGTTCATATTTATTGGTCTCTAAAGTAGTTGTTTTTTCTGACCATGCATCTCTGAGGTACCTCTTGAAGAAGCCAGATGCAAATCCCAGGCTAATCCGATGGATGCGCCTTCTTCAAGAATTTTATATTGAGATAAAGGAAAAAAGGGGTTAGAAAACATGGTGGCGGACCACATGATTAGGCTTACTCACACATTAGAGGATGACACCTTGGACCAGGTACCACTTCGGGACACTTTCCCTGATGATCATCTTTATTCCATCTCAGGTACACATCCTTTGTATGCATATTTAGTTAACTACCTTGTTTCCTCTGAAATCCCTACAAAATTAAAGAATCATCAAGTACAAAAATTAAAGAGTGAGTCATGATTTTATGTTTGGGATGATCCATACTTATGGCACATGTGTAGTGACCAAGTTATTAGGAGGTGTGTTCCTGATCATGAGTTTGAGTTTGTTTTCCAATTCTGTCATACACTTGCATGTGGTGGACACTTTGGACCCCAACGGATAACTAGGAATGTTTTGGACTCTGAATTATATTGTACTAGTTTATTCCATGATGCACATGTGTTTTGTAAGTCATGCTCTCGTTGCCAACAAACTGGGAATATTTCTAGGAGACATGAGATTCCCCAACAATCGATATTATTATGTGAGATTTTTGATGTGTGGGGCATTGATTTTATGGGTTCTTTTCCAAGTTCAAATGGTTTCTTGTATATTTTGGTTGTTATTGATTATGTGAGAAAATGGATAGAGTCCAAGGCCACCAGGATTGATGATTCTCATGTTGTTGTGGATTTTGTAAAGGCACATATTTTTTGCAGGTTTGGAGTACCAAAGGGTATCACCAGTGACCAACGGATAAATTTATGAAATTAGAATCTTGATTCCCATCTTTAGAAGTATGAGGTAACACACAAAACATCAACACTATACCACCCCCAAACAAATGGCCAAGCTGAGGTTTCAAATCGTGATTTGAAACAAATTTTGTAGAAAACTGTGCAGCCAAATAGGAAGGATTGGAGCAAGCGATTGGATGATGCATTGTGGGCTTATAGGACAACATACAAGTCACCCATTGACATGTCTCCATTTTGGATTGTTTTTGGGAAAGCGTTTCATCTCCCTGTGGATGTTGAGCATCAGGATTATTGGGCTATAAAGAAATGAAACATGGATTTGTCCCAAGCTGGAATCCAAAGGAAGCTGCAAATTCAAGAGCTTGAGGAGATTAGATTGTATTCATATGAGAACTCAAGGCTCTACAAGGAAATATCAAAAGCAGCTCATGATATAATGATCCACGAAAGGGAGTTTCATGTGGGAGAGAAAGTCCTTCTCTACAGTTCATGACGGAAGCTGATGCCTGGTAAGTTGCGTTTCAGATGGTTAGGTCCTTATATTGTATCTAATTTTTTTCCTTATGGTGTAGTGGAGATCACACAAGAGGACACTGGAAGGATCTTTACAGTCAATGAGAAACGATGGAAGAGATACATTGAGGGACTTACTACTGATGAAGTGGATTTTATCACACTGCATGACCCCAACATCACTTGATCACATTAGGCTGTTCCTATCCCTTTAACATTGTTATTCTTTGTCCTATTTTAAATTATACATTTCACGTGCATATATCATCTCATGGGTTCACATTGAGGAAAATGAAATATTCTAAGTGTGGGGGAGGGAACATTTTAGTTCAATAATTTGAATTGTTTTCCTGTTTAAAAACAAAAAACAAAAAAATTGTGTTTTTTTTTCAAATTTCATGTGTTTATTTTTCAATTTTATTTGTGTTTTTGAAAATTTTGATCTGAAATAATCCTCATCACAATTTTTAAATGCATATCAATGAGTAAGTCAATTTTTTCCTTGAAACTAAGATTAAATGAATGCTGAAATAACTTTGTTTCAAGTTTAAATATTTTGTAATTTCATGAAAAGCACACCAAATTTTGAATCCCATGACACATGTCACTGTCTTTATATTTGAAATCGCTTTCCTGTGAGGCTTATGAACCATTATTTTCATATTATTTACATTCACCTCACTTCGTGAGAGAACCAAACCATGCTTGATTTAAACAGAATTTGATCTATTCCTATCAAAACTTGAGGGTTTGAGGTACTTATGTTTAAATGATTGAGGAATTTGTTTTGTATTAAAGCCCATATTTCAAAGAATCCATTTTCATAATGGCCTAACATGAACATTTAATCCTTGTAGCCCTTAGAATCCATGCACATCCTGTTAGCTTTGCCACATTACAAGTCAATTTTCCCTATCCAACCAACTCTTGAAGTGAAATTGCATAATCTAGTTGAGCATAAGTGTGGGGGAATCTATCTTGTGTTGTGCTACCACATTCTGTGATACTTTGGGTGGAAAATTAAATTCTGAAGAGATGTGTTTGCGGCAGATGAAAATAATTATATTGAATGTTGTGCCTTTTTTGGAGGTTTCATGACAAGTGAAGTTGTGCCTTTTCTGGAGCTTCTAATTGAGGTGGAAAGCTGTGCCCATCTAGAGCTTTCAAGAAAATGATGTTTGAGAAGATTGACATTTTTGATGCTGAAATGATGAATGGTGTAAACCTTTCATGAATTTTTATGATGATGGAGCTGAATTGATACAATGGGGATTCAGGAGAAGACCATATTTAAGTGAAAATTAGATTAATGCAATTTTGCTTCAAAAAGAGTCAAGCCCTCCTCATTCAGTCTTAGAGTTTTTCACATCTTAATCCTACCAACCGAAAGCTACAGAACAACCCTGAAAAGTCCTCATGATAAACATACGTCCTTGAATCACATCGATTAGCAATATAGGAATTTATCAATCCTATGGTGACCCTTGTATGAGTTTGGATGAGAAAGACATTGCAAAAAATGACATCAGTGTGATAAGAGAAAATTCATGTGAGGTAAGTGTTTTTTTCATGGGAGGATAAATAAATTGAAAATATATTGAATGATATAAATGAAGAACTTGAAATTATGTTTTTTCTATGAGGCATGATAACTTTTGTTTCTTGGTGTGTAATTTTTTGATCTCAAGGACATGTGTTTTAAAATTGGGTTTGATTTGATATTGATGTTTACTTGACATGAGGTTCTGCCTAGCAGTGAAAAAGGGTAAGTGTGGGGGAGTTGATAAAACACTATTTTGTTGAATATTTTATTGATAATAAATTATATAATTTCCTTACATTGTGCTAAATATATTCATTTATGAAATATTTTGGTTTAGATCATTCATTTGAAAATTTGTTAAAAATTCCTGTTTTACCCTTTTCAAATGCACTGTAGTATTTTTAAGATAAATATTTTAATATTTATTATTTGAACTTAATATTTTGTAATAGTTTCTCTAAATTAATGTTATACAACTTTAATTCAGGACACTAGAGCTAAAGAGTGAATTGAATGGAGTAAATGGACCATTAAGACAACGGTGGGCAGGACTCGGAAGAATGGACATGGGTTTTGTATTTGGACCATATCTTCTTTATAATGGGTCAGATTCTGCCCATATATTGAAGAAAGCTCAGGGACAGGATTTTCCACAAATAATCTCTCTGGAAGGCCGACCAATTCATGCGTTTTGGAGATCACCTAGGTGGTGCAACATGGAATAAAATATTTGTCCGAGTTTTTCATTTCACACTTAAAAGGTTATGTAACCCTAGCCCTCAAAAAAACTATTTAAAAGGGATTTTAACTCTTTGTGAGGGCTGGTCGAGGAATTGGGAAGGTGTGGAAGAAAGGGTTTCTCTTGGGAGCCCCTCACAACTCTTGGAAAAAGTAAGGCATTGTGAAAACCTCTCTTCCAAAAAGGCTCTCCTCTCCCACCTCCTCTTTGTATTTCTTTTCATTCATGTTTGTTTCATGAACTTTTCATCAAATAATCTTCTGTTTTATTCTATTTTCTTCTTCTCTTATTCTTCTTACTTTGGTTGGAATCATGAGTGGAGATGAGATTGGGTTCTACCCTTTCAACCATTTTCTCATGCAAAACGTCTCCACGATGACTACACCGCCCATGGAAGAGTAGTTCTTTTTAGTAATCGGTCGACCTCTATCCTTATAAATTTAATTTTTTTAAATAATTGAGCTACTTTAATTAACTTAATATTATCCATGAATAGTGTTTTTAAATTGCAATAAACTATGTAAGAAATTGAATAATTAACACAAAAACACGTGAGGTCGAGATTTTGTATAAATTGTGATGGCGCGATCTTAATCGGTAATACAAGACCACACATGATAAATTTGTAGAGTTAAAATATAATCCCTAAACATAATTCATACTCATTTCCAGAATTTATGTGTGCTCTAATTAACCACTGACCATAAGCTAACCTTAGAACAACAATCAAATCAAGGTGTTGTGATTGCGTGTTCCGAAGCTTTCCCAGGGT
The DNA here is from genome assembly GCA_963277665.1 of Viscum album. Lineage (NCBI taxonomy): Eukaryota > Viridiplantae > Streptophyta > Magnoliopsida > Santalales > Viscaceae > Viscum > Viscum album. The sequence goes on from OY728134.1 coordinate 1,369,957,769, forward strand.
TTAAGTAATTCCATCTTTCTGGTTATGTTAACTCTTTTAGGGTTCAAGGGTTAACAAATTAGGGGATAATAATTAAGAGGATATTGATTTAAATGATAATTATTAATAAGTAAATGAAGAAGTAGAGTTAGATCTATTACGCCTTTTAAAATATTTTCTAAAAAAACATCTTCTTGTTGTGTCATTTTAATCGAACTTCATTTCAAAATTTAAAACAAAAAAATGTAATCTTCTTCCAGAAAACCTTTTTAAGTTTCATAAAAGATAAACCCCCCATCCTTTCAAGTAGTATTTTTATTCTCTTTTATTTTATTTTCAGAATTCCTTTAATAAGTTGTTTTAATTTACATCCTCCTTTGAGAAATGACCTTGGTCATCCACTCTTCTGCACATAAGTAACCCAAAATCTACTAATCATTTGAGGGCACCCAGAATAGCACTTTATCAGCAAATATTCTCATTGGAGGATTCATTAGATAGTTATGTCTTCAATTATTGGGATTTACTGAAAAGTGTGATTGTGGGTATTCTGGACAGAAACCAGATAATCATTTCTTTTTCCTTGGAGGTTTGTCTTATCAAAGCATGGTCAGGTTCCCATAACAGCTATAATGGATATATATTTTACCTATTAATATGGTGTTTAGACTTTCATATGAAGCGGGACCCCCCTACAATGGAAACCTGTGTATGTTTTCCCAACCTTCCAATACGGTTTCAAAATCATACTATTATTAGGATGCTCGAGAACCTTATTGGTAGATATATATGTCTGGATAGCCGCACTGAGTCTCTTTTTCATCCTATCAACCCATGTGTGTCTGTTAGAATGTATGTATTAAAGGTTTTGTTTAAATATGTTTGGATAATTGTTGGTGAGGGGTATCGATTCGAACCACATGTGGTCTATTGAATCCTAGACTGATTTTTGTTATGTTTGAAAGCACCTGGGACACTCAAGGAGTAATGTCAATGGGGATCTCATGAAAATTCAATGGCTCATATCAATAAAGGTTTAAGGGATCATATTACAACTGGTATGGAAGGTAGTGCTCAGGGAATTTGATATCCTAAGGGTCTGTTGCAGGTTCAATCGCCACTACTGGCTTCTGGGGGATAGAGGGGACTGCGGAGGAGGAACGACCTGATAGTGTATCAACGGATCACATTGTGTCATCTGAGTTGCAAGATGGGTTGGCTCAAAGTGTTTTCAAGGTTGTGTATTTGATTATTCCGGACATGTTTAAGGTCAAACATCTAGTGGAGTTTCAGGATAACAACAAAGTCTCTACATTCATTAACAGATTAAGACTAGATTTGGCTGGCCCTGAAATACAGGACAATGTAAAAGAAAATTGTAATGGAAGAGTGGCCGGATATGGTCTGTCTGATGCTACTTGGAGTGAATTTAAAAAGGATGTTACTAATGGGGCTGTGGTCTAAATGGCAGGAGTTGAAGTGGATTTTGTTAATGCCTATTTTGTGGTTGCTTCCTGAGGCATTGATGTCCTGCCCATGGGAAATCTGTCACTCGTTATGGATGACCAAATTTTATCCTGTAAGTAAGGGTGTCCTATAGTAGGGATACAGTACTCAATTTAGGTGAGAAATAGCTTTTAAGGACTTTCAATGGAAGGTCTGAACAATGAACAAGGGGACCCGGACCATGCAAACTAAGTCTATGTGGAGGAGTTCAATGAAATCAGTATGAGTTTTTTTCAAAGAGAAAACAATCCCAAGAAGTAGTAGGAGTAACAGGTGGAGTAAGGGTAGGAAGGATTACTCATCCTTGCCAGCTCCCTTAGAGACTTGTTAAAAAAACAGAAATACAATGAGAAGATGGTCATCAAGGCCATGTGTTAACCGAAACCAAGCGGTATGTGTGAACAATAATTGGATTTTCTTATGAGTTAAAAAGATGAGGTGATAGAATAGGTCATGTTAGTTAATTCATCTGAAGAAGAAGGAGAAAAAATGATTGGACGGTCTATAGAAGTGGTTCTGAATGAGGAGCAATACTCAGGGATTTACAAAAAGAACACGATCCTGGTTGGGGGATTCAACAAGGAGAAGATCAGTATCACAGTATATATACAGACCTGTGATAAGATGGCCTCTACATTTGATGATCTGATAGGGGTTCAAATGAGCACTCAGGTAACCTCTATTTCCCTGAAATTTTTTAGGGATATTATGTCCGGTAGAATTTTGTTTCATTTCAATGAATCTACTTTATCCTTATGTGGTTGACAGTTGGTTTCTAACTTTTACTTAAAAGTGTTTGAAATAAAAATTTAATTTTCAGCCAGTCAACCATTTTTTTGTTGAAAACATTATTTCTCATGTTTGGTGCATATGAAATAATCATCATGGGAATAATTTTCGATGTGGGTGATAGTGTCTTTATCTTTATCAATTTAGAGGAAATATTGAAGTTATTGTTGGATGATGCATTAATGGTAATTTCCTTAGACCGGTTAAATCCAACTATCTTGGGGACTTTGTGTTGAGCACAGAGGTTAAAAAATGTTTGTAATACCCATGATGAGGGGGGAATAATATTAAAATTCCACAAATATTTTCGGTTCATATACTTTACTAAAAGGAGGGACACTATAGAAAGATGATGGAATTTTACCATGGAGAAAACATCCTTGATTCCCCATCATTGTGTTGTTTATTAAAATAGTCCAATATTGTATGGATACAACAAATGAATATGAATATTTTGCCCAAAAATCCTCATGAAGGGGTTTTATTTACTAATGTAACTTTATACTTACATTGTAGATATTTTTATTTTCATACTACAAATAAGAAATATTTTCTTCAGTAGTTATGGTCCTGACAGATTGAGGTGGTTATGTGATGGAGACATGATAACATTCTCTCCATTATAAATGGCCTAAAACATGGTCAATAATGGGATTCTAAGTGAGGACCCCACCAATTGCATATTCATTTTACATTTGGAACATAGTCTATTAAAATTGTGTTCTAAGGAATAAATGGGGTTAATGATTCTTTATTTATAGGTTTTTGTGGTATCACCATTCTCTTATTCATCAATGTTGAGTGTATAGGGTGGGACAACTAATTGATCCTAAAATGATTGTATGAGTATTTGATCACAACTCTAAATAGTTATCTCATTATTCCTTGGTAAAAATAATTTATATTTGGATAAAACCATGTTAATGGAATGATAGTGCCCCATTTCATGAAACTGTTCATTCTAAAAATTCTTCTTTGTCACATGAATAACATTGACTGAGTAAAATAGGTTCTCATCAATAGAATAATATCACATTTAGTGGGATGGTTCCAATTATGTTCGTCTTGAGAATATGATCTCATTTGGTGGGATAGTTCCCATGGTCCCATTCTGTGGGGAAACACCTATTCTTCTAATTATGTGGAGATGAATTCTATGAGATTTTGGACTTTTTATTGAATCCTTAGAGACCCCTATTTCCATTTTTATATCCTATGAAAATTATTTTTGATATTTGGAGTATGAGAAGTAAAATTTGTCTCACTGAATATTGAAGAGGGAGTTGGGGTGACTACTGGTAGATTCAGTTGTGCCTCGGTGGTGGAATGTGTATGATTAATTATTTTTGTATCATATTGTCTTCGAAAATATCATAATCACATATGGATACTTTTTTATCATTCTCCTTCTTTGAGTAGAGTGTTTGGAAAAAAAATTATATTCACCATGGGATCATACCATGATACTTAACCATAATCCACCATTTTTGTAGAAAATATTTTCATTTGAAGTACTGGTGGATCATATGACCCAAAATTTGATGGTATAGGAAATAATTTAAGTGATCACTATAAATTGATTTATCTAGATTCTTGATTTCTAGACATGTAATAATGTTGATCTCTTTGGAATAGATAATGTACATTGGTAAATGATCATTATGGAAGGAATAATATTTTTTCTTCATATTTATAAAGTCACATTGCCTCAATCTTATCATCTAAAGGGTGATTATAGATGTTTCTTCATTCCATAAATTACTTTTCATTGATGGGGGTACCTAATGTGATCTATAACTTTTTATTTGATTTTAATCCCATATACATAATTCTATAGTTTAAAACACTCATAACCTACCAGGGTGCTTCAAGGGGATAGTTGTAGTTAAAAACTCATCCTATAGGTTCTCCATATATATATCTAGTAACTATTTCTAGGGAAGATATATTTACATAGAGTCTGTAATACACTAAAATATTTCAATGAAATTAATTAATCTATCATTCACTCAATTCATGTTACTAGAGAGTTCAATTATTGTTGTATTCCTTAACATAGATCATTATTTTTAGAGTATTCACTAATGAAGATCATCCCTATTTATAATATACAAAGCTATGTGGTTATTATAATAGAAAAATTTAGAACTGTATAAGGTCTATATAATGATTTAGATTTTGTATAGAGATTTTTATTTTAGGGTTTCCAATATAGGGACACACTATGAAGAAAAATTAACGACATTTTGATTCCTAGAGTTAGAAAGAGAATGATTAAAATGAAACCACTCTAGATATGTATTTCTCTATATTTTTATTATTTCTTGTCGGAATTATATACCCTCTATGTGACTAGTAAGATCATCTACTAATTCTAAGGACACTACCACTTATGATTGCACTTGCGTTTGGATATCTTTTTGTACATTTATTGCTGAATTGTTTGAATCGATGATCGGGGACTCTCTTGATCTAGCCTTGGATGAATTTATAGAGGTGAAAATTGATGTTACAATAGTAAATAGAACTATATAAAATCAGTTGTATTGGGTTCAAATGGGTTGGTTGATATAATCACAAGTTTATGAGGTTACTCAATATATTCTTTATGTGATGATAAATCTTAAATCTTTAACGATGTTATTTGAAGGACACATTGTGGATTTAGCCTAAATACCATAAACAGTGGGTATGTTTCGACTAATAAATTAAGTACTGATATTTGAAAAATAATCATTATTTTATTGAAATGATAAATCTTCTGTTATACAAAGATAGTCTCATCGTATTTGGTTGGTGGGTGGGTAGTGGGTGTGGCCATGAATTTTCATTTTCCATTTTCATTGACTTCATGAGTGGTTAGCAGTATAATATTTGAATTTGATCCCAAATTTCATTGTTTAATTCTATACATATGCCTCGTGTTTGTTATTTTCTTTGATAACATCATATTCCAAAACATTAGTTGATTCAATAGTGATTTTATTTAGTGATGTGAGTCCTATAATAAGAAACACAAATTTCATTATAGGAGGTATATATATAATATATGTATAATTCATAATAGCTCATATCATTGGAGATAATTGTGCTGTTCAAAATTACATCATTACTATAGGTTGGGGTGACCCCAGAGATTTCATGGTTGTATCTATGACTTTCTTGGATTTTTGGGATTATATTTTATTGGATATTGGATATGAAACGAAAATAATAATAGGGAATATATATGATTTAATGTTCTCTATCATTTTATGGGTATATTTAATCATTTCAAAAGGCCAACTTTGACAAAGTATAACACTTCAATCTAATAATGTTCTAGAATTATCCCTGATACACTATCAAGATATTTTGATGAGCCTCAAATATTTTGAAAACTCTTGGGAAATAGATATATTTTAACATTGTAGTGGTTGGATTCCCCATATAGTATCTATTTATATGTTCCTTAGTCAAGAAGACTAGTTCTGGAATAGATTCATTTGGATCTTTCTTTATATTTAGATCCATACAGATATGGTGATTATCAATTTAATTGATAAAATTCCACTTTTTGTTATCTTGGTTAATAATCTGTATGTATGATATTTCCTCCTAAATATAATTTATATGGTGGATTTAGGAATTATCTTTCTCTATCGGGAGATATAATATGTTCTTTTATGTTAAGACGAGGGTATCTTGACCCATTAAAATTCGTTTTCAAGGTGTTTTCCTTCATGGTTTTAGTCCCTTTATATTAGCTTACAAAATTTATGAGGTTTTAGTTATCCCATAATGGATGTACCCTTGAACTATTGAATTCAATATATCAAAATATAAGTTCTATATAGGTTAAATGTATAATATTTCCTCAGTGATTGGGATGTTTTAGCGATAAAAGAGGTGTACGACCAAGGTGCCATCATCTATTTGTTTATGGAGGACATCATTGTAGATTGATTTCCCCTAGCTAGTTAGGCAGTTTAGTCCATCATAGTATATTTATAGAAGATTTTATTTATATTCTGAAGGATAATATGAAAATCATCAGTGAAATATCCCCAATATGAATTCATGGTCATTGTAGTTCTTTCATGAGTAAGGGATTTTTCTACATGTTCATCATTCTATTTCCAATGAATTCCATTATTGTGGGAACACTTTAGTTGTTTTGGGTCTAACAAGGATAATTTTATTTCCAAGGTGGTAATCCTATCAACCAACTATGGTGGTGATGATGGAACGTTTTACCAGATGATAGGATTAGATATTTTGGCATCCCATAAATACTTTTTCCCTAGTTTCAGACCCTTTTATAGATTTATGTTATATTCCAGAAATATTTTATAAAAACAATACCAGTAACACTTTTTTGAAATTTTATGATGAATAAATTCATTTAATAGGACACTACAGTTAGGAATTATATTGTATCTCATTTTATACAAGTATATTCTTACTATATAATTTTGAAATTTAAAATTTATTACCATCCAGGTAGGAATTGGGATATAGTGAAATGGGGTTGTAGGGGTTTTGGAATTGGTATAAGACCCATGAGAACGAATTCATGTATATTTATATATAAAGAATCAAAATACATGTATTTAATTAAAATTTAATAAAGAACATCATAACTTTTATGGTCATCTAACTAAGGCCCAAGTTGTTCCTTTTAAGGTTGTGTATCCCTAACCACTACCAAGATGTTTAAATTAATACAAAGTGAAATTCAAAGTGAAAGATACCAAGAAATGGTTTTATATAGGAATTATGTTTAAGTATGAATTTATAGGTTTAATATGATAGGTGATTAAAGTGAATAAATTCAAGGGAACCAAGAGTAGGATCTAAACATAAGGAATTTTAAGGAAGCAAGAGTAGGATGTGGACTCAAGGAATTTGTGACCAAGAGGATAATAAAGACTCTATTCATATCAGTTATCTAAGAGAAGTATCTTGAATCAAGACATATGAGGATACCATGATGAGTATTTAAAATAAAAGTATTTTTTTATCAATGTGGAAGGTTATAGGTATTGGGTGTTTGATCATGTCTTTCTCAGGCTGAGAAGTTTATATTGTGACTCTCACTTTTTCCTGGGGGCTAGTGATGGAAATAAAGTGAGAGAGAAGAAGGCCCAAGACCATAGTCTATCAAAGATCCAAAAAAATGGGTGTGATGGAAGAGTTCCCACAGTATGGAATAATAGGAACCCATGTAGTTGAATTGGGTTAAGCGACATCTAGGTAGATTATCTAGGCTAGTGGGTGCCTAGGTAGAAGAGTGTAGAGAGTTGGCTCCCAGATAGATGACCAAGGCTAGTAGGATCCCATGTAGGACTCATGTGTGAGTGGGAACCTAGATAATACATGATGATTGTGTACAAATACACTATGTATAGAATGGGTGAATCACCAAGGACTTGGTGAATAGGTACCCTTATAGGGTATACATAGATCAACTTGGTGTATCTTTGAGGAATAGGTGGGTATGAACCTTTCTAGGGCTTCATCGGTGTGTCTTGCTACAACTTTGAGGAATGGGAAATTAAGAACAATATAGTACACCTAGGAGTTAATCCATCACTTTAACCTAATTTCATTATTCATCAATTACCTATAGGATTTCATGGAGGCATGGTCAGGTAGTCATATTTTCAATGATCTCAAGTTCTTGTAGACTAAATTATATGTGAAAATGATATGTCATGGGTACTTTAGTAGTAAAATCCTAGACTGGGTGTCCTACTATGTGTAGTTACTAACTATAATAGATTTGGTAAACTAGGAATGGGCATGTGACTGTTTTGAATGGTGAAATATAGAGCATAGATGTGGTATAGAACGAGGCTTGGCATAAACCATCCAGACGCATGTGAGGATTTGGGTGAGACTCATTGCATGTAGTTAGGTGTGATATTTAGTTTTGATTGTAGGTAAAATGATCGAAGGTATGGGCCATTTAGGTGTATAAGAATATGGTTTCATTACATGACCTGGTCCATCTAGGTATTCACTATGATAAGTGTATGATTTTACTTTTTCAAAACTTCATCGTAAAATACCTACTTTGAATAACAATGATAATTTATCCACGATTATATTTCAACATTGTGAACTATCAAATTAGATCCTATGAAATGATTGATGTAGATTTATATTCATTTTATCCATACTAGGTGTTTTACAAATTTAAAATATGTATATATAATCTCTTAAAATGTATCTAAATACATGAAGAAAAATGTTTCCAATAATGGATGAAAACCATGGATAACTCCCAATGGGATGCTATCACTGCCACATCATTGGATTTGGTAGCATTGTTTAAGGAAACATATCCCTTGGTTTGTGAAAAAAAGTTCATTACAAGGATATCCTGGTTTTTCCATCCTCAAAAAGTGTGACACACCTTCTTCTTCAACTCCAATAATGCCATATGATTGAGGCTCATATTACAATAATTGGGGAAAATTGAATAGCACACAATTTTTGGATTTCAATAATTATTTAAGATTAAAAAAAATAAATAATGATTAATGATATTCAAAAACACAACATATAGATAATAAACTCTCATAAAATCAAATAAAATCAAATATTTCTTAACAAAAAAAAATTTATCAAGAGAAATAGGCTTAGGAAAAACGAATTCTAATTGATTTTTATTAAAAATAAATTAAAGATAAATATCACATTTTTTGTATCTATTATTAAGTAATGTCTAATATCATTGTTCTTTGTTCTGTGACGGCTGATTGGATTTTTAGAAATTTTAGTATCACTAGTTTCATCACATTTGATAGTAACATTATAAAAATTTAATCCAATGTCCTTGAAAGCATGTTTTCTCCCCAACACATGAGCCTAAAACTATATATGAAACCATATAAAAAATCATGAAATTCATATGAGATGAATACGTACGGAGGATTCTTGAAGATTCTAGTTAATAGTTTTACTTATAATCTAATCCTTTATCTTAATTATAAACACTACAAAATAATCTTGCATAATTCCTAATCATTACACAATGATCATCTGGATTACTCCTAAACTCTTGTTTGGATCCTATAATAGAGTAATTAGTGTTCCCTTAACTAATTTTCAATCCTTGTTTATAAAATACTAGTTCAACTCTATTTTCATAGTTAAAACCAGAAATTATCATTCAAGGATTCCTTTATGGTTTAACATTGATGCTATGAGATTAAGGAAGAGAACTCAGTTATACATCCATTACATCTTCAAACCCTATCACATTCATCAAAACTATTTATTTTAAAATCTAAATGAAAATATTTTAAGGTTCTAGGATTTCTATTTACTACACTCTAGGTTTCTCTAGTTTCTAACTCTTTTGGACATTATTTTATATAAACTTGTTCCTTGTTTGTATTCCTTTTAATGTTGATAGGATTATCAAGCCATTAGTTGTTAAAATAGTCGTCAAGGTCATCAGTAGTAGTTTTATTTTGAATAAAAGGAAACATTTCAATAAATTTCACAATAATTGTTTCATATACTATCCTTGCTATTTTTAAAAAACTCTATAGGATTTCGAATAATAATAATAACAATTAATATTTTTTCATTGTCCTTTAGAAAACATTTCAATGATTATCCATATCATTTAATATGTATTCCTTAAATCATAAAAACAATTAAATATAAAAGTTTCATTTTTCTCATATTTCATAGCTTATAATGTTTTGTCTTCAAAATAGGCTTTATTAAAACTCTATTTATGACATAGAAAGCTGTGTTAACATAATTATCTAAAAAATAGTTTGTAAACTATATTCACAGAACATGTATATAGATATTAAATCCTCATTCACATTTCACCTTTCAATAGTAGAATTACATTGAGATGTTACGGGGGGAAATAATGTATCTTTAATACCCCGATTTATATAAAATGAGTTAAACTAATTACATTCAAATTCAACTCTATGTTATCCACTTAAAAAACAACATTGGTATTATTTTCATTGTGAAATAGTTTTCCAAAATCTCAACAGACAACACATGATTCACTTTTAAGCATCAAAAAAATAAATCCAAGTAAATCTTAAGAAATCATTATCCAAAATAAAAATGAAAAATAAGTACCATTATGGATTCCATCTCTAGATTGTCTAAATAAATTGATGTGGATATAATTCAAAGTACTAGATGTATCAACATCATAAATTGATTAAAAAAATATTTTTTTTTATTTTCCTTTTAATAGGAATCACATAATCTCTTTTTATCCATGTTCATATAGAAAAATTAATAATCAAACAGTTCATAAAAAAATTATGAAATAATATATATTACAAGGACAAAATATTCTATTCCAAATATAAGATTCCCTAATTTTACCAACCAACAAATATATATTAATCTACACAAAAAATCCTTATCAACATTATAATAACTTTTAGTTTTAGGTTCCTAAAACCATTTTTATTTATCCTTAAAAATTGAAAAATAATTATTGATAAATAAATATTATAAATTTCATCATATTGTTAAGAAATACTTTCTAGAATGTTATTTAATCTAACAACATGTATAAGTTTGTTGATGAACAAAACATCACAATTTCCAGCAGATCAAACTCTAATAATCCTTTCGTTTTTCATTATCCCCAAAAAGTTACATGGCCATCATCAAAATTTGATAAATTTGTAATAGGAAAAACCTCCACTAATATATCATGAATAGTAACTTCTTAAATAACATTTTTTGTTTTTTTAATGACTCATTATCCATAAAAATATCATAAAAGTGGATGTTTCTTTATTTTTATTTTTTTGTTCCATCTATGATAATAATAGAATATTTAGGAAATTAAATATTCTTATTTTGATAAAAAATATAGGCTTAATAATAGAGAAGTCTTTATAACTGAGGGAATCATAAATTGAAATCATTATCATAATGTCCAATAATTTCATAGCGAAAAAATATCATAAATTCTTTGTTAAATAAATTAATGATTTAAATAACTACCATATATATTTGCATTTTGAATATTTCTTCTAATACCTTGATTATTATTATCATACTTATTACTACCATGATTTATATTGAGGTATTTCTCCCTATGATTAAACTTACTAGTATCCAAATTTGAAGTAGAAATTTTAGATAATAATTAATTTATTATAATATCATGATTAACATAATAATATTTATCTTTATCAAATTCATATTTTAACACTAAAAGAAATAAAAATAAGGAATTATTATTATTAATAATATAAAGAAAAGATTTTCTATGATATTTTATTATTTCTTTATGTAACCATACTTATCTTCAAGCATGGAAAAATATTCACAAATCTCATCAAATGAGAAAAAAATCCATTATAGGTATAGGTGACCAAAATATATGTATCTATTTAGTCATATCCCAAAAAAACATGTGGTATTACTGATTTGCCTACTCAAATTTAGTATAAAAATTAGATATATCACTAAAATATTTATAAAAAATCTTACTATCTTTCATTTTAATTTTTTCTTTTCTTCTTATAACCTATTCTTTCATGATATTTCCTTTCATATTTATTCATCTATTTTAGTTTATGAAAATAAAGATTTATAAGTATAATATTTTTATACTCAAGGAAAATAATTTAATTAAAATTTTTGTGATTCTTCGGGAATTTATTGACAGCCTATTTACATCCATTTATCCTCTTATAAAATTTATTTAATATTTTTAGATACAGATAATACCAATAAATAGATCAATAGAATTTTTCCTTCATTGGATGAGTCGAAAAATATTTATTTGAATATTTTATCATCTTTTGATGTTCGGAATTTAAGAGTAGCACTATCTATTTTATGATTTATGATGATCTAAATAAATTTTCATTTAGGTTCCATATATCATAATAATACCATTTGGATTATTAATATTTTGATCTTAAATGAGAGTATACTATCTTATTATATATTAAATACCACTCTATTCTACAAGTATAAATCTTATGAATATTAATGTATGGTCAGATTCAGGTATAATATGTCCCAAAAAATAATTTTTGATGATAATTTGATTAACCATTCAATTATTTTTATCAATTATTTCTACATAAAACATTATTAAAGTATCAAAATTTATTTCTGTAAAATTTTACCCCAACTATCTTACATTATCTGTTCCTTCATGAGTAACTGAAATATATTATCATATATAATAAGAATTAATACATTTATAATCATTGTTTATTTCATCATGGACAAATACACTGATAATATCATTTATATATATGGAATCAACATCATATTCATCCCTTTGTTTAGTAATTTATAGTTAAGGATTACAGGGATGAGTTTTTTAAGTCTTAACTACTTCTATATAATCTTTCAAACAAAAAATTTTAAGATAGATAATCATAATTATTTCTAGAAACCCTATTTATTAACATTTATATAAGGTTTTGTAACTATAAAAATACCTTCCTTTTGATCATCCTTTATATAAATAAAATATATATTTGATGGAGTTCAATGAACCAATGTGGAAAACTCAAAATATAAACCTTTATAACAAGTGTTTAACCCATTATATTGATTACAGTAACTCAAGATATTGTGATTTGAGTTCTTGAATTTAATATTTATTAAAATATAACATCTATAATTAAATAATACTATTAATATCATCTATTCTTAAATCAAATTTTCATTAAAAAACCAAAAAATTAATGTAAAATGTATGCAAAATTTGTAGTGGTTCAGGTTCACTTATATAATCATATACTCTACTCCACAAACATGTAATATAGGTTTGTTAATTTTATTAATTCCACTATTCAATGGATATTTATAGCTTATTTCAAGTATCTAACACATAGACGTTACAATTGGAATAGATTTTATTGAGATCTTTACAACAAGACCTCTCCCATATCCTTACAACCATATATAATATAAGAAGAGTTCGATCATTAAATATATATATATATATACAATATTTTTGTTATGAATAGCATCAGAATTGTTTTTATAAAAAAAACTTATAAAATTTGAACCTCCTTCAAAATAATATTCATATGTATATGTTCTAAAGAGATTTGTGGTCATGATATTTCAAAAACACACAACATAATTAAGTCCATATCCATCTTTTTCATTCTTCTTTTTAGTATTAAATCATGTAAATTAATATTGAGAATACTTTTAAAAAAATTATCTTCATTGAGTAATATATTTTTTGACAGTATGAGCAATGGGAAGTGCAAGTAAATTAACAAAAAATATTTTCACAATATATTTATTAACTCTCGTGATGGGACATTTAAGAAATATTTTAAAATTAATCATGTCAAAGGATTCCATGATCTTCCCATTGATATTAGTAAACCCCTAGCATATTATATAAATATAGTATTCTAGAAAATAACCAAATATATACTCAGTCAAACCTTATCTAGAGGTTTATAATGTTGTTAAGAAACTATTTCAATGCCAAAGAATATTTTCACAATAATTAAATACTAAAATCTTTATGAAATATCTTTATATTTGAACCACAAATAAATAATCATAATTCAATTCTCCATATAATTTAAAATTCAAAACATACATGTTGTGTAAGAATAAATTTACCTTTATTGAATCAATATATGAATAAATGAATTTTTTATTATTTTTAAAAATAATTAATTATTCAAATAATAATAACTTCTAAACTGAACTATCTATTTAAACAAAATACTTTTCAAGATATAAGTTACATATAAATAAACTGAACCATGAACAAATCATATATGAATAAATCATTCTATGTATCATAATTTTCATCACTGATTTCCTTTACATAATAATAAACTCTAGATTCAACAAACTACATAATAATAACTATTAACTATTAAAGTTTTTTTACTTGTAAAGATACATCATGTAACCGTACTTTACAAATTTTTCTGCTTACTTATGAATAAATCAACATTATCATATGATTTATATTGATATTATTTTTCACAAAACATTCCCAAAGAATAATCTCAGTATTAATTATCATGGAAAAAATCTTAAATTACTCAACACATAACCTATCATATTCATTAGTAAAACAAAAAAAATGGGAATCAAAACAAATGATATATCGAAGAACAATAACTTCCCAACAATTATTATGCTTTGGATTGATGTTCCTAATGTGTAAAATTTAAAATAATATCCTCTAGTTCACCATGGAAATTATTTTCTTTTATGATTTATTTTCAAAAAGAACAAATTAATATATAGATATAAATGTTATGATCAAACAGATCGTGAGAATATATACACCTTGATAGAGTGATTGGTTTACTTCAAATTCATTGAATATCGTGAAAATAAATATAAAAAAAATCACATATGTAATGGAAATAGAAATTAGAAAATAAATATGGTGAAATGACTACTATGTTACTCAAAAAGGGTTTTATACTATTAATTTAACTATAATCCAAAAAATTGGTGAAAAAACATAATCTCTCTTTTGGTTTCCTTACTTTAATTATTTCAAAAAAGTTTAAAATTTATGTCTTCTTAATTTTTAACTGAACTACTTGGGTGTAGAATAGTGTAAGTATGAGATATTTCCAATGATAAAAGAAAAATAAATCTCAATAGTATATTTATGGATTATTTTTAACCCTCAAAATATAATAATAAAAATAATCAAAGTAACTAAAAACAGAAATCGATGTTTCTAAAAACAATAAATTAAAGTATCAAGTAAGAAACTAATTTAAAATGAGCGTTTTCCCAAAAAAGTGTTGTTCTCCATATTTATTAAATTAATTGAACTGATTATTATCAATATTTTCCATGGGAAATCAAGTTATTTATGATAATATCTATTGACTTTTCATAATATAATTTAAATCTTTTGATTAACGAAATAAAATAAACAAAGACCATTATGTTCAACTTCAAAAAGAAATTGATAAATGCAATTATCACTCATAGTTTAATCCTATAACTTTCTGTATAATCTCATATAAAAATATTTTTATTAATATTTTTATTAATAATGAGATATAAAATGAAGTTTCAAAACTATTCCTAATAAATTTAGTCTTCTCATGAATTAAGTCAACTAAAAATTTTGTACTCATACTTCTACACTTTATTTCTTACTCCTTAAGAAACCATCCACTCATGATTAATGATGAATTTTACAAGAATATACATTTAATATTAAGAAGTAACTTTAATAACAAAATAATGTATTTTTAATAGAAAAATAAGGATAAATAACAAATAAAAATTAAAAATAAATAAAATAAAATATTCAAAATGATTAGTTTAAAAAAGGTTTCTGAAATGTAAATTTGATTCAAAACAATCCTGAAAAATAAATAAAATCTAACACCAATAAGAAATTTAATCTAAAAATAAAGAATTACCTAGTATTTATAAAACCTATAGAACAATAGCATAATACCTTATTTCTATGAAAATATGGTTCTATCTAAGATAATACAACAATATATGTAAAAAATATCTAAAATTGTAACTTCTTTATATATCGGTTGGACCATGGTTAACTTCAGATGAGTTGAGTTGGTCACCACCGTAATCATTGAATTTTTATAATATTTATGAGCTATAAAGTGGGGGATAATTATAAATCTATATCTTTAATCTCTATTTCTAAATATTTTGAAAATGGATATATCAGTATCACTTAATAAAAATAAAATTAATGGCGCTCCAGCGAAAATGGGTTCCCCACTCTATATGTGGTTTTGGGTGTTTTCCTTTACTCTTATTAGAATGAAATGTCTCATGGACTATACTATAGAATAATAGTCAATATGGTTTTAATGTTATATCCTCGTATACCACTGTCGTCTCCTCTATGTAATAAATACTTTGAAACTACTCATGGTAATTTACATGAAATAACCATAGTGAGGTCAAGAGAACACCATGACATGGCTCTATTAAAATTATTTCCTTTTTTCCCAAAGTTCTCTTAATCAATTCCAATGCTCAATTATTCTGAAAAGTATTAAAAATAAGCTTAATCAAGAACAATATTCCTTATTTAACAATAAAAAACCAATGAAAAAATAATTATAAAAACAAATTGTCAATTTTATTACCTGGGAAAATATATTATCAGTTAATAAATATAATAATATTCTCAATTGGGAAGGACCTTAAAACTTTTATTGTTGTGATTTTTATAGAATTGATCGAACTAAAAAAATTATAATTTTAAAAAATTACATTTTATAAGATGGTATTATTGATTTAAGTGATGTAAAATAAAGAAAAATAATATGTTTTTATTTTAAATGATAACATTTTAGATATCAAAACAGCATGCCCCTACAGTTATGGTCCAGTATAAGGGGTTAAACACTCAATCCTAAATTTATGGATCTCAATGTACATGGGTTATACTTCAGCATATTAATCTCATTCCTAGATATTTAACTCATCACACAGTGGTGGGAAACATCATGGATGACACATTTACCTAGTTGGATTGTGGGACACATTTGAGACTCCGGGTCTAGTCTTTGTTTTGGTGAGGGAGGGTTCCATTGGGAATAGGATGTCTTATATGGGTAGGGTAAGGTTTATGTTCAAATAATTTTCTCCAAAATACATATTTTTAATAATAAATTATTGATATAAAAAATACAAAATTTGTGATTAAAAATTAAATAATATATAAAAAAAATTCATCAAAAATTTATGGTAATGGATAATATATATTTTATAAAAAACAAGAGGTGATTTTTTTTGATTCTATGATTGAACTAAAGTGTTTATTTACATTTATTATTCATTTATTTGAGTTTAGATAATATTTAAAAATATGTGTATTTAAATAAAAAAGGATGATTATATTTTTGTAGTTGTTATTTTATCCCAATAAAAAATATATCTAGAAAAAATAGAATATTTTTTTTGAATTATTTTATATGATAAATAAAATTATTATGTTATGATATAGTTCACAACACATCCCTTCTATGATCCAAACTACATAAATATTTGTGATAGGAGTGTCCCCTTAAGCCCACCTCTAATAGGCCCAGGGCGGGTCACTATCACTAAGGATATAAAACATAAAACATGGGAGGCATTTCAATTTATAATCATAGGAAAAATAGAATGTCCATTAATCAAGTCCAACTACATAAAAAAATTCAACTCATATCTTAGAAATGATATAATATGCATGTTGTATCATATAAAACAAATACAATGTCCACAATGTATATACCCAAAACCCCTCATAAGGTGACAAATCCAACATTAGTCGAACTACACTTCATGAGCTACAAATTTCTGGTCTAGTCATTAATGAACCAACCCAATCAACCTAACATGTCACCCAAGATGGATTGTCCTAAGACCTAATGTGCATTCTTGATCACCATGGGTTAGAGAAAATCACATACATATCACATGTAAAACCATGGGAAGTAATTTACCATGAAAGATCACATAAAATTTCTCATTTATAACAAAAATTAGATAAAAAAATTAGAGTACACTGGGGAAGAAAATTACAAATCTATGATATATACAAGGAAAATATAAAAAGTCTGAACCTAAAAGAAAAACCAAACAATTTTAAGACCAATTATTTATGTGACAAATTGTTTCCATAATTATAAAACACTATGAGAATGAGAACAACCAAGAGAATATTTCATGTCACATGGATGACTTCACTTTAACTATAACCTTCAAACCCAAGGCTAAAAACACTCAAATAAAAAATTATAGTGTGAGAACTAATCCAATTTTGATACCACCATGTAATCTATATAATGTATATCACTATGAATGTAACGACCCAAACATTCCTTAATGAAAATTCATATTGATATAATTAAATTTATTATTATGAGAAATGGTTATACAACATATTCCCTTCTTTGGTTTTATTTTTTTGGATTTTAAAATAGCATTAAGAATTGTGATCATTGCTAATATAGTTGTTTAATAGTGATCACTTGATTAGTATAAATATAGGGCTTTAACAAATCCAATTTACACAGAAAAAGGAAGTGATGGCCTTATCTAGTAGAATTTCTCCATATGAAGCCCATTTGTTAGATCTCAGGTAGGAGGTGGCTTTACTGGGATTCTCTCTTGACCAATCCCAAGTCGAGCTTTAACATGTTAAGCTATAGCGGAACTGCCTACATGGGAAGTAGAAGTTAATAGAGATTACCACTCGGTCAATGTTATCCGAGCCACCCCAAGAGTCTGTCACATCTAGAACCTTACCCATTAGTCTTATATAGGTGTTATAAGGGGTTATGTAACAAGACCATATAATTATGATTATTTAGATTATTTTATAGAGTATATACTTTCATTTTATTATTGTTACTCTATAAATTGTTCTTAAAGAAAAAAATAGTATTTTAGTTAATATTAAATTAAGAAATCTATTTTGATGAATTAATGGATTTTTGAATTAAATAATTTCTTAATGAAATTTTATTACTAACTTACTTTTTATTTTATATAAATTTTCATAAAATTTTTATGAATACAATTGTAATTTTTATTAAGGTTTGAATGCAGTTTTTGTCAAAACCCTTGAATTTTTGATAAGTTTAGGTTTTTATTTTTAAATTATAAATTCAAATATTTAGAAAACTATTTATATAAAATGAACATTATTTTTGTAATGAGGACATCGAAATTATCTAACGGAGAAGTTTTCATAATTTTCTGTGATAATTAATTTTTTATGAAAAAATTAAATACCGTTTAACTATATAATGTGTTTTATGACATCATAGTGACCCAATAGTGATGTAAAAACACTATAAATGGGTTTTTGGACAAAATATTTTTTTCCTTTAAAATAAAGTAATTTTAGATTTGTTTGATTAATTTTATGGTGCCTTAGTGGAACCTCCAATACTTATAAATCATTTTAACTTTTATAATGATTTCCTTGAGAGTGTGACTCACCACAAATAAGAAAGCCTAATATTTGAAGAATGTTGGCTATTGGACTTATAAAATAATGTTTTCCAATACCATTTTTCAAAAAACATGGTCAAATACCATGGGTTGGTTTGTGTTTTTTATTAGTTTAATGTGTGGTGTCCAAAACCTAATTAATAATGAATTCCCTCTCTTTTCCTATATAAATCAATCCAAGATCCTACTTTTCATCACTAAAATCCTCCACTACATATAATCCTCCCAATGTTCCCCAATCACCCAATAAACCTCTCTCAAGCCCTCCAAGCCTTTGGGATCACACTTCCAAATAAGGGATTCATTCTTTTCTCATTTTGGTCCAAGTTACTTTATATTGTTATACCCTTTTAATTTCAATTAAAAATATTTGGGTACGATTTCAAACCTACCATATACTTACCTAATTATTGTTTAATGATTAGATACCCCTTTCTCTCCCATTAATCCCTCCCATGCACACGTGTTACCATACCGAAATTCCGTAAGGAATTTCTGTCTTCTCATTTGTATTCAAGAAAGTATTTTAAATTATTCTTATAAATTCCATTAAATATGTTCAGATATTATGTTACATGACCCAATTACTTTTCCATTTCATTTAAAAATGATTAGATACCCCTTTCTATCTCATCAACCTATTTTATGATTTCTATTGACATCGTTATGATGCTGATGTTATACCAAAATTTCCATGCCAAAATCATCGTGTAAGTGAATACTATACCCAATTCTATATCAAGGGTATTCACATTTATGCACATGTATTTGTTTATTTAAGAATTAAATTAATGTATTACACATCTCTTATTCATGGAATAAATTATGATTTTCAATGAATTCATGTTGAATGATTTATGTGGCACACTTATGCATGAAATAAAATGATTAAGAAGGGTGAACCCTGGTAGCGCTTCAATGCATTAGGTAATGATTAGTATCATGATAAGTAAAGTTAAATTAGGGTTTTAATCATTATAATTCATGTGAAATTAGGTTTTACTCATGCTCCATATGCAATGAGCCTTGGCTCATGTTAATATCATGTTAAATGTTGTTTCCACATTTCCATGTTATGATAAGAATGTTATATCATGCCTTTATGTTCATGTTTCTCTTCTGATCCATTGATATGCCTATTTACTAACATGTACTGTATTATTTATGTTATTCCTTGTTTTCTCCCTTACTTGGATTTATATCTCACACTTTTCATATGCATGCCCTCCGGTTATCCCATGCAAAGCTAAGTACAAAGGAAAGTGTATGGTCATGAAAAAGAAGTGTTCAATAAAGGTTTGTATTTAATGTTTTATACTATTATGTAATATTCATAATCCCAAAATAAACTAGATCTCTTGATATTATATTTTGTATCAAGTGATTTATTAATATAATAAAATATGTTTAAGTGTGAAATAAATATTAGGGTTGTTATAGTTGGTATGAGACGATAGTTTTAGTTATTTTTTGGATTAAGATTAGAAAAACCTAGGGAAAGCGTTAGGGATAAGACTAAGTAAAACAAAAACATCCCTAAATTTTGGTGAGTATTGAGTAAGTGGTTTCTCAAGAAAATAAATCCATATCTAGATACGAGTAGGCAGAGGTAGCTCTGGCATATATATATCTAGGGGTAAAACCCAAAAACACCACTTTTATCTAGACTCGAACGGGAATTGGTGCACAACAATGGGCCATTATGTACTATTGTTTACAACACTCCCATGGGATATTATTTGGTAAATTCACATGCATAGTATGAACCATTTTTATGTGAATAAAAAAATGGCCCTAAGGATATATTTTGGAAAGTAGATCAAGGATAACATAGACTGAACCCTATAAATTCATAAATTGAGGAAATAAAATTAATTTATAAGTCATCTATTTTAGTATTTGGATTACCCATTATGTGTTACCCCTAACTTTCCCCTCATTCCAGCCAATGTATGGTAATAGGAGGACTCGGGCTAATAACCGATGCAAAGATCAATGTGACGACTGTTATAATGAGATGCCAAATCCAATGGGAGTAGGAATCGTGAACTTTATCATGATATACTTTCAATTAACCCATGTTTTGTATATAAACATAGGTCAATATGAACATTAATCCCATCCTAAAAAAGAACAAGTCACAATTGAGAGCCTCATGCGATAAAGGCCTCCTACTTTTAAGGGATCATATGATCCCAAAAATGTTGAACAATTGATCATATCCATTGAAATGATCTTCCCTATCCTTTAATGTTATGAACAAGAGAAGGTTATTCTGGATGCTTATTGTATAGTGGGAGAATTTTCTCCATGGTGGACATTGATCAAAAATACGAATCATGGGGATGATATCGAGGTGTTGGAATGGAAGCATTTCCAAAATAATGTTTTTTGTTAAATATTTTTTGCGCACCCTCTGACTTAAGATAGAAAGGGTTTTCCTTGACCCCATGTTAAAAAGATTAAAAATACATAGGGAAGTATGAGACAAACTTTACAAGGCTTTAATGATACGCCTCCGGCTTTGTCTTTACACCCGAATGAAATTATGGCTGCTTGTTTGGTGGGCTAAAATCTAGCCTACGGAAAGCCCTGAAAATCTGTGACTTTGCGAGATAGGAGTAAATTTTTTGATGTTCCCTTAAAGTCAAAATGTAGATTGATGAATCACATGGGTATAATGGGGATAATAAGAATAAATTAGTCATTAATTCTGGTGGTCCGATGAATAAATCTAGCTGTTCTATGAAAATCTGGCACCCCACTTGACAAAGGTCCAGAAAGAAGAACCCTGAAAATTACCTAAAGGGGACAAGGAAATGATTTAGGTGTAGAAGATAATTTCCCCTGGCCATTAACTATCGAGAAGAAAAACCTGTGGATGCGATAGAGGAGAGGAAAACATTGTTCAACCCTCAACGCGTTGTTCATTACTTCAACTGCAAATAACCTGGGGACTTTAAAAACCATTTCCCTTTGATAAGGGTTTTTTGAGGCACCCAACAACCTCCCAGGAAGCAAGGGTGAGGTTCTTCCATCACTACCGCTGAATTGAACCCTACAAATGAATCGGTGATATGTATTCTCATTATTCATTCAATAATAGAGAATTTAAATTTTGATTATGGTTATACACATTATTTTATATCCTGAATGTTTAGTATAAAATTCCTAAAACCACCACAAATCATGGAAGTAAAGATTTCTGTGAGAATGAAAAATGAGGAAATCATTTCATCACATGAATATAACTCCCCCCTATCATAATTTGTGGATTGAACTTCCCGGATAAACTAGTCATACTTCCTATGGTGAAAGTTTATTCAATTCTTCACAGGTACTGTATTTCCATATATAGATCCAATATAAATTTCAATGACAGGGAAATCACACTCCATATAGTGAATCGAACCCTGATTCTGTACATGTGCAAGGAGGAGGATTAATCTTATTTAGCACTATCATCTCAAGCATGGATATTACATCCCTATGAGAATGTATATCTTTCTTGGATGATTGTGTCTAATGAGGATACCACCCTTGAAGACATGCCTATTGTGAGGGAATTCACTGAAGTGTTTCCCAAGGAATTTACTAGTCTTCATCCTGGAAGAGATTTTGAATTATCAATTGAACTTATACCTGGGGAATTGACAATATCCAAGACTCTGTATAGAATGGTTGTTGTGGATCTTGAGGAGTTGAAGAAACAACTACAAGAAAATATGGATAAAGGGTTTATATGCCCTAGTGCTTCACCATGGGGTGAACCAGTCCTCTTTGTCAAGATGAAGGATGGGCCAATTTTCTATTTAATTGATTATCGTGAGATAAAAAAATCATGATAAAGAACATGTATCCTCAGCCCCAAATTAAAAACTTTTTCGATCATCTATATGGAGAACAATACTTATCCAAGGTGGATTTGCGGTTAGGATATTACCAAGTAAGGGTCAAGAAGCATGATATCCCCAAGACTACTTTTCATACAAGGTACGGGAACTATGAATTCATAGTAATGCCTTTCACACTCTCTAATGCTCCAGAAATCTTCATAGACATGATGAATAGAGTCTTTAGATATTACCTTGAATTATTGTGGTAGTCTTTATAGAAGATATTCTAATATACTCCAAAACCAAGGAGGACCATGAGGAGAATCTATGAACTATACTATAGACCTTGCGAAAGGATAATCTCTATGCAATGTACAACACGTGTGAGTTCTGGTTGAAGGACGTCTCATTCTTAGGTCATATCATCACCAGAAATGGGATATCATTGGATCCCTCTAAGATGGCTGTAATTGAGGGATGATCTTGGCCAACATCAGTGTCTAATATCTGTAGCTTCTTAGGGTTAGCTAGATATTATCACCTATTTTTGTGAAATTTTTCACGATTTTCCAACCCTCTTACCAAGCTAAATTGAAATAAAGTAATTTTTTCTTGGAGTGATGAATGTGAAGAGAGCTTCAAGGAGTTGAAAAATAGGTTTATCAATGCGCCCATTCTCACACTACCCAAAAGTGGGTAACTATTTTTGGTATTTAGGGATGCTTTGAAGAATAGAATGGGATGTTTATTGATAAAAAATTACAAAATCATTTCCTATGCATCAAGGCAATTGAAAGTTCATGAGAAAACTACCCAAAAAATGATATGGAGTTGGCTGAAGTAATCTTTTCTTTAAAAATTTAGTGACATTACCTCTTTGGGGGGAAGTGTAAAATATATACGGACTAAAAAATCCTCAAGTATATATTCACATAGAAAGAGTTGAAACTATTAAAATGAATATGGATATATGTGATCAAATACTATGACTTATCAATCTATTACCACCCTAGGGAAGTTAACAAGGTGGTAAATGCTCTATGTATATAGGAACCAACGATTCTATTAATGATGAGAATTGAAAATGATCCAAAATTTTTATATTTAATGAAGATGGACATGGGAATCATAAAAAATGGAAAATAATCAATTATTTCACAAATTATTCTTCAAATATCTCTTTTGTAAAGGTTGAAGGATGCATAAAAGGATGATGTGGGAACCTAGAAGAAAGTGGAAACTATCAGAAAAGGTAAATCCTCAGAGTTGAATGTTAATAAATAAGGAATTGTGATATTTTGTACCAGAATATCTGTTTAATAAAATCCAAAGTTGAATGAACTTTTGAATGATGCACATAGTTAGAATTTATCCATTCACCCAGAAAACAAAAAGATGTATCGAGATCTCTAAGAGAATTATTGGTGGGATTACATGAATAAAAATATCACTGAGTATAAATCAAAGTTCCTGGTATGTCAGAAAGTGAAGGCTGATAGGTAGAAGTTTAAGGGGATAATGTAATCATTACCCATACCATCATGGAAATGGGGGAACATCACCATGGACTTTTTCACCAGACTTCCAAAGAAAACCAAATGACACAATGTTGTCTAGTTTGTTGTAGATCATCTTATAAATACTGGTCTATTCAATGCAATTTGAGAGGATTACTCATTAGATCAACTGGAATAGATCTATTTCAAAGAAGTGGTAAGGATGCATGGAGTACCACTATCTATTGTATCCGATCGAGATCCAAGATTCTCTTCTATGTTCTGTAGGAGTGTTCAACATGATCTAAATACTGAGTTGAACATCAGTATAGATTATCATCCTCAAACTCATGTCCAATATAAGTAGACTATCCAAACACTTGAGGATATGTTGATAGAATGATCAATATAATTCAAATGAGGATGGGATAAACATTTTTCTCTGCTTGAGTTCTCTTACGACAATAGTTTCCACTCAAGAATCCAAATGGCTCATTATGAAGCCCCGTATGGGACGAGGTGCAGAACACTGATATGTTGGGATGAAGTTGCAGAGAGAAAACTCATAGGTCCAAAAATTTTCAACGAAATAGTAGAGACGATTAATACCATCAAACAAAACATTAATTCTTCCCAGGGTCGATAAAAGAGATATGCTGATAATCATTGACGAGACCTATAGTTTGATATCAAATACATGGTATTCCTTCACATATCACCGTGGAAGAGTGTTATGAGATTTGGTAAGAAGGGAAAGATTATTCCAAGGTACATCGGCCCTTTTGTGATCCATGATCACATTGGAGGAGTGGAATATCAACTAGAACTCCCACCAAACCTATCTAAAGTACATGATGTATTCCATGTATCACTTATGAGGAATAATTTACCTGACCCATCGCATGTACTCAATAGAGAGGTGGTACCATTGGAGAATGACCTCTCGTATGAAGATAATCTGGTGAACATCTTAGATCTTAGGGAAAAAGTTCTATTAAATAAGATAATTCCCCTCATCAAGGTGTTGTGGTGAAACCACGAGTTTGAAGAGGAAATGTGAGAATCATAAGAAGTGATGAAGTAGAGTCACCCGCATCTGTTTAAATATGGGAAAAGAAAATTTCAAGGGTGAAATTTCTTAAGGGGTGAAGATTATAACGACCCAAACATTCATTAATTAAAATTTTTCTTCATCTATTTAAATGTCTTATTATATGAAATTGTTATATAACATTTGAAAATCCATGGTTTTATGTTTTTGGATTTTAAAATACCATTTGGAATTATGACCATTGTTAATATAGTCTTTGAACACTGAACACATGATTCATATAAATATAGGGCTTTAACAAATCCAATTTACTCAGACAAAGGAAGCGATGGAATCATACAGTAGAATTTCTCCTTACGAAGACAATTTTTCAGAGCTTGGAATGGAGTTGGCATCACTAGGATTCACTCTTGACAATTACTAAGTCGAGCTTCAACATGTTAAGCTTGAGCGGAACCACCTACGGATGAACTGGAAGTTAATAGAGATTATCATCTGATCGATGTTATCTGAGCCACCCCAAGAGTTGGTCATTTTCTCACACCTTACCCTTCCATCTTATGCGGGTTTTATAAGGGGTTATTTAACAAGACCGTAGAATTATTATTATTTACATTATTTTATATAGAATATACTTTCATTTTACTATTTTTACTTTTTAAATAGTTTTTAAAGAAAAAATAGTATTTTTAGTTAGTATTCAATTAAGAAATCTATTTTGATGAATTAATGGGATTTTTAAAGAAATAATATTTTAATGAAATATTTTTACTGAAATATTTTTTATTTAATATAAATGATCATATAATATTTATGAATATAATTTTAATTCTTATTATGGTCTGAAAGATGTTTTTGTAAAAACCAATGATTCTTCAATAAATATAGGTTTTTATTTTAAAATTATAAATTAAAATATTTAGAAAATTATTTTGATAAATTTAATATTATTTTTGGAACCAGGATGTCGAAATTATCTAACGGTGAATTTTTCATAATTTTCTGAGATAGTCAATTTTTTGAGTTAAAATTAAATATTGTTTAATTATATAATGTGTTTTATGACATCATAATGACCCAATAGTGATTTAATAAAACACTATAAATGGTATTTTCGTCTAATATATGTTTTAACTTTATAATAATGTGATTTTAGATTTTTTTGATTAATTTTATGGTGCCTTAGTAGACCCCCCCTAGACTTATAAAATATTTTAACTTTTAACATCATTTCCTTGAGAGTATGACGCACCTCCACATACTAAAGCGTAATATTTTAAGAATTTAGGAAATTTTACTTATAAAATAATGTTTTTCACTCCCCTTTGAAAAAAACCATGGGCAAAAACCATGTGTTGGTTTGTGGTTTTTATTAATTTAATGTGTGATGTCCTAAACCTAAATAATAAATAATTCCTTCTATTTTCCTATATAAACCCACCGAATATCCCACTTCACTTCACTATAAACCCTTTTAACACATCCCTATCCTGACCTAATCTCTCTGAAGTCCTCTCATGGTGCCAAAATATCCCAATAATCCTCTCTCAAGGCCCTCCCAAGACTTTGGGATCACACTTCCAAGTAAGGGATTTCTTCCTTTCTCATTTTTCCCAAGTTTATTTATGTTTTTATACCCTTTTAATTTCACATAAAAATATTGTGGAATTATTTTTCACCTCCCATATACTGACCTCCTTATGTTTTAATGATGATATACCAGTTTCTCTCTCATTAATTCCTCTCTTTCACACCCGTTACCAAGCCGAAAGTTCGTAAAGAATTTCACTCTTCTCATTTGTATTCATGAAATTCTTTTAAATTATGCATCTAAATTACATTACATATGTTGGGATATTATTTTACATGACCCACTAAAATTTAATTTCATTTATAAATGATTAGAGAACATTTTCTCTCTCATCAACCCATCTTACGATTTCTATTGACGTCGTTATGCTGCCGAAGTTATAACAAAATTTCCATTCGAGAATCACCATATAAGTGAATACCATACCCAGTTATCAATAGAGGTTATTCACCATTATGAACATGTAATTGATGATTGAGGACCTGTATTTAGGTTTTCCACATCTATTATTCTTGGAATAAATTATGATTTTTAATGAATCCATGTTGAATGGTCTATGTGGCACATTTATGCATGAAATGAAATAATTAAGAATGGTGCACCATAATAGCAATCCATTGCATTAGGTAATTTTTAGTATCATGATATATCAAGTGAAATTATGGTTTTAATCATTATAATTCAATTGAAATGTGGTTTCACTCATTATCCATGTGCAATGAGCCTTGGCTCATGCTAATATCATGTTAAATGTTGTTGTCACATTTCCATGTTATGATAATCATGTTATATCATTCCATTATGTTCATGTTTCTCTTATGATCCATTGATATGCCTATTTCCTAACATGTATTGTATTATTTATGTTATTCATTTTTTACTACCTTACTTGGATTTATATCTCACCCTTTTATTATGCAAGTCCTCAGGTTATCACATGCAATGCTAAGTACAAAGGAATGTGTATGGTCATGTAAAATATGTTTTCAATAAAGAAGTATATTTCATGTTTAAATTGTTATGTAATGTTCATAATCCCCAAAGACACTAGACATATCTATCTTCTATGTTGTATCAAGTGAAGGTTTTATGTAATAAAATATATTTTAGTGTAAAATAAAGAGAAGGGTTTTTATAATGAAACTGTTAGTTCATGATTTAAAATAAAAATAGCTTATAAAGTAATTTACATATAAAACAAATTTTGTAAAACATAGATCAGTTTGCATTAAAAAAATTCCATATTCAATTCCACAAGAATATGAATATAAATAATAATGGTAACCAGATAGTAGTAATCAAAAGCATTATATCCCAAAAGATAACATGGTTAGCATATAAGTCACATAACATGAAAGAAAAAAATATAATACCATCCATTTTGTGAGTAAAATGTTTACATTCCATAAACAATAAGATAATCATGTGATAATATAGAACATGTTACATTAGTTAAACCATTATGAACGAAACATCATTTTCCTCCAACCTATGGGAATACATAACTAAGAATATCAATGAAAAATAAGCCATCATAATGTTAATCTTATGATACCAATTCCTATCAAGGATTATCAGTATTAGGATACCTAATTTTACCCATGGCCTCATGAACACATATTTTAAATCCCTAGTGGTGTTATACAATTTAGGGTTTGTCTATGTACACATCCAAGGTTCCCAAATCTTCCCATGCACAATGTTATCAAAAAAAATCATGAACATTACAGTAAATTTAAAAAAAATCATTGTAGAAGTACCACCACTCCCATGATTTGAAAAAACCAACTTTAGAATAAAAATAATCATGTAATAAATACGATAACACATTAAATTACAAAATTCATTTTTAAAAAATAATCCATTTGGATAAATGTTTTCAAAACACCCAATATGGAATTTTATAATGTTTCCCTAACATATTCTTAATAAAAGAATTAAAAAAAGAGAAATATTTCAAATTCACACATAGTATACAAGGAATGGAGGCCTTGTATAGAGCCACATACCGAGGACAATGTTCATAGTTTATAAACACGAAATACATCAAAGTAGATTCTAATATTTAACATTAAAGGAAAAACAATCTTTTCACTTATCAATGATTCCTTAGTGGATAAGAATAAAAAAATGTGCCAAAGGAATAGAATATTCTTTTACATGTGATGGAAACACATAAATCACTCCTTAAGAGGATAACATAAATCATGGGTAGCAAAGCCTTGGGTATCTTAAAAGAAATAAAACATGCACAACAACATTAAAAAAAATAACCAATTAATTTTATGTTTCACATGGATATTGAATTCATAAGGTGTAGATTCTTTGAAAATATGATTTACCACATTTAACAGTATAAAATGATTAAATTTCCATTGTTTCCATACTTTAAAATGGGTAAAATGAGTTACAAGATTTTTTCGGATAAGAAGAAATGAAAAACCCTGATTTTTTAATTTTTCTATAAAAAAGATAATTGGTTAATGGTAACAAGGCTTACCCTTACGCTTATCTTAGGTTTCCCATAAGTGTACTTAGTTACCCTTACACATCCTCTTGAAATTGAGTAACTACCCATACATAGTTCATTCCAACCTTATGCAATGACTATGTTACCTTAAAGGACCTTTGTAAAATAATGGTTACCTTTATGCAGTGCCTTAGGTACCCTTACACAGTGTTTGGAAAACTGATGATCCACATTATGAATGGTGTTCTACCAATAATAACCCTTTAGAAAAATCAAGTTACATTTACAGAGAACCATGGTTACCCTTATGTTCCCATTTAGAGTGTGGGATTACCCTTAAACAACTCATATAAATAGGTTTTTACCCTTTTAAGCATATATATAAAAGTTAATACCCTTACATATACCATATAATCTCTATTATTCCCTTATGAAACTCATGAAAATAATGTCTTACCCTTATGAAACTACTAAGAACAAACCTATGTAAATTTAGGAGGAACTTAGCCTTACGTGGACCCTATACCATGCGTAAGGGTAAAAATTAATTTAAAAATTATTTAATTCCCATTCAAATATTATACTTAACCACAAAACGGGGTTTTAATGATAATTTAAAAACCATAAAGAATAAAAATCAAATAAAAAATTTCCAAATACAACATAAAACATCATAAAGTAAATAATTTTCCTAAATGAACATTTCAGGTGTCACAATTCTCAACACTATAATGATTTCTTCCAACAAAAAATTATCAAGATTGTGAACTCAAAAAAAAGAAGGACACATAAAATTGATAGGTATGTTGTTTTCTAATACACATATTCTGGTAGGTAGGGTATTATTACATAGTGTCTATAACTGACTGGATCACTCTGGACACTAACATTGATTTATCAAATCACGAAACATCTTATTAACCCCATAGTGCATGGTATTGCTTCACATAAGTTCACAATCTATAAATTCCCATAAAAAATAAATCAGAACAACCAACTACTTCCAAAGACACGAGGATCCATTGGGAGACCGATTCTAGTAACCCAATGTACCCCCATTATAAAAGTTTACATTACAATGCTTCCAACTAGTATCCACCACTTTCTCAAACTGAATCTAATTGCATAAGAAATAAATAGCTTGATCAAAATTAGAGTACACAAGAACATTAGAAAATCAAACACTACCATGTTAATTTCTGAAAAAGGGTTCCCTAAGGATCTATCCTCTGTGGATTCATAATATCCTTCATTTGTAATACTATTCTCAAAGTTTCTATGTCCATACCTTTTTCTCTTAGAGTTTACCTAGTATTGAAATCAAATTTTTGAAATCAATTAACCTTTTGATTCCATCATAGGTTTATATTAATTTGGGTAAAATTGCACTTTACAAATCCATGATCTTAATTTTTTATAAACTTATCCCCAAGTGCATGTTGTCACTATGTTTTGAGATCATATATCGTTGTTATCAAGTCGAGGTAGCGATGAAATAGATTCCATCCATGATGGAATAATTTGTGACGTTATTAATACATTACCCATTTTTTAATATCAAGTCATATCTCAACTCAAATCCTAGGGCATCATAGGTAAAATATACAAGAAAAAACTAGGCATAACATGAATCAATGATGGAGAAAAATCTAATCCCACTCCTAGATTTACAAAGTAGTCACACCTTCAAGATTTTCTAAAATGAGGCTATAAATAAAAATGTTACCAAACATGGATGTACCCACTATTTAGATTCAACTTCATATGGGGAAACAATAAGAAACAACATTGATAAAATATTGTAAAATAAAAAATTTGGTTACACATGTTAGTCAAATGAAACTCCCACGAGCCTCATTCCAAACTACGAGAAACTAACAAGCACTCCCAACTAACCAAGAGGGAATTAGATCAATCCTATGAAAAGTATTCATCATAAATAGAAACATATAATTTCAACTTCAAAGATCAATTGTAAGTAATAATACATAACACTAGATTCACCATGTATCATATAACTAAGAGACATCAGAAAAAAATACATTCCTCAATGAGATATGGCACGACTCTAGTATTTGTTTATAAAATTTCATCTATTATAACATAGGTTCATAAATCTAAACCCAATGGTATCCAATATCCAATCGATAATAACATGTCAATGATAGATCTATTGACCAAAATGGTCATGAAACTAAATCATATTATCTATGTACGTATCCAAGGATCACCAGTCTAGGGAACCAAGCCAAAACCCAAGGAAAATCTTTTTCAATAATGATAGTCCTAACAACAAAATTACTAGAGTAAACCAATAAAATGATGGTTGAAATGGGATTTCCACTACATTGGATGGAGAGGCCCAAGAAATAAATCTCTGATTACACCTAAACAATTTTATCCCAATAATAGAAACCACTCAGAAACTAGAGAGCATGAACTTCAAGGGATCAACACACAAATCAAAAGATACACCTAAGATCCCACTCTACCCAAGGAAAGCATGGAAACCAGGAAAAGAAATATTTAATGACCCATCAATCCAACCAAACTTATAAGGTCCTTTGTTCACACCACAAAATGACATCCTCTTTATTTCACTCAAGACCATCCATAATTAGCACATAGAGAGGGATGGAATATCATTCCACTCAAATAAAAATTTAGGAAGTACTGAAGAGATGATGAAAAAGAAAAACTCTTGATGAAATCTTCGCACTATGAATAAAGGCCTCCACACAAGTGGTGAACACCATTTATTCATGTTATTCAGATCAGATTAGATAAAATTTACTCATAATAAAGGATCAACCCAATCATACAATTAATCAATGAAAGAAAATAATTTATTTGAGATTTCAAAAAATAATCAGTCAAGGAGTAGAAAATTATGTTAAAAATTATTTTCATTTGAGAACATCCAAAAACATTTGAAGAGGAGTTCTAAAAACAATAGGTTTCATAAGTAAAAATATTTCATTACATTAGAAATACATCCAGAGAGGGAAACATTTCATAACACAACAATTAAAAAATGGAACCTTAAACCCTTTTTAATCTGAGACATTATATAGGATTTAGTTCTATTATTAATTACATTATCTAGGTTTGAAGTTATATTAAAAAAGTAGTCATAATACATGTTATATGACTGTTATACCTTAAAATTTGAAAAATTATTTTAATTTATGATTATATTTTTAAAATTTTTTACTATTATAGATTACAAGTTGAAAATAACCCCAATACGTTTCATTAATCTAAATTTACACCACATAAGACTTCATATTAAACAACCATTTCATTGTAAATATTTACAGTTGTTTGAAAACATTTTTCAAGGCTATGAAATTATTTCATGAAAAATAATTTATTGGTTTAAAAACCAAAAACATTTCATGGTTTTCTTGAATAAACAACCATTTATAAAAACATGAGCTAGAAACTAATAATTGGGTCAAGGAAAAAAATAAAGAATCAATTTTGAGGAAAAAACTCTTTCCATGATATATATTTTCACATAATATAAATGTTGTTCAATCCCTACCCAACAATAAATTTCCATAACTTTTAGTCAAATTAATTCTTAATATTTACATATCCAAAGAACAACCATTATTATTTTCACATCAATGATAATCACTCAAATAATCCAAGAATAATTATTTCTAAATAACAAAAACAAGGGGATGGGGAGTCATATTCAACCTAGAGACATGGTTGACATCGATGTGGTAAGAGTTATATAACTCATTAATGATTTCAAAAGAAAGTTCATAGTCATTGAAACTTTTTAGTCCATACCGATGGAGTTCAAAACTTCATTTCTTTTCAATTTACACCCAAAATATATGGTAGACCCCAGTGAAATAAACAAATGAAAATGAGGATCATAAGTCACCACATCAAACCATAACTCAAAAAAACACCAAATAGAAAATAAATCCAAAATGCCCATGGAAAATCTAGTGGAATTTTAAAATGTGGGGACCAAGAACCTACTCACCATGTATACATTGAGCTCTAAAAATTCCCATCTCTAGAATACCATAGTCCCTAAACCAAACCCAGGTAGTGTTATCACACATCTAAATGGGTAATAAATCTGATAGAATATTTTATTGAATAAACCTAGTCCAACCAGAAATGTCACCTAAGATGGCACGACACAGTACCCAATGCATACTTATGATTTCTATGGGGTGGTTGCAAACACTTGGGTATCAACATGTAAAATCATGGAAATGATTTTACCAAATTATATAAAACAACATATCTCATGTATACCAAAAATAATATAAATAATAATAAAACAAAAGAAAAGTACACATCCATAAGACAAATAAGGAAAATCCAAATGGATAAAACTAAAAGAATAAACCAAATAGGAACATGACTAATTCCTCGTGTGACAATCCATCATCATTATTTTGAAACACAATGAGAGTGAGAACAACCAAGATAATTCATCATGTCACATGATTCACTTACCTTTTACTATAACCCATAGTACCCATTTCTATAAACACGTGAAGAAAAAATTTTGCTATGAGAATTAATCCCAACATGATACCACCAGTGAATCTATACATTTACAATCACCCTGATACTATTAGCTCTATCTTTAAAAATAACATGTTTATAAATCAATTTTGATATGAAAACATTTTTCCAAAACATTCTTTGTTTTCCTTTCAAAACAATCCATAATCAAAACAATAAGAATATTAATTTAAATAATAATCATAAATAATTTTCAATAATCAAAACAATTATATAAAAAAATTAATGATGGGGTGAATATAAGGCATAATATATAAATGAAACCAAGTTAATACAATATTATTTGGTATCTCCATGTGCAAATTATAAAATAAATAAGATTAACATGTGGGAATATAAAACATGTTATGTAAGAGATACCATCATGGGAAAATCATCATTAGGATCTACCCATGGGAGTACATAACTAGGACAATCTAGGAACACTAATTTAA
The DNA here is from genome assembly GCA_963277665.1 of Viscum album. Taxonomy (NCBI): domain Eukaryota; kingdom Viridiplantae; phylum Streptophyta; class Magnoliopsida; order Santalales; family Viscaceae; genus Viscum; species Viscum album. The sequence continues at coordinate 1,369,992,443 of OY728134.1, forward strand.
CATAACATGAATCCTATGACACAAAGTCCCATCATGGTTTGTCAGTGTCAAGATATCAATTTTCTTGAATATCCTTATCATATAGTATTTAAAATTCATAGTGGTGTTTCAAAGACTAAGGTTTGTGTATGTTCACTCCCAAAGTTCCCAAATGTTCCAATGTGCCATGTTTTTACAAAATAAGAAATAAACCATACACAAATTTTTTCTAAACATTTTCAAAATAGAATTAACACCACTCCCATGATTTGAAAATATAATTTAGAATAAAAACCATCAACCCATGATTTTCATAAATTCATTTTTATATAACCGTCTCTTTGAAGACATTTTTCAATACACCAAAGAGGGAATTTTTGAGAACATCTATCATATATTTCTAATCAATGAATTAAATAAATAAACTATAAGGAATTTACAAGAACACTGGGAATTATAGTAATATATATAGTGTTCATAGAATATGACATAATACAAGGTTAATAAATTATTAACACAAAAACCTCTGATGGAGAGTCAAGGATAGAATTTTCAAGGAAACACAACTTATATCACTTCCTATAGATTCTAGAGTGGATAATAACGAAAAAAATATCAAAAGGAGTGGAATATTATTCTATGGTATTTGGACACAAAGAACTCTCACTTAAATAGGATGAAAAAGTCCTAGTAAGAAAAGGCTCATGTAATATTAATGAAATACACAAGGTATTGTATCATGAAAACACTAAAATTAAGTACAAAAATTGATTTTATATTTCACATTAATATTAAATGATGAAGGATTGAATTATTTTTAAATATTAGTTACCACATTTAATGAGATAAAATATTAAATTACCATGTTTCCCATCCTTTAAAAATTGTGAAGGGCATCATAGGGTCATTCTAAAGAAGAAGAAAAAATGAAAAAAACATGTTTTTATTTATTCTTCTCCCAAAAATATCACTGGGTAAGGGTAACATGTTTTTACACTTACGTAGATTATACATGTCACATAAGAGTACTTGGTTACCCTTATGAATCCTCTAAATACTAGGGAACTACACATATGAAGCTCATTCTACCCTTACATAATGATCAGGATACCCCTACGTGACCTTTGGAAATGTATGGTTACCTTCGCAAAGTTCCATAGGTACCCTTACCCGGCCCTTGGAAACCAAAGCCTACCCTTATGTAATTTGGGTTTACCCTTATGTAACCATAATAAAAACCAAGTTACCTTTATTCACTTTTTGGTTTCCCTTACAGACGCTTTAAAATCAAGGTCATACCCATATGAAACTCATATAAATAGGTCATTACACTTATACAACTCAAATACACAAGGTATTACCCTTATATACGTCATTGAATCTCCATCCTACCCTTATCTAATTCATTAAAATAATAATTTACCTTTAAGAAATTCCTAAGGACCATCTTGTGAAATGACATAATGCACTTATACTTGTGCAGACCCTATACCATGTGTAAGGTTGAAAATTAAGTTAAAAAAATTAATTTCAATTCCATAGAGTTATAACTTAAAACAAAAAATTTCTTCTAAAGATCATTTAAAAATGAAGGAAAATAAAAATGATATCCAAAACTTCATGAAATAAAATAAAACATCATAAAACAAATAATGTACCTAAATGAAAAGGATGGTGTGATACATGATCACTAAATCAAACATGAAAATATTTAAAAATAGAATATTGAACTATGGGTGGGAATAAAATTATACTTATTATGTTCCTATAAAATAATTTTTATGTTAATGTGCAAGAATCATACTAAACACCCAGTCAATAAAAAGTGATAATAACTCATTTCATATCCCAGATCCACTACAAATAATCATTCCAAGTCTTTCTCACCAAATTTGTATAAGATGAAATAGTATTGTATAAATGAATGTATATATGAAGAACGGTATACCACACCCACATTCCCAATAATATAGTCTTAATTATGTGCCAATATCATGTGTCTTGGTGCTCTAATGTGTTCCATATCCACCTACCAAATCAACATAACCACAACCACATGACACAACCACATACTATGTACCACATCCATATACGGTATACCACAGTTGTGTAACCGTAAATATATACCCACAACCACATAACCACATTCATATATCACTAACATATACCATATACCACATCACCACACTATTTATAGAAAAACTATTGGGGGAGAGGGAGTAAAAAATCATCCACGTCTCGCACATCCTATATATTGGGGGTTAACTATGTACCCCAAAACTCATATGTTTATCAGTCATGTTATCCAAATAGGGTAGGGATACCTACGAAATAGTAAATATTATACTGATATAGCATGATAGAAAATATCATCCTAGGGTCCACCTGTCATTTTCCTCAACAACCACACCCCATTGTCACAAAGTTACCACCATACAATGTTAACTACTTCCACATAAAAATGCCTAAAGCCCATCCACACAACCATGAATCAAACAATACATTATTCATACATTAATTATTCAATTAATTTCACTTTTATCAACACTATCCATATTTACATCATTACACAAATTAATTATAGAAAATTATTATTATAGATGATCTACTAACAACATCCCACACAATATCTTTCATATTCATTTCCCATAAAAGTTTCCCTGGTGGTTACAAGTTATTCAACACTATATTATTCAACACAAATATTTCTTATTTTAATTTATTGTTAAATTATTATATTAGTTTTAACACATTCCACATATTGTGCAATTACCACACATGATCAATATCAACTAAACACACTAAATCATAAATTAATTGACCATCACCTCTTCTAATTCCATTTCAAAAAAACAACACCAATACCTCATACAATACAAAAAAATTGAAAAAACACCATAAAAACAAGATTCTGTTTATTCTAGAACCCCAATTAAATTGGGGGGGGTATTGAATATGTGGTCTCCTTCCTTGGGTGGGGTAAATGATTTTCAGACCCATGTGGGGGTGGTGATCGAGATGGTATTTGGAATATGGAATGGTGGTCCATGAGCATTGATGTGATGGGGTACACCATGGTGGCATGTGATGCGACCTCCGAACGTGATCGGTCGATGTGATCATTGGTAGTCTGTGAGAAAGTGGGAAGTCACTAGGCAGAATGAACAATAGGTTTAGGATGGTCAATGTGCATCAAGATTCCTACTTCTAGAAACCGTGGATGATCAGAAAACAGAAGAACAATGTGGATGCACTTTAGAGATGGTGATGTGGGAACAATATGACCCAATCTATATAAGACAATTATGAGTGGAAAAAAGAGGGTTAGTAAAGGATGCCTTCGATTCATGTGTCTCAAGATAATTGGACAGACTGACAATGTGGTGTGCTATGATTACAGGCAGGATATACCTTTGGGGGTGTTATGACCTACCTAGTGGCCTGTGTGGGTGAGATGTGTTTATTTATTTCATTGTATTTATACCCCTAATAAACTATAATACATAAATAATTTCATTTTATACATTTCATATTTTTTAATCAAATATTTTAGCGTAAAAAAATAATTTTTTAACCAATTTTAGTTTTCCACATCCTATTTATGTTACAATATTTCAATTTATCCAACCAATATTAAAAGATATTTTCCTCACATTTATCAATCACCTACAGTCATAACAACATCCTTACAACATGATTAAAATAATATCATAAAAAATAATAATTGAAATCAGGTGAGGCATTATTTCGCACTTATGTCTTAATAAAATTACATTCCTTATCTTTATTATGTGTAATTCTATCATCATACAAAATGAAAAAAATATTAATCCATATAAAGATAACAAAAATTTAATAATGAATTAAAATAACTAAACTCAAATCAAATCATATGGAACACCATTACTCGATGATTAAATATTTTTTCCACCATAATGAATATATAATCAACCATCCCATATCAAAATTATGTCACATTAAGACATCAAACATTAATCTAGACACCCAAATAAAATATATTGAATGTACAAGGTAGATAATATTAGGAATAATTTCCTAGATATATGAGTAATTGGATTTGTGAGTGTAAAATATAAGAAGCAGACAAAATATCATTTTGAGATGTCTATGAAATCCCTAAAGTCAATAAAATTGATGAGTGTTTGAGAGAAAATGATAAGAATTTGATAAATCACATGAATTTATAAATAAAAACTGAATCCAATAAATCATAGTGGACCACATTGAATTATAGTAAAATTGATAAGTTATTATAATCATGTGTCAAATACATTATCTTTCAAATATCTATCACAGTCGAAAATTGTTCAATTTTGTTAAAATCAAAGAACATTATGGTGTAATGATTTCTTGTTGTGCCATAATGACGATGTTATCTGAAATTCATTGTATAACCCTTTAATACCATAAATTTCCAAGTAATATCATTCCTTAAACTCAAAATCCATCAATACATATCTGAGTACATTAATAATCATCACAAAAAAAAATCTTGGTAAATCATTACGAAATACTATAGAATAACTGCTCACCCAAAAAATCCAGATTCGACAATGAATTATTCCACTCTCTAGAATTTTAGTGTAATGTAACATGAAATACCACAGTTTTGTAAGCCATGTCAAAATGAAAAAAAGTAATGACCATAGTTGAAAACTGTTATCCAACTCCAAGAATTAAACAAAATACCCCCACTAAGTAAAAATCATGTTTTAATGATAACCATTACAACATAATTTGTGTGTCAATGTAACGTTAATGTCGACTTCAAATTATAATCCTCCAATAACCTCTTAAACATACTCCAAAAATCTCCAAAACTGAAAAAACATAAAGTAGAGGACGATGAAAATTCAGGGTTCTATATTAGATACCACTTAAATGACTCTCATCTATGACAATCAAAACAGAACCCAACATTGATAAACCAAAACCACATGAGATAACTCTAAAATAGTAATATTCTCATCACAAAAATCAAAGGCAGTACGAAAATTTTAAGAATTATACCCACAATATAACACAACAGAAAAGAAATTTTAATTTTAGTATAATAATAAAATATCAAAAAATAAATCTTGATACTGAGATCATAACTATAACTCTCACTCCAGTATATATTTCTCTAAAAAATTATCCCCCTATAATACATGTACCAACTGAATGATTCATCCTCACTACACTTTCTCCCAATGATCCAGAATCTACACTATTTTATATAAAAAGGTTACGTCTTCCTCCATATCCATGTATCCTTATTCATTGACATGAGAGTCTTTATAATGATATATCCAAAACTAAGACGTGTAGAAGACATGTGAACAAGATCTATCTATGGAGTAACCAACCAATATATAACCTCTATAAGTAGATTTAGTACCATAAAAGTTCCAAAAAAATAATGAGAAATTTTACTGCCTTTATCGAACCTCAACTACCCAAAAACAATATAATTATTTAGTACATGTGATCAATTACCTCAAACTCCAGTGGTTTCATCCTTATATTTATATAATAATTCCCAAATCATTCATAATACTTCATCTAATCATAAATTATATTTTACTCTATAATAAATCAGGTAATACGATCATATATTCTCAATCCTCAATCCCTCACAATAGTGATTTTCAATAAAACACCTCAATCAGATTCATGCCAAAAAAGAATTTTAGCAATATTTATATGAAAAATATTCAAAAAGGAAATGTTTATCCCAAAAACCTCTAAAATCATGAATTCAAGGAAACAACTTGTCCTCTAATGTTTAAATCATCTACATAGTATTCTCATCCATCTAAGGATGAAAAATTGTGTTAAGGCATAACTGAGATCCAAAATCCTATTGTATTCTCTTCCACACTCTCATGGTAATATAAGGATCCCTATGAGAGATTATTTTCATTATAAATCCATATATCCTTTCGATTTCCTCTATATAAATACTCACTAAGGAATCCACCACACTCGAATCCATAATCTCTAAGCAGTGAGTTTAATTTCTCAGTTGATTCACAATAACACAAAAGGAATAACATCCACCAAGGGAAAAGGAAGTCAGGTTATAAAATCCATTAGAATTGCATCCCACTTCCACTAAGAAATATATATTGTTTACAACAAACCTACAAGAACATCATGATAGAACATCACCTACAAAAAAATAGGAATCGAGATGTAAACTCATCCACCAAACGCTTCCTTTCAGGACACAAAAACTAATCCTTCATGTCATGATACATATTTAAAATATCAATATGTATTGTGAGGGGTTATCTATGAAACTCTTAAAGAACTACCACTAAAAATACTAGCACAACAAATATATTTTCATAGAAAAATATAATATATTGATTATCCTCAAATAATACATCATGAGTATCACCATTCATCATTTTATCTCTCCACACCTCTACCTCAGGATCTCCCATTTTAAACTTCTCCACCTATTGAAAAAGTAAGTATTCACTATCATATAATATAAGAAAACTATACCACTAAATTCCATCATATCCAAATTCAATGTGGTATGTTTCCTTGCCTTCCTCTAGTTATATCCAACATCTTTAATTCCTACTAGTAGAATTATCCACCAAATTTCCTTTAATTATATTATAATAGATCTTGAGTCCATAATCATTAAAGAAATACTACCATATTTTCATATGTGAATTTATATCCTACTAAGAGAGGATATATTTTAGACTCTTTTGATTTAGGAATACCATGAACTTATCTCGTACAATCATGGGAGGAATAATTATGATCATGTTGATGTAACTATCAAGACCCATAAGATATCATTTCTCACTCAGGTGTCAGCATGCATCCCAAAAAAAAAATGAGCAGAATCACAATAAGCATTAACCAAAATTCCATCTTCATGAAAATTATGAACATTAGTTTTAATCAACTTCTCCTTAAAGTTATATAATTCTACATAATAATAGTTATTCAACAGAAAATATTTTTCATTCCAAGAAAAAAAATATCAAAAGTCTAAAAATATGAGAGAAATCAAATACAAACCACTGTTTATAGTTTTCAAGACAATGTAAACAATGAAACTCTATAACAGTCTTTGATGATTCCTAGGAAATAACTACCAAAATATTTAAATCATAAATAGACATACATTTCAAAGACCTGAATTCTATAAGAAAATATAACCTTAATGTCCATTATGTATACATTTAACGGTTTTGATAAAAATAATTCTATTGACAAACTCCTAAAATAAACATAAAATTCTCAGTATAATTATCTGATGGACTTATTTACTATGGTATATCATCGATAAAAAACATCCAAAACTGATCTTGGATCTCACAAAATGTTGATTTCATCAATCCCGTTAAGATACTTGGTATATATAGACTCTATAGATAACACCATGAACTAAAACTGTCCATTGAAACACCAAAAATTGGTTTTCAAAAAAGTTTCCTCCACCTTGATCTCATGATACCCAAACCAATGGTTTGTCTTTGAAAACCAACTAGATCACATAAACTAATAAAATAAGTCATCAATCCTAGGGAGGTGATAGAAATTTTTCACAATCACCTTGCTTATCCAATTACAATCTAAAATAGATGTAAACTACAATCCAACTTTTTCACAAACAAGACCAGAAATTACAAGGATACATGATGGGTGGAATAAAAAACAGTTGAAAAATATCACTATTCTAAGTCTATAACTCACACTGTATAAAAGGAATTATCCTAAAGATAGATTCATAAATAAATGATATATTGATCTGTAACTCTATCGCAAACTTGATTTCATTTCAAGGGGTAGTGATACAACTTTCCTTGACCCCATCCCTCTAAAGGAACCCCTCTTATGATAGAAATAAAGTGATATAATGAAACCTAAATTTTGCGTCTAATAGTTGAAGGGTTATATATTATACCCAAGGGTTTGTAATCTCACACATGACCTGAATATAAACATAAGGAATAAGAGATAAAATATTAAAACCACCAACTGACTCGAAAACATACAATAAACACCACAGTACAATATATTTTAGTCCTGGTACAATAATATAATATCATACATAAACTAAAACTCCTAAAAATACTAAAACAAATCCATGATAATGATCATGAAGCTCTAACAATTCCTAAATAGCTCCTCAGACTAGTAATGCTCGACACAATCACCAACCAGCTCATGTGAACTAAAAAATAGTTTATATATATATATACACGGTGTTCATAATACATATACTCATTAGGTTCCTCTCTAAAACATCGCATAAAAATTTGAAAGATTCATAAAAAACCATGTGAATAGACAAGGGATACTAACTCCTCGCCAAAAAGGGTAAATCTATATTCCCACCCTCACTGTGACTCACTCACCAAGTTACTGATAAAAGTGAAACCAATTTCTATCAAAATAAAACACATTTATATAAAAGCAGCACACTTCCACCTCCCTAATGGTTTTTTATCTCACACCCCAACAACTATGTTTTTTTCTCATCTTATCCATAAGTAATTCATCCATGATGTGCATTATGTCTCATCCTCACCTATATCAATCTTGGGCATGGGCCAATATCTCAGGTTTTCGTTAGTTTATATATCCATCCCATCATCTCGTCCTTATAAGTAACCAAATTTATGCACATAAGACACTACATCTTTTGTAAATGCATTATACCTCAAGCCATCATAGCCCATACATGTACACACATGGAAATTTAGATCCACCATGATCAGATATAATCATGTGTTATATCTCAAGAAATTAGAGTCATCAGATAAATGTAATGTAAAACCAAGATCCATCATATCCCAAGAAGGAACACACCATATAACAGTAGTCATTTTATCCTAGGATATACCTACTCATATCTACATCCAAATGGAGAGTGGGGGAGAGGGAGAAGTGATTCATTTTTTTCTTTTAGTCTTAGATGTCAGATAATAACCCCTATAATACATTTGGGGATCAGTTTCCCTATAGACACTGGTGGAGTATCACATTAAATAAAAAATTATAAAATAATATCATGAACAAACAACAAGTAGGGAAACTCCATGGATTAGATTTATCTCTCATTGTCATCGTACAGGACCCTCAGCTACCACTATTATGGTCTATGCCTTAAGAAAACATACATATATGAAGTTTAAAATTAATTAATTATTTATCTATTAATTATTATTATTAAATTTTAAATCTATGATTAATAATGTAATCCTTAAATACAGTGCCTTTGAAATTATGACTCATCTACTTATATTGTCAGGTATATCATATTCATTTAAAGCAAGAAAGATAGACCCTATTGATTTATTAGTTCATTTATGATTTCCTAAATCCTGAGTAATCTAGGAATTAGCCTAATCTAACACATTAAAGAATTCCATTATCATGTTTTTAGTAAAACTAGTTTCTTCAGTTGGTAGTTAATCATATCAATAAAATCTCACTGTTAATAATGAATCAAGAAAGATTAATTAAATTGATAAGAAACCCCCTCTTTGAACTCATCCTAGCATCCCTGGTGTTATTCCAACACGTTTGCACACCATAAAATATATATCACACTATCACCAATATCAACCATCATTGTAGCTATGGGATCTCATCCCAATGCACAACCTATGACCAACAATCAATATAGACTCAAGCCTCCAACTCATTTATCATAAAGTTATTCAAGCCACAGTAGGTTATCAATCAATCAAAATAAGACACTAATTATCCTAGATCATAAATACATATTACATACATTTTCTACACACAATGGAACTAAAGGAATTGAAACAACGTATTCGGGCCTCCTGAAATCAAGAATGGGCACATTTAGACTTAAAAATTTATTCTTCAATAAAAAAACATTTAAATTACATCTTAAATTAACTAGTTTATTATGAACAAGTTTTCTACATCATGAAACCGATATGAAGTTGATAATAAAATTTTCAATAAAACATGAGCATGCCTCAGAAATTACTTCCATGTTTAATCAATTCCAACAGGAGAAGTAGTTATTCTGATCATACCACATTCATTTAAATTATAAAATCATCATTATTTACGTTGTTTATCCATTTAAAGAAATTAAAACATGATAAACACAACAATAAAACACAACCTAGAAAATATCATATTCCCCAGTAAATATCAAGTGGCAACATAAGCATACTAAAAACACAATGGAGAACAAAAAACCGAAAAATTTATTTTATCTCATACATGGAATATTATTTATCTAAATATGTGATAATTATCCCATTTTGATTATTTAATAATATATTTATATAAAAATAATCATCATAAAATAATAAATAGATATAATGAATAATGGGATACTATAAATATTATTTTAAATTTCATGCTCTGAATCAATATCAATAACTCTCCATATGATTATTCTATTTATCCTATATAATTACCAGAAAGTATAACTGACATGGTTCATGTAAGAAATGCGATAATAATTACAACCTTTAATTCTCCTAATAAACAAGATTTTATTATTCTTTAGTTCCAATATATAAAATAATATACACCAATTTGTATATGAATTTCAATATACGAAATATTATCTAACTAGAATGTTATCATCACTTTTTGTTCTCTTCAATAATCTTAGTATTATGGATTAATAATATCAATTCTATAAATTGATTTCCAGTTTATTAATGCCAGGAATGATCTACTTCATATGATATATCTTATATTTCAATTCATGATATAATAAAAATAATATGTTAACTATATTATATTACATTAGATTTTATATTTCTTTTATTTTATTATAATATTAAAATTATTATTCAATAACTATTGGGAATCAAATTATAATATTGTTATCTTTTTATGGATAATGACACTCATTTACACAATGTAAATTAATGCATTTTTCAATCACACATTCATATAAATTAAAGGGAAGTAACATATCCTTAAACCGGAGATGAAGCTTCTCAATTAATTACATAAAAATAGTGTAGTGAGAATGTGATAATCAAGATCTCACTAGCCGAGAAACACGACGGATAATCTAAAACTGATCTCCAAAGTCTTGTATATCTTGAACCAAATAGTTCTATTCACCTAGACTTGAAGAATAACTCAAGAAACTCAAATAATAAATGCTTCACAATTTTAGAAGATAATCGAAATTCTCTCAAGATGATTTATAAATAATCATCAAACATTTCATATTTTTCATTACATAAATCTGTTTCCATTTGCTATAATTTTTAGAGTCATTTTGAAGCTCATAAAACAAAGCTAGTAAATATTTTAAAAAATATTGGTTAAAAAAAATTTAAGACCAAGGTTTTTTATAAATGATTCCATTATAAGGAAATATTTAAAGCTATAAATTGAATAAGGAAAGAAAAATTGATTTTCTATATAGAATCTATTTCCTCTACATGAAACACATGCACTACATAAGGGTGATTAGATACCACCCATATGAATCCTTTATGTGAATACCCACACATGACTGAAAAGAACTAAATAAGGGAAATGTAATTTAATTTTATAAAATTGGTTACACCCACATGGGATTTTAAAATAAATCCCTCATTACCTATACAACACTACCCATGGGTGGCCATTCAGAAGATAGTCACATAAACGCAATCAAACTTCCTTTACATAGGTAAAGATTTCAAATGACGTAATGACACTCAAGATTCAAAAAAATATCAACCCATATATAATAAATATAAAATCAATACATTCCATTAAGAAACTCAAAAAAAATATACATAAAAGAAAATTAATTTTAATTTTAATTTTAAATCAATATAATAAATATTATAAATAAGGAAGGATTAATAAGTTATTATTTCAAAAATAACATAGATTTACTTCTAGAATGTTTAAATTACTTTAAAACTCTAATATAAATTTCAGGATTCCAAAAAAAATTAAATATTTAGAATTTCATTACATATTTTTTAAAATCATTTTAAAACAACTCTTAAATCAGTTAAATCTATGTTGAACTAATCGACACACCAGAATGAAAACGTTTGGATAGGATAATTTAAGACCATTAAATTTGATACCACTAAAAAAATTCTTATTTTAAATAATTAAAAAAAACATGGAGGAGTAAGGGTTCTGAGAAAACGCACACATGATATACCTTTCATGGATCATGACGCCTAAGGAATATATCCCCCACACCAAAGGAAAAAAGTGAAATACTTACAACTTCATCAATCAAATTAAAAATTCTCTCTTATGTGATATACTACTGATATAAGAATAAGAAAATTAATTAAACATTTTATTAATGATTATAGTCAATCTCATATATCAACATGTTTTCAAATACATCATCCCAACAAAATAAGGCATCGAATGTTTCATGAAATTAAACATTCATACATGTCTCTCATTCTCAATTAAATTCAAACAAATCACAACAAGGGGCACATATATGGTCAAAGAAAACCCCAAAAATAATTCATGTCAATCGATCATTAAATAAAATATGAACATTATAGAATGAAACACATTTTAGAAAAAATTACAATACATTGATTTTAAAAAAATGAATAAACTTCATTAAAAAAAATTACATCTCATACCTCAATAATTTTACATAGGATTGCTCAAAATGAGATATGTACATTATCTATCTACATGTATCAACATTTCTAATTTACCATTTAATTTTTAAATGAGTCCCTTCCTAGAATTATACTTAATTAAAACATGGAATAATAAATCATGAATAAAATTTAACTCATAACATTATGAACTTCTAATGCATAACATGTCATGAACAATGTATATTATCATGCATGCATAATAATTTTCTTATAGTATTCATTGTAATTTTTCATACATCACCTTAAATTTCAATCATTATGTAGAAACATGATACACTATCTCCATATTGATTAAATAGTAATTAACATGTCCCATATCTTAGAATTTTCACGTAAAATGTTACTAATAATCTTATATATGTTACTTAAAACATTTCATTAAGTCATGCAGGTAAATGATTTCAAAATTTTAACTTGATTTTCAAATGATTTATTACATTCATTGAATTTTAATAGGTTTTTTCTTTAGTGATTTATTTAACATTTTTTTAGAAATTCATATTAAAAAAATTTAAAACATTATATCTTGATACTTAGGAATTTTCACTAAGACTTTTGTATTTACGATCTTATAGGTTGGAAAACTGTTAAATGAAAACATTTTAAACATTCTTCATAATAAGGTTTTATTGGAATCATTTTTTTAAAATAAATCACAATTCTATTTAAATAAATTCTTTTTAAATACACACAATATTCAAGAAAGAAATACCATCGTTAATTTAAGAAAATCGATTATGAAAAAATAAATTTTTATTTACAAGTGTGTATCATTGAATATTATAACACATATTATCACACAGTATGCAAGAAATTTATTAAAGATAACATACTCCATGTAAATTTCCCCCCAAGCATTTTTTATTAAGTATAAAATATAAACTATCAATATATTAAATAATTTAATTTATCACGTGTCCCAAAATATAAAAAATACACCCACTACTATAATTAAAACATTGAATAGTTTCACATTAAACTGATTTATAATTCCGATAAATTTAAAACATTCAAATAATGATACTTAACTTTCCATATTTCACATTATATTCATCATAATGCACATATATAGAAACTTTACATGCTCTCATCACATTATTTATTCAACTAACTCAAATATATGATTCCCTTTGTCAAGTTGACATAACTAAACATGACTTCAAAACTATAAAATAAAAATTAACATATAACATACATCATAAAAATGTGGCTAAAACTATCCAATTTTTACAAAAAAATCCTAACATATTTGAAAACCATAATTAACCAAGAACACACAAATTAAAATACAATAAAAATAGTGATTCTTTTTTCCATTAATTATTGGTGAATTTCATTACTATAATGAGTTTTAAATGTACATCACATTATATTACTACCCCAAAAAAGAAATTAGATCAATATAAATAGATAATTCTCAAGTGTATAACTCAAGGTAACCCATTCACCACACCATGGTATTGTCCTCATTGGGCAGCCCTAACTCTCCCACATGGTGTTAAAACACTTAAGGAAAAATAACTCAGTATGATTAGTAAAATTTCAACTCACTTTATATGCTTGAATCTGTGACAAACATTATATATAACAGAGAAGTCCATCGAAAAATACAAGAACTTAAAGTCCGAAACACATCGTAAGAAAACTCACATAAATTACAACATATAAAAATTAAATTCATATAATATAGAATAATAATCGAATACTATATAGAGATTAATGGAAATAATAAAACGAAAAATATTCCCTTCCCTCATACTAGGTCCCATAACAATGGGCCTAAGAGAATAGTTCAATAATATGATAAAGGCAGATATATAAGGACACCTTCCCTTTGACCAAATATACACCCCACCCAGCCATTGAAAAGAGATATAGAAACAATATGATAATAATATCTTCTACTCCCATAATACTTCATCACAAAACAGAGATTGAGGAGAGGGTTATGGAATGAAATTAATATGGTTAGAGAAACCATTTCCCTAGTTCAATAACCATATCAACACTAATTCCATGTAATGGGTTATACATACCATCTCAAAAGGAAATTATGGTGTAGGTTTGTTATCAATGGTCGTAGTGGTGTAGGAAATTGGCTCATGAGATTCAACAGGTAGAATTCAATTATATAGAATAAGTGAAGTTCCAATCATTCATGTGAAGTGCTGAAAATCATGGAAAATGATGACAATTCAAGTAATTAAACTATAGGGTGTTATAAATAGAGGATTAAAGTGAAAAACTTTACTTCAAATGTATCTCAAAATATCATGATTTGAACTCAGAAATCCCCAAGCCATGGGAAAATATCACCAGCCAAAAAATTCATCTTTGGGGATGATGAAAGCAACTCAACCTTATACTGATATAAAAATGAACCTATTATATAGACAACTACTTAAAATCCCCAAAGAATAAGAACCACCACTACCAATATTCCCTACCTGGAATCATCGTAGATAATGAAAACCCTATTCTTCCTCTCAGAACAAACCAAATTAAGGGTTATATCTTCTTCCACTAACCATAGGTTTTGTGATTATAAATAGATCCCTCATACTTCTACAAACATTGGTATTGAAACTCCCCAAGTGTCCCCCTCTAAATTCCATCATCATTGACCTCCACACTGTAGTGATTTTTCATCACATCTTATTCAACATTTTTAGCATGAACCCAAATGGACATCAACATGAATCCAATATAGTAAAAGAAAAGATGTTATGGAATCCTTACACCAGATATGTATTATTTAGGGTTAATTAATTCATTATTTTTTAACATGTTTCTCATTTAATAAACATTTAAAACATCAGCATAGATAAACAATATGCATGGTCCTTTCATACGTCTCTACCCTCCAAACAGAGTTACATCACCTAGAACATTTAGTATGATTATACTTACCTTCAACAGATCAAATGGGAACCAAAAATATTATGTCCAAGATGGTATTTTCTATATACAACACATACAAATCCTAGTTTATATTTTTTTCCTACCAACTCATACATCATCATCAGTGTCTATCGTGAAACTACATCTTGTATCTATACTGCTAGTATTAATTGAATCATGTCATGACCCACTCCTTTCAAAGGAACCCCTCCTTGGTCAACAATTATGAATGTTAGAAAATGAACCTTGAATCCCAACTTTAATAAGACATGGGTTGGAAACCAACATCGAGGGTATATAATTGTACACATGGAAGGCATTACCATCAATATAAATTTAATGAATAATAGATAAGATGATAATATCACCAAACTTCTCTATATTATAAAATAAACAACACAAAAAACATATGTTAAGAACAAAACATGAATATAAAGTTATAAATAATCTAAAAAAACTCAGAATATACTAAAACAAATCCTCAATAGTGACCGCAAAGCTCTAATATCTTTTGAACAAATCCTAAAACAATTAATGGTCAAATCGATCACCAACCAACTCCTATATCCCTGAATACAATTTATATATATTATAGGTGACCGTAACATTTATACATATTTGGATCCTTATTGAATCTTCATGTACAAAATAAGAAAGAAGCATACTAAATTCTACTGAATAAAACAAATGAAACCATCTCATCACCTAAACAGGAAAATATATATTCTCATCCACAACATGGATCACACACAAAGAAACATATAGTAATGAAGCCATTATATATCAAAATAATAATAATATATATATAAAGAAATTCCACTTCGATTTCCCCACTACATTGTCACTCTAACACCTCAACAGTTATGTCATGTGTTTATCTCTTCTATAAGTAATCCATCCTGAATGTGATTTGGACCTCAACCCTACAATCCTTATACCCATCTAGGGCCCTACATCTCATATCATCATTAGTCCTTATATCAATTTCATCATCTCATCCTCTATTGTAACCAAGGGTATGCTAAGAACCCACTATAGCATATGTAAATGAATTATACCTCATGCCATCACATCCTATTCATGTAAACTCATGGAAATTTATATCCACCAAAACCAAATATTAGTATTTACTATAACTCAATCTATTATATCCTAAATTTAAATGTAAAGTAAAACTGAGATCCATTAAATCCTAGTTTTGAATAAACTCAATTTCATATTCTATTATAACTAAGGATATCCTTACTCATATCTATGTCTAAAGGGATAGTGAGGTAGAGGTATAAGTAATCCATATAATCCCTCACCATTCAGGATGCTGGATAAATTACCCCATAAATCATTTGGAAGACAGATTACCTATCAATGTTCCTAGGGTTTTGTATAAAATAAAAAAATAAAATATAATATAATGTCAAAATCATGTTAAGGGAAACTAGATAGCATTATAATAAACTTCTTATATCATCACAGAAGACCCCCAGTTTTCACTACTAACATATAAAGTATCAAGAAATAATAAAAACTTCAACTATAACATTAATTAATTAATAATCTGTTAATTAATATTAATTAATTTTTATTTACAAGATTTATACATTAACCCATAAATTCAGTGCCTTCAAAAACATAACTCCCCTACATATATTTTCAAGTATTACATTATTATTTAAAAAAAGAATCAGTTTTATTTATATATTAGTTCATTTATCCTTTAATAAATTTTGGTTACTCTAGGACTCAACCTAATCTACCAAATCAAATATTTAACTTGTCATGCATATATTAAAACTATTGTGAATAATTTAAAACTAATCAAATAAATAATCTTTGTCCATAAATAAATCATCAAGAAAGATTAAGGATTTTACAAGAAAGTACCACTCTATAATCAACATGACCACCCCTGTGTCATTCCCACACCATTTATTATAGTATTATGTATTCCCCCATAACCAACATCAACCATCATTGCATCCCTGATAGTCTATCCCATTGCTCATCTTATAACCTACCATAAATATATCCCGGAGCCTCCATATCATTTCACACTAATTCACTCAAACCATAATAAGTTATAAATCAATCACATAATTTCACTAATTATACCAAGATATATATATATATATATATATATTAAAAAAATTCCATAGATAAAAAAGGCACTACTTCCATGGAATCAAGGCTGTTAAGACTCTCTCATTCAAGAATGGTCTCATTAATCCATAAACATTTGTTCTTTAACAAACATCAATTTTAATTTCATGTTTTATTAATTGTGTTATTATGAATAGGTTTCCCACATCAGGAATCCTATAGGAGGTAGATAATAAAAACTAGAAAATAACATCAACATGCTTTTGACATTATTTCAATGTTTAATCAATTACAAGAAGAGAAATAGTAATTCTGTTCATTCCATAAAAATTTAAATTGTAAAATCATTTAGCTTTACATATTTTATCATTTTAACGAAATTAAACCACGCTAAATGCAACATAAAACATAGGAAAAAAGGTATGACGCTATCTTGTAAAAATCAAGTGGAAATATAAACATAATACAAACACAATAAATAAATAAAACCCCATTCATTTATTTAATCTTCAAATATAAATATTATCTAAAAATGTGATAAATTTCTCATTTCAATTATCCAATACATATTTATATAATTATTCTCATATTAAAATAATAAATAGAAACAATTCTTCATATGATACTATCATTTCATTTAGAATCCATGCTCTGTATTAATATCAATAACTATTCATTGGATTATTATTTTTATCTTTATACGATAATTACTAAAATAAGAAATTGAAATTATTAATGATCACGATTAGACAATAAATTCCACATTTAATTATATGTATTAAAAGATACTATTATTATATAACTCCATGCTCTAAAATAATATGCACAAACCTAAATGAAATTTCTAAAATATTAAATAAAATATAAGTATCATGTGATTATTCCTTTTCGATCTCATAAATAATCTCTTTATTGTCAATTTATAACATCAATTATAGAAATGGATTTCCATATTATTAATATAATTAAAAACCTAATTCTATTATATATCTTATAAGTCAAATCTCGAAATAATAAAAATATTCTATTAAACATTATTTCCAAAATCAAATTATAGGTGATCGAGCATTCTAATGAGATTCTAATTGGGTTCACAATTTATGTATCCAATGGAAACAATATATGGATCTCATATACCTAATGAATTATGGGCCTTCTTTGTAATGTCTTGAGATCATTTGGGGTTTCAAACCAAACAACACTAAGGTACCCACATTGGTGAAGTGGATGGGCAGTCAGGATAATCACACTCTTTTGGGGGAAATTACTTCCTACTCTAAGACTCTCTTATAGATTTTAGATATGTTTTTTAATCCTTACCAAGGTATGACATGGGAATTTTTACCCATGTGCTAATTACTTGATTATAAAAATGTGTTGATGATAATAACTTCATGTGTTAAAAGTTCTATATTATTATATTCTCTATTTATGATGCTTTATTTTATTGTCATTTTATGACACTCTATAGTTTATCTCCATCTAAGGAGGTAGTTTGTGTCTTAGATATGGGATGAACCTTCCAGAGGTTTCATAAAAATAATTTGAGAATAAGAATCAAAACCGTTGAAGTTCATTTGGTATAGTTTAAGGTCATATGAAAGGACTGTACCATTCACTTTAACGGCATACTAGACAGATGTTTATAAGGTAATTTGAATATTGATTATAGGGGTAAAGCCTTGGTGTGTAATCCTAAATATCCTTATAATATATGAATTAGATTCGACATAGATCATTTTAGGGTTATATTCATTATAAAATGCATGACATTAAAGGTTTTATGTATGACTTATGCATGTAAGGTTTCCCTCAGCTACCTCATTGAGAGTAAGTACCGTTATGTGAAGAATATATTTAATCAGGCTTACATCCCAAAGGATGTCCATATTGAAGGACTCTGAATACTTTTATTGGTACAATAATCACTAGTATTTAATACTATGAGATTCATTCTTGGTGTGACAAATAAGAGATAACGGAAGATTAGATGCATTGCTTGATGGTGTAAGATTGAGATGGTGTTTGGTTTACACACTGAGGTTTCCCTAAAATTTATTACATATATCATGAAAAATATTATATAGTTCTCAAGCCTAAGGAAGGAATCCTATGGTTCTTATTCTTAATAGGAATTCAATTCCTTGTAGTTTAGTTCTATCATAACCCACAGATGGGTGAGGAATGATAATCAATACTTGTGAGGGTAGTTTCCCTAGAGGTTTTACATATTTTAATATATTATGGACTTACACCAAGATTGATTCCCATGTATTAATACAATTCACATAAACTGATAGAAAAGGGAGGATGGTAGATTCATAAGAGAATTTGAGTCTTATTAGATATAGTATTTGGAATATGGAGGAACTTACACCAAAGTTGATTCCTGGTTAAAATATTCTTCCTTTATCCTCTGATGCATAAAGAGAGGCATATTCATTATTTATCCTCTAATGAATTAAAATAGATGATGATCATGAAAGGTTTATAAAATATTTTTATTTGGAATAGAAATTGATTCAGTAGAATGACATGAATAGGGTGGCATGAGTGCATATCTATATCCCATTAATGACATTTTCCTTATAAATATGGTCCTTGGATGAAGCTTCATGGTTTTAGGTTCACATTGTACATGAACAATTGTGCTTTACTGACAAAGATGACATGTATGACGGTGTCTTCCTGACAATGATGAAATGTTCGAGGGTGTCTTACTGACATGTGAGGGGTTTATAGATTTATTAAGTCCAAACAAGCTAAGGGTTTCACATTATTAATGATGAAATATCATTGGGATGTCACATTACAAAGATTACATGTCCAAGGGCTACCACATGATCAAAGATGACACGTCAGAAGTTGTTTTCTTGAAAAAGATGACATGTCCCAGGGCCATTTCATGATGTAATCATGAGGCTACTGAAAAGTCATGTGATAATAAGATATTAAGGGAGTCACACAAAAAATTCTCTTGAATATTTATGAGATCATGGATATAAAAAAGGTTTCCTGTCTTGGGGTTTGATTTTTATGTCTAATTCTTCATAAGGGAATCGCCAGACCTATGAAGAGTCTTGAGATCACATGATCTTAAGGGATTCACATTATGGGTTTCATGAAAATATCTAGTATGTCCATGTTTTGTAGAGTAAAAGCTAAAAAGGATATTGGTTCACAAACCTAACATTTAATAGATACATCTAGTATGAGAGGGGTTCTCAACCCGGGACTCATGTGTGAGGGTTCATGGAAACATAGCATAGTTTAGAGTCACCGACCAATTTTCATGTATGGAGTAAAATAACACCATGAAAACAAAAGGGAGTTGCATTATACTGGGATAATGTGTTTTTATGGATGATCAAGGATTCATAAGATATTTCATATCCAAGAGATTGTATATTAAGGCAACATGGGTGTGTTGAAAGACCTATGAAGAGTAACACATTGTGGTTACACAAACCTATCTTGGGGTTTCATGTAAAGGCCTCATCTATTTAACATATCGTAGAGGAATTTGTGATGGTATAACATTATGTTCACAACATAATAAGAATAAGTAAGGGATTATGTAGATCAAATGACCTCAAGTGGGTATCGTGGTTGCCAAGAGAATCCCTCCAAAGGTAGTTATCCTGTCCTCAAAATTTGTTACTCTTGTATCTACCCTCACATCCTCTATCTCACATGTCTCACATGTCTATCTGGACACACATGATCATGGCTATGTGATGTTTCATGAAGCCTTGATCTAGTGTCCTAACACATGGTCCCTTGATCATGGAACCCCATTTGGATTGCATGGACCTATTGTACCCCATACATGAAAATGGGTTGGAAACCCTGAACTATGCTCTATCCCCATAAAACATCATCCATGGGTATTCGTTCAAGCACCCCACTCATCTATGATGTGTTTATGATAGGATAGGGTTATGCACCCATGTAATTTTTTACTATTAACATCACAAACCCTTGGAAATACTAGACATGTCTGTGAGTTGTCATCACAATAATACCTTAAAAAATTGATTACATGACTCATCATTGATCTCTTGATGCCATTATGTTTCCTTAAACATGAAACTTGATCCTCTAATCATTTATCCATTTCCATAAATGTGAACTTATATATATTCATGATAACCTATCATGTGACTCTATTAACATCATATGAGAGATTGACTCCTCACCAGTCTTATGATGCCATCATGTGAATGCCCTTAGAAATTTCATCATTTTTAGGTGGATACACTTTGAAATGTTATATTTTATCATGTGGTATCCCCTAGACATGTCATACTTGTCATGTAGTAACCTCTAAAATTTCATCTTTAATCACGCGATGTCATTGGATTTGCAATCATTGATCTAAGAAAGACCCATGGACATGTCAAGAATACACCCTTGTACATGCCATCATTGTCAGGAAAACAACCTTAGAGATGTTGTACTTTTCAGTCATGAACACTTGGACATGTACCATGGGAACTATAAAAAATGAACCTTTATCCGAATACCCCCTTTATAAGGGGAGTATCCTTAATGGGATAGGTTCTCACACTCTTGAAATCATATTTCTATTATGCACTCAAAAGGGAATTTGCTCTATAAAATCATATTTTATGGTCCTCTTACGGCAATAATCTCTCTTAATATTTTTGAAGATAATGAACGAATATTTTCCTCTTTATCCTTCATAGAGTAATGAATTAATATTTTAATTAGGCATCCACCATGATGTAAGTCCCTCTATATTCCAATTATTCTAGATCACATGACCCAAATTATACTATGAGTCTACAATTCATTTTTTCTTTAAATGGGTCAGAAGAGTTTTCATATGTGTGAATCCAACATGGTGTGAGCCCATAATATATAAGAATACTCCTAAACTTTGGGGAAACAACCCTCGCAATTACTGGTTAACATTCCTCACCCATTAGTGGGTTAGGATTAAACTAGACTACAAGGAATCTAATTCGAATTATGAACAAGTTATATATGATTACATACTAAGGGACAAGATCCATATTATATTCTCCAGAATAATTTTAATAAATATCATGGAAAAATAAATCTTTATGCATCACAAGAGTTCAATATTTCACTCTCATGCAGTGTGTCTAATATTTTGTTATCTCACATTTCTCACACCAAGCATAGCAGACATGGTCTTAGAGACTGGGGGTGATTGTCATAATATAATGAAACAGATTAACCAAATATGGGCCTCCTTTGTGATGTAAGACTGAATATATATATTCATTTATCAAATCTCCCTACTCTTTATGAGGTATCCAAGGGACTCCATATATGTATAAGTATCACTCAAAGCCTCTATTGTTGCACCTTTTATGACATGGATTCCCATAACATGAACTATGTGGACCCCAGTTCCTGTCTTATAAGGATGTGTAGGATTTCTCACCAAGGATTGAGTCCTATATTAAATATTAAAATTCCCTCATAAACATCCTTTTTGAATGACATTAAACAACATGGTATAGAATTTCATATGACCTAAAACTATGTTAAATAAACTAGACAAGTTTTTAAACCTGTTCTAATGGGATACGTAGGACACCTTTTGAAGGCTTAACCCATCTCTAGGACACATACTACCTCCTTGGATTGTGATAAACTACAAAGCACCTGAATATTTATATAAACTAAAAAATCATAAATAGACAAGAGAGTAATATAGAACATGTGACCCATGAAATTGTACTCATCAGCACATTTGTTTGATCAAGTCATATTAATTGGGTTAATTGGTCCCATAATGGGGCTTGAGAAGGATTAAAAACATATCTTATGTTTATAATAGATTCTCAAATTAAGTGATAATTCCTCAAAAAATGGTGCAATGACATTGACCTCCCATCCTCTTGACCATTGTGATCTCCTAAGTGTTGTTGGGTTTTCAAACCCCAAATAATAGCCTTCCCTTCGAATAGAGGCCCATAATTCATAATTTATTTGGAATAATGTGGGAGTTTTTATTGGATAAAAAATGTTAAAACTATGGATAATCTCAATAGAACACTGGGTCACAGGCAAATTTTTCAGGAAAATAATTGTGGATCTAACATGGAAGCATGTGATAACAAAATGACTAAGTTACCATAGGTAAAGGGAAACTTGTTTCCCAAACCTGGATATCTATTACCATACCCTTATTTTGGAAATAAGAATTTTATACATAGTATGAATCTTTCATTAATAATAACAAAACTAGGTTTCCCATGAAATATTCCATTTCTATAAATCCCACATGTGAAAAATGGACAAACTTATAAAAAGATCAACCAATTATGTTACACGTGCATAGATTATTGGGAAAGGTTCAAACATGAGATGATGAATTGATTAGAGACACATTATCAGGCTCATATCCCCATTCTATAGAATCATATCACCATGATCAAAATAAACATGTGGCTACTCCAGTGCAAGCACATATTTTTACTCCCATCTACGATGATTATCGATATATTATGGTAAATGGAGAGGCACAAGATCAGGCTCATATCACCATTGTAAATGGGGATGATCAACCTAATTTTGAAATCTCATAAAAAAGGGGAAAATTCCTATAAAATATGTAAAACAACATATTCAAAATTCAATCCAAGATCGAGACTATACCCCCACTCCCATCGAGGATGATCAAAAAATATGGAAACCACCTCAGGGAAAGATTATATCCCTACCAATTAGGATAATCTACATATTTCAATAGCTTACAGAAGACAAGATCGTATTCCTTATCCTAAAAATGGAATACTACCCCATCATCTTTCATATGTCATACAGGAGGATACTAATTTATCTCCTCCCATTCTAGAGGTCAATCAACATATTCTAATTCTGAATGCATATATAAATAGGTATCATACCCTCTCTTTATCTAGTTATGACAAAAAATTTCTAGAGACCAACCCAATCTAGTCTCATATTCCCACTGATAATAAAGAATCTCATCAGAATATTCTAGCAGCTTCTCAATAGTCGGATCATATCCCTAGAGAAACGTATGTATAAAACAATATTATTGAGACCATTATACAAAAGTATCAAACTTCTTCTAAACTCCAAAAGGTAGTTCATCATATTTTGTACATGATTTAGAATGAGGATCACATTACTATTCTAGTCAACTCAAGTTTCATTGAGGTTATAAAATGCATATCAGAAACACATCAAGGGTATGCTGAATCTTTATATAAATTATAAGGCGATAACTACCTTGATAGTTCCCCATGTGGTAATATAGAGATGTATTATGGGGACTATAACCCTGACATCCACTTTGGAAAACCTCTCTATGGTAATATCTCTCCCATAAAATGAAATCATCAGAATGTAAAAAAACATGCTTATATGGAGGTTCTCAAAATACTAGAGTTGACTATATATATTTCCCCATAAACTATTAGGAACACCTAAACTTAGTCCGTGGGTGACCCGGAGAAATGACCTCTACGATCTGACCAGGTGGAGTTATATAACCTTAATGGAGAAGGTAATAAAATGGATATATGATGTCTGTTTTCTAGAAACAACCTACCAAATATTTTCTAGACCATCACTACTTTTGACTATGACGTTCTAGAGGATCTAAAAGAAGAGTGTGTGCCTTAAATTGTTCAAAACATATGGGAAACCTTTCAGTGGTTAAAGGATAGAAACCAACCTTATCAAGTATATTAGAGTCACATATAATTTAAAAAAATGCTCTATTTTCCTATAGCCTTGAACGATATCACTATGGATCGAGACCCTTGATCGAAAATGAATAGTGAAATATTACATCATCCCTCTCTTTACAGTATGGAATCCTTCTATAAAAGAATCCAAAAATTCCTATTAGACATCTGTATTCTGTAATGGTGAGAGTTTGGGTAATGTCACTTCTCTAAATACTCAAAACAGAAAATCCCCCCCATATAGTATCCTATAATGAAATATTTATAGGATAGACCATGGGACCAAATAATGCACAGGCTAGTTGGTCTATCCAATGATGGCCATATTATTTAACAATTCTGATACACCATTAATACGTAGAATTTTCCACCCACTATCTTTTAATATAGGCCCTATAAAAATAATGGGGTGCGTATCAAAAATGGAATCTCTAGTTTTGGAATACCATAAATCTCCCCATATCAATTGAATCAAATCACAACAAGCCATTTCTGCTAACCCGTGTGTGAACTAGATTTCCCCAAATGAAGAATATATCTATGGAATCCTTCATAAAATACATCCAAGAGTGAACCCATCTCATAGATCTAGGGGGATTTTTACTACCACCTACACCCCTAGGGAATGAATCCCCAAGAGGAACCATAAACAATCAATAGTGGATCCAAATTATCCTCATCCGACATGGATGGGGGGAACTTTTATATCAATTAAAACCATGTGAGTCATTTGATCCTCAAAAAATGGATTAAAGAGTTCTAAATATGTACTTAGATCAACCCCAACCCTTAAGGATATGGTAATTTTTATCATTATCATCTCCTCAATGAAAATTAGTATTTTCCAGGATATGATCTCAATACCAACAATGAGATTCCTAGTTGTTCCTCCCACCATGAGACACTCCCCTTTAATTCGGGATTTTCTTGGTAGACATGCCTGAAAAATATCACAAGCACAATATTCATAGGTTGATATTTGGGAAATTTATATAAAAGGAAATCGAACCTTATAAGTTTTATAATCCAAAATGGTCCAACAAGACAAAGGGCCAGAAGCAGGACCCTTGTGAAACTCTCAAAGGGGAAATGAGTAGTACCATGTTATCATATTATTTGTTCAATATCAGGTGACTACTATCACCCTTTATTCCTTAAGTAACATCATCACCATAAATCCATAAATTGATATGAATAATGATGAAAATTCATATGGGAACAATATGAAAACTATAACTCATGAGGTGTGTGATTTGGATTCACAAGAACAGGCTATACATGTATGGAATTAGATAAATTTCAAAATATATTACCTACGAATAATGAATTTACACCTCCTTAGAATAATTACAACATGGATAATGGGAATGGTTTGTCAACATCCCACTCACCGCCTAGATGGGTCAATGTCCCCTCTATAAAATAAAGATAGAAAAAATATTAGAACAATATGAAAAACCTGATATAGCACAATGATTAAATACTCAAGGTAAATATTCCCACTTTGTATTTATTTCAAGAAAAATATGTATCCCTCCTCCCATCTATCTAGAGAGAGATAATTTACCTAAAATAGTTGAAATTGAGTATTAGGGTATCTCTAGATCTTAGTAACCAAATTATATAAATGAGTAATTTGATGCTGATCATGACAATCCACCTTTATAGAAACGACCTCCTATATATCATAATAATCATCTATCCCTAGAATGAATTAAAAATCATTAGCATATAAAGTTATGAAAACATACTAATTCCCACCCACTCTTGATTAATATGAGGTGGTCTAGAATGTGGTACCTATGGAAATATTAAACACAGTCAATTCCCTATATTATTTTATTGAAGAAATGGAGGGGTGAATACCCCCATAAAAATAGAGAGGAATCCATATCCCGAATGGGTGGATGAAACATTTCCTCTTCCTAGTTTCATTATCCTAATATTCTCAACCTTTTATAAAACATAAGACCTAGAATGGAATCTCACACACATCATATCCGGATGCGAACATATGTTTGGATTGAGAGGCCAGCATGATGAGATATATCTAAGATTCTTTTTATAGACTCTAGAAGGACTAACGTTTTTTGGTACATAAGTCTTCTTATAGGATCTGTTGTTTGTTGACAAGACCATTGTCATGAACTCCTATATAAATTTTTCTACATGATAAAAAAATGATTTTCGACCTTACATATTGTAAGAACTATAAAAATGAGATAGTTTATGACTTCATCACAATATGTAAGGTCTCACATACTCGATTAGTATCCCACTCTCAAAATATAAATTATTGAAGCTTCATGATGAAAATATTCAAGATAAACTTGAGTCAACTTTGATCCAAATGTAATACAAAGGTGAATTCTATGAGTCTACATAAATGAAGTAGTTAATAGAAGATTCTATTTAGATTAATTGAATAAAATATTCTCCCATTCCCATGAAATAGGGAAGACTTCCTAGAAAATTAGAAACTACTTATGTCTCCATAAATCTAGTAATGGTTCCTGTTAGAGCACTTAAAAAGGCCTTGAATCACCCAACACCTCCCATAAAGTAGAAGTAGCAGCAAAATCACCCTCAAACAAAGGTAAAGAGGGATCAAGGACACCCCTTATTTGAAGGATATATGAAAAAAATCATATTCCTACTAAAATGAATAGGTTCTACATTATTTCCTTGCAACCATGACAAAACAACCTCCGTAAGCTATCAGGTCCCAAGAAACCCAATGTGATCAATCTTGGTGACTTACCTGATTATTTCCCTTTTCCTAGGATACTATGTCACACAGTATAGGTTGATTTTATCTTCAAATATATCCTCCGAGGTATGGTTGATTACAGACAAGTGATACCTATAAAATCCTAAATGTAAGTAACCTATGTGACTTCCACCTAACTAAAAAAATAATGTGACTAGAAATTTTTTCTAGCTATGAGTGAACTAATGTATGATAGCCTGATGACTGACAAGATAGTTGACCAGGATCACCCCACCATAAAATCACTAAATTTTAAATTATTCCAAATCCTATAATACAATGATGTTCCATTGAATCTTACTCTTATAGGAAAACATAATTTTCAACAAAAAATATAAAATAAAATAAAAAGAGTATCATCCAAGTCCAAAAAAGACTTTGCATCATGAAGAGTTCTTTTCTTAAGCATTAAGATAATGGGTTCCACCCCACCAAATGGAATCCTCATCGGATGAATATATTATTTTTTGTTATACTAACATCACTCATATAATATTCTCTTTCACTAATAGTGAATATGCATATGAATATGAGTTCCCAGTAACTGAATGGAGAGCCGAAGGCTGAGGCTACAGAATCTGAGAGTATAATAGATGGAATTGTCATGGATAAACCCAATACTCTAGTCACATCTCAATAGAATATTGATATGTGTTTAATACCTATGGATTATCACTTCATAAATCTAAATGGGGTCATGGATATTCCTCATATCTATTTAGGGTTCATTAAAACCCAATCATTTTCAATAGCAGACTTGTGGGGGTAAAACTATTTGATCATACAAATTGAAGGAGTATGCAAATGTTACATATTACTCTAATAGTTGATACTTTCTTATCCATATATATGAACCATTCTCATCTACAAAATATTTCATCATATTCTATACTTAATGAAAAAGATTATCCCGACCTTGGGAAGCATAATACTCTAAAAAAAATATGACATTCTAAAATAGTTAGCATATGTCCTATCCAAACTTACAATCCTGAATGCTCTCCATATTTCAAAAGAACAAGGGTAGTTATTTATCAAGTCCCTCTTTATTCCCCACGAATTTTATATAGGAGTCTCTATATCCAAGGTTTATCGAGTAGAAACTGCATCAATAGAATGTCATACCACCAACCCTTTTATAGAGTAAGATTAGGGAGAACCTATCCAGGGACATATCAAGGTCTTTTGATTGTTAGTAAATCTTGAAAATTTCATCATTCAATGGAAACTTATTGAAAATGACTTTTTGATCCATGTCACCCTGGTCCAGAACCTCTGATGTTTGGGTTATAGCAAGGAGGATTTGTCTCTGATGAAGCTAATCATTCATGTGTACAATAAAAGAAATAAAAATCCCATTGGGAATATTGATCTCAAGGATTAGTTTGGGGACCTCACATCTAATTCTTAGTTCAGGTTTATTAAGAAATACATATCATAAATTTTTTTTCTTAGAATACTCTATTTCCATATCCACACAGTGGTACCATAAACATTACACCAGTGTTTGAAATACCATGTTAACAGAAGGGTTAGAATATTACATGATGAAATCACCGCATTTGAGTCATGTAAGCACATATACACTGAGGAAAGATTACATAATAAGGAAAGAAACTTATAATGGAGGTTAATATTCAGGCTTCTTCTACGAATAGCTTGGGATCCACCCCAATAAATCATTGGATTATGCTTAACATTGGATATGTGTTTCTTATAAACCTAATGACGGAAGAATAAAGAATATAAAAAATATATTATTAACTAAAGCCTCCATGGGATCCCATATATATGATATAAGTTTCACTGTCTAGATAGGTTTCATCAAAGTGTAGTTTTATTAATTCCCTATCGGGATCCTAAAACTCCATAATATCATTAGTAGGATTTGAAATTTACTCCAGTGCATACCTTGAAACATGGAATTTATGTATCTCTCCTACCCTTGTAAGTATCTAGAAGAATGGAAAGAATCTATGAGATTCCCCCATAACATCATCGGTGGTTCAGAATTTCAACACTTCTTATTGTCTAATATCATCCTTTGTTAGGGAGAGATATGTCCATTGATTATCCCACATCTCCTAAATATTACCACACAAATACATAGATGGAAGAGGAAGATGATGACCTTAGAAAAACCACTCCCTGATTAAAGGAATATCCACCACCATTAATGTTCTCTTGTGGGTTAATCTTGGAAAATAGGAAGACACATTACCCACATTTATTAGTACTTCCATGCCTCCTAAAGATTAGAATATATATGATTAATTACTAAATAAGTGTCAATGTGTCCTTCCATAGAATTATATAGAGATGATTGGGATGAAACCTAATTTATATACTCCATATCTATTCTATCTAGATGATCATTGTGTTTTCAATTAGGTATCCAGAAGAATTAACCCCTATCAGGAAACTATGGTAGAATCAAAATCTTATAAATTGGTCTAATCCATCTTTGTTTGTGACATGCGGTACTCAAAATGGATTTCCAACATCATCCGTATCAATAAAAAAATAGAATGATCATAGTATTCATTAATTTTAGATACCATTATCAATAGTACTTGAAGGATAATCTCCCATTATTGACATTGGAATATTTGATCAATGCAACTACTATGTTCTTGGCCCTTTCCTTTATGGATGGATATTCAGGTTATAATCAGATCAACATGGCCCATGAAGATGAGTAATCCACTTCCTTCAGAGTGCATCAAGTCATATTATATTACGTACATATGTTCTACATATTACGGTATGTTAGTTCTACTTATTAATTCTCAATGAATCATATATTTAAACCCTTCTTATTATGAATCATGGAGTGTTACATCAATGACATGGTGGTCAAATCTCAGTAGCATTGTGATCACCTCACTAGTCATCAATGAATATTCAAAAAATTATAGCATTATTTTTGGAAGATAAATCCTTTGAAGTGAGCCTTTATATTGAAGTTATGGAAATTCCTAGGCTTTTTTGTATGCTATTGTGGCATTGAGTTGATCAAAAAAGGACCAATGCATTCCTGGCAATGCCACATCCTTGGAATCTTAAAGCATTTTGATGGATCCATGAAAAACTCACTTATAGAAGTTTTTAATACACAAAATGGGCAGAAAATATATCCCCATCACTAATTTAATCAATAAGGGAGTATCCTATCATATAGAGGAGGATTACTAGGAAGCATTAAAGAATCTTATGAAATGCCTCTTGCACCCACCAGTATTGATGTTTCCAATAGAAGGAAAGTCACTAATCCTATGTGTGGCCACCAAATAATGATCTCTGGATTCCCTCACTGCATAGAAGAATGATCCTAGGGAACAATAATATTTTCTACTATCTCATCTAAAAAATGAAACATATTGAGACTCGGTATAATGATATTGAGATGTACTACCTCACCCGCTTCTTAACAATACAAAAGATGAGGCATTATCAGCAGCACCATGAAGACAACCTGATCTCTAGTGTAGACCTTCATAATTATCTTATAGGATTCTCATTGTTAAATACGAACTTAGACTTATGGTAGGTTATTTTTTAGTAATATTAAAATCAATTTGTGTCACAAAAGTCAAAGGGAAGGATCTGACTGATTTCTTTTCCGCACATCATGCCCCTAAAAATAAGTCAATGTGCATCAAAAACCTTCAAAAATAAGTTTTCTAGGGACAAGACACTCCATGAATATGGGATATGTATTTTTATATTTCATACCAATGTATGAGTGGTAAAAAATGGAAAAATGATAGCATGACTCGGTTGGTCAGGGGATTTCCCTATTCCTTCTTGATGTCTATAGTTTTCACTAATAGTGAGGCGAAATATGAAGAACTTATCATTTGCTTGGAGATATCCTATAAACTATATATATCCTACTTTAATTCCAATGGTGACTTATATAAAGTAATAAAATAGATCACTAATGAATATTCCCTTAATAATGAAGAATTTTCCCCTATCATTGGCTATGTAAGAGGATTGATAGTAGAAATACCTTTTGAAATAATGTTGCATCATGTAACTCAATCACATAATGCATACACCAATGTACTATCTGATGTAAAAACATGTATGGATTATCCTAATCATAACATGGAAGCCTTCAACATCATCAACATAAGGGTAGTATCACCATACATCATCTACAATATTGAGAAAATTAATCAGATTAGCGGTACCTCAGTGCATGATGATACAACATTCACCCCTATATAGATGTCTCCCATAATAAAATAACTTCAAAATGGGACCCTTAATTATATAATTCCAAAATTTAATTGGTTCAACATACAATGGTGAACTTCACTCTTTTGGATGGGGTGAATGATCAGAAAAATCTTTATAAAAAAGGATTTGATTGAGTCCTCATAAAATGAATTACATGAGAAGAGACTCACATAATTATCAATGAAGTAAATATAGGATCTTATTATGATCACAGACTTAGAACCAGACTCTCTCAAAAAATATGGAGACTTGTTACTACTAGTAGAAAATGATGTAGGACTGTGTAGAATTCTCCAGAAAATGTCACGCATGTCAAATTCATGAAAACATCTTCCATCATCTTCCATAATTGCTAAAAATCTAAACATTCTGTTCCATTTTCCATATGAGGAATGGGTGTTTTAGGACCCTATCCCCCAACTATATCTATAAGGTTTAAGTATATCCTTACTGCAACC
Organism: Viscum album; assembly: GCA_963277665.1. Classification (NCBI taxonomy): domain Eukaryota; kingdom Viridiplantae; phylum Streptophyta; class Magnoliopsida; order Santalales; family Viscaceae; genus Viscum; species Viscum album. The sequence goes on from OY728134.1 coordinate 1,370,025,243, forward strand.
AAATTCTTTTCCAAATGGGATGAGGTCATACCTCTCAAGGTAGTTAGGAAAAAGAACATCATCAACTTCATGAATTCCATTTTTATTACCCAATTTGGTGTACCTCACATTCTATTGATGGGAAATAGCATGATTTTTCATGATTTTATGTTGAATAGGTTGTATCATGAATATAAAATTATTTCCAAACATTCATCTCGCAATAATGCAGTGGAAAATGGATAGATAAAGGCCTTTAATAAAACTCTATCTAATATACTATAATGAAAATAGAAAAATATAAGATGTTTTGGAATGATAAGCTCATGTATACATTATAGAACAATCATATGACTATATTCACTACAACATAAGAGACCCCATATTAATGGGTGCATGGAATAGAAATTATTTTACCAATAGAGGTCCAATTTACCTCACTCAGAATACCTATCTACATAAAAATCTCATACAAGAAATAATCATATAAGCAACTATATGAGTATTAATGACTCCATGAAAAGAGGTTTTTACACTAAACAATATTGAAGTCCATCATAATCAGATTTTAGAATCATTTATCAAAAAATTTCACCTTTTCTCATTCCTCCATGGTGAATCGGTATCTTTCCTCAGAATACTGATGATACTAGGGAAGAAATCCAAAATTATAGAACACTTATGGGAAGGGTCTTATATAATGTATATATATATATGGTCTATTCCAATGGGTATTATTCATTGGTCTCACTTGATAGGGAACGTGTTATGCCCCCACCAATGATAGGTTTCTTAGGAATTTCTTTTCACAATTACCACCATCAGACCAAATCTGTGGAGGTAAGACATTAAACTACATAGAAATTCACATCCTTTTTATATGACCATTGTTTCTAGTAATCAACCTTTGGAATATTGGGAGGCACTCATGAGGCAATGTCACCAACCTTATTGAGCCACTAGTTAATATAATCTGGGTTAGAATGTTAAAAAGTGGTATGAGAGAAATTTTATTTTCCTTCAAACTATTTTGGGATTGTATAAAGGAGCATAAATTTTTAGAATTGGGTAATGAGTTGTTCCTGGGAGTAGCTAACTCTTGTACATAGAAAATCCAAATATTCAGGGACGAGAATTGTTGTTTTTGATTTATACTTCTTATGATTTATATTAAATCACTATTGGGAGATGCACTTAAGAATTAATATTCCTTATGATTATGGATGTTAATGTTTCATAATTAGTTGAGGTCATAGCGTACCATGCATCATTTTAGGAATATATATAATTCACATTCCATGCATATGTCATGCCATATATGATGCATTATATGACTGTATAACATGATTCTATGTTCTTTGTGTGATATATTTGTTACTTGGATATTTTTAATGTAGAATATTGAGAAACATTATTCATACTTATAGTTATTTCATTATCCTAACATTTTGTTCCTACAAATGCTATTTAAGAGACCTTAATCATTCAATTATATAATGTTGAGCCACGGACCATGGGTCTCATGGACTGAAACATGTTATGTTTGGGATTAAATGGACACCATTATTATATTAATAAGGTGTATGGGACCTTATAGACTGTAAATGGTGAACTATATCATTCAACCAGCTAAAATAATTTGTATGTAAAGGAGAATGAACAAAAAATAAAATGAATTATGAAAGGAAAAGTCCTTGTTAAATAAAGGTTCCAATTTGTTTTAAATGACGCATTGCATACTGGAACCCCTTAATTGTAGTAGAGAAAATGACCCTAACCTGACATTAGTAGTGGGAATCAGGCAGTATCTCATGCATTATTGTGATGTTTTTGTTACCCAAACCATGATTTTGGAGTAGGAAGACAGGTGTGTCTTGTTTATAGAAAGTCTTTAACTGATCTTATTTATCTATCCGTGAAACTAATATTATCAAATTGTGACTAAGGCATGTTGTTGGAATTTGTAGAGATAATCCACCATGATGGACACCAGTCAGGTTCCAGAAGGGTGGTGATGACCATGCAACAAAGGTGGTGGGCCTTGGGCCAGCAGTGGACCTCATGTAGTTTAACTTGCAGCACCAATATTTATAGGTGTTATGGGTTCTGAGGTCTAGTTTTAGGAGGTATTCCTATATTAGATGTGGAAAATTCAAGGTTCATCATGTTGTTCCCTAACGATGTAGAGTTTATGTATGAGTTTTAGTGGAATAATTTGTCTATATATTGGGGGATGGTGTACTACAGGCCATAGATTCATGGTTAGAGAACATGATATAGATTTTTTACTATCTCGAGACACCTAATAAGAAGAGAGTGAATATTGAAACATTTATTGATCAAGATTCCTCTAAGATATTTTGGTGAATTACTACATAGATAGAAATTCATTAGGATATGTCTTATTGGGATTTCTAGATAACCTTACATGATTATTTTTATCCTAATACTCTATGGTATGATGGAGCTACAGAGCTTATGCATCTAAAGCAGGGTGCCTTATCAGTCATTGACTATTATCATCATTTTACAGAGCACCAGTGTTTCAGACCAATTGAGTTATGTGATGAGTTATCGAAAGATTTCTTATTTAATGATGGTATCTGTCATTCCTTTTGATAACATTTGAACATTTTTTTGGATTACTACTATATCAAAAATAATAAATCAATCAAATATTATTGAATGTAACATGAACAAATCTTGAAGAGAAAAGAAAAGTATGTCAGCATCTCAACCCAGTAGAATAGTGTTAGGTGCTAGGAATTGATGTTTTTATAGCTCTCATGAGGGTAATACCAGCCTGATCATGAGTTTTGGTATTTATTTTCTTTATGATTGGAGTTGGAGTTAAGTACACATGAATAGCTAGTGTGCTAGAGCCCCAGTTGAGTATAGAGCTTGTGGTGGGATGGTCTATCTATAAGAGTTTTGTAAAACCATTACTATGGTATCTAGTGAGAAAAGGTTTTCACTAAATCCATTTTAAAAAACACATTCTATATATTCTCATTAGGTAGGGAGCTAGTGCGCGATTAGTCAATCTAGTTGAGGTAGTGGTTGTGGTTAAGGCAGCTATACACAGTACTTACATATCTAGTTGAGAAAATCTACTAAGAGTATTTAGGCTATATCTCAAGTCCATGGATCCATTCAAATATATGAAATTTATCATTTTCCTAAGGAGAATAGTGCCAAACCTTCCACAATGAAAGTTACTATTTTAGTATCCCATACACTAGTATCTTATCTTTTTTATATAGGAGCTTCTCATTCATTCATGTACGTTCCTGTTGTAGAGAGCCTCAAGCTTTATGTTAAGGTTTCTACAAGAATTATGACACATGATACTCTATTGGGGATCATTTAATGGAGAATACACCAGTGCTAGGAGTTACCCATTGAGGTAGCCGAGTGTCGCTTTGACCTTTTTCCCTCAATATAACAGGGTTTTATGACATTCTAATGATATGCTTGTTGTTTCCCTATCATGATTAGCTTGATATATTTCATAGAAGGGCGATCATCACATCACTAGAGGGTAGAGTTTTTATTCAAAAGGGTGAATGTGATATCAAGGAATATCGACTAAGACCATAGAATCATGGGCTGGTTGGATGATAGGATAGATTTCTAGATTATATCTAAATGATCAGGGAATGTGTTTGGTATATTTACCTTCAATGGGTCATTTTTTCAGGGAATGTTTCCTAGATGAAATTTCAGGACTATATCCTATGAGAGGAGTAGTGTTTTCAATAAATCTAGTTCTTGTATTTTCACTAATATCTATTCCTCATTATAGGATGGATACTACTAATTTTCAAAATCTCAAGAGGAAGCTAGAGGACTTGTTGGGAATGTTTTTTTTCGACCAAGAACATATTCATACGATTCACTAGTCCTTTTCATGAAAAAGGTGGATGGAACTCTTATTTCATGTGTGGATTATAAGAAATTGAACTGGTTGATTGTTAATTACTGGTATCCCTTACCTTTTATAGATGATCTCTTCAACCAGTTCTGAGGATCTTGGGTGTTCTTGAAGATTTATCTAAGATCGGGTTATCATCAGTTCATGTCAGGATGACTGACATACATTGTACAACTTTTAATAGCATGTATGATATTAATGTGTATTTGGTCTTATTTTTTGGTCTCCTTAACATGACCGTAGTTTTCATGTGACAAATGAACTATGTTTTCCATCCATATCTACATTCATTAGTAGTTTTATTCATTGGTGTACTTTAACAGTTGAAACGACCATGCCAAACATCTTGATATCAAATTGGATACACTGATAGATCATCAGTTATATGTTAAGAAAACATAGTTCCACCTCTTAATATATATGATTAGATTCTTAAGTCAAATTATCTCAGAGGCAAGAGTATCAGTTGAACACTAGAAGGTAATATTTGTAGTGTCCTAGGAGAATACCAAGAACATCTTTGATATATAGAAATTCTTGTGGATAGCTAGTTATTATATGAATTTATTAAAGGACTTGTCATTATTAGAATCCCAAATTATGGTATCTACTAAGAATAGAGTGATGTTATCATGGTTTGAGGAATATAAGATACCCATTAATGATTTAAATGGGAGACTATATTTAGTTAAAATCATGATTCATCCACAGCCAGGCTGAAGATATACATTTTATTTTGATGTAACATGTATCGGTCTAGGATAGGTTCTAATGTAGGAGGATAATTTCATGGTGTACAGATCTCATCAGTTAAGTCGACATGAGATTAACTACCCAAATCATGATCTTCAGATAGCTGATATTGTCCATGCCTTGCATTATTGGAGGAATTATTAATAGGGAGATTGTTTTTTGGTATACACTGATCATAAAAGCATCATGTACATATTTAAACAGAATGAATTGAATCTACGGTAGTGAAGGTGGATTAAATATCTATAGTATTTTTAATTTCAGATTTTTTATACACCAGAAATAGGAAGTGTAGTTTCTAAGGCACTAAATATAATGACTTAGATATAGGCTGTTTAGGAGGCAATTAGTGGGTGGTCGCATATGGCATTGTTTTTAGAGATGCACTTGGAAGTGAATGATAGTATAAAGTAGACTTTTTATCATCTTTAGAAGTGAATTATTCTATTCTAGGTATAGTTAGGATGATATAACTATCATATTATGAGGGTTTAGTTCTATGGGAGAGTGTGGAAGTTGAGGACTCGGTCTTAGTTGGACCATTGGTGAGGATTAAATATTGCACACTCATGGGCATGTCTGGGTTCAAGAAAAAATCCAAGAGAAGTTGATAAAATAATTACATTCCTCATCGTGGGAATTAAAACCAAATTTCACCCAATGTATCTATATTTATGTCACCGGTATTGGTTTCCAGGTATGAACTGGTAGATAGTTGGATTTATTAGTCGGTGTTCCACTTGTCAGCAGGTGAATGCTGAAAATCAATGAATGGAAGAACATCTATAGTCATTGTGCATTCTTGAGTGGAAATGGGTTAATATGTCCATAGATTATGTGATAGGTTTTACTATATTTCATTGTGGAAGTGATATAGTATGGGTTGTTGTTGACCGGTCTATGAAGGATGTCCACTTACAAATTTGAGATACTTTTTCTGTGGATGAGGTAAGGAGGTCCTAGACCTTCATAGGTCTATACTTTATATTATATCTAAAAGAGATTATCATTTCATATCTTTATTTTGGTATTGTGTGAAGAAGGCCATGGGTACATAGGTGATTCTAAGTGCTGATTATCACCCTTAGACCAACGATCGGTCAGAGCGTACAATAAAGGTTTTAGAGGACATGATATGAGCATCTTTCCATGACTTTAGATGTTATTGGAAGAGACATATGTCCCAATATTACTTTTAATATAACAATATCTTCCATTATATCTTCTATATGCCTCTGTATGAGTCCTTATATGGTTGGTAATTTCGATCACCTCTGTGATGGTTAGAGGTCGGGGAGGTAGTACTGCTTGGGCCACATCTTGTCTATAGCCTATGGAGTTGGTATGACTGGTCAGGAAGAACATGATGATCACTAATTTGAGGTATAATTCATACCACAATCTTCCTCATTGATCTATTGAGTTTGATTTTGTGTATCGACTATTCTTTCATGATTCACTAATATCAGGCTATAGATGGATTTAGAGATAAGGTATGATTTCATTACGATATGTCAGTCCCTTAAAGATTCTAGAGAGAGTGAGGGCATTAGAATATCATTTTCAATCACCAATGAGGTATTGATCCATGCATGAAATCTTCAATAAATATCATATTCACTAATATCATTCAGATCTATCACAAACCCTTCAACTTGTCAATTTTAGTTACAGGATGATGCATCCTTGGAGGATAATCCTATACGTATTATTGATTGTGGCAAGAATATTCTATGAGTTTGGTCAGTTCTTATAGTACAGGATCTATGGAATAACACATGAGTATAGGATGCGAATTAGGAGCATGAGGCATACATACATTATTACATGATTGACCTTTTTAAAGATGGTGGTTTCCAACCCATGTAAGGGAAATTTAGGGATAAATTTCAACAAAGGAGGAGTTTATAACAACCCATATTTTCTTCGAGGTACCAAAACATTTATTTTACATTAATATAATTTTTATATTCTTTGGTTTTATGCTTATTAGGGTGAATATGTAATATATAGTGGAAAAAAGGGTGTCTAGGGCTTATTTGGATCCTACAGACCTTCCATTGGAGGAAAATCTAGGCTTCACATTTAGTAAAAATAATGCATCCCAAAACGCATGGTTTCAAAAAAATGCAAGGAATTAAAGGGCCCTATCCAGGGACGCATGGTTTAATGAAACCATGCTTCCAGAGCTACACTCCCATGTGAGACCACGTAAAATTTTTATCATATGTAAAATGCACAGTCAGTACATGGTTTGACTAACCATGTCTTATGACCATGTATGGGGGTATTGAGGCGGTGAAGGGATCATGGTTGGTATATAGTTGGCACATGGTTTGGTCAACCATGAAGAAAAAATGTGTCACCTAGTATTTAGAGGGGAAATAATCATTTTTAACCTCACTATATTTTTAACTCAACCCACCTCCTTATTCGTTGTTTCCAGTAGTAAGGGGTCTCTTTTTCCTCCCATAAAAGTTCCCATAGAAGCCTAACCTATAATTGGATCCGATGTATTTTTCTAACAATGGAATTGAGGTCTGATCACCTTATTGGATAACCACAAATAATTTATTCACTCCTTAGGATCATTTTGTCATTTGTCTTCATATCGATGATGATATTTTAGTGCAAGATCATATGCCCTATTTTCAGGGAGTTTGACCTTTTATTTGTTTTATTATAATCTAGGATGGGTTAGTAGCAGATAATGGATTAAGAATATACTACGAGCATAAATTACGTTGTCCATAACTTTTACCTCAATACCAAGTTGGTTATAGAATTTGTTTACTATGCTGCATGCTTGACCTTTTCTAGGAATTGAACCAAAATAAATAAAATGGATTAATTATAATAATGGAACCTCATTAGGTTTCTATTTTAGTAATGTGTGATGTTATGAGGATTTTAACGTTAACCTAGTCCTCCCATGGGTTTTGTCTCTATATATACCCCTTTTTGACCAGTTAGTCCGGTGTGTGATCTTTCCAACTATTGTGGAAGTCTATTTTAATTAATTGAGACTTAGGGAGATGAATCATTATTCCTATACATATGATTAAATATTTTTTAAATTCTATTAAATGGATTAAATAAAATGAGTGGAATGAGTTGGATGATCTCATTCCTTCTATATTATTTTTAATAGAATAATTAATTGGTTTTATTTATAATGGAGGGATACCAGTATGGAATTGATAACCTGTTAAGACATCTTGGGAATTTCTATTCTAAATATATAACTAAATTCCATTTCATGTACATTACTACTTTTTGGATCATGTTTATCTAGTTAAATTTAATTATTATGATTCTTTGGACATTTATAATATTTGGATCCAATGATGTGCTAAGATGCCTCAGAGATTTATAATCCTTAGATATGAATTAATTAGTTTACATAACTTTCTTGGATTACTTTTATTTTTATAATCCTTGGATATGGTGGCCATTAGATGTCATACACGTTTGTACTCCTTGGATATTGGTCACTTTTTTACACGGTTTATTTAGATTCCATATACATTACTGCTCCTTAGATATTGGTCCATTTAGACTTGATGCATGATTACATGGCGTAAGTCATCGATGATGTTTATCATGATTAATATCTATCCCTTATGATTCATTTTATTGATCATAGTATGTAATGATATACTATATTGGAACTTTTACTTGAATTATTTTATTATTGTTATATATTTCAGACAACATTAGCATATTTCCATAGGCAGAACATGTTATAGATGTCCTTTGTGGAGGTGTACTAAATGTTATCTCACACCATGTTTGGGCTACTGTTGGGTACCCAGATTTACCTCTTGGATGCAGGTAGGGAATTGTAATAGAGATCTCATTATGATTTTGACTAATTTTTTATAAAAGTAGGGGAGAGGAGGAGAAAGATGAGGATTCTGATTATATGTGTAGATAGTTTATTTTTCTATTTTGTATTTTTGATACATTGGTTGTACCAGATTACTATTTCCATTTCTTCCTATTTATTTTTTATAGAATCATGAAATATTCAGCATTCGTGTATATGGTCCTTCATTTCTATTGATTATAATATTCTTATGGATGTTTTACATAATATGTTCATCTATTTCATATGATATTTTTATTAATTATTATGATTATACCAATTTGATGCACTTTGATCATGAGGTTATAGTCTCTAAAATGTACCATTAAATACCCTTGTATCTAGACAAAAACCTCTGTCAAAAGGGTTAGTGCACATGGGGCCATGTGACCCAATGGCTTAGGTCACCAGTTAGTGGCAGATGGGTCTAGAAATTAAACATACCTTTTGTACGGGAAAAACCTATGTAGGGGATTATATAATAATTAAAATTGTGTCTTGATTGTTATTACCTAGAGAAACATAGTGACACCCAAATCTCAAATCATTGGACAACATTCTATAAAAAAGTGAGAGATTAAAAATTCCCCCTCCCTTCATATAGGTCAGATCTGTGTAGGGAGATTTCTTTTAAATAACTACTTATGGATTGATTACTTCCATCATATGATTCATTATGATGTCTATATCCTAAATTACATGGATATAAAAAAACATTCTCCCAATAATCTTGTTCCATGTTAGTCTCATATGTGTAGAGGCTCTAGTCTACATTTAAATGTGAATAACCCCGTAAATTTCTAGTCATGCACTCTTATATGGCTTAATAGAATGTAAAGTCATATCTGGGTTCTTGTGATGACCATGACTCATGTGATATTAGGGAACCTGAAATTATTCATTGATTAATGTAATTGAGGTACATTATATCCAAATGTAGGGAACCATTTCCTAGTTTCATGATGTTAAACAACGTGACAACATCCTAGTCACATGAAATTAAACTACGCGACCACATCCTAGAAGCGTGATTTTAAATTTCATGACCACATCCTAGTTAAGTGACATTAAATTATAAGAAAAAATCTTCGTTTCATGTTGTTTATCTACACGACATTATATCTTCTTGCTAAACAGATCATCCCCATGATGACTTTGTACTCAGGAATTGCAGGTTTTATCCTATTTCCCTGAAAATGCATTCAATAAATGTTGGAATAACATTTAGGGAACTTGAAACCCTGCTTCAATCTTACATTTTCAATAAAAAAAACTTTATATATTTGATATATAAGTTGATACAAACCACATCTTCAAGCTGACATACGTCTCTTAGAACCCTGTTTCCATCTGGAATCTGGGATGACCTCGTTGATTGAAGGTTCAAACATTCCAAGCAGTTTCTAATAGGATTGTTCGTAGAACTGGAAACATCCAATGATTCCATATCCATTTGAACCTACTTTTCAAAGGTAGTCACTCATTAGTTGTGGACTGATGAGGCTTAGGAATTTGCATTGGTCGAGAGGATGGGAGGTCGGACTCATCACACCTTTTTGAGGGGAATTATTGTCTACTCCGGGACTCTCTTTATAGATTTAAGTTATGTTCATGAATCTTTATTACATTACCAAGTATAAAATGACCTTTCCTTTACATCTGAAAATCAATGATTGATATGTAGGAAATTTAGAGAATCTTTTATATGTATTAGAGGTTCTTCAATGGTAGAGAATAATCTGTATTTTTTAGAGATTCTTAGTCAATGGCATCCTTTAATACATAAAAGTCTATTGGTCATTATGATGACCATATTGGTTTTAAAGCCACTCAGTGGGGCACTTGATGTTTATTGTCATTCAGGATGAAATAAATTATTTCAGAGTTGGGATCGTACCCACTGATGGGCTACCTATGTATCCTTTGTTTTAGAAAATGAATCTGAACCCACGTAGTTCGAGAATGGGATCATGATGTTTATGATTGATGGCTCAAAGAAAGATGTCATAATTAATTTTTCACTCTAAACTCATGTGAGTTTTTCTCAGTCTGAAAACCAATAGGTATTGGTAAAACCAGACACTTGTGCCCTAAAAGATGCAATCATAAGAAATGATGTGGGGCTTACGTATGTATGACTGCCCAAATTGATGAATATTAGGATTTACTTTAGGAAAGAAATCCAAGAACAGGGTCCATAAAGGTATATTTACTTTATGGAGATTTGGATACTCTAATTTTGGGGCTTACTCCTGAAAAAGAGGCCCAAATTAGGAGGGGACTTATGATTGGGTTTTACTCTTGAGAAGGAGACCCAGATCAAAATTATTTATGACTGGTCAAAATAAATTAAGACTGGGGCTTACTCCTGTGAAGGAGGCCCAGGTTAAGGGACTTGAAAAATTAAGGGACTTGGGGCTTACTCCTAAAAAGGATTCCAAAATTTGAGAATGGGGTTATTCTTAAAAAGGAGGCCCAGGTTAATGAGGACATGAGACTTATTCCTAGGGAGGATGCCTAGTATTGAGAATTATTACTGGGGCTTACTCTTCAAATGGAGGTCCGGGTTAAGAGAATTATGGTTGGGGCTTACTCTTAAGGAGGATTCCCATATTTGGGATTTTTAATATTGGGGCTTACTCCTAAAGAGGATGCCCAGATTGGGGGACTGGGGGCTTACTCCTTAGGAGGATGCCTAAAATTAATGGGAATTATGACTGGGACTTACTCCTGAAATGGAAACCCATTTTAAGGGGTTCTCTCATCTTTAAAGGATGAGGTTGAATGAATGATATCTCAATCTTTAGTGATAAAAAGATGTTAAAATCACTAGGTTTTGAGATATTTTCCATGGAGTACCTTTCAGATAAGGAAGAAAAATCAATAAATCATTCCATAAATAGATTTGAAGAGTGTCTTGAAGATTGAATATTTAATAGGAGAGGTGGAACGACATAAGAGGGGTTAAATGCGCAAGAAAGGCACCCAAAAAGGCAGGGGCGTGCAAGTCTTGGAAGGCGTGCAAGTACTGCATGGGCGTGCATGTCCTGGTGGTGCAGGTATACCTGCGCGACACATGGGTAATTGCGCATTTGTAAACCATCATGGTAATACTTGGGCGATCCTTGACCAATGACTTTAGAATTATCCTAAGGTACATCCAGAAGAGAGGTGCACAAGTTTTGGTGAGGAGGTAGGGCGACACACAAGTATGTTTATTTCCCTTAATGGTAAAACACCTTAGGTGCACAAGTGGTAGTGAATTATAACACTTAGACCTTACTCATCTTGTTAAGACCTTCCATTCTAGGTAAAGAATTACCTTATAAGTGTTCGGAAGACCTGATGAAGAGACTTGGGTGTTCAGAGATCTAAATCTGAATTCTGGAAAAATTCCTCCTCAAATGGGGGGCCCACAGGGTCTATTTATAGGCTGGAGAAGACCCCGGGTAGTTATCCTTTAGGGCACGCAATTATACTTCCGCGATAGTGATGGAACTTGCGAGCCCCCTCTGCATTTGAAGCTTTGTTCATGTCTTTGTCGATTTTTGATGTTATCTTCAAAGGATGCACCAATTTGTGCTAAGTCATTTCCTTTTCCATTCTTTTACACAATGTGACGAAAAAAGAGCGTCAACAAAAGTCCCCCATTAGAGTTGGATCCTAAAGAAATGAGGATGTGACTCTGAGGAAAAGAAGAAAACCAAAGGAAAGGTGGTGCGCAAGTGTTGCTGGCGCAGAGGATGGCGCGCAAGTGTGAGTTACGCAGGGCTTGAGCACGCGGGATAGAGTGCGCTGTATGTAGGTTCTCGGGTTGGTAGCCTGGCCTACAAATACGCGGTCATTTGTCGTGCATAGCATCTGATTTCTGGATTCTCGAGCTCTCACCGCACAGGTCACCTTCATCGTGCAAGTTTCTCTATTTTCCGATGTTTTTTTGATGTCGCGCTGCTTTATATGTATTTGGATTTACACGGTGATACTTGCGCGCCAAAAACATGCGCGGCACATCCATAGTTTCGCGTTAAGATTAGACATGCATGCCTTAATTCCTTATCCATTTTTTTCAAATTTCTTCACAAATTTTATGAAAAATCAATCCATTTAAGAGTTAATGTATTCAACTCTTGTGAATATTTAATGGCTCCCAAGAGAATCGAAAAAGCACATGGACTAGCAAGCAAGCGGATTGATGATATGATTTACATTTTTGGCCATGATTAATATGATATCTGCGACAACACTCCCCCATATTTGGCTAATTACTTGAAGAAATATTATCGTAATTTCCCACAGAGCATCTACCTGCCTCTATATGGTCATGGTCATCTGCAAGGAGTCAATGCTTCAGATGAAAATAATTTTATGCCTGAGATGCAGCTGCACTGCTACTCCTCTATTTCAGTTATTCTGTGAATTAAGAGCAACAACATTGGCGTGAACTTCCATATTTTTCGTGCATGCCATTTCCTGGCATATATGAAAATGGGAAACCCATGGGATGAAATGTTTTCCACTTCTGGTTGGTGGAGAGATGAAAAATATGGTATTAGAACAAAATCTGAAAAGAGTACTCTCTCCAAAATGCTCTTTACTTCCAATGCTTCATTCTCAAATCCATGTATCCATCTTCCAGGTTTCTAGGACAAAAATAGAGTCACTGTTTGATTAGCAGAAAAGTTTCTCAAACCGCACTAAAGAACATTCATTTACAATTGTTCTAAGAAGAGCTGGTATTACTGCATCTCTTATGTTATCCAGTTGAATGAATGAATTCCAGGTGGCTGCTGATGAAGCATGGGATGTCGTAAATCAAATGAAGAGTTATGTAGAATGTCATTTTTAATTTTCCGAAAAAGAGATGAGGCTCCAATCTGTGGATCTCCCTCTAATTCTTGTGCATCAAATAGAAAGAATTATTTCATCTTCAATTATTTTTACCTGCATTTCCTTTTTCTATCTGCTTTAAAATTTACCTAATCCAGTGGGCCTAGTAAGCATAGTTTGATTTTTACTAGGATTAATGTAAATAACCCTACAAACATTTAACCATTTAATTGCTAAATATTACCTAAATCATACAAAATGTATGTTTAGTGAGATGGAACTTTACTTTTATTCAGTGTTCCTTTGTCTTTTGTGGGCAGTTTAATGTCATGCACATTGGACATAAAAAGTCTAATGTTTAAGGTCGAAATAGATTTGACCTAAATGGATTAAAATTGACTCAATTCCTTGAAAATTTATCTAAAAACATATTACCATACTCAAGTATGAGGGAAAATATGTAAACTATGACTTAAGAATATTTGAATTTGAGGAATGATATGAAAAAGCGCTAAAAGGAATTTGATGAAGCAATTCCCAAGAATGAAGTTACCATTATTTAATAAACCCGTTTGGGGGTTGAATTATTCAGGGCCACCTAAGGGCATTGGCTGCATAGTAAAATAAATAGCATCTATTGGATGACATGTCCATTATGTAGACTACTTATGAAAGGTCACCTAAGGGCACGCTTAGCATAGTCAGGCAAAAGAACTCTCAAAAATTTTCTTTCCTAGGGCAAAAAGCCAGTGAATGTTTATGGAGATTGAAATTTTCCAAAGTACAGGGTTTGTTGTATGGAAAGAGGTACTTGAATATGGAGAAGATATTTCCAAACAATATTATCAAAGAACTGGATGGATATCACTCCTACGAAGGTCTTCCCCAAATATATGTAAGGAGAATATGAACCATAGACTTGAATACTTTCAGATCATGAAAAAGGATATGGGACAAATATGTTAAGGATGGCTATTTTTTGTGGATCCCTACATACTATCATTTATGATCAATAAATAAAAAAGAGGATTTCTTCCCATGAATGAAGTTACCAGTATCCGAAAAACAAATTAGGGGGTTGAATTATGCAGGGCCACTTAAGGGCATTGGCTGCATAGTCAAATAATAGTATCTTTTGGCTGACAAGTCTGTTATGTAGACTGTTTATGCAAGGTCTCCTAAGGGAACGTGCTCCAAAGTCAGGTAAAAGAACTCTCATAAATTTGACATTTTTGTGACTAAAAGACAATAAAAGGGTTATGAAGATCTGAAAATATTTAGGGTCGGGATTATGAAAAATAAAGATGGGTATTGTCCAATGTATACAGAGATACACAGATCAATGCTAACCATAATCATGTTGTGGCTGGGTCTTAAATGGAAATGTTGTACTTCACTATGTATCCCATTAGGATGAGAATCAAGCCATATGTAGTTCTTGAACTACAGTTTAATGTCGTGTGGGACACAAGTTTTAGAGAGCTTAGTTTAAGGTCATAGAGCTCAGACCATTACACATTGTGTGTTTTCATGGGGACTTTTCAGCCAAGGGACTAAAAGTGGAATTTTGGGTTAGGCCCAAAGACTTGGGGCTAGATTCGAGGGACACTCGAATGTTCCTACCTATCCCATAAGGATAGGAATCAAGCCCACTTAGTTCTAGAAATACCCTTTTTACAAATTTGGTTCGTACATGTGAAGGGTGAAAGGGGACTTTTAGGGCAATAATGATTTAACCCAAGATAAAAGGTTCAGGTATTTCCATGAATGCACGTAGTCTTTGAAATGAAACATGATTGAAAATCAATGTAAATAATGATTCCTTCTTAGGTGAGGGTGTCAAAGAATATTTTAGTTTATTGTCATACTAGACAAAAGTGTTGTATAGTTTAACATCATATAGCAAGGACGAAAGTGAACCAATGTAAAGGTATTGATTCTAAGGGCAGTTTCATGAATCAACATCATATGAGATGGAGGTGAACCGATGTGAAGAGGTTTGTTTTGGGCTTGAACCATGGGAGGTTTCCTACGTACCCATCCTAGAAGGTAAGGATCAAAGTCCACATAGTTCAATTAATGAATGAATTAGTGATCAAGATGTTCTTGGGGACAACAACCTAAAATGTGGTGTTAGGACTTTCACATGGTTAGTAGCCTAGAGAGAGTGTTATGGTTGATGTTTTCTCTAAGCTCAAATGATTCATACTTGGTGTAAGAAACAAGAGGTAGCAACAACCCTAACGATACATAGTTTAATGTCATGTAGGACATATAAATGGACTATGCAGTTTAAAGTCTTGCAGTTAGGACTATTTGTCTTGCACAGTTTAGTGTCATGTAACAGGGACAAAGCACAGTTTACTGTCATGTATGACGTATTAAAGGACTTTCTATACAGTTTAGCGTCATGTAGTTAGGATGATGGGGACAGTATAGTTTAATGTCATATTGGAAAAAAGGGGAACTGTATAGTTTTAATGTCATGCATTGAGGACAAAAGAGTACACCATTTATCATCATGTTGGGTGTATTAGGGACTTTTTCATAGTTTAATGTCATTTTGGACGAAAAAGGGATGATACAATTTAACGTCATGTAGGACGAAAGTGCCAATAGTTTAACGTCGTATGCATGGACCGTTGGTTATGCAGTTTAACATCTTGCTGGACATAAGAGACTTCTATACATTTTAGCATCATGTAGTTAGGACATCACAGTTTAACGTCGTGTGGGACGAAAGGATAAAAACAGTTTAAGGACATTTGTATGGACTATGGATGGTGCAGTTTAACGTCTTGCTGGATGTAAGGGACTTGCAAATAGTTGCGGGTCATATGCTGGACCGTGGTGCAGTTTAAGGTCATACTGGTCCATGGTGCAATTTAAGGTCATACTAGACCAATGATGATATATTTTGTGTTTATAAAAAATACAGATTCAAAAATCTTTCATTGGTTGGAGTAGTGTTAAGTTTTCCATCCATTGATATTAAAGAATAAGCTCCATTGGAGTAGACCCTATGTATTGAGTAAGGTCCTTCCTGTTTTGGATCAAGCAAGGGAGGTATCTTTCCTGGTATCATTGGAGTTCTGAGAACTAATACCAATTCTCCCGGAGTTAATGAATAAAGACAAACGTTTTTGTTAAAAGATCATGCTATTCGATTCTGATTGACATCCATGTGGTGCAAAGTGCACAATCTTTTCTCATCTAACCATTCCAATTCATTCAATAGCTTTTGAGATTTTTTATCTGTAGATGACTGATCAAAAATAGATACTCTGAGAGAGGGTAGTTGAACTTTAATGGGCAAGACTGCTTCCATTCCATATACCAATGAATATGGAGTTGACCGCGTTGCAGTGCGTGTGGTAGTCCGATAAGCCCATAAAGCATGAAAGAGTTTATCAGGCCATGAATTATTATCTTTATCCACCATATTTTGAAGTATATTGGAAATAGTCTTGTTGAAGGCTTCTATCTGGCCATTGGCCACTGCATGATACTGAGAAGAATGATTGGATTTTATGTTGTATTCTTCATACAACTTCTTCACGTCGGATGAACAGAAGTTGGTGCCATTTTCCGTAAATATGGTATGAGGGACACAAAAACTGGTAATGATGATAGACTTGATAAAGCTAACAATGCATTTAGAACTGAATTCTTTGAGAGGTATTTCCTCTACCCATTTAGAAAATAAATCAGTAGTAGTGAGAATATACTTAAACTGCTTGGACGTAGCTGAAGGGTAAGGTCCCACGACATCCATTCCCCATGGGGAAAATGGCCACGAGTATTTAGATGTATGAAGAAACGATGGAGGTTGATGAATGCAGATGGAATGTAATTGGAATGAATGACACATCTTTGTGAAATCAACATAATCATGTGTCATTGAAGGCCAATAGTATCCAAGCCTTCGAATATGATCAGACAGTCTATGTCCAGACTGGTGGGCATCATAGATTTCTGCATGCACTTCTTCCATGACAGCCATTCTCTCTTCACCATCGAAGCATCTAAAGAGAAATCCATCAAAACCACTTTTGTATAGAATTTTCTCTAAGTGATCTGGGCTATCATAAAGAGTAAAATTGACCACACGTTGCTGGATTTGTTCTTTCTCGGCTCTATTAGGTGGAAGTGTTACATTTTGAAGGTATTCCATGATAGGTGACATCCATCCTATAGTATGACCATACCATTCTGGAATGGGACTAATTTAATTAATTTCCTCTATTCTGATTTGAACATAAGGTGAAATTTCACGACGGTGGCAAATACTGATGGATGTCTCGTCCCGATTTGGATCGGCCAAAGCTGTGGCTATATTAGCCAGTGCATCAGCTTGAGCATTTTGTGATCGCGGGACATAAAAAAATGTCAGTTCTGAAGAGAATTCGTCCATTATCTCTCTGACGTAATCATACAAAGGGATTAGTTCTTCTTTTCTTATGGCATAATCTCTATTGACTTGTTTGATTACCAGGTCTGAATCACCTTTCACCATTAAATGATTCACTTGTGCTTGAAGCGCCAATTCCAAACCTGCGATGAGAGCTTGCTATTCTGCTTCATTATTGGTACCACCTTTCCATAATAAGAAGGAATAAGGTAACACTGCCTTTTCTAGAGAAATCAGCACAATTCCTAAGCCAACTTTGTTGAATTTGGGATTTTCCATTTTCCTCCCTGTTGGACTTCTGGAAGCACCATCAAAGTACGTTTCCCATGTATGAGGATTATCCTGAATAGAGAAGACTTCCTCATCAGGGAGTTCAATATCTGAAGATGTGTCTTCCACTGAAGGGTGTTCAGCTAGTTAATCATCCAGCGCTTGGCCCATATTTCCTTTTCAGACATATATTGAATGTCTAATTGCTGCAAAATAACTACCCACCTTGCCAGACGTCCTGTAAGAATTGGACGACTAAGGATGAAGTTGAGCAGGTTATTGCGAGATAACAATTGGACCTCGTAATGTTGCAGGTAGTGTCTCAACTTCTGAACATTAATGATTAATGTCAGGCATCACTTCTCAATACTTGAATACCAGTTTTCTGCTTCAAGCATAGTCCGACATAGGTAGTAGAGGCTGTTTTCATTCCCAGCATCATTCTTCTGAGCAAGAAAGGCACCCAATGATCACTCTAAGGTTGTCAAGTAAAGGATAAGTGTCCTTCCTTCAACATGTGGCATAAGTACCAGTGGAATCAAGAGATACTTCTTGAGAATATCAAATGCTTCTTGACATTATTCAGTCCACTTGTATGTGACTCCCTTCTTCAACAATTTGGTGTAGGGTAAACTTTTACGTGCTAAATTGGAAATGAAACACTGAATATAGGCTAAGGGTCCTTGAAGTCCTCTTAATTATTTCAAATTTCGAGGAGGTGACATACCAAGGATTGAGTTTGTCTTCTCAGGATCGACTTAAATACCTCGATGGCATACTACAAAGCCAAGAAATGTTCCTGAGGTTACCCCAAAAGAACATTTTAAGGGGTTCGACTTCAAATTATGTTGTCGAAGCTTGTGGAATATGACTTCCAAATCATCCAAGTGATTAGAACGTTGTTTGGATTTGACCACCAAATCAGCCACATAACATTCAACAAACTTCCCTAAAAAGGGTTTGAAGATACGATGCATGGCACACTGATATGTTGCGCCTACATTCTTTAAGCCAAAGGGCATTTCTTGGTAGCAAAACACACCCTAAGGGGCTCTGAAGGCTGTGGATTCCTCATCTTATGGGGCCATTAAGATCTAATTATATCTGGAATATACATCCATGAAGGAAAGTGCTTCATAGATAGTTGTTGCTTCAATTAAATGTTTTGTAATCAGAACTTGGAAATCATCCTTAGGGCAATGCCGATTAAGATTTCTGAAATCGTTGCAAACTATAATTTGTCCTTTCTTATTCTTCACATGTACAATATAATCCAACAACTTGGGATATTGAACTTCTCTGACGAGGTTATCATTGATAAGCTTATCCACTTCAGCTTCAATTTTGGAAGCATATGTTGGGTGTGTTCTTCTCGCGGCATGCTTAAATCTTCGATGTTCTTCTGGTAAACCCAAATGATGAGTAGCAACATTAGGATCAAGCCCAGGAATTTTTGTATAGTTCCAAGCAAATATATCTCTATTTCTCATTAGAAAAGAAATATACATCTCTTTCTCATCAAGATTCATGGCCCCACTGATTAAAGTGGGGTGTGGATCTCCTTTTATACCCAGATTTATTTCTCGGAGTTCATCCGCAGTGGTAGAGATACCCTCTTCAAATGAAAGAGGAGTATCTCTAAGATCTTCCTATTCTTCTTCATCATGTGTTATCTCTTCCATTTCTACTTGCATATCAGATGATAAAGCAAAATTTTCATGATCAGAAGAGATGTAAAAATTTTAACATATTGAAGAAGAGGCTTCCATTCGTGACCCAATTGATGTTGAGGGGTCTTTCTTGGTTAATAAAGTGGAGATGATGGATTGAGAATCTACATAATTGTTCACCTCCGATGTTGGTATAACTTCTTCTGGCCATGTTTTAGAAGTATAGACTTGCTGGATTTCAGCAGATGAAACAAAGACATCTCCATTTGAGCTTTCATCATTTCCTGGTGGGTTACCAGTTTCTCCCATGTTGTCTGGATCTATTGCCGTAATAGAAATTCTGGAGAATTCCATAAGAGTATTTTGATTTGGGTCTACCCTGTCAATTTGACTAATAGGAAACACATAATATGTACTCACATGTGCAAATGGATTTACTGGAATATTTTCCAAACCATATGGATCATTAACGTTGGTAATCTCCCTGGTTGTGGATTTATCCTTTCCCTTCATGCAATAGAATTCCCCCTCAATGTATTGAGACTCACATGTCATGAACGGGGCCTTATCACCTTACAATGTCCCAACTTGACCATCGAAACAATATTTGATACATTGATGGTATGATGAAGGTATAGCCGCATGTTGATGTCACCTGGATCTTCCAAGCAAGATGTTGAATGATGAGTCCTGATCAACAACCATGAAATCTGAATTAGATACAAGATATCCAAACTGAGTTCTCAGTGTAACTTCACCCAGTGGTTCTTGTTCATTTTTATCATATCCTTCTAACATCATGGTAGAAGGAGATAAATCAAATTCTGTGAGGCCCAATCGACGAAGTGTACGAATGGGCATGAGGTTGACTCCTGAAACATTATCAACGAATGTTCATCGGAAGTCTACACTATTGACCTATCCAGATAAGTAAAAAGGTCTAATATGTCCATGAATGACATCATCTTCATCTTCATCAGTGAAGGATATCGCTGCGTGGAATTGTGTAGGATTATTCTATACGTGATAGACTTCAGCTGTAACAATTTCAGTTTCAAACTTCTGCGGACTTGAAAAGGCCTCAATGAGTGCCTCCTGAAGATCCTTTGACAGATTCATAGCATCCATAATTGATAACTTGGCCGGTACATGGGCCAAGTGTTTCAATACATCATACTTTTGATCCAGATTTATGCGTTTCCAAATAGGGACATGTGGTTTAGCAGGTGCCTTGGAAGAAGATGCTTTGGAAGTTGATGCATCTTGTATCGAGATAGGAGTAGGAAATATTCATGGTTTTGGAAGATTAGACCGATTAGATCCATTTAATTATTGACAGTAAGAAGATGGAACCTTCAACCGGTCTTCCAGAATAACTGTGCCAGGACTGAATTTTCTATTGGTGGAAGAACTTGCTTGTTATTGTGGTGCTCGCTGAAGGGCTCTTCGACGAGTTTCTTCTACGTACACAGTTCTAGCAGGGGTAAAATTGGAATAGTGTCTTCTGAAAGATCCATGTCTTCCCCTGTATCCAGAGCCTCTGGAACTTCCTTTGATTCCTCTATTTGATATAGGGAATTCAGGCTCATTATAATATAAACTGCAACTGGCATACAGATCTGTTAATTGAATCATATTAACAAAACTGAAAATCAATTCTTCATCCGATGAAGACTCTTCCTGACTAGCCAATTTAGGTTGTGCCGTTTGATGGGTTGGTGCCCGTTGATTTGAAGTAGATGGCATGAAATCTACTAGGGTCAAAGACAACATAGTCTTTAACAATTACTCATCTTCTTCTGATTCTTTATATTTCATGGAATCATGCTGTTTCATCGAGGATTTTCCCTCTGATGAAGAGGGTTTTGCTGCAACATTAATGGTAGAAGGCACAATTGGTTTCTTAAATTGCATTCACAAAATAGCATGAGTTTGGTTTATCATCTTTCTGATCATCCACTCATCATTTTTTTGTGTCTTTTTGTTCTTAACTTCATTCCATTCGCCTTCCTCCTATGCAAATGTAGTAGTTACACATCCTACCTGAGCTGAAGAACCTTTCAGTTTTACATGTCCCGAGTCGACCATCTTTTCCATGAGGTCTTTGAAGACAAAACACTCCTAGATAGAATATCCCAGCATCTAATGAAATGGGAAATAATTTGGATAGTCTTTGTCTCCTTCCTTTTTTGGAATTTTGGGCCTTGGAAACTAAACCAAATTATTCTCCAGAGACGAAATGAAGTAACCAGGAACTTGTTCATTTCGGAAAGAGTATGTTTTTCTCCTCAGATCCTCAAATTGTTTTTGTCTTTAATCTCTTTGATCATCTTGACAAATCGACCTTTGTTGTTTGCGCTCATGATGTGGAGCCCTTAGAGAAGATGAAGGTTTTGAAGTAGATGTAGGTACAGGTTCTTGTTTAAGAATAACTGTAGCAGTCTCTGATTTACCCATTCTCCTTCCTAGAGCTGATGGAATTACACGAGATTTTGCCTTAGTCTGTATAAGATAATCTTCAATTTTTTGAGCGATTGAAGTAAGGTCTCGAAATCCTCCATTGTATTTCACATGGATCAACGGCGTGCGTAATTCGTCACGTAGATTTTCCACACATATTGGCAACAGTTCCTCTTGAGGGAGTGCTAAGCTCAGGGAATATGTTAATCCCTTCCAGCGAGCAATGAAATCAGTGACTCTTTAATTATCCATTTTCTTATAGTTTATAAGATCGAAAACTGTTGTCTTTGGAAAAGTTGAGCTGAATTGAAGAAGAAATCATTGACGAAGATCTTACCATTCGGTAATTGACTGAGATTTCAAGCTTGTATACCAGAAAAAAGCTGGTCCTTACATGGTTCGCACAAAGCATCTGAGTTTCACCACTTCTTGTTGCTCCGTAGTTTCCATCATAGGATCACAACAAGACTCGTAATGTGTCAAATGTTGTTCAGGATCACATGATCCATTGAAAATAAGGAATACAGGGTTCCCAAATTTTGATGGGGGAGAGATTGAATCTTCCCATTCAGGGTAAGATTTCTTTTCCGGTTGAACCTATGCACGCTTTCCTTCCATAGCTTCCAAATGAGCTGTTAATGACTAAATTGTAGATATTAACTTTTGAGAAGCATCCGGTTGAGCTTGAATCTAAATAGGTGCACTGATTGGAGCTTGGACAGGTATGGCGGCTCGTAATGCAATTGATGGCAGCACTGCCAATTGTTCTTGCACTTGACCCGTAGGATTAGACCTGTGAGGGTGTAATAATAAAGGATTATATTCTTGATCCATCTCAATAGCTGCAACAAAATCCCTTGGATAACTAACTACAGCACGCTTAGGAGGAAGACTACCCTGATGTTTTGTTGCGTTCATCCTCCTCAATTCCTTTATTTCTTCCTCATGTTGCGCAAATATATGCTCTAGTGAGAGCGATTGGCCCTCTCAAGAGGTAGGATATGTAACCTGATTCTTCCCCTTTCCCTTGTTTGATCCGTTTCGGAGAGGGGGAAGTGTGTTATTTGAACGAATACCCAGATTTTGGGTAACCCTTTGATTTCATGTACGCACACCTTCTTCATTTGTGTCTGTGCATACAACTTCATGAACATGAACCTCTTCATCTGATCCCTCTGAGTGAGCCTCATCTGGTGGATCAACAACAATGACATTGATTGATGCATAACACATTGCATCCCTTCTATCATTATTTCTTTGATATTTTATCATTTCATGTCATTGATGTGACATTTCCTTTTTTTAATTTGATCCCTCAGGAATTTCTTGACGAACCGTAATTTGGAGGGAATCTCCTGATAATTTTGATCTTCATTCCTCCTGTGGCTTCTTCCCCAAATGAGAGAAGACCTAATTTATTTGAAGAGGGGATTGATGATTTGAAAAAGTCCCCAGTCTAGTGGACTGGGGCTGTTCCTGCTGTCTTTTCTCAACTCCTCGAATCCTATTTTTTGATTCCGAGGGTTGGTTTAAAAGAGTCCCCAGTCTGGCGAGGTGGTGTGACTCTTGAAATGCTATGTCTGAGACTTTCTTAAAATCTATCTTGATCTTGTAGACCTTGGTCTGGAAATTAGCTGGATGCATCAATCAACGTCCACTTTTATCACCCAATTCAATAGACCATTGGATCATTTCTGACACTTCTGTCACATGGTGATGTTCTTGCTCCAAACGAGAGGAATGTTCAATATTCTTGTTTGCATGACCAGGAGTAATTCAACATCTTGTTCTCAGTATTCTTGATTTTGAGAGGAACTAGTTGAAGCTTGTTCTTGGAAAAGCTTTTGATTACAAACAAAGCCAGGTATCCGTGGACGGCCATGGACAATAGCATTGCATGAGACCATTTTCGGCGGGCTTTGCTGACTGGAGAGCACCGTGAAATGTAGTGCTCCATGAACACCCCATCCTCTGACATGAATACCAGATGGAAAATTGGTAATTAACTGGCACACATTTCTTAGTGCGCCACGTCATGAATGTTGAAGGGCTCTCTGCTGCTTTTCAGCCTTCGGATATCAAGAGACTGATAGAGATTCCAACTCAATCTGACTTTGTAACCCTTCTATTATCTTAAGATGATTTTCATATTCATCATAAGATAATAATTTCTTTTTTAACTAACCATGATTTTTCCAAATGTTGAGATGAATATCATGAATTCCATCTACCATCAACATCTCTGGAATATCGTACGGAGAGTCAGCCAGAGGCCAAAACATGACAGGTACTTCACCTTTTTCCATTTTTTTCTCATGTTCATCATTTCCTCTTTATCATTCAATGAAGATTCTTCAACCTTATTTGAATAGAGTTGGTATTTATTTTTTGCTTCATCGGATTCAACAAGATTGGTAGAGAAATCTGTGATCAAAATAGAAGATGCACGACTTAGGGGCGGTTCAGAAAATGACCTAAACCCTAGGGTATCTTCTTATTGAGAAAGTATTTCACCTTCTAGCGATGAAGCATCAGACATGACTGGTTTCACATTTGCAAGTGCCTCAAGATAAGAGGTCTTTGTCGGAACTACATTGTCCACTGAAGCATTTTCTGGGCAATGTTCATCACTACTGCGGAGAGTACTTTCACAGCGAAATTCATCATTATGGGGAGGAACACCATGGTGGGTTACAGGAAAAGATGTGATATTTTTCTCCGTGCTCTTCTGGCCACACAGAGGGTTATTGTAGCTCTCTTCTGAAGATGAATCTTCGAGATTGAACAAATTTTCATGAAGAAAGCCTTCACGAGGAAGTGTCTATTTAAGACCTTCAGAATTAATGTTCCCACTATAGGGAAATGTGGGAGTAGAATCTTGGATTCCAATAGATAATTGTGTGATGGCCTCATGAACTCTAGCATTGAGAAAGGCCTTGTTACAGGTTGGCTCTTGATATTTTGACTGTACTGGGCAGGTCTTCTTCTTAGATTCCTTCTTACTCACCCTGGAAACCAAATGTTGACGAAAGTGGATGCTCTGAGTAGGTGTATGTGCCTAATCAGGATAGATGGCCAGGTTAAGATGACGATCTCCACTCAAATCAGGTGTATGTGCCTGACTTGGTTGTCCGTATGATATGAGGGAGTATGCCCCACAACCCTCTTGGACTGGAACAGATGTGTGTGTCTGTTCCGGAGTGAACTGGTTACGCGTCTCTCTATTGGTAGGGATAGATTTATGTGTCTTTCCATGAGATTCCGTTGAATCTGTTATAATATCCTAACAGGCATCCAGGATATGAGCAAGAATTTTCTTCTGCTCTTTCACCATTGACAGAATATGCTTGGTGACTTCAGCTGCCGAAACAGGGATATACATCCATTCCATGCTTGGAGTAGGTGTATATGCCTGCTCCTGTCCTCCTTTTCCTGTTAGTGAATCCTGAAAGTACTCAAGTTTAGGGCCAAAGAGTTTTGTTTTCCTCTTTGTCATCGGATCTTTCCGATTGACTTCTTTGAATGCAACCAAACGAGACTGTTGGTAGGCTTGATCAATACTAGCAGGTGTATGTGCCTGCTGATTGCACTTCGCCGAATGTGGTTGAAGAGATCCATCATATGTAGTCAAACGAGCCTGCTGACTAGCTGGTGATGTTTAATCAGGTGTATGTTCTAGCCTATAGTACTTCGCCGGAATTTCCTGGCGGGATTAGCGTGATGCTGCCAGACGAGTCTGCTGGACAACAGAATTAAAACGGACTGGTGTGTGTTCATGCTCGTTGCTTGCCACCAATTTAGGTTGGTGGACTTCTCCAGAGATGGAAGAGATGAGAACCCGCTCACTGTAAACCGGATTTCTCCTCCGGCGATTCGTCTTTCCTGCTCGAGTTCGAGGAACCTGAGCAGAACGCCTAGAATCGGTACCCTCATCATGTTGAGGGCCCACTGCCGCACGAGTCTGGCGGCGATTGTTGGTGGGAGGCCTTAGGAAGGACCCATGTCTGCTTGAATTAAGGCCCTGAGGGACCTACTCATTCACCTCCCCAGAACAAGGGAGCGAATGGTGATTGCGTTCTGCGGATAACAATCAGAAACTGTTGGAGACGGTGGTTAGCACTGTCTACTTCTTGATCACTGGTTGATGCTGTCCAGATGACCAGGGTGAATTATTCACTTGGAGGGATTTTCGGGAAGCATCCAGAGATGGAATGGTAACGTGTTGATGGTACTCTTTAACCAAAGCATTTGATACCCAGCGTTGAAGACGCTGAGTAGGTGATATTGTCCTCAGACCAGACGACGATCCAGTAGGAGTAGCAGTAGTGGCATTCACAGTAGCGATATTCACAGGTGTGAACTGGAGAAAAACCATTTCTTAGAATGCAAAGAATCTTGGTAAAGAGTGCATGTTTTATATAACAGACGTAATCAAGATAAATTCAGCCAATACATCGTTTGGATGATTACATATTTCAATTTTTTTTGTTGGCCCTCTCATTGAGTTTTATATAGGGGCCTAACAAATAGGTAAAACATCATTTTAACTGGGTTAAGGATTCATGTCGGGTTCACCATTTTTTGTTTCCCTCTGGAATCTGGGATGACCTCGTTGATTGAAGGTTCAAGCATTCAAGCAGTTTCTAACAGGTTTGTTCGTAGAACCAGAAACATCCGATGATTCGATATCCATTTGAACCTACTTTCCAAAGGTAGGCGCTCATTAGTTGTAGAATAATGAGGCTTAGGAATTTGCATTGGTCAAGAGGATGGGATTTCGGACTCATCACACCTTTTTTAGGGGAATTATTGTCTACTCCGAGACCCTCTTTATAGATTTAAGTTATGTTTTTGAATCCTTAGTACATTACCAAGTATAAAAGGATCTTTCCTTTATATCTAACAATCAATGATTGATATGTAGGGAATTTAGAAAATCTTTTATATGAATTCCAGGTTCTTCATCGATAGAGAATAATCTGTATTTTTAGAGATTATTAGTCAATGGTATCCTTTAATACATAAATGTCTTTTGGTCATTATGATTTCCATACTGGTTTTAAAGCCACTCAGTGGGGAACTTGATGTTTATTGTCATTCAGAAGGACATGGATTATTTTAGAGTTGGGATCATACCCGTTGATGAGCTACCTACGTATCCTTTGTTTTAGAAATGGAATCATAACCCATGTAGTTCGAGAAAGGTGGCATGATGTTTATGATAGATGGATCAAAGAATGATTTCATAATTACTTTTACACCCTAAGCTCATGTGATTTATACTCGGTGTGAGAAACAATAGGTATTGGTAAAACCAGACAATTGTGCCGTAAAAGATGCAATCATAAGAAATGATGTGGGGATTACGTATGTATGACTGCCCAAATAGATGAAGTTTAGGATTTACTTCAGGGAAAAATCCAGGAACAGGGTCCATAAAGGTATATGTACTGGATACTCTAATTTTGGGGCTTACTCCTGAAAAGGTGGCCCAAATTAGAAGGGGACATATGATTGGGTTTTACACCTGAGAAGGAGACCCTAATCAAAAGTAATTATGACTGGTCAAGAGAAATTTAAACTGGGGCTTACTCCTGAGAAGGAGTCCCAGGTTAAGGGACTTGAAAAATTAAGGGACTTGGGG
This sequence comes from Viscum album, assembly GCA_963277665.1. Lineage (NCBI taxonomy): Eukaryota > Viridiplantae > Streptophyta > Magnoliopsida > Santalales > Viscaceae > Viscum > Viscum album. Next base: position 1,370,053,059 of record OY728134.1, read on the forward strand.
CTTACTCCTGAAGAGGATGCCCAAATTTGAGACTGGGGATTATTCCTGAAAAGGAGGCCCAGGTTAATGACGACATGGGACTTATTCCTAAGGAGGATGCCCATTCATGAGAATTATTACTGGGGATTACTCCTGAAAAGGAGGTCCAGGTTAAGAGAATTATGGTTGGGTCTTACTCCTATGGAGGATGCCCATATTTGGGAATTTTAAGATTGGGGCTTACTCTTAAGGAAGATGCCCCGATTTGGGGACTAGGGGCTTACTCCTAAGGAGGATTCCAAAAATTAATGGGAACTATGACTAGGACATACTCCTGAAAAGGAATCCCATTTTAAGGGGTTCTCCCATCTTTAAAGGATGAGGATGAATGAATGAAACCTCAATATTTAATGACAAAATGAAGTGAAAATCACTTGGTTTAGGGAAATTTACCATGGAGTTCCTTTCAGATAAGGAAGCCAAATCAAGAAATCATGCCATAAATAGATTTGAAGAGTGACTTGAAGACTGAATCTTGAATAGGAGAGGTGGAACGACATAAGAGGGGTTTAATGGGAAAGAAAGGAACCCAAAAAGGTAGGGGCGCACAAGTCCTGGTAGGCGTGCAAGTACTGCATGGGCGCGCAAGTCCTGTTCACGCAGGTATACCTGCGCGACACATGGGTACTTGGGAATTTGTAAACCATCATGGTAATAGTTTGTAGATCCTTAATCAATGCCTTTAGAATTATCCTGAGGTACTTCTAGAAGAGAGGCGCGCATGTTTTGGTGAGGAAGTAGGGCGGTGTTCAAGTATGTTTATTTCCCTTAAGGGTAAAACACCTTAGGCGCGCAAGTGGTAGTTAATTCTAACACATAGACCTTACTTCTCTTGTTATGAAATGAAAAATTGGAAATACAAGAACAACGTGTAAAATACATTCAACAACCGAGATTGAAGGAAATACAAGCCAATATTTCCAAATGAAAATAAGAAAAATCTCCAACATCGAGATTAATCTTGATGTCGATACATCAACCAGTCCATACTCACCAAAGGAGAAGCTATATGGTAAGTGATCCCCCCAACTTTACTGCATATGGAATCAATAAATCATGTAGTTGATGATAGCATAAATATATTGCAATCATGAGAATTGTTCCGATGGATGGACTCTACTGATAGTTAGGTGACACAAACAATGCAAATACAGATAAATGCCCGGAAATCCTGATTGTATTTGAAGAATTCAGAAATGTGGGTGAGGTTAAATTGATCATCTGTTAAAAATTGAATCATTGCTCCCGAAAAAACAACTTAAAGGGTTCAATGAGAGAATATCCAATGTAGTCCAACATGCCTCCATGATCTGGCTAGGAAAAAAACAACTCTAATGGTCATCAAAAAGGATCGACAGTGAGCAGAAAAGGTGAGAATAAACAAACACTAGTAATCAAAAAATTAAGATGATATGGATCATTTCCAAGGATTTTATAAAATTAAAATCAATGTTCTTATTCTATTCATCAACCATACTAATGAATATATGCTTTCTGATTTGAAGATACATCTCAGATGAAGTGTCACCATTGTTGTGTTTCTAGAAGGTGATTTGATCCTATTCATCCATCCATGCATCAACAACATCTCTCACATCATCCATAATTTTATATTCATCCATGTACACAAGATCATTATTTGGATGATATTCCTCCTCTTCTAAAGCAAGTGGTACAATAGTTTCAACAACTATAAATTATGTTGGAGGATTAATTATTGAATTCTTAGAGACATTGAGTGATCTCGTATCTATTTTTCTCTCAAGGATAGACTAATCCTGATAGTTCCTATTTTTTTGGGATTTGGGAGGATGTAACCATCAACATCCACCGTTGGGTTTTTCTTTCATAGCACTTGATTTGAGAAAACTTTTATCACTTAAATGAGTATTTCTAATCGAATTTTACATTTGTATATAATTATATAAAAAAAGGTTTATTTATAAAATTTGAATAAGAAATATTTAACTTTTCATTAAATAAAAATATATTAAATATCCTAATCTCATCCAAGTGGATTCTAATGGAAAACATTTCAACCAATGGATTAATTAGGATAGGAAGAAGTCATGAAATAATATTTGGACAAGTGTTGATGTAAATTTATAATATTATATTTACCTATAATTACTCGATTTAACTTTTTAACATTTTAATATATATGACTGATTATACTATTCATAATTCCCAAAGATAAAATAATTATATTAACATAATTTGGACCTATAGACACAAAATATTGAATCTATTTTCTATAATTCTAAACAAAAATTTTTTTTAATTAATTTGAAAATAATCATGTTGTCAGAATAGAAAACATGTTATTAAAAAGTTAAAACATTGCAACGGATTAAAATATTTTTACATCAAATTTCACGGTAAAATTAATTCAAATGATCATAATTATATTAAATGATAAAAATATATATTATATTTATAATTTAAAACAATAAATTAAATTAATTAACTATGTAAAATATTTTCTTTAATATTTGTTTTTCAATTAAAATTTATTATCTTTTTTACTATTCATTAAAATGTCAATTTTTTTTGAAAGTTATCAAAAATTAACCCAATGTAATTTTTTCCCACCTACAAATTATAAGGTTATTCTTTCAAATGAAATATTTAAAAGTGTCGGAAAATATATTTAAAAAGGGTTCTCTCTTAAAAGGCCGTAAAACTGCATTTTTTTAAAAATACTTCTTTTTTTCAGAAAAAATTAACTTTTTTATAACAGGTCTAGGAAACATAGTAGAATAATTTTAAGCATTATAATTTATATATTAAATGTATAATGCATTAATAATGTCCATAAAAAGTTATTTTATCAATTTTTAACCTCACTTATTTTCATTTAAATTGTATTTTAGAAAAATGTTAATAATGTTCATATCTACAATTATAATGACTAGTTTATTAGGTAACATAATCATAGTTAGATGTTTGCAAAAAATTGTTCTTGTGAGAAATTAATTATATCAAAAGAAATAGAAATTATGTATTACATAATCAAAGCATACTGTTGTGTATACCCCAAGCTAAGGTTGTTTTGTGTATAGAAAAAGCTTATCACGGTGTAGAATACAACATAAGACATCAATGAAATTAAAAAGAATATATCTCAAAAAATATCAGGGTGTTACATTATACACCCCTTAAAATGAATTTCATCCTTTAAATTATCTAGGGTTATAAAGGGATTAAGATTTGAAAGATTATTTTATAGAAACCCACAAAAATACTAAAACATTTAAAAAAATCATTGTTAGAAACATAACGATTACCTAAAGTAACTCAACATTGCATTTCCACATTGGAAAACATAGTTGAAACTACCAACATTTATATAGAAGTGTAATATTATTATCATGTTCTGTTGGAGAGTGATAACGAATATAGGTTGGATAAAGTCAACAATCATAATTCCATAAATTCGTTACTAAGTAAGGGACATTATGATTTATTAAATAAGAATGTTATATAATAAAATTTTTTGTTTCACGATACTTTCCCTAGTAATGAATAATTTTTCCGGAGAAAAAAAATACATAGTTGATTTTGATATAATAACATCGTTTTTCATTCCTGGAATTTATCCCACTTCATATCTTATTCAATGAAATGAAGTTGGATTTTTCATTATTGTTGTGTTGCAGTTCATGCGATACATAAATAGAATTATAGGAAACTTCATTATTATTTATCAAAAAAACCTTATTACATGTTTTAAAATATTCATATGTCCACATATGGTGATATAACGGTTTATTCTAAAAGGTACCATCGATCATTTATCATAAACATTCCATACATTGATAACCACGCCATCCTAAAAATCCAAAACATTAGATATAGGGGCACTAATATTAGAATAACATTTATACCCCATATATCATAAGATATCTCATGTTTATCACATTCCAATCATGTGAAAAACTTCATCATATATATTCTCTTGAGTGATGCTAATAACCTAAATTACCATGTAATGTTATTGAAAAAATGCATCTTTCCTTATTCCAAAGATTATTAGATATATTACTTGATTCCCAAAAGGTGTATACTTCATCCATTATAGCATACCCCTATTGAAAAAAATAACTCATCAGTTATATGCAAGTCATTTCACTAGATTTTATGTATTCATATCCAATATATCATTAGCCAAATATAATTATCTCATCATCATGCTCGTATTAAGGGTTTTCCTTACCATAATTTGTTTTCCAAAAATATCTGAATCACATTTCATGGTTACTAGTACCACTTAGCATACACCCTTAAATAAATAAGGAAAAAATAGTGCAATAATCATTTAATGTTTCATTATTCCTTAATTCAATAAAATTACTTATAAAACACTATTCTAGATAATCATACAGTCATTCTAATATCTTCTCAAACCATGGACTAATTATAGTCATTTTATTACTTACCACTTCTTTCATCTCATATGTTGTGTTTAGTCTCTTCATCATCACCAACATAAATACTACTCATATGACCATGCTGATTATCATCAGGAGATTTTCCCTTTGGGAATCGTTTTCTGTAATTCCCTTACAATAGACATTAAAAACATTTAACCACTGTTGAATCATTAAAAATACCATTATCCTTATCAATTGTGATAACAGAACCTTTCCCTTTACAATTACTAGATTTGTGTCCATCTTTTCCACACAGAAAGAATCATCCAGTTCTTTTTAAACCATCTCTAGGATTCCTTTTTCCACATGATTTAAACTAGGAAAATTTAATTTTCTTTCCTTTGAAGTCAATAATAAAATCAATCTTTCTCCTATTAGGTGGGTCAAGAAACTCTCAAAAGTTGATATTTTTGATCATATTATGATATTTATAATTAGGAATAATAAATAGGTCTATCTTTCCATATCCAATTTAATTTGGTTGGTCATAAAGTATATCATACCATTATCCATCATTTTCTCTATTGAGATGAATCTTCTTATTTACTACCATTTTCTAAAACCCCAAATGATAAGTGTTACCAAAAATAATCATAATAGAAAAACCACATAATAAAGTGAACATATATTCAAAATATTTTGATTAATCCCTGGTTATTCATGATAATTATAATAATTCTATGGTTGTAACAAATATTTATACTTATCCTTAGGACATCCCTATACACAACATATAAACATCTATAGGCATCCCACTAAATTTTTCACATCCTTGTTTCCATATAATGAATAATCCTTTTATATGATACCAATTATAATGACCCATGATTTCCGTACATGTCCATTATATATTAATTTTTAAACACCTAATACATTACACAAATAGACTCACAAGGATCAGATTAGATTAGTTTCTTTGCAAACTAGGAACACATTCTGCAAACTTGGTGAAATAATATTAACATAATTCATAAGAATATTTCCCTTTAGTTTTCGTACCTAAAAAAATTATTTATATCACGTGGAAAGGGAAAAATAAATAGGGTAAGGTCAAATTCATAGTAAGTCTAAACATATAGAACACCAAGGAAACATAAACATAATAAAGTAAAAACAAGAACAAAAAAATTTAATATCAAAATCGTGAGCCATTAAATAAATATTGGTAGAGCATAAGGTATAAATCATACAGGAACATGAACCATGATAAAGTATCATTGGAATAAACATGGAATTTTGGGGAACACACAAACATTTAAAATCATTTCCCTAGTAGACAAGGCTCATTTCCAATACCATCATATTAGACAAAGAACATTATTGAACCAATTTACTCTGCGTTTTGTCCCTGTATTACTGTACAAGATTTAGTTTTCATTATAAATATGTATATATAAAGATATATAAATCCTTAACTTATTAATTGGAGGTATATATTGGCCCCACCTATCTCATAATGAAATAATGCTCATGTGTTCCACAGAAACGTAAATGAACCATCACAGAAAAACCCTAGGAATAAAATCAATTTCTTAAACATCATTCCATCATAAAATAATCCATATAAAAAACACATTTCATAAAAGAATTATATTATAAATGATAAAAACCATAATAATAATATGGATATTACAATTTGAACATAACCATCTTAAACAATTCCATATTATATGGAATATAATTTTTATAGAACACTTGAAATAAATTATATGGGAAAATATCCTTTCTTCTTAAAACATTTTTTTATAAAAAGGCCATCAAAATTTTAAAGGAAAGAAGTCAATTGAAAATAAAATTGAAATATTTTAATGAAATCATCCTTGAATAATGCGTTGTAAAAATTCCTTCTTATTGTATAAGTAAAAAAAATTCTTCTCAAACTTTTGTTAAAAAACCCAAAGAGAATCTTGTACAGAAAATTACAAAAGGTTAATTTAAAAATGTTTAATAAATATTCCCAAATGGTAAAATTTGATTTAAACAATTTAATAATGATATAATGTGTATTTTTGAAAACTTATTTAGAATATAAGGATGTGGATGATAAATATACCCTAGTAAATATTTACCTATAAATATTCTTGAATAAGATTGAGATTACAAAATTATACCTTACCTATTTCTAATCCGTCAGATCATATGCCTCATAAAATAAATAAAACAAAATGAATTAGTTAATATCATAAACATAATAATAAAAAAAATAAAAAACATTAATGTGAAGTGTAAAAAACACAAAATAAATAGGTTGATTTAGAAGACATATGATCCACAGAAATAAAAGCGAGGCTGAATAATCTATTAAATTAGATCTGTTATCCGTAGTATGTCATAGAACCTATAATATAATGAATTAAACATTGTTATTTACTTATTCCAGAATCATATTAATTATTATGATATCATATATGACCATATTCGCATCTATTTGTTAGTAACATTTTGTTATTACTTGTTATTCAGGTGTTAACTCCTTTATGTTCCAATGCATGTTTTGTCAAATAAGTTTTTTTCCTCTTCTAGGGATATAGTTATATAATTAAAAGATTGATATTAGTATAATATATATCTTATTTATTCATTAAACTCTATTATATAATTATAATTTAATGAAGATCATGTAGAACATTTCGCAACACATCATGGATATTGTATACCAGGTGTACACACGAGCAACGATAACATTCCCATAATTGTAGAATGGTATTGAAGTGGATGGTGTATAATAGTTTAAAATATATATCATATTATAATATTCATATATTTTTATTACTTCCTGTAGGATCGAAATATAATATGAGATGCTCAATATACAAGAGGGGGGGTGAATTGTATACTTTAAAAATTCCTTTGGAACCTTTAAAGTTAGTTATGAATAACTAGAGTTTCCTTAAGAAAAGGAAAGAACTAAGTTTAACAAAGTTAAACTAAGTTGATTCACAACACCTCTAACACCGAACTAAACTTGGAAAGAGATTCCAAAAGAAGGTTCCGGAAATATGGTTCCGGAATTTGAAACTTAACAAAAGTTACAATATGAGATTCTACCTTAAAGCGTATAGAATCTAAACTAATCAGAGTAAGTAAGGAAGTATAAGAAAATTATACTTTCCTTAAGATACAAAATGCAGCGGAATAAAACAAGTACAAGTAGAAGAACTACTAGTAACAAGATGATAGTCTTTTAACCCAAAGAGAAGGGTATCCAACAACCTTGGATAAAGGTCCCTTGATTTATACTTTCAAGCAAGTCTGTCTTACCCACACCAGGGTAAGTCCTCGATACGAAGATCGGTGTCTCTGTCTTGCTATCCCCGCAAGCCCTCAACTTCAAGGTAGTTGGTAACCTCTGTCTTTCCCAGCAAGAAAGCCCTCGATCTTTAAGGTAGTCGGCACCTCTGTCTTTCTCAGCAAGAAAGCCCTCGATCTTTAAGGTAGTCGGCACCTCTGTCTTCCTATCCCCGGAAGCCCTCGAATGTAATCACCAACATTCGGAGTCGCACGAAGCTTTGAGAGTTTTTAAGAGACTCTCTCTCTAGAAATCACTTCAACAGCATGTATGCACAAAGTCCAAATGTTCATCCATCCGTTGTGAGCTTTTTCAAATGAGCTCCTATTTATAGGTGAGGTCGGCTCCTTCTCCAACGGTCATATTTCCCTTAAAGTTCGGAGGGACCTGTACACGTGTCACTTAGACAACGGTTAGTTTATAACAAAATGAACGACATCGTTTTATAACAAAGTAAGTGTAACAGAATGCACGACATCGTTTTAAACTCTAACATAAAAGGATTCGGAATAGAAACTTCGGAGTGAAAGTTCGGAGTGAACAAATTCAGAGTGTATAAAACAATGATATCCAGATTCTGTTTAATGAGTGAATTCGGAATGAGAATTCGGAATAGGAATTCGGAATAGGAATTCGTCATTAGAAATCGTAATGAGAATTTATCATCAGAATTCATAATGAGAATTCATCATCAGAATTCGTAATGAGATTTCATCATCAGAATTCGTAATGAGAATTCGTCATTAGAATTCGTAATGAGAATTCATCATCAGAATTCGTAATGAGAATTCATCATCAGAATTCGTAATGAGAAATCGTCCTCAGAATTCGTAATGAGAATTCTTCTTCAGAATTCGTAATGAGAATTCGGAATGGGATTTCTTCATTAGAATTCGTAATGAGAATTCTTCTTCAGAATTCGTATCCTGAATCTGGAATAGAACTAAGTCAGAATTCATATCCGGAATTCGGAATGAAACTTCCTTATAGTTCTTGTCCAGAATCAGAACCCTAAAACAGAATGCTTTTTATCAGTTTTAATGATTCCGAGAAAGTGAATCCGAAACTTTCACTTAAGAAAAATATTGATGAAAAAAATGATAAGGATAAATTTTTCTTATAAAAGCGATTTTCCTTAAGAAAGCATTTTTCCTTACAAAAGAAATTTTTCTTACAAAAGCGATTTTCCTTACAAAAGCGATTTTCCTTAAGGATAAGGTGTTTGTGATTTTCAAAACAAGAAGGAATGGAAAAGTCATAAGGAAAACCTTATTGACTTCAACAATCTCCCCCTTTTTGGAAAGCACAAACATCCTTACGAAAAAAAAACTATTCTAAGAAGAAAGAAACATAATAAAGCTTATCTCCCTTGGTTTAAGAATATAGATGAATACGACTAACTCCCCCTTAGGCTTTGAATCTCTAAGGATCGTATTCATATTTCCGGAGTGATAATTCTTTAAGATAAAAACTCCCCCTTAAACAAACTCTTATTAGAGTTCTATCTCATTGGGTATTTTTCTTTCTCCCCCTTTGATAAGCACTTATTAGATTTCCTCTTTTTCTTAAGGATCTTTTCCTTCTCCCCCTTTGTGATTTTCAAAAAGAATTTCGAGGGAATGGAAAAAATAACAAAGTACCTGAAAGATTAGTAACAACAACAAAACAGAACAACAAGCACGATTCTCATTAAATTTGAAATGTCAGCAACAAAAACAGATTACAACAAAAAGATCGGATTGATTATTTCGGATCTTTCTCCTTTGACATAAGCCCCTTGAGAATAGTCTTGATCTTCTTGAGATCCTTATGATCTTCCTCTGCTTGTTTTTCTAAGGCAACTATTCTTGCTGACTGAGCTTGAATGATTTCTTCCTGAGCCTTCAACTTTTCTTCCTGAGCTTCCATTTTCTCTTCCTGAGACTTTATCCTTTCTAGAAAGTTGATCCGATGATCTCTTTCAGATTTCCAATTCTGAGAAACAGAATTGAGCTTTCCATTCAGATCTCTTACTTCCTGACTCCGAATGTTCTTTTCCTCTGCCAATTTCTCATCGAAAGATGCAGTCATCTCATGAAACTTCTTGTCCTCGGTTTGAAAAGCATCCTTAACATTCTCCTGAAACTCATCCAGCAGCCTCATCTCTTCCACATTCTTCTTCGACCAGCTAGTCATCCTTTTGCAAGATCTTTTATGGGCTTCGTAACCAATGAAGAAATTTTTGAACTGGGCTTCTATCTCAACACACTTATCCATTACCATGGATACGGAATCGGTTTTCTGATTCAGTGTATGTTGGAGCATCTGGCACCGAGAATCAATACTGGAGAAGGTCGGAATGGTTCCCACCAACTTCTTCAAGGATTGAACAACAAAATCGTGCCCCAACGAAGATGATTCCGAATCTGACATCTTGCTAGGAGAAATTTCTTCTTCAATAAGCTCCAACTTCCTCTTTGAAGAACTACCAACTTCCTTCCTCATACTCTTTTCTGAACTCGGAGTATCAGCAATAACTTGTTTCCCCTTATCTTTTTCCGGAATTGAAACCTGTTCCGGAGATCTGTTCTCACTATCAGAGACCTGAACTATTTTATCTTCCTCATCAGCAACTTCTTGAACAATGGCTTCCACGTTTCCCATCTGAGCAGCATCAAGTAAAATATGTTCTTGACAAGTAACTTCTTCTTCTCCCTTTTCTTCTTCCATTGCAGGAGTAGCAAGCTTTGAAGATTGAGCTTCAGATGTTCGGAGCGAGAGGTGATCCGAAGGAGTTCCCTTATATTCATCTACTTGTTTGAGCACATCTCCTGTCTCGCCACTTCCTTCAGCAACCTCTTCAACTTGTTCCACTTGTTCATCTTCGTCAGCATTCTTAGCAGCAGCCTCTTTCGGATCATCGAGATTTCTTCCTGGAGTCTCAGGTAGAGAGTCCAAAGAAAAAGTTCTCGGAACGGGAATGGTTGCTGAAACCATTTCATTAAACTTCAACAAGGCTTGCACAGCCTCAGCTTCTGACAACTTCTTCTTCAGCTTCTTTTCCTTAGCTTGCTTCTCGAGCTCATCAGCAGCCTTTTCTTTCAGAGCCTTAGCCTCTGCGGGATCCAATCCGAACTGCGGATCTCCTTCCTTCCTCTTTTCCTTGTCAGCTCTCCACTTCGCTGCAACCTCATCAGTATATGTCTTCTTCTTCTTAGGCTTAGGAGGTGCGGAATGGACTTCCTTAGACTTAGGTTCCTCAGCTTCACCTACCACTTCTTTCAACTTCCTCTTCCTTACCGGCTTAGACGATTCCGGATCAGCCACTTTCGGAGTCACTTCTTCTTGAGGCGGTAGATCGATAAATTTCCCAAACTTCTTGTCAAATGCTATATTCATCCTTTTAAGAGTTGCATCACTGAGCAACATGATCTTGCAAACTTTCGGTTTAGAACTGCAAGCAACCTTGAAGGACTCAAGGCACCGAACTATCAGCTTCGACAATATTGCCGGGTACATTACTATCTGAGCTCTCAGATTCCCTTTCTTTAAATTCTCAAGATTAAGAAGGATATGCTTCATCAGGTTGAACTTCCTTAGATTTATCAAGAAATCTAAGATGTATATCTCACTCTTCTTCAAGCTGTCCTTGTCTCCTTTTCTCGGTACAATAAGCCCTTGCACCCATAACTCCAGAATCCGGAAGTTTGTAGATAGGGTTGCAATTTTCGAAGCCTTATCATCATCCAGTCCGAGAATTTCTAAGGCTTTCTCCTTGTTGAAACTACCCAAGGAGTCTGGCAGAACATGCGAGATAAACTCAGCTTCCCCTTCATAATTCAACCCTACCAAGCTTGCAGCCTTGGTGTAAGATAGCTTATAAGTCTTGCCATACGATTTGAAGGAAAATTTTTCTCTATTGTCTTCCATAAAGAAAGCAACCGACTCATAAAACTCAACAAGCAAGTCTGGGTAAACTTCATCTTGGTTGCCGGTTTTTGATATCACAACATCTTCCCAGCCATTGAGCTTGATATTCTTTGATATAATAGAATCATAGTTGCTGAAGAAATTCGGATGCACTAACCGCTCTCTGTAGACTAACCACTGTGAAATGGGCTTTGTTGAAGACATCTCTTGAGAATCTAACTCTGCAGACATTCGGATTAGAAGTCTCTGAGAAGTTCGGAACTGAGAAGACTGAAGTTCGGAACTGGAAAACTGTAGTTCGGAACAGCCTTAAATCAGAGAGACAGAGCTTCAGCACGCAAGAGCTTGAGATCGATGTGGGACAAGAAAATAGGATCCCCTTTATATAGGCTTTGGGATGACGGTTCAACTTCCTCGGTTGATCTAACGGTTTAGAATGATCTGAGATCAGATCTGACGGTTGAGAGGTTCAATCCGATCTTTTTGAGGTTTTATTAAAACAGAATTCAAGAAATTAAAAAAAAACGAAAACAAACTATAAGAAAATGCCAGCAAGTAAAATATGATTACGAAAAACTTCAGTAAGGAAGTCATACCTTTCGGATTAGCTTAGGAAAGTTATTCGTAATAGGTAATGTAAAGACGACTACGAAAAACTCAATACAAAAAACTCAATACGAAAAACTCAATACGAAAAACTCAATACGAAAAACTCAATAGAAAAACTCAATAGAAAAACTCAATAGAAAAACTCAATACGGAAGATTCAATACGAAAGTTTTTCCATTATGAAAATACCAGTACGAAAATTTTCCATTCCGGAAATTTTCAATACGAATACTTTTATTCCAGAAGTATTTTGTATGGAAATATCCATTTTGGAAAATTGTAGTTCCGGAAGTTCCATTCCGGAAAGTTTTGTTCCGAAAAATTTGAAAACAAATTTTGAAAAACTTTGTTAAATAAACAAACAAATGTACTCCCCCTATGAAAAGGAGTTTATTACTGTAAGGAGATTTTTCCAACAGAAAGTTAATTAAGGAAGATTACCTTATGGTTATCATTCCTAACTTCTGTTTAATATATTCAAATCTATCAGAAGGTAAAGATTTTGTGAAAATATCAGCAAGTTGATCTTGCGTTCCGATAAACTGAAGAATAATATCTCCTTTAAGTGTGTGATCCCTAAGAAAGTGATGCCTAATATCTATGTGTTTTGCACGGGAGTGATGTGCAGGGTTTTTACTTAGAGCAATGGCACTTGTGTTATCACACAAAATTTGAGTTTTAGTAAAACTCAAGCCATAGTCTGTGAGTGTGTGTTGCATCCACAACACTTGTGCACAACAACTTCCAGCTGCTACATATTCAGCTTCAGCAGTGGAGAGTGCAACAGAATGTTGCTTCTTGCATGACCAAGAAACTAATGAATCTCCTAAGAAATGACAAGTTCCGGATGTACTTTTTCTATCCATTCTACAACCACCAAAGTCAGCATCAGAAAAGCTTTTTAGAACAAAATCATTTCCAGAAGTATAAAATAATCCTAGATCCATGGTTCCCTTAAGGTAGCGAAAAATTCTTTTAACTGCCTTTAAGTGAGATTCCTTAGGATTGGATTGATATCTTGCACATAAGCATACTGAAAACATTAAGTCTGGTCGACTAGCAGTTAAGTAAAGTAGACTTCCAATCATACCTCTAAAAGATGTTTGATCTACTGGTTTTCCAGCTTCATCAAGATCTAAAGAGTTTGAGGTACCAATGGGAGTACTTATACTCTTCGTGTTGTCATAACCATACTTTTTAAGAAGATCTTTAATATACTTATGTTGAGATATGTAAGTTCCTTTTGGTTTTTGAGAAATTTGAAAACCAAGGAAAAATGTTAACTCACCCATCATACTCATTTCAAACTCAGATTTCATTAGACTAGCAAAGGAGTCAGTCAAAGATTGCTGAGTTGAACCAAATATAATGTCATCAACATAAATTTGAACAATCAAAACATTTTTCTTATCTTTCTTTATAAAAAGGGTTGGATCTGCATTTCCCTTAACATAGTTATTTTGAAGCAAAAATCCAGTGAGTCTATCATACCATGCTCTTGGGGCTTGTTTAAGGCCATACAAAGCTTTGGTAAGTCTAAAAACATGATCAGGATGTTTTGTATCTTCAAAGCCAGGAGGTTGTTCAACAAAAACTTCCTCTTGAACATAACCGTTAAGAAAAGCACATTTCACATCCATTTGAAATAGTTTGAAATTAAAGAATGCTGCAAAGGCAAGTAGAATACGGATAGATTCAAGTCTAGCTACTGGAGCATAGGTTTCTTCATAGTCTATTCCTTCTTGCTGATTATAGCCTTTAGCAACAAGTCTAGCTTTATTCCTAACAATGACTCCATTTTCATCACATTTGTTTCTGAAGACCCATTTTACTCCAATAACAGAAGTTTCCTTAGGTCTTTCAACCAAGGTCCAGACTTTATTCCTTTCGAATTCATTTAGCTCATCTTGCATTGCTTTGATCCAATCATCATCACCTAAAGCTTCATCAGTGCTTTTAGGTTCTAGTTGGGAAAGAAATGCTAGATGTTCTACTTCATTTCTTAAGGAACTTCTAGTCCTTACAGGTTGATTTACATCACCAATGATACTATCACTGGGATGATTCTTAAGAAACATCTGATTTGGGTTTTGTAAAACCTGTTCATCAACATAAGGTAGAAAGTCTTCTGGGGTGAATGTTTCAGAAGTATCTTCTAGAACAATTTCCTTATCAGAAGGTTCTTCTAACAAAGGTTGACAATCAGTTTTTGAAAACACATCCGAAGATGTAGGTTGGGAAGTTTTAAAAACAAAAGGATCTGACTCATCAAATTTCACATGTACTGTTTCCTCAACAGTACAAGTGTTTTTATTAAAAACTCTATAAGCCTTAGAGGTTGTGGAATATCCTAAGAAAATTCCTTCATCTGATTTTGGTGCGAATTTATGTAAGTTATCTTTAGTATTCAAAATGAATACTTTGCAACCAAAAACCTTGAAGTAGGAAAGCCTTGGTTTTCTACCATTCCATAACTCATAAGGAGTTTTATTAAGAAAAGGTCTAATCAAAACTCGATTTATAGTATAACAAGCAGTACTTACAGCTTCAGCCCAGAAATGTCTAGCAATAGAATATTCACTCAACATGGTTCTAGTTATTTCTTGAAGAATTCGATTTCTTCTTTCAACTACACCATTCTGTTGAGGAGTTCTAGGTGCTGAAAAGTTGTGAGTAATACCTTTCTTACTACAAAAAGTTTCAAAATCAGAATTTTGAAATTCTCCTCCATGATCACTATGAATAGTTTTCAATGGAAGGTTTTTCTCATTTTTAACTTGAGCTCTAAAACTTTTGAAATAAGAAAAAGCTTCAGATTTCCTTGCTAGAAAATAGACCCAAGTAAATCTAGTGTAATCATCAACTAGAACAAACACATAGTATTTGCCTCCAATGCTTCCAGTTTGTGTAGGACCAAAAAGATCCATGTGCACCAACTGTAATGCATCGGTTGTTGAGACTTCACCGATTGACTTAAAACTAGATTTATGTTGCTTGCCATATTGACAAGGATCACAAACTTTAGAAGAATCAAATCTAAGCTCCGGTAGATCCTTAACTAGTTTCTTCTTAGAGAGTTTACATAGGTTTCTAAGATTACAGTGTCCTAGTCTTCTATGCCATAACCAAGAATGATCTTCCATTGCACTTAGGCAAGGTAAATCTTGGCTTCTTAGGTCTTCTAAGTTTAAGGTGTAAACATTCTCTTGCCTGTTGGCTAAGAGAATAAATTCTTCCTTGGAATTGTGAACTAAGCATTTATCATTCCTAAAATTCACAAGGTAACCTTCATCACATAACTGACTTATGCTAATGAGGTTGTGCTTAAGACCTTTAACAAAAAGAACATTTGAAATCAAAGTTTTACCTAAAAGAACAATATTACCAATACCAACAATCTCTCCCTTAGCATTGTCTCCGAAAGTTACCTTTCCTCCTTTCGTTTTGATAATCTTTTCAAAGAAGCTTTTGTTTCCAGTCATGTGCCGGGAACATCCACTATCCATGTACCAAACATTGTTGCTGGAACTTTCTTTATTTTCCTGAAATTAAGAACAAAGTTAGACTTTCGGAATCCAAACTTGCTTGGATCCGAGATTTCCAGACAATAAAATCTTAGGTACCCACATTTTCTTGGAAAAATAAGCTTTATGAAAACCTAAGGATTGGGTTTTGTTTAAGGAACAATTTCTTGCCCAGTGACCACCACATTGACACTTAGTACAAAATGGGGCACTTTGAGGAACAAAATAATTGTTGCTGAAAACAGGTTTTGCATGGGTATAACCAAATCCGGATTTATTTCTTAAAGGTCGTATTTGAGAATACATCTTATCAAAATTTTCCTTACCATGGGTAATGTTTGATAAACATTTTTTTAAGGAAAATATTTCGGACTTGAGTTTTACAACCAAGTTTTTATCTTCAAAATCATTAGTTTTGGAACTAGAGTTAGGCTCGAAAACATTTTTATTAGAAATTACTTTTTCTAACTCTTTAGAAAGTTTGTTCTTCTCAGAACTTACTTCCTCAAGATTTTTTGAAATACTTTCAAAATCAGCATTTTTCTTATCAAGATCTTTAGAAAGATCTGATATCTCTTTAGTAAGAATAGAATTCCTAGAATTTGCCTTATCAAGTTTCTTGTTGAGTTTGGAATTCTCAATCTCAAGAAGTTCAGCAAATCTAGAGACTTCTTCAAAAGTAGGTAAAGTATTTTCCTCATCAGAAGATGATTCTTCATCAGAAGAGTTATAATACTTACTATCATTAGGATTTAAAGAAACAATGGTCAATGATTCAGCATTTCGTACCTTAGCCATAAGACAATGATTATCAATAGGTAATCTGGCTATAAGACCAAGATTCTTCTGTCCTGAAGATTCATATTCAGAAGATTCATCTGAAGAGTCACCACCACTGGCACTCCAGGTGTCATTAGCTTTCAAAACTTTCTTAGCTTTAGCTTTGTAATATTTCTTCCTGTTCCTGTCTGAATGTCTTTCTTTTCTTTCTTTCTTTCTGAGCATAGGGCAATCTGGTCTAATATGTCCAGCTCTCTTGCATTCATAACAAGTAACTTCTCCATCTTTCTTATCTTTCCTATCCTTCTTCTTATACTTGGATTGAAAGTTTCTTTGTCCAG
Organism: Viscum album; assembly: GCA_963277665.1. Lineage (NCBI taxonomy): Eukaryota > Viridiplantae > Streptophyta > Magnoliopsida > Santalales > Viscaceae > Viscum > Viscum album. The sequence continues at coordinate 1,370,069,983 of OY728134.1, forward strand.
CTATCTTGTTCATCCTTCGAGCAAGATTGGCTAATTCATTTTCTGAAACTTCACTTTCACTAGATTCGGATTGGAAAATGACTTTCTTCGATTTGGATCTGGTTACTCTCTCAGGAGTCTTAGCTTTCATCTGATTCGAAGTTGTGGTAAAAGCAACAGTACCATTTCCATTCTTCTTCTTGATGTTGTCAGCATCTCTCTTCATTCTAGTCTCATGTTGTAGAAGAGTTCCAAATAATTCATCAAGAGTTATTTGAGTAACCTTCCTGTTCTCATCTATAGCTGTTCTCTTGGATTCCCACTCATTGGGCATAATGTCAATTATCTTGTCCACAAGAGCTTCATCATCTAAACCTTTTTCTCCCATAGACTGTAGACTATTGACGATTGTCATAAATCTTTGTTGTACTTTACAGATAGGTTCTCCATGAGGAAAATTAAAGCCATGATATTCAGCTCTAAGCATAGCTCTCCTTGTCTCAATCACTTTAGAAGTCCCAAAATGAGTAACCTCTAACTTCTTCCATATACAATTAGCTGCTTCACAAGAAGAAATTTGGCTATATATATTTCTAGTCATTGAACATAATAAAGTGTTGCGTACCTTATAATTGAGTTGATATTCTTGCTTCTCCTGGTTAGTAAAGGTTCTGACTTCCTTGTCAGGAATTTTGTAATCACCAGTAAGCATGACAAAGTTGTCTACTCCAGTATTGATAACAAACGTCTTCATACGATCTCTCCAGTATTCATAATCATTACCATCAAAGATTGGTGGCCTTGTAGGATTCAAATTGTCTATCGAACCAACATTCATTCCTGCCATACTTGAAAATAACTTGGAAACAAACTTGTTAATAACAAAAATTCGGAATCAAAAAGTTCGGAATAGGAAAAGTTCGGAATAGGAAAATCCGGAATGACAAAGTTCGGAATAGAAAAGTGAGCAAGAAAAACTTGAACGTGAGTACAAGTATTTCAGTAACCTTGCCTCTGATACCAATTGTAGGATCGAAATATAATATGAGATGCTCAATATACAAGAGGGGGGGTGAATTGTATACTTTAAAAATTCCTTTGGAACCTTTAAAGTTAGTTATGAATAACTAGAGTTTCCTTAAGAAAAGGAAAGAACTAAGTTTAACAAAGTTAAACTAAGTTGATTCACAACACCTCTAACACCTAACTAAACTTGGAAAGAGATTCCAAAAGAAGGTTCCGGAAATATGGTTCCGGAATTTGAAACTTAACAAAAGTTACAATATGAGATTCTACCTTAAAGCGTATAGAATCTAAACTAATCAGAGTAAGTAAGGAAGTATAAGAAAATTATACTTTCCTTAAGATACAAAATGCAGCGGAATAAAACAAGTACAAGTAGAAGAACTACTAGTAACAAGATGATAGTCTTTTAACCCAAAGAGAAGGGTATCCAACAACCTTGGATAAAGGTCCCTTGATTTATACTTTCAAGCAAGTCTGTCTTACCCACACCAGGGTAAGTCCTCGATACGAAGATCGGTGTCTCTGTCTTGCTATCCCCGCAAGCCCTCAACTTCAAGGTAGTTGGTAACCTCTTTCTTTCCCAGCAAGAAAGCCCTCGATCTTTAAGGTAGTCGGCACCTCTGTCTTTCTCAGCAAGAAAGCCCTCGATCTTTAAGGTAGTCGGCACCTCTGTCTTCCTATCCCCGGAAGCCCTCGAATGTAATCACCAACATTCGGAGTCGCACGAAGCTTTGAGAGTTTTTAAGAGACTCTCTCTCTAGAAATCACTTCAACAGCATGTATGCACAAAGTCCAAATGTTCATCCATCCGTTGTGAGCTTTTTCAAATGAGCTCCTATTTATAGGTGAGGTCGGCTCCTTCTCCAACGGTCATATTTCCCTTAAAGTTCGGAGGGACCTGTACACGTGTCACTTAGACAACGGTTAGTTTATAACAAAATGAACGACATCGTTTTATAACAAAGTAAGTGTAACAGAATGCACGACATCGTTTTAAACTCTAACATAAAAGGATTCGGAATAGAAACTTCGGAGTGAAAGTTCGGAGTGAACAAATTCAGAGTGTATAAAACAATGATATCCAGATTCTGTTTAATGAGTGAATTCGGAATGAGAATTCGGAATAGGAATTCGGAATAGGAATTCGTCATTAGAAATCGTAATGAGAATTTATCATCAGAATTCATAATGAGAATTCATCATCAGAATTCGTAATGAGATTTCATCATCAGAATTCGTAATGAGAATTCGTCATTAGAATTCGTAATGAGAATTCATCATCAGAATTCGTAATGAGAATTCATCATCAGAATTCGTAATGAGAAATCGTCCTCAGAATTCGTAATGAGAATTCTTCTTCAGAATTCGTAATGAGAATTCGGAATGGGATTTCTTCATTAGAATTCGTAATGAGAATTCTTCTTCAGAATTCGTATCCTGAATCTGGAATAGAACTAAGTCAGAATTCATATCCGGAATTCGGAATGAAACTTCCTTATAGTTCTTGTCCAGAATCAGAACCCTAAAACAGAATGCTTTTTATCAGTTTTAATGATTCCGAGAAAGTGAATCCGAAACTTTCACTTAAGAAAAATATTGATGAAAAAAATGATAAGGATAAATTTTTCTTATAAAAGCGATTTTCCTTAAGAAAGCATTTTTCCTTACAAAAGCAATTTTTCTTACAAAAGCGATTTTCCTTACAAAAGCGATTTTCCTTAAGGATAAGGTGTTTGTGATTTTCAAAACAAGAAGGAATGGAAAAGTCATAAGGAAAACCTTATTGACTTCAACACTTCCATCCTTATATCCATTCATCTATGGTGGTGGTTAAAAACATATTATTATATGGTGTGGAGATTATATGTCGTACATACCCACGCATGTGATTTTATTTTTCATAGGATAGATAAAAGGTGTAGTTTGGTTTTTCCATAATCATAATAAAATATCAGTATATAATTTATACATTATTTATTAATTTATATTGAAAAAAACATGAATATTATGTAGAAGAAGAAAGAAGTTAGAAAAAATCATTTGAAGAGATTACTTCATTTTCGACATGCTTTCTCTAAATCATCTATAATATCACTAGGTTTGGTCCTAGAAGAAGAAAATAACCTCTATAATGTAACTAGGGTAGATGTGAATTGAAATATTATTGGTATAGACGATATTTAAGGCTCAAATTGATGTGAATATTTGAGGGTGGTGGTGCAATTTTATAATTGAGGTTAGGGGAAATTTTGGAAACCTCAAACATATTAATTTATAATAACATAAAACCTCATAAAAACCTAAAAATAACACAACATAAAATACGAGATGATATAGTGTTGTAATATCATCAACCAATAAAGATTCAACATCTTTTTATATAAATATAAACATTATAGTTTTAATTAACACTTAGTTATTATATTTAATGATTTAATACGGTAACAATTATATTAATATTTAAAGGGTGAATAATTTACTTATTTGATGTCAATTATAAAAAATGGAAAAATTTTGGATTTGTTGGACCATATAATAATTACTATATATTTTTAATAATGTTTTATGAATTTTCAATAATGTAATAAAACATTTTTTGGCAGAACAATGATATTGTCAATTTTGACAATATTCAATTAATGGATTTTTAAGAATATCATGATATGGTGTAATCCTTGAAAAAATATATTATTATATACCTAATGGCTCAAGATATTCTATATAAAAAATTAGATATATTAATTATCAAAAATTCTATTTGTTTTAATATTTTTAATCACATTAATTTGATATTTCCATTAATAAAATAACTACTACATTAGTTTTGTTTATTTATTTATGATAATTATTTGTTTAATAAAAATAAGAATTAAAATACTGTTATGAAGCTAAATATAATTTCTTTCATAGGAATATATATATTTGAATATATATATATATTTTATATATATTCCTAAATTAAAAATGTTATACTTATGAAATGATGAATGTGACAACATTAAGATGACTTTAAATAAAATTATATAAGTGTAAAAACTATTATATAATGATCCAAATGGTTAATAACACTAAAAATTGATGATTATAGTCGATATATGCTTGAACAATATAATTTCATCATGTTTTTGGATCTTTCAATGGTTATTATAATTTTAATAGGAATTAATTTATTGATTGATTATCGATTAACTAGTTTTTACACCATGAGAGTATATGTTTTTAAGGAAATTCTATATTTCCAAAAAATTAAAAATAAATTACAATGATCAAAATAATATATTATCTTTGACATTGGTATTTATAATCGAATTTATCTTTTATATGTCCCTATATAAAAAATTATTTATCTATTTAATTTTATGGGAGAAATATTTAACTTTTCATTATCTAAAAATATATTAAATTTCCAAATATCATCCATATGGATTCTATTGGACAGACTTTTGACCCAAGGATGAATTAAGTGGAAACTAACTCATCAAATATTATTTTGATAATTTTTTAGGTAATTTTATAATACAATATTTAAACTTAATTAAGCAATATACCTTAAAACATCATTAATTCAAATTATTGATGTTACTATTAATATAGCCTAAAAAAATAATACTATTAACATAATTTTGATGTACTAATTCCAATAATTTAATCCCTTTATAAAATTTTGAATACATTATTTTCATGATGTAATTAAAAATAAATCCTGTTATCAGAATGGAAAACAGGGTTTTTAAAAAGTTGAAACATTTGAAAAGATTGAAATGTTTTCACCTCAAAATTCATGGTAAATTTAATTCCAATGACCCGATTTATATTAAATGATAAAAATATATTCTATTTATTTTTTAAAAAGATTCCATAATATGATTTAATCTTATAAAATATTTCGATGAAGAATTTTGTTTTCAATTTAAAATTTTTATATTTTTAGTATTCATAAAAACGTCAAATTTATTAGAAAAATATCAAAAATTCATGTAAATAAAATATTTATATTCCCCTTACAAAAAAACTATTTAATTTTTTCAAATAAAATGTATAAATTTTAAAAAACTATATTTAATATTGTTGTGCCATCAAAAGGTCGTAAGAATACATTTTTTTAAATGCTTCTTTTGTGGGAAAAACTGGATTTGTTATTATATCATGTATATAGAAAATATAAGATTAATTTTAGTTAATATAATAACTATTTTACATATATATTATAGTAATAAAATCCATTAAGAGTGATTTTATTATTTCATAACCACACTGATTTCCATTTAAATTGGTTTTCAGAAAAATTTTAATATTGTTCGTACCTAGCATTATAATGATAGGGTTATAAGGTAATATAATATTATTTTTTTGTTAAAATAATTTTGGACTTGCATGAAATGAATTATATCAAAAGAAATTGAACTTTTGTATAAAAAAATCCATTTAAAGTGTTTCATACACCGTATATTATGTTGGTGTTTGGTGTAGCATATGATTCTCTTGGTGTAGCATACAACATAATACATCAAAAAAATCTCAAAGATTATATCTCATAAAATCTCGGGGTGTTACATTTCACCCCACATAAAATGAATTTTGCCATCAAAAGTCATTAGAGTTATTAATTTATTAATACGTGATATTTTAGTCCATATAAACCCATATAAAAAATAATACTAAAAAATCATTTTGAAAAGGAATGTTAGAAACATCACAGCTACCCAAAGTAACTCATCACTGGGATTCCATATAAGAGAGCATAGGTGAATGTTAAAACATTGATATTGAAGAGTAATATCACTATCATGTTCTAATGGAGAGTGATATAGAACATGGTTAGGATAACATAAACAATTATAAGGCCATAACTCAACGATGTATTAAGGGACCATTTGAATCATCAGATGAAATTGTACTAGGATAAAAATTTTTGTTTCAAGATACATTCCCAAATGATGAAAAATTTCTCATGAGAAAAAATACTTACATAATTTTCATACAATCTCACCCTTGGTCGTTCCATGAACTATTCCCACATCATATATTATTCAATGAAATGAAGTTGGATTTTTCATTATAGAAGTGTTATCAGTTCCTATGATATAAAAATAGAAGGCTAGTTCATTCTAGCTGTCTTTATCACAACATAAACTTATCAAAAGTTATCAAATATTCTGAAGTCCACCTATGGTGAGATAATTCTTTATTTTAATAGTATCACTCCAAATCATAACTAAAACATTCCATAAATTAACATCCTCATAATCACGAATATCCAAAACATTAGAAAGAGGTGAACTAATATCGACTTAATATTTATCCCCCATATATCATAAGTTATCTCTTATTGATCAAATTGCCAACATGTGAATACCTTCATCATGTATTCTCTTGAGTGATGGTTTCAAATGGAATTACCATATATTGTTATTGAAAACATACCTTCTTATTTAATCCAAATATTATTAGATATATTACGTATTTCCCCAAAAATATGTTTTCATCATCCATTATAGAATAACCATCTTGAAAAAAATCCATAATCAATTATAAGGAATTCATTACCCTACAATTTACTTATCAATATCCAACTTATCTTTATCAAAATATCATTATCTCATCATCTTGCTTATATAAAGGGTTTTCCTACCGTTAATATTTTTTCCAAAAAATCTAAATCATATTTCCGGGTTACTCATACCATTTAGAATAAATATTTAATAATTAAGGAAAAAAATAGTGTACAAATTCGTAAATGTTTCTTTATTCTATAATGACATAAAATTACTTATACAACATTATTCTTAATAAACATTCATTCATTCCACTATCTTCTCAAACCATTGACCTAGATTCTTCATTCTATTCCTTAAGATTTCCTTTATCTCATATGTAGTTCATAGTATCGTCATCAACAACAACATAATCATTACTCATATGACCATGCAGTTTCCCTTTATAATATTTTACCCTAGGGTATTGATTTGTATATATCCCATATAATCCACATTAAAGAAATTTAACCATCGTTGATGACATTGAAATACCATTATCCTTGTCCATTTTATTAAATAAACCTTTCCATTTATAATTACAATATTTTTTCCATTTCCACAACCAAAGCATCTTCCAGTTCCTTTGAAACATTCTCCATTATGCATCTTTCCACACGATTTACTTGGGAAAAAATGAACATTATTTTTTCTATAGTCATCATGAATCTCCATCGTTCTCTTATTTGGTTGGACAATAAAGTCAGTAAAGTTGAAAATATTGATCAAATTATGATATTGCTGATTAGAAATAATAACGATGTTTTTCCTTCCATCTACCAACTCATTTGCTTTATCAGGAGGAATATCATTCCACTGTCCATCATTGTCTTCATTAACATGAATCCACTTATTTCCCTCTATTTTCTAAAACCCCAAATGAAAAGGGCTAGAAAAAATAATCATTCTGGAAAACCACATAATCAAGGGAATGTCATTTCAACATATTTGATTTGAAACATGGGTTTTCATGATAATTACTATAATTATAGGACTGAAACCCATAATTAGACTTATCCGTAGGACATCCCAAGAAATACCATAGAAATATCTCTAGGTATCTCACTAATGTTTTCGTATCCTGGTTTCCGAATATTTTCAAAGCCTTCTCCATGATACCAACTATAAAGACTTAACTTTTACATACATTTATTTTTTATTTCTTTTTTGGAAGACCTAATACATTACACAGAAAGACTCCCAAAGACCATATTAGTTTAGTTTATTTGGAAACATGAAAAACAATTCTACTATATTAGTGAAATATCTTCAACATCATTCATAAAGATCTTCCCCTTCAGTTTTCCTACCTAAAACCATTATTTATAGCTTACGAAAAACAAAGAATAAAAAGGGTGAGCTAAAATGATCAGCAATGATAAATAAGGATAACACCAAATTGAATATAAAACTAATAATGTAAAAATATGAATAATAAATTTTGAATATAAAAATCACGAGTCATTAAATAAATCATTGAAGTACGAAAGGCATAAATCTTACAGGAACACAAACCACAATAAAATATAATTGGCATAAAACATGGAATTTTGTAGAACACATAAGTATTGGAAATCATTTCCTTAGTAGGAAAGCCCCATTGAGAAGACCACCATAGTGTACAAAGTCCATTACTAAACCAATTTCACTCATCGTTCAAGCCCTATATTACTGAACATGATTTACATTTTCATTCCAGATACGTATATCTCATGAGATATAAATATATAACCAATGCATTTAAGAGAGTTATAGTTACCGCATATAGAATAATTAAATCATTCTTATGTGTACCACATAATCATAGATCATTCACCATAGCATAACCCAAGGAATAAAATGTGTTTCTTAAACATCATTGCATTACAACATAATCAATAAAAAATTGATTTCATTAATATCATTCCATAAAAAAAAACTATAATAACAATATGGATAATATATATTGTATATAACCCTATAAAATAATTCCATATTATTCGGAAAAAAAATTTCATGTAACACGTGAAATAAATTCATGGGAAAATATCATTTCTTCTTCAAAATGTTTTGTTTTATCAAAATTCCATGAAAATTTAAAAGGAAAGAATTTAATGGAAAATAAAATTGAGAAATAATAAACCATACTTCATGGAATATGGTTTTGTAAAATCTATTCATGCTGAATAAGAAAAATACATCCATCAGTTACTTTTTTTGAAAAAGTTATAATGTACCTTATACAAAAAAAATATTTCTTTCATACCATTTATTTAAAATTACCCAAAGTGTAAAATTAATTTCAAAAATTATTAAAGTATAGAGATAATATTTTAGTATACTTATTTATGAAAAAAAATGAAGCTGATAAATATAAACTATTAAATACATACATATAAATATTCTTAGAAAAATGTAATATTACAAAATTATCCCCTAATTATTTCTAATCAGTCGAATCTTATGCCTCATATAATAAAGAAAAATATATTCACATATAAATATTGTAAACATTATACTATAAAAAATATAAAACATTCATGTGAAGAATAAACACCACACATAAGAAATATGTATTGTATAAAGCATATGAACCATTGAAATAAAAGTGAGATGGGATAATCCCTTACCCTAGATCCGATATCATTTTTATGAATTCGAACCTACTAAATAATTATTTAAATGATTTTATTTAGTTATTATAGAATAAAATTTATTTTTATGATATCATATATGCTCATATTCTAATCTTTTTGTTAGAAACAATTTTTTGTTACTCGTTATTCGTGTGTTAACTTCTTTATTTAGCTATGCCAGTTTTAACAAATAAGATCTCGTTCCTCTTTTCAGGCTATATTTATATCAATTATAGAATTATATTATTATAATATATATCATATTTATTTATTATACTCATTTATATAATCCTGATTTAATGAAAATCATGTAGAATGCATCACATCACATTGTGGAGATGATATGTCATACGTACGCACGAGTAATGACATCATTCCCTAAATTGTTGAATGGTACTGAAGTGTATGTTGTATAATATTTATAAACACATAATATTTTATAATAATCATATATAATTATTACATAAATCCTTGTTTCTATCCATGTTAGGTGGTGGTGAAAAACATATTACACTATGGTGTGGTGATCGTAAGCCATACGTATGCACATGTGGTGATTTAGTTTTTCATAGGATGGGTAGAAGGTGGAATTTGGTTTTTTCATAAAAATAATAACATATCATTATATATTTGATTCTTTATTTATTACTTTATAATAAAAAAACATGAAGAGTAATGAGAAGAGTAACAATGTATAAAAAAATATGTAGAGAAGATTAACCCTTTTTTGACATGCTTCTTCTAAATCACCACTTATAACACTAGAGTAGTTCTTTGAAGGAGGCCAGAAACTATATAATGTAACTAGATAATTTTATAGGGTAAAATTTGAATGGATGATATTTATGGATTAAATTGAAGATAATAGGTGAGGGGATCATTTTTAAACCTTAAAAATATTAATTTAAAAAAAACTTTAACCGCATCCCAAAACCTAAAAAATGTCCCATTTTATAATATTAGATGATATGGGGTTTTAATATCATCAAAAAATAATTTTTACAAAACATATTATGTCAATTTATTCTATATCATTTCAATTAATACTTAGTTATTTTGTTTACTATTTATCTATAGTAAAAAATATATCAACATTAAAAGGGTGAACTATATAATAAATTTATATTAATTAGGAAAAAAGAATAATTTAGAAGATTTTATAACAGATAATAATTATTATGTATTTTAAAATATATTTTTTGATTTTAAACAAATTACTAAAACATTATTTTGAAAAAAACAACGATAATGTCAATTTTGACAATATTAAATTTAATAGATTTTTTGAAAAATAAATATAAGGTGTTATACTTCAAAAATATATATTACAATATAAATAATAGTTCTAGGTAATATAAAATATTAATTTTGTATATTGATTATCCAAAATTATATTTATTTTAATAATTTTAATGACAATAATTTGATATTTCCATTAATTAAATAACTACTACATCAGTATTGTGTAATTATTTAATATAAATATTATTTTGTAATAAATAAAAAAAAAATACTATTATGAAGATCAATTATATATAATTCTTATTAATAATTATAGTAAAATATATATTTTGTATAATCCTAATAAATTTTTTTTATACTTATTAAATTATGAATGTGACGACATTAACATCAATTTAAATAAAATAATGCAAGTGTAAAAATCATTTTTCTATGGAAAAAAAGGGACAATAACTCTTCGCTTGAATTATTCTGGTTGATATATACCTGAAAACTTTTATTTGTCCATGTTTTTGTGTATTTTGAAGTTTATTAGAATATTAATAGAAATTTGTTTATTGATTTCATACCAAACAATTAATTTTTACATCAGCAAAGTATAAGTCTTTTAGGAAATTATGTATTTTAAAAAAATAAAAATAAATTACCATGAAAAATAAAAACATATTATAATTCAATTTAGTATTTATAATCAAATTTATCTTATATATATCCATATATAAATATTCTTTTTTTGAAAAATTTGTTTGAGACATATTTAACTTTTCATTTAATAAAAATATATTAAATATCCTAATCTCATCCATGTAGACCCCAATGGACATAAAATTGAAAAAAGGATGTATTATGTTGAAAATAACTCATACAATCATATTTTTACTAGATTTGAGGTAATTTTATAATATTAAATTTATCCATAATTACCCTTTTAACATTTTTACTGTATTAAAAAAATTACTGAAGTTACAAATCCTAATGAAAAAAATAAAATAATGCTCTTAACATAATTTGGGCCTAATAATTAAAAATATTGAATCCATTTTTTATAATTATAAACGCATAGGTTTTGGTAATTAATTTAAAAATAATCTTGTTGCCAGATAGAAAAATGGGTTTTAAAATTGTTAAACCATTACAAAAGATTGAAATATTTTTACAACAAAATTCTTGTTAAAATTCATTTTAATGGCCCAAATTATATTAAAAGATAAATATATATTCTATTTATTATTTAAAACAATGAAATAATATGATTTAACCAAATAAAATATTTTTATGAAATAAGTTATATTCAATTAAAATATAGTATTCTTGTTTACTATTCATCAAAACATCAAATTAGTTAGAAAAATAGAAATAAAAATTCCTAAGTATTTTTTTATATTTCCCATCCAAATAACTCATTAATATTTATTAATATGATATATCAATGTTTCAAAACCATTTTTAAAATGGGTGAGCCATTAAGAGGTGGTAAAAGAACATTTTTTTAAAAATACATCTTTTATCGAAAAATTGAATATGTTCTTATATCTTTTCTCTAAATAATATAAGATGAATTTTGTTAATTATACTTAATATAATACATATATATTTAATTAATAAAACCCAAAAAATAGTGATTTATTAATTTTATAGCCTCACTTATTTTCATTTTAATAGATTTTGCATAAAAATGTTAATATTATATATACATTTTATTATAATGGATTGGATATAATGTAACATTACAATATTTAGTTGTTCACATAAAATTGTTCTATCATGAAATGAATTCTATGAAAATAAATTGAAATTTTTTATAACCTAAGGAAAGCATAGTGTTTCGTATAACTTAAGTTATGTCGGTGTTGCGTGTAGCACAAGCTTATCTTTGTGTAGCGTGAAATATAATCCATCAATGAAATTAAAAGGATTCTATCTCATAACATCTTGGGGTGTTAAAAATACTCATTTTATCTTATTTTACTATTTAGAATCCTTTTTGTCTTACAATCACATAATAAGCTCATATGTCATGATAGAACCCATGAGTTCCTATACCACCATGTCTTTCACGTCTTTGGATTCTTGAGTTGTCGTGAATTTAGGTTCCCACTAACGTGGCCTCCCCCAAATAATTTTCCTGACTAAAGCTTCTCTATAAAAATAATCAACAAGATTTTTTCATCCAAAAAAAATATTTATAAATCTAGTAAACATTGGAGTGGTAGATTTTATGGGATACATAGAGAATCTCATAACATATTTCTTAATTTGTTATGTCATATATCATTATCACTACTTGTTACTTTTTTCATAACATTTACTAATTTATAGATTTTATGAGTACATTTACATAAATATAGTATATTAAATTCATTGAATATTAATCCATATTTTAATGCATTTATATCATCACTATATATATAAAAACGCGAAATATCATCAGGGGTATATTTTTCATTTTTATCAAATAAAGTTGTATATCCGTGCATAATAATATTATAAACCTAATACATAACACATCAAGGAAAATTAGACACTCTATATTTCTAATAATCATAATTTTTATATCAAAAAGTATATCAAAACCTAATGATTTTCATTTAGGACCTCCAAGGGTGTTTAAAAATAGACTTTAAAAATAGATTTTTTTTATAATGTAGTTAATAATTCTTGAAATAAATAATCGCTAATATTTTTAAAAAATTAAGAAAATTATAAAATGATCTCATACCAATGAAGGTCAAAGATAGGTAAAATCTATAGAGGGGGTGAATTTACTATTTCAATATAAGGGGAAAAGTTATTCATTTTTAAAAACTCTTGTATATAAAAATAAAGGTATGAAACCAATTTGAATATTTCAATACAAGAATAAATGTTCAAAAATAAAAACAAAATAATTTATAAATGAGTAAGAATGAAACAAAGAGATATTATTCTAATCCACATTATAATAAAATTATTATTTCATTCGAATAATGAATTTGATATGTGTTAATTGCTGAAATAGAAATTTTTATAAAATAATGATTGGATGAAATAAATCAATGAAAATGAGAAAATAAAATAACACAATATATTTCATATAGAAGCACAAAATAGACACCAAATGGTCCCCGTACATATACCATATCAATCACTTGTGTAGTTAATGTTTAATTCACTTAGATTTAATGGTAGTAAAGATACCAAAACTATCCCTTTATTTATTAGGATATAGTAAGAAACATGATACAATAGACACAAAATCCTTAACAAAAATGGTATAGACTTAAAATGATATAGTAAATTTCCTTTTTAATTAAATTACCAAGCTAACTATTGTCCCTTACATTAATATTAATAAGAAAAAAATATTGAAGAAATTATATGAGAAAAGATTTCTGTTAAAAAATATCTTTAATGATTTATAACAATTATCTAAATTAATATGATGAAAATGTGTGGACAATGAGAATTATATCTATGGGTGATTATATATTAAAAATTTTCAAATACCCTATAATGAGAAATGATATTTATAATGAAATATAACTTTGATAGAATATGATGATGGGAGTGATTTGATGGATGAAAAATTTTGTCGTTTTAGATTTTTAAGCCACTCCAAGACTCTATTTATAGCCTATAAATACATTGATAAAGATCAATAATTCTTCTGCAGTATTAAATTCAATGAGTTCCTTGTTTGATGTATTTTTTCCACCACTATATCCTAATTCTCACTCACGATGTTTAACCATGCTAAGAACTCTCCACATTAATCATGTGAAAATGAATAAATATAAAACAAATTAATTAAAAAATATAAAACAAAAAATTACAACTTTATTAGACATAAAAATAAATTTAAAATGAAAATATACAAAAAAATCAACTCAAAATTATAAATTTTAAGTTTTTTGTGTTTCATGTTGTATATATATAAGAATATAGAACAAAATTATGCTTCAAAAAAATGTGTCCAAAAAACTGTAAAGACACTTCATATATATTCTATGGCATTTATTGGAATTTATAGTCTCATTATAAAAAATCAATTATTTGAAAAAAATATGAGGAAATTCAATATATCAACAAAATCATGAAAAAACAGTAAACTAGAAAACCCAATTTACATAATGCTTACCTAATTCATGTTTAAATGTAAATAGATACATATGTAATGGTAACCTATATTCCCTATATTTTTTCATGGTTAAAATAGATATTCAATATTATTTGTAAACGTAAAACACATTATGAATATGGGAAAATAGGAATTTCATATCATGCATAAGAATAGAACAAATTTATTAATATTGTGTATGTGTATGTGTATATTTTATATATTCTGCATCAGGGTGCCACCATTCTTATGTACAGGTAAAACAATTTATAATACATTCGTAACAGTACAAGTTTCCCTCTATAAAGGTAATAGAAAATAATGTAATGTCAACAAAAAAGTTTCAAAGCACATGTAAGGGTACAAACCAGGCTCATGTAAGGGTAACATGAAACATATATGGGTTAGATAAGGACATGAAAAAATGTTAAAAAATAACTACTCCAAAGATTTATTTACAAAAATTTATATTGAATAATATGAATAATCAATTTAAGAGTGATGGTTGTCATTAAAATCAATGAATGGTGAGAATAAAAATACAGATAAATATTGAGGGTCACTCACACATCATGGAAATAACATTTTTAAAGTTCCAAACATGTCTTTACTAATGCACAGTCTCAGTTGATTGGGGAATTACTCGGTCAACTAAGGGAATCTGATCTGCTAGGGTGTGCTTTATAGGATTGTTACCTCAAAATTGAAGAAACAAATGATGATTATAATATAGTTATCCAAAAAATATATAACTCCTCAAAGATCTATGATTAATTGGCGAACATTTATGATTAAGAAAGGGTGATTAGAAATATGACCCTTAAGTATCTAGGCCGTGACTATTCCACATTCAAAGATATTATTATATATGGGAAGAAAAATATATTTGACAATGAATGTTTCACATCTTCTTCTATGAAGTGAAGTTTGATTCAGGAATACTCCCACTTGTCATAGACTTTTTTACAAAATATTTCACTAAGGCATTTTTAAGAGCCAATGCAGAGATCCATAGAATCTAAAAACATTATAACTATCAATTAGAATAGGAAAATTCTAATGAGTTAGATTATGAAAATTATATTTCATATTATGATGTTTAACATTTCTATTAGCGGAATGAGATCCATCCTACTTGTTTGACCCCACCTACTTTTCTAATGTACTTTTTTTAAATAAATGGTCAGAATATTTTTCCTCTAGGTGGAATTTTCATGTAACATTTTCTCAATATTAAAAGTCATTTTCCACCATTTAAATTTATTTCTTAAGGAATCATTATAACAATGATAGTAAATACATAAAAACATTTAAATAAGAACCCCCTTTATTGAATAACCCTTTTGAAAAGTTAGTAATCTTCTTCCATTATAAAAACTTCTATGAAAATAGAATATTCACTCCATTCATGACCCAAGTTGGATAAAATACATCAATTATCATATTTGTTTTAAAACAATAATTTTAAACACTATTATAAATAATTTCCATTTATAACATCTCTTTGGAATCTATGAAACTATTAATCACCTTTTATACAAAGTAAGTAAAAAGATTTAAAAAATATTAATTCCACTTTCATAATCACATTAAAATTTCATTTTTAGAACAATGAATTAGAAAAAATCAATAATTAAATTACATGTTAATAAAATGAAGTTCAGAGAATTTATACCTCGTGTATGTGACAATAAATCTACAGCATGTCTAATTTATTAGAAAATAGAAATTAAAGAATGGAGAAACTATCTCTAAGAACCAAACAACCAAATCTCAAAATTATAACCACCACATACCTTAATTTCATACAAAATAGTTCCCAGTGTTCATGGAATATGGTAAAACCTTGTGAAATCCGGTGTAGTGGAAAGGAGAATAATGACCATAGGGAAAAATAGTATTTTACCAAAATAAATGCTTCAATTCGTGGAGGGAAAGGCTCAAAATAAAATGGATTGGAAGTGATACTTCCAAGAGATACGTTGGAAATGAATCAAATGAAATGGGGGAGAAAACGACACCGAAGGGGATTTATTGTGAAACGGTTAATATGGTAATTTTAGAAAATTTAAAATAATGGCAGGAGAATGTCATGGAATGATTCAACATTTTGTGGAATGATAGAAATCAGACCTCTTATGGTCCTGATAGTCATGCCCTACATCATGATGTGGCAAATTCATGTATAACACAAGCACCACTAATTAGATTACATAGTGTTTTGATACTCCATACTCATGTCACGACCCGTCAAAAGCCTAACAATTTCAAATGTGTGGAATATCCTAGTTAGAGAATTATTCCCCCATTATGGAATGACATGCTAAATTCCAAAACATCATTTTCATGGGGCTCCCAGAAACAAAAAAAAACATATTGGAATGCATTTAAACAAAATGTTAATCAATAACTAATGGAAATACCAAATAATAGCCACATGAAGGTGTTATGGAAATACACCATTCATACAAAGAATCCAAAAATTATATATATTATCGGTGGTCAAAATAAATATATATAATTTAATAACATTATTGGTGATCAAAATAAATTAATTAGATATCTAATGGAAATACTCCTTCCATGGTAACATGGTGTTTTTTGTTCTCTCACCTGTAAAGTATTTGGGAATTCAACCTTCACAATGTTGATGTCCGAAGAGGCATAACCCCATGTTTGAAACAAGTTTGTTTTCCAAGGGATAATGTCAAATAATTTTTAGTTTCTAGTTCTATGGAGATAAATTTCAAAATCTCCTCAAAATATTTGTATGACTTCTATAATGGGGATGATCCTTGGACGTTTCATGACTAGGATAGAATTTAGGGGGAGTAAAGGAACCCATTTACCTTGGTTGAAATGAAAAATGGTGACCATAAATTTTTGTCTTGTTTCAATGGGATTCCAAAAATTCCATGATACCTTAAATTTTGGAAGTTATATAATAGATGTATATAAGTTACAATGGTATCATTGGAGTTAATTATACTAGAGAGCTATTGGATTTTTAAATATTGGATAGAGAGTATCAAAACTGTGGGATTCTAGAAATGATTGAGCCATGAACTGGGTTTGGTTCAAAGATTTTTTATGGTACATTAATCAATTGGTAAGAATATTGAGCCTTTTAACATTGAATAAATTCTAAAGAGGAATTATGAAGGATTTGTTTGAAGGGGATATTTGGTCAATGTTTAGAAGAATAAGGTGGATTTTTCTTGTGGGGAATTGATGATTACAACCATGGGGGAGAACCATTGTGACATTGTAATGTCAAAAAGAGCATAATTTTTATGGTGTCACTTTAGTGTGTTAAATAAAAATGGCTTGTGACTGAGAGATTATTATTCTATATAATTATAAAATATATCAAGTGTATGATTTGTGGGTCTTGGGGTTAGAACATTTTTCTAGCTAAAGGATAGGATTTCAAAATGTTATTTTTTTAGTATTATACTTGGTGAAAATAGATGGAGTCAGGTTCAACATCACCATAGAATGAATGAATTGGGAATGTAGAGGAAGTGTGAAAGTATGTTTCATTTAAAAAATAAGTGAATTTATCATAAAATACTGAATTCAGTATAGCAATTTCCAATTCAACCAAAGGATCTCATGAAAATTAATTAATGTATGAAAATTAAATTAAAATTATAAATTTGTGGAATGTTTTGATGTTAGTGATATCCACTCTTCTTTAGTTCTCCATGGATAGAATACACAAATGTGTCTTCCTTCTAGGTCATCTACGGATGTACCAATTCTCCATAAACTTCATTATTTGATTCATTGGTACCACCATCTATTATCAACGTACTTATAATATTCCAATGATCCCAAAAAGATGCCATGGCTGATCTACAAACATGGTATTATCCATTCATGATTTCTCTCTCTCCAAAATCCATATAAATGGGATTAGTTATTACATGATAAGGATAATATAAAATTTTTCAAAATGACTTTGGATATTAATCATGAATAAAAATAACCATAAATAGTATGGTTTAATGTTCCAAATTTTCACTAAATACCCTCAACAAGATCTCCTTCTTAAATAGGCACAAAATTACATGAATAACCTATTAAATGAGTCATACATTCCATGTTAATTTTACCACCCACATTTGAAATCAATAAATATCACTTAATGAACCAGAATCCATTAACTCATCTTGTTCCCTCGTAATTATTTACCTAACCTTTAATGGTGTGATGTTTGATTTAAAATTTAGTCATTTCTACTTTCATTTTTTATATTTTAATAAACTTGGTAATAACGTGAGAAATAAATTAAATTATCATTATTAAAAACCAGAATAATATAACTGAATTAAATTAATTTTAATCATTTATAAATATTCTCACCAATCACTGATGATGGGGACCACTTCATCATGTACTCCAATTTACCTGAATTAGTGGATCCCTAAAATGAGCTTTTTTGGTGACCCCCTAGACCCCCACATCAATAGTAGTGAGTATAACTCATTGATTAAAAGTGGCATCTAAGAACAGATCATGTCCCCAAAAGAAATGGAGATAATTTAAATTCACGAATACCACATATGAATGCATACCATGTAATATAATCTTTTTGTCTCAATGTCTCATTCAAAGAGGTTGCATCGCTTGTGTGATCAACCTATCTTCCCAAAGCCGATTTTATTATCCTCTTGTAAATACACACTTTGATACAACTACTATGGACATGGACTTATTATATAGTTCCATTTTCATTAAATGGATAGAAATATTTACCTATGATAAAGAAAACATGTTTATATTCCTTCCCTGAACTACTCATTAATGTCATATCAGTCATGGTACACCCCACATACCCTATATCTCCATGAACACATAACATCAATGTCTAAAAAATGTCATAAAATTATGTAACACGTTATCTTCATTAAAAAATATATTTAAGTCATGGTTCTTTATAAATTTCCACATATAGGAAAATATTATGGAATATCGAATATGTTGAATTCTTAAGGGAGGTTCAGTTATCATAGTAACATTGTTGATGCTCCTTTCCATCAAAGAGTCTAACGAATTGAAAAGGGAAAGACCTTGAACCCAAATTGATTCATCGTTTGAAGAAAACATCAAAAATTGAAAAAGGCATGAACAAGGGTTCTTTTCTCTTTGGGTTCACGCAAGTTCCCTCACTATCATGCAAGTACACTTGCGCGCCGCCTAATGGTCACGGAAGTGACTTGCGGGCCCTCTTTGAAACCCACTCAGGGTCTTCAGAAGCTTATAAATACACCCTGTGGGCCCCCCATTTTGAAGAGGAATTTTTCCAAAATTCAGATAGAGAGCTCTGAACGCCCAAGTCTCTTCTTCAAGTCTTCCAAACACTTCTAAGGTAATTCATTACCTAGAATGGATGATATAAACAAGAGTAATGAGGTATAAGTGTTACAATTCACTAACACTTGCGCGCCTAAGTGTTTTTAACCTTAAGGGAAATGGAAACACTTGTGAGCCTCCTTACCTATTCATTGAAACTTGCGTGCCACTCTTCTAGAAGTACCTCAGGATGATTCTAAAGGCTTTGGTCAAGCATTTCCCGAGTATTACTCTACTAGGCAAGGATCGCGAAAGTACCCTTGAGCCACACAGGGATACCTGCGCGACCAATTCTTGTGCTCCCACGCATTACATGCACGCCTACTAGGACTTTTGTTCCCTTTTACTTTTGGGTGCCCTTCCTGCCCATTTCACCTCTCTTATGCCATTACACCTCTCCTATTCAAGATTCAGTCTTCAAGACACTCTTCGAAGCCATTTATGGCATGTTTTCTTGATTGAATTCCTTATCTAAAAGGAGTCCCGTGGAACATCTCTCAAAACATAGTGATTTTCACATCTTTATATCACTAGAGTTAGAGAGTTCATTCCTTCAACCTCATCCTTTAAGATGAGAGAATACATAAAATGTGCCTCCTTTTCAAGAGTAAGCCCCAGTCCAAATGCTCATTAATATGGGAATCTTCATTAGGAGAAAGCCCAAGTCCTCATTAAATTCGGCATCCTCTTTAGGGGTAAGCCCCAAGTTCTCTAACCTCAGCCTCCATTTCATGAATAATCCCTAGTCATAATTCCCCAAATATGGGCAGCCTCCTCAGGAGTAAGCCCCAAATATCAATTCCTTTAACCTGGGATTCCATTTCAAGAATAATCCCTAGTCTCAAATATGGGAATCCTATTTAGGAGTAAGCCCCAAGTCCCTAAAATTTCAAATCCCTTTAACCTGGGCCACCTCCTTAGGAATAATCCCCAGACTTATTTTCTCTTAATCATTCATAATTCCTTTTGATCTGGGCTTCCTTCTCTGGAGTAAAACCCAATCATAATTCCCCTCCTAACTTGGGCATCTTCCTTAGGAGTAAGCCCCAAGATTAGAGTATCCAAATATCCATGAAGCACATATACCTTTATGGACCCTGTTCATGGATTTATTCCCTGAGGTAAATTGTAATCCTCATCTATTTGGGCAGTCATACATACATAGTCCCCACATCATTTCATGGCATAATTATCTGGTTTCACCAATACATCTTTTTTTCTCCCACCGATCATTACTCACGTGAGCTTAGAGTGTAAAAGTAATCATGAAATCTTTCTTTGAGCTATCAATCATGCATAAACATCATACTCCCTTACTCGAACTATGTGGGTTCTGATTCCTTTTCCAAAACAAAGGATACATAGGTAGCCCATCAGCGGGTACGATCCCAAATCTGAAATAATCCATGTCCTCCTGAATGAAAATAAACATCAAGTGCCCCACTGAGTGGCTTTAAAACCAGTATGGTCATCATAATGACCAAGAGACTTTTATGTATTTAAGGATACCATCAACTAAGAATCTCTATCAAATAAAGATGATTCTCTATCGATGAAGAACCTAGAATACATATAAAAGATTCTCTAAACTTTCTTCATATCAATCACTGATTGTCAGATTTAAAGTAAATCACATTTTGTACCTGGTAATGTAATAAGGATTCACGAACATAACATAAATCTATAAATAGAGTCCCAAAGTAGAAAATAATTCCCCTAAAAAAGGTTTGATGAGTCTGACCTCCCATACTCTCGACCAATGAAAATCCCTAAGCCTCATCAGTCCACAACTAATGAGAACCTACCATTGAAAAGTAGGTCTAAATGGATATGTAATCATTGGATGTTTCCGGTTCTATTAACAAACCTGTTAGAAACCTATTGGAATGTTTGAACCTTTAATCAACGAGGTCATCCCCAATTCCAGAGTAAAAAAAATGGTGAACCCGACGTGAATCCTTAACCAAGTTAAAATGATGTTTTACCTATTTGTTAGGAACCTATTTAAACTCAATGAGAGGGCCAACAAGACAATCAATAACATATGTGCTCATCCAAAATATGTAGCACCTGAACTTATCTTGATTATGTTTTTTAGATCAAACATGCACTCCTTTTCAAGATCTTCTGCATTACGAGAATGTATTTTATTAAGTCCATATATGTGAACAACTCTGCTGTGAAAACCTCTACGGAAAATGCCACTGCTGCTACTCCTGCTAGATCATCGTCTGCTCTGAGGATGACATCACCTACTCAGCATCTTCAATGCTGGGTATCAAATGCACTGGTTAAGGAGTACCGTCAACATGGTACCATTCCAACTCTGGAGGCTACTCGACAAGCCTTCCAAGTGAACAATTCACCCTGGTCATCTAGATAGGGATGACCAGTGATCAAGAAGTAGGTGTTTCTAACTACTGTCTCCAACCGTTTCGGGGCATTATCCCCCGAACGCAATCACTATTCACTCCCATATTATGGGGAGGTGAATGAGCAGGTCCATCATGGCCTTAATTCAAGGAAGCATGAGTCCTTCCCGAGGGCTCCCATCAATAATCGCCGCTAGAGTCATGTGGTAGTGCACCCTTAACATGATGAGGGTATCGACTCCAGGAATTCGGCTCAGGTTCCTCGAACCCGAGCAGGCAAGACGAATCGCCAGAAGCGAAATCCGGTCAACAGTGAGCAGATTCTCATCTATTCTATCTCCGGAGAAGTCTGCCACCCTAACATGGTGGCAAAAAACGAGTGGCCACATACACCCGTCCGTTTTAATTCCACTGTCCAACAGACTTGTCCGACAGCATCACACCAATCCCGCTAGGCAATTCTGGCAAAGTACTATAGGCAGGAACATTCAACTGTTTATACATCATCATCTAGTCATCAGAATTATCTGACTATATATAATGGATCTTTTCAACCACGTTCGGTGATGTACAATCATCAGGAACATACACCTGCTAGTATTGATCAATCCTACCAACAGTCTCGCTAAGTAGCAATCGGAGAAGTCATTCGGAAAGCTCTGGTGACAAATAGGAGGCAGACTCAACTCTCTTTCCCCACACTTGAGTACTGTTAGGATTCACTTACAGGAAAATGAGGACAAGAGAAGGTACAAAAACCTACTCAATGCTTGGAATGGACATATATCCCCATTCCAGAAGATGAAGTCACCAAACATGTTCTATCAATGGTTAAAGGGCAGAAGCAAATCCCTGCTCATACTCTGGATGTTTGCCAGGATATTATAACAACTTCAGTAGCATCTTAGTGAAAGACACATAAATCTATCCCTACCAGTTGAGTGACAAATCAAAAGATCACTCCGAAACAGACACACACATCTATTCCAGTCCAAGTGGGTTGTGGGGCGTATTATCCCATATCATAAGGAAAACCAAGTCAGGCACATACACAAGATTTGAGTAGAGATTGTCAGCCTAACCTGGCCATATCTCCTGATTAGGCACATACACCTGCTTAGAGTATCCACTTTCTCAACAAGTGGTTTCCAATACGAGTAAGAAGGCATCTAAGAAGAAGACCTGCCCAACATAGTCAATAGATCAAGAGAAAAATTATAACAAGGCCTTGCTCGATGCTAGAGTTCTTGATGCCCCTAGACAATTATCTATTAGAATCCAATATTCTACTCCCTCATTTCCCAACAGTGGGTATATTAATTCAGAAGGTCTTCAACATACACTTCCTCATGAAGGCTTGCTTCATGACACTTCGGTCGATCTTGAAGTTTCAACTTCAGATGAGAGATAAAATAACCCTCTATGTGGCCAGAAGACCAAGGAGCAAGAGATATCATCTTTTTCTATATCCCACCACGGTGGTCCTCCCAGTGATGATGAATTTCACTGTGAATGTCTTCTCCGCTATAGTGGTGCACATTGCCCGGAAAATGCTCTAGTGGAAAATATAGTGCTGAGAAACCCCTCTTATATTGAGGCACTTGCAAATGAGAAAACAGTCATGTCTGATGGTTCATCGTGAGTAAGTGAAATTATTTCTCAAAAAAAAGATAGCCCAGGGTGTAGGTCGTTCTCCAAACCACCCCAATGTCATGCATCTTCTAGTTTGATTAGTGATTTATCTACATATATTGTTGAATCCAATGAAGCAACAAGGAAACACCAGCTCTGGTCAAATCAGGTAGAAGAATATTCATTGAATGATAAAGAGGAAATGCTGAACATGAGAAAACAACTGGTGAATGGTGAAGTTCCAGTCATGTTTTGGCCTCTGGATGACTCTTTGTATGACATTCCAGAGATGTTGATGGAAGATGGAATTCATGATATTCGTCTTAACATATGGAAAACACTTTGTCATTTGAAGAAGAAAGTATTATCTTATGATCAATATGAAAATCATCTTAAGATAATAGAAGGGTTACAACATCAGATTGATTTAGCATCTCTATCAGTGTCTCGATATCCGAAGAATGAAAAGAAGAAGAGAGCCCTTAAATGTTCATGCCTTGGCGCACTAAGAAGATTGCTCCAATTAATTTCCAATTCCCCATCTGGTATTCATTTTAGAGGATGGGGTGTTCATGGAGCACAACATTTCAATGTACTCTCCTGTCAAAAAAGCCCACTGAAAATGGTCTCATGCAATGTTATTGCCCATGGTCGGCCACAGTCAATGGGTTTTGTTTGTAATCAAAAACTTTCTCAAGAACAAGCTTAAACTGGTTCCTCTCAAAATCAAGAATGCAGACAACCATTTGATGAATTACTCCTTCATCAAGAGAACAAGAATATTGAACAGGCCTCTCGTATGGAGAAAGCACATCATCAAGTGACAGAAGTGTCATAAATCATCCAACGGTCTTTTGAACAGGGTGATAAAAGTGGATGTCGATTGATGCATCCAACAAATTTCTGGACTAAGGTCCGAAAGACCGTGAGATATTTTAAGAATTTCTTAGACATAGCATGTAAAGAGCCCCCCATCTTGCCAGACAGGGGACTCATTTAACCCAACCCTCAGAATCATCAAATAGGATTCGAGGAGTTGAGCAATGGTAGCAGGAACAGCCCCAATCCACTGGACTGGGGACTTTTTCAAATCATCAATCCCCTCCTCAACTAAATTCGGTCTTCTCTCAATTGGGGAAGAAGCCACAAGAGGAACTAAGAGCCAAATTATCAGGAGATTCACTCCAAATTACGGTTTTCCAAGAATCTTCTGAGGGATCAAATCAACAAAAGGGAATGTCTCATCATGGGCATAGAAGAAGACAATATCACAGAAATGCTGATAGAAGGGATATGATGCGTTATGCATCAATTAATGTCATTAATGTCATTGTTGTTGATCCTCTATAACATGAGGCTCACTCAGGGGACTCAGATGAAGAGGTTCATACTCCAGAAGTTGTATTCACAAACACAAATGAAGAAGGTGTACATACGTGAAATCCAAGGATTACCCAGAATCTAGGCAATCCTTCAAGTAACCCACTTCCCCCTCTCTGAAAGGGAACTAACAAGGGGAAAGTAAATAATAAAGTTACGTATCATTCCTCTGGAGAAGGCCAATCGCTCTCAATGGAGGAACGATTTTCACCACAAGAAGAAGAAATGAAGTAATTGAGGAGGATGAATGTAGAATTACATCAAGGTAGTCTTCCTCCTAAGCGTGCTAGAGTCAGTCAGCCAAGGGAGTTCATTGCAGTTACTGAGATGGATCAAGAGCATCCTCCTCTATCAGTACACCCTCACAGGTCTAATCCAACAAGTCAAGTGCAACAACAATTGGCGGTGCCACCATCAGTTGCAGTACTAGACACGACATCTGTACCAGCTCCAGTTATTGCACCTTCCCAAGTCTATGTTCAACTGGATTTTTCTCAGAAGTTAATAACTACCATTTAGTCATTAACAGCTCTGTTTGAGACTATGGAAGGTAAGCATGCATAGGTTCAACCAGAAAATAGAGCTTACTATGAATGGGAAGATTAAATCCTTCCCCCATCATTTTTTGGGAACCCTGCATTCCCTATTTTCAATGGATCAGGCGATCCTGAACAGCATTTGATGCATTACGTGTCTTGTTGAGATCCTATGATGATAACCCTAGAACAGCAAGAAGCAGTGAAACTCAGATTCTTCATGCGAACCTTTCAAGGGCCATCTTTTTTTTGGTACAGAAGCTTGAAATCTCAGTCAATTACCAGGTCGGAATATCTTCACCAAAGATTCCTTCTTCAGTTCATGTCAACATTGGCAAAGACAACAGTTTTTGATCTTACAAAATCTAAGAAAAGGGAGAATGAAAGGGTCCCAGATTTCATTTCTCGTTGGAAGGGATTAACATATTCCCTAAGCTTAGCACTCCCTCAGGAAGAACTGTTTCCAATCTATGTGGAAAATCTGCGTGACGAATTACGCACGCCGTTGATCCCAGTGAAATATATAGGAGGGTTTCGAGACCTTACTTCAATCTCTCAACAGATTGAATATTCTCTTATAAAGACTAAGGATAAGGCTTGTATAATTACATCAGCTCTAGGAAAGGGAATGGGTAAAGCAGAGACTGCTACAATTATTCTTAAACAAGCACCTGCACCTGATTCTACTTCAAAACCATCATCTTCTCGAAGGGCTCCACCTTCTCAGCGCCAAAAAAAAGGTCGTTTTGTCAAGATGATCAAAGAGATCAAAGAGAAAAACAATTTGAGGATCTAAAGAGAAAAAAACACTCTTTCTGAAATGAACAAGTTCCTGGTTACATAATTTCGGCTCTGGAAAATAATTTGGTTCAGTTGACAAGGCCCAAAAGGCCCAAAAAGGAAGGAGATGAAGACCATACCAATTATTTTTCCCCTTCATCAAATGTTGGGGAATCCCATCAAGGAGTGTTTTGTCTTCAAAGACCACCTGCAAAATATGGTCGACTCGGGAAATGTCAAATTAAAATGTTCTTCAGCTCAGGTAGCATGTGTTACCGTTATAGTTCCATAGGTGGAAGGCGAGTGGCAAGAAGTTAAGAAAAAAAAATGCACAAAAATATGATGATTGGATGGCCAGAAAGGCGATCAACAGAACTCATGTTATTTTGAGATTGCAATTTAAGAAACCAATTGTTCCTTCTTCTATGAATGCTGCAGCAAAACCCTCTTCATTAGAGGGAAAATCCTTAAAGAAACGTCATGATTAAAAGAAACAAAAAAATCAGAAGAAGATGAGTATGTGTCAAAGACTAAGTTTTCTTTGAATCTGGTAGACTTTATGCCATCTACTTCAAATTCACGACCACCGCCCTACCAAACGATACAGCCTAAACAGGCTAATTAGGCAGTGTCTTTATCGGATGAAGAGTTGATTTTCGGTTCTGTTATTATGATTCAATATACAGATCCATATGCCAGTAGTAGTTTCAATTTTGATGAGCCCGAATTCCCTACATTAAATAGAAAAAACAGAGGACGTTTCAGAGGCTTAGGATATAGGGGAAGATGTGGATATTTCAAAGGTCACTTTTCCAATTCTACCCATGTTAGAACCGTGTATGCGGCCTAAACTCATAGTAGAGCCCTTCAACGAGATCAACAAGAACAAGCTATTTCTTCAACACAAGGAAGAAATAGCCCTAGCACAATTATTCTAGAAGATCGGTTGAAGGTTCAATATTCATCCTCTCAGCAAGTAAATATACCTAATCTGTCTAATCTTCCAAAGCCAGGAGAATTACCAACTCATATCCCGGTACAAGATGCATCAAATTCCAAGGCATCAACTTTCAAGGCACCTGCAAAACCACATGTTCCTGTTGGGAAACGTAGACCTTGGATCAAATGTTTGATATATTGAAACACCTGGCCCAAGTACCAGCCATGTTATCAATTATGGATACCTTGAATTTATCAAAGGATCTTCAGGAGGTACTCATTGAGGATTTTTCAAGTCCTCAGGACATTGAAACTGAAATTGCTACAGCTGAAGTCTACCATGTAGAGAATAATCCTGCAGAATTCCATGAAGTAATATCTTTTACTAATGAAGATGAAGATGTTGTTTTGCATGGACATATTAGTCCTTTGTACTTATATGGAAAGGTCAATGGCATAGACATCCGAAGAGTTTTCCTTGATAATGGTTTAAGAGTCATCCTAATGCCCATTCGTACACTTCATCGATTGGGCCTCACAGAATCTGATTTATCTCCTTCTAATTTGATGTTACAAGGATATGATAAAAATGAACAAGAACCACTGGGTGAGATTACACTCAAAACTCAGTTTGGAGATCTTGTGTCCAATTTAGATTTCGTGGTTGTTGATCAAGACTCAGCCTTCAACATCTTGCTTGGAATACCCTGGCTACATCAGCATACATCTATCCCTTCGTCATACCATCAATGTATCATGTTTTGTTTAGATGGTCAAGTTGGGACATTATATGGTTATAAGGCCTTTTTCAAGACTTTTGAATCTCAATACATTTTGGCAAAATTCTACCACATGAATGGAAAGGAGGAATCCACAACAAAAAAGATTACCAAAGTTAATGCTCTGTAAAGTTTGGAAATGATTCCAGTAAACCCATTAGCACATGTGAGTACAGATTATGTGTTGCCTATCATTCAAATTGACAGGATAGACCCAAATCAAAATACTCTTATGGAAGGATCTGTATTGTCAATTAAGGAAATCGAGATAGACAACATGGGAGAAATTAGTGATCCACCAAGCAATGTTGAACGCTCAAATAGAGATGACTACATTTCATCTGCTGAAATCCAGCAAGTCTATACTTTGCCAATCAGGCCAGGGAAAGTTATAGAAATGTTATAGGTAAACGATGATGTTGATTCTCAATCCATCATCTCATCCTTATTACCCAAATAAGACCCTTCATCATCAATTGGGTCGGAAATGGAAGCTTCTTCATCAAGATGTGAAAATTTTTACATCTCTTCTGATCATGAAAATTCTGCTTCATCATATACTATGCAAGTGGAAAAAGAGGAAATAAAACATGTTGAAGAAGAAGAAGAAGATCTCAGGGATTCTCCTCCATCATTTGAAGAGGGTATCTCTACCACTGTAGATGATCTCAGAGAAATCAATCTAGGTAAAAATGAAGATCCACGCCCCACTTTAATCAGTACGACCATGACTCTTGAAGAGTAAGAGATGTATATTTACTTTTTAAAGAAAAATCAAGGTATATTTTCTTGGAACTATACAGAGATTCGAGGGCTTGATCATGATGTTTCCACCGTTCATTTGGGTTTTCCAGAAGAACATTCAGGATTCAAACAAGCTGCTAGAAGAATACACCCAACCTATGCTTCCAAGATTTAGGCTGAAGTGGATAAGATCATCAATTCTAACTTCGTCAGAGAATTTCAATATCCCAAGTGGTTGGATAATATAATCCCAGTGAACAAGAAGAATTTAAAAATTATATTTTTCATTGATTTTAGAGATCTTAATCGTCATTGTCCTAAGGATTATTTTCTAGTTCCGATTACAGAACTCCTGATTGATGTGACAGTTGGCTATGAAGCGCATTCCTTCATGGATGGATATTCTGGATATAATAAAATCCAAATGGCTCCTGAAGATTAATAATCTACAGCCTTCAGAGCCCCTCAGGGTGTGTTTTTCCATCTGGTAATGCCCTTCGGCCTAAAGAATGCAGGCGCAACATATCAGTGTGACATGCATCGTATCTTCAAACCCTTTCTAGGACATTTTGTTGAATGTTATGTGGGAGATTTGATGGTCAAATCCAGACAACTTTATAATAACATGTCTGATTTAGAAGTCATATTCCTCATGCTTCGACAACATAATTTGACGATGAACCCCTTAAAATGTGATTTTGGGGTAACCTCGGGGAAATTTCCTGGCTTCATCGTACGCCATTGTGGTATCGAGGTCGATCCTGAGAAGACAAAGTCAATCCTTGGCATGTCACCTCCTTGAAATTTTAGATAATTGAGAGGAATTCAAGGACACTTAACCTATATTTGGTGTTTCATCACCAATTTGGAAGGCAAAAGCTTACCCTTTACCAAATTGATGAAGAAGGGAGTCACTTACCAGTGGACTGAAGAATGTCAAGAAGCAATCGATATTCTCAAGAAATATCTCTTGATCCCACCGGTACTTATGCAACCTGTTGTAGTAAGACCACTTCTCCTTTATTTGATAGCTCTAGAGCGATCATTGGGTGCCTTTCTTGTTCAGACGAATGATGTTGGGAATGAAAACAGCCTCTACTATATCCGTCAGACTATGCTTGAAGCAGAAACCCTATATTCACATATTGATAAGTGAATCCTGGCATTAATCATTGCAGTTCAGACGTTGATACACTACCTACAACATCATGAGGCCCAATTGGTATCTCACACTAACCCGCTCAAATTCATCCTTAGTTATCCAAATCTTACAGGACGCCTGGAAAGGTGGGAAGTTATCTTGCAGCAATTTGATATTAAATATGTGTCTCAAAAGGTGATAAAGGGCCAAGCTCTAGCTGATTTCCTCGCTGAACACCCTTTTGTGGAAGACACATCTTCATATATTCAACTCCCTAATGAGGAATTTTTCTCTATTCATGAAAATCCTTCAATCATGTGAAATGTACATCGATGGTTCTTCCAGAAGTCCAACAGTGAGGAAAATGGAAAATACTAAATTCCAAAAAGTTGTCTCATGTATTTTACTCATTTATCCAGAAAAGGAAGTGTTACCTTATTCCTTCATATTATGGGAAGGTGGTACAAATAATGAAGCGGAATACCATGCCCTCATTGCAGGATTGGAGTCGGCGTTTCAAGCACAATTGAATCACATAAAGTGGAAAGATGATTCAGTCCTGGTAATCAAACAAGTCAATGGGGATTATGCAATCAGAAAAGAAGAACCAATCCCTTTGTATGATTACGTCAGAGAATTAATAGCGGGGTTTCCTTCAAAACCAACATATTCTTATGTCCCAAGATCACAAAATTCCCAAGTTGATGAACTGGCTAATATAGCCATAGCTCTGGAAGATCCAAATCGGGATGAGACAACCATAAGTATTTCCCACCGTCGTACAATTTCACATTATGTTTGAGCCAGAATAGACGAAATCAATGAAATTAGTCCCATCTCTGAACAATATGGCCACACTACGGGATGGATGGAACCTATCAGTGAATACCTTCAAAATGGAATACTTCCACCTGATAGAGTCGGGAGAGAACAAATCTGGCCACGTGTTGTCAACATTACTCTTTATGATGGCCCATATCACCTAGAGAAAATTCTCTACAAAAGTGGTTTTTATGGAGTTCTCATCATATGCATTGATGGTTAAGAGACAATAGATTTCATGAAAGAAGTGCATGCAGGAGTCTGTGGTGCCCACCAGTCTGGACATAGACTGTCTGATCAGATTCAATGTGTTGGATACTTTTGGCATTCAATGATACAAGATTGTATTGATTTCACAAAGAAGTGTCATTCATGCCAAGTACAAGCCAACTTCATTCATCGACCTCCAGAGTTTCTTCATACAGCTAAATACTCATGGCCATTTGCCACATGGGGAATGGATATGGTGGGACCTTACCCCTCAGCTACGACCAAGAAGTTTAAGTATATTCTTACTGCTAATGATTTCTTTTCCAAATGGACAGATGCAGTACCTCTCATGGAAGTCACTTCTAAAAGCATTGCTAGCTTCATCAAGTCTAACATAATTACCATATTTGGTGTCCCTCATACCATATTGATGGACAATGGCACCAACTTCTGTTCATCTGAGGTGAAGAAGTTGTATCAAGAATACAACATCAAATCCCATCGTTCATCTCGGTATCATGCAGCTGCCAATGGCCAGATAGAAGATTTCAACAAGACTCTATCAAATATATTGCAAAAGATGGTGTATAAAGTAAGAAGTCATGGCCTGATAAAATCTTTCATGATTTATGGGCTTATCGGACCACCACCCGCACTGCAACGCAGTCAACTCCATATTCATTTGAATATGGAACAGAATCAGTTTTTCCCATTGAAGTTCAATTACCTTTCCTCAAAGTAGCCATTTCTGACCAATCATCTACATATGAACAATCTCAAAAGAGATTGGATGAATTGGAACGTTTAGATGAGAAAAGATTGCGCACTCTGCACCACTTCTAAGTCTATCAGAATCGAATAGCATGAGATTTCAACAAAGAAGGTCATCTTCGTTCATTCGTTCAGGGAGAAGTGGTATTAGTTCTCAGAACTCCAATGATACTAGGAATGAAACCTCCCAAGCTTGAGCCAAAATGGGAAGGACCTTATTCAATACATAATGTCTATTCCAATGGAGCTTATTCATTAATCTAAACGGATGGAGAAATTATCACTAATCCAACCAATGCCATATTTCTGAAGAAGTATTTTGTATAAACAAAAAATACATCATCCACGGTCCATACATATGTCCTTAAACTATTGGTATTACATTCGTCCCATACGACGTTAATCTGTGAAAAAGATCTCTAATTCGTCCAACATGACGTTAAACTATGTCCCCTTCATCGTCTTTGCAATATGACGTTAAACAATTTAGAAATGGACCATACATATGACCTAAAACTATTTTCACTTTTTTCCAACATGACATTAAACTAAGAAAAATTCTTTAATATGACCAACATGACGTTAAAATGTGTTCTCTTTTGTCCTTAATGCATGAAATAAGTTGGAAAGTCCTCTTTTTGTCCAATATGACATTAAACTGTGTTATTGACATCGTCCTAACTACATGACGCTAAACTGTATAGAATGTCCTTTGATACGTCCAACATAACATTAAACTATACTTTTTCCCTGCTACATGACACTAAACTGTGCATCACCAATAGCCCTAACAGCAAGACTTTAAACTGCATAGTCCCTTTATATGTCCTACATGACATTAAATTGTGCATCGTTAAGGTTGTTGTTACCTCTTGTTTCTCACACCGAGTATGAATCACATGAGCTTAGAGAAAATTTCAACCATAACACCCTCTCTAGGCCGCTAACCATGCATAAGTCCGAACATCATTTTTTTGGTCATTGTCCCCAAGAGCAACTTGATCATTAATTCATTATTTAATTGAACTACGACGAATTTGATCCTTTCCTTCCAGGATGGGTACGCAGGCAACCTACCAAGGTTCATGCCCAAAACCAATGTCTTCACATCGGTTCACCTCCATCTCATACGATGTTGATTCATGAAATCGTCCCCAAAATCAATATCTTTACATCGGTTCACGTTTGTCCTTGCTATATGATGTTAAAATGTACAACATTTTTTGTCATGTACGACAATAAACTAAAATATTCGTTGATACCCTAACCTAATAGGGAATCATTATTTACATCGATTTTTCAATCTTGTTTCTTTCCAAGACTACGTTCATACATGGCAATGCCTGAACCTTTTATCTTGGGTTAAGCCATCATTACACTAAAGTCCCCTTTCACCCTTCACATGTATGAACTAAATTTTTACATAGGGTATTTCTAGAACTACGTGGGCTTGATTCCCATACTTATGGGATACATAGGAATATTCGAGTGTCCCTCAAATCCAGCCCCAAGTCTTTTGGGCCTAACCCCAAATTTCCCTTTCAGTCTCTTGGCTGAAAAGTACCCCTGAAAACTCACACTGTGTATTTCTTATAAATGGTCCAAGCTCTTTGACCATAAACTAAGATCTCCTATATTTTCATCCCGCATGACATTAAACTATAGTTTAACAACTATGTATGTCTTGATTCCCATCCTTATGGGATACGTAGTGAATCCGAACATTTCAATAAGGATCCAGCCACAACAAGACTATGGTTATCATTGATCCGTGTATCTCTGCATACATTGGGAAATACCCATCTTTATGTGTCATAATCCTAATATTGAATACTTATAGATCTTCATAACCCTTTTCTTGACTTATGGTCATAAAATTTCAAATTTCTGAGAATTATTTTTCTTGACCATACAGCACATGCCCTTAGGTGGCCTTCCATAAGTAGTCTACATAATGGACGTGTCAGCCAAAAGATGTTATTATTTGACTATGCAGCCAATTCCCTTAGGCGCCCCTGCATAATTCAACCCCCTAACAGGTTTTTCAGATTTTTGTAACTTCATTTTTGGGAAGAAACCATCTTTTGTCATTATTGGCCTTATCTAAAACATTTAAGTATCCAAAAAATAGTTATCCTTAACATATTTATTTCATGTTCTTTTTCATGATATGAAATTATTCAAGTCTACGGTTTATATTTTCCTTCCCTATGTTTGGGTCAGACCTTCGTAGGAGTAACATTCATCCAATTATTAGAAAAACCTATTTAGAAATATCTTCTCCATATTCAAGTACCTCTCTCTATACAACAAACTCTATAATTTGGAAATGTTGAATCCCCATAATCTTTCACTGGCTTCATAGTAGTAAAAATGTAAATTTATGAGAGTTCTTTTGCCTGATTATGCAGCATGTGCCCTTAGGCGGCCTTGCATAAGTAGTCTACATAACGGACCTGTCAGCCAAAAGATGCTATTTATTTTACTATGTAGCCAATTCTCATAGGTGGCCCTTCATAATTCAACACCCTAATGGGTTTGTTAAAGAATGGTAACATCATTCTTGAGAACTACTTCTTTTAATTCCTTTTAGCTCTTTTTCATATCATTCCTCGTATTCAAATTTTATTAAGTCTTAGTTTACATATTTTCTCCCATACTTTAGTGTGGTAACATATTTTCCGATAAATTTTCAAGGAATTGAGTCAATTCTAATTCATTCGGTCAAAGCTATTTCGACAATAAACATTATCCTTTTTATGTCCGACATGCCCGACTTTATACTGCCAATAACCACAAAGACCCCTGGTTTCTCTTTATTCCTCATAGTCAAATCCTCTTTTCTTTTCGGATCCAACTCTGAGTGCGGGACTTTTGTTGATGTTTCTCTCTGTCACAGAGTCTAATGAATTTAAAAGGGAAATACCTTGAACCCAAATTGATTCATCCTTTGAAGAAAACATCCAAAATTGAAAAAGGAATGAACAAGGGTTCTTTTCCCTTTGGGTCGCGCAACTTCCCTCACTATCGTGCAAGTACACTTGTGTGCCACCTAATGGTCACGCAAGTGACTTGCGCGCCCTCATTGAAAACCGGCCAGGGTCTTCAGAAGCCTATAAATAGACCATGTTGGCCCCCCATTTCGAAGAAGAATTTTTCCATAATTCAGATAGAGATCTCTGAATGCCCAAGTATCATATTGAAGTCTTCCGAAAACTTCTAAGGTAATTCGTTACCTAGAATGGAAGGTCTAAACAAGAGGAATAAGTTCTAAGTGTTAAAATTCACTAACACTTGCGCGCCAAAGTATTACTCTACTGGGCAAGGATCGTGCAAGTACCCATGAGCTACGTAGGTATACCTGCGTGACCAATACTTGCGCACCCACTCATTACCTGCGTGCCTACCAGGAATTGCACGCCCTTCTACTTTTGGGTGCCCTTCCTGCCCATTTCACCTCTCTTATGCCATTCCACCTCTCCTATTAAAGATTCAGTCTTCAAGACACTCTTTGAATCCATTTATGGCATGTTTTCTTGATTAAATTCTTTATCTGAAAGGAGCTCCGTGGAACATCTCTCAAAACATAGCGATTTTCACATCTTTATGTCACTAAAGTTAGAGAGTTCATTCATTCAACCTCATCCTTTAAGATGAGAGAATCCTTAACCTAGGCCTCCTTTTCAGAAGTATGCCCCAGTCTAAATCCTCATTAATATGGGCATCTTCCTTAGGAGTAAGCCCCAAGTCCTCATTAATTTGGGAATCCTCCTTAATAGTAAGCCACAAGTCCTCTAAGATGGGCCTCCATTTCAGGAATAATCCCCAGTCATAATTCCCCAAATATGGGCATCCTCCTCAGGAGTAAGCCCCAAACCTTAATTCCTTTAACCTGGGTTACCTTTTCAGGAATAATCCCCAGTCTCAAATATGGACATCCTCTTTAGGAGTAAGCCCCATGTCCCTTAATTTTCAAATCCCTTTAACCTAGGCCTCCTCCTTAGGAATAAGCCCCAGTCTTATTTTCTCATAACCAGTCATAATTCCTTTTGATCCGGGCTTCCTTCTCAAGGGTAAAACCCAATCATAAGTCCCCTCCTAACTTGGGAATTTTCCTTAGGAGTTAGCCTTGAGATTAGAGTATCCAAATATCTATGAAGCACAGATACCTTTATGGACCCTGTTCATGGATTTCTTCCTTGAAGTAAATCTTAATCCTCATCTATTTGGGAAGTCATACATACGTAAGCCCCACATCATTGAATGGAACAATTGTCTGGTTTCACCAATAACTCTTGTTTCTCACACCGATCATGACTCACGTGAACTTAGTGTGAAAATGTAATCATGACATATTTTTTTGAGCCATCAATCATGCATAAACATCACACTCCCTTACTCAAAGAACGTGGGTTAGGATTCATTTTACAAAACAAAGGATACGTAGGTAGCCCATCAGTAGGTATGATCCCAACTATGAAATAATCCATGTCCTTGTGAAAGAAAATAAACTTCAAGTGCCACACTCAGTGGCTTTAAAACCAGTATGTTCATCATAATGACCAAGAGACTTTTACATATTAAAGGATATCATCAACTAAGAATATCTAACAAATACTGATGATTATCTATCGATGTAGAACCTTGAATACATATAAAAGATTCTATAAATTTTCTTCCTATCAATAAATGATTTTCAGATTTAATGGAAAGCACATTGTATACCTGGTAATGTAATAAGGATTCACAAATATTACTTAAATCTATAAAAGGAGTCCCGGAGTAGAAAATAAATCACCTCAAAAAGGTGCGATGAGTCCGACCTCCCATCCTATCAACCAATGAAAATTCCTAATTTCATCAGTCCACAACTAATCAACACCTACCTCTGGAAAGTAGGTCTAAATGGGTATGGAATCATTGGATGTTTCTGGTTCTACGAACAAAACCATTAGAAGAAAATTGGTCTATTTGAACCTTCAATCGATGAGGTCATCCCCAATTCCAGAGGAAACAAACATCCACGAACCAAAACTCTTGGATCTAGTGCTAAAACCATTATCATTACATTTTTGGATTTCATATTGATAAATTTGATCAAAGTTTTTTCCTTTCATATCAAATAACATCTTACATACACATGAACCTTTTTGGTTTAAGGTTTTATATAATTCTAAGAAACTATTACATAACCACATAGATAATTAAACAACACATTGAAATAATACACACAATCTACCATAAAATAAATTAAATCAAATAACCTTCTTAGGAATAATTCATTTAACATAATTATTTATAACATTGGAATAATTAAACATAAGAAGGGTTTTCTCAAATATACAATAAGTGTAAAAATGACTAATAAAAATTAAATTTCATCAATGAAATCATGTTAAGAATAATGGTTTGATTACATAATCAATTATTATGAGTACGAAATAATAAAATTCTTACACATACATAAAAGGATCATAAATCAGGAAACAAGGAATAAACATTATCAAAGGAAAGAGTCATAATAATAAATACTCATAAGCCATGTGATGTCTATCATGATCAAACGAAATATTAAAAATGATTTGAAATAAAATAGGACCCATTTATGGAAACATAAAACATTATATTCATAACATGTGTCAAAACCATGTCATACACAACTGGAGCCTAGTTAAATCAATAGGAGTACACACACTAGATAAATCCCTCTTCATTTCCTCTGAATATAAGGAACATTATGCAATGAATTGTAATGATATAATGGTTCCCACCCATAATATATAATATATATATAGGGATCACCCATTTCTCATATATAATTATTAATCACAATTTCATGAATAATATTTTTTATATTTCACCATTTTATTATAAAACCTTGAAACCAACCATCATACATTTATAGATTTTTAACCCAAGGATAATAAATGAGTATAATAATAATATCTTTAAAAATCATCATAATATTTCTAGAGAAATAATTTGAAAGGTTTTATACAATCCTAGTCACAGTGAAGTATAGGAACCATTAAAGGATAATGATATTTACGAAAATAACACTAAAATAATTTTCAAAACATTTATTTGAAAGGAACTATTGTTTTCTATGAGTATTATTTTATAAAAACTTATTAAATTTTTTGGAAAATGTTATTTTTTAAAATAAAAATGGAATCATAAAAAGGGTTCTTCAAGAAAATAAATAATCATATATTTGTAAAAATATGTTCACGATGTTAAAATTATAATTAAATATTCTTTTCAAACATTTGTAAGGAGAGTCAAAAGTGACCCACGTGGAAAATGTTAAGAAATTTATTTTTAAAACATTTTAAACAAAGTTCATGTATTATGTGAAATAATTTTTGGAAATAAATTATGTTTAGAGAATATAATTTTTCAATTATATTTAAAAAACAGTGATATGGAAGAGAAATATTCCCAAAATAAAAGAAGATATAAGAATGGAATCACATACAAATAACATACATAATGTTTCTTTAACCAATAAGGATGGAAATTTAAATTTAACATGTAAACTACATTCATTACTATAAAATATTAAAATATATTTAGTCCAATTAATTAATATCATATGATTTACTCAAATGAAGCTAAAACATAAATAATCTAAAAATAAAGGAGATTCTAACATAAATCCATTATCGCAACAATAACTATTAAATTTAAAGTAATTGAAATAAGGCGTATGATATGGATTTATAATTTCCATGAATTACATGATGTAATATTTAAAACATAATTCATGATGTATTTCATACACCGTAAAAGGAAATCATAGTTAATGACATGAAACTTGTATTAATAAAATGATATTTAGATAAACAAAACCATTATAGTGATCATAACCTTAGATTTGATAATTAATCCATGAATTTAATATGTGAACAAATTTAAATCTAATTAAAATAATATAAAAACATATTAGAATAATTTATATATCAATTTACATGTTATCATGGTATGATAACATAAATAAAGTATAAGTATAACACAATGAATGTGAATTGAATAAAGAAAACTCATTACCACTTACAATCTTTCATGTCAAATACCATTGATTTAAATAATTTGAATTTTAACTTAAAATATCATAATTTAAAAACTATTCATGATATAAAAAATATAAGGGGATTCATATACAACATTAAAAATAAATCAAATTTAAAACTAATAACACTTTCCTCAATGAATTGAAATTGAGATGAAATATTTTACCTTGAGTCAAAAAATTCCATGTATGTCATTTAACTCCAATATAAAAATATTTTATCAATTATTTACTTTTTTTAAAAAATATATTATATGTTTAATTATTTATCATTATATCATTAATTTAATAATTTTAATGACATATTGTATTATAAAGCTGATTACGTCCACATAGTGTGTTTTGAGGACATTCGAGTACAAATTTCAAAATGGATTCAGTGTGACGACCGTGGTTAATGGGACCACTGTCAAATATCATAAAAAATTATAATAATTACATAATAATTATTTTTATAAAATATTAATACAATTAAATTCAACTATTAAATATGTTTTTGAGAAATTAATTACATTACAATCATGGAGAAGGATAGTTCTTTGTACACATTTTCAATTTTTCCATTTTTCATGGATCATTATTGAAAGAAGGTGAGTATTTTTTATAATTAAAAGAATATAGAGATATCATAAAAACATATTATTTAACTAAAAACACTTATATATACCATCCATGTGATGTGGTTATGAAAATCAAATCATATTGCTTTGTGGAGGTTATAATCGACGCTTATACAGGAACAACATTATCATTTCTAAATAGATGTAAAGGTAAGAAAATATATGATATATAATATTAATATAATTATAATTACCTAATTAATATAATATTTATACATTAAATCCATAATTATATCTTGTTGGGAGTGGATATTATTGAATATTAATTTCATCGATTCATGAGGTGGTAGTCAATCATACAAGAAAATGATAGTTATATTTCACATTTGATGGTAGAGGATGTAGATATAGGTTATATAATTAAAAAAAATTATATAATTATATAAAATATACTAGTGTGGGTATTTATTCAGGGTTGAGGTATATTTTAAGGATTTAAAATAATAAATAATTGGTAATCACTAAGTAATGAACTATACCTCTTTGATAAAACCTCATTTATCATACACATTAAAACATATAAGGGTAATATTATTCCAAAAATAAGACCCATAAAACATGGTTGGGTATTTTAAGAATTAATTTTAGCATGTATTTTATTAATAAAAAATTTAATTATGTGTGAATAAATGAGGAAATTAGGATCCATTTACAAGTGAGGGGATGTCACTTTTCAATTTACATAGATTATGAAATTAATATAAATTTATTTTCATGGAAAATGGATCCAAAATGATATATTTATATTATAGGATAAAGAATGACCTAAATAATCTCATCCATCAAAATTTGGTAAATTTTAGGTGATGTTTTAAACCTTTTATTTTAGTTAAACCTCCATTAAACATTTTTTCAATTACCATGGTATCAATGTTTCTTTATAATAAAAGAGTTAATAGGGATACATAAAATTGAAAAATAAAAAATATGTCGATAATGTTTGATATTTCAACCCATATATCAATAAATTGGAAAAATATTTAATTATTTGATATTTAGATAATTTAATATAATATTTTTCTTTATAAAATATCAATTATGTCATTTTTGGAACAATTCATTTCATTTGAATTAAAAAACAACAAGAAAAATGCAAATTTATAATAATATTTTACTATATTATGATATGTTATTTTGATATAAAAAATATCAAAACACAATATTTCATTCAAATTATATTACTTTTTATAATTCCAATATCCTTTATTTTATTTTTCTAATAATTGAATTAATACCATGTTGGCAATGTGTGAGTATTTAAAGTAATTAATTCCTCACAAAAAGTATAAATAAATTACCATGATAAGAAATTTATTTATCCTTCGAGTAATAATTTATAACTAAACTAAATTATTTTTCATTCCCTTTACAAAATATTATATATTTTAAAACCAATAGAGTGACACTTTATACTTTATATTTATATAAAATAATATAAATGTCATAATAAAATAAATATTGAAAAAAATGGAATATACTAGATTCATGGATGTAAATGTCCGAACTACAAACATTTAATTGGATAAAATACAATTTTATTGGAATTTTAAAGCCTTATTCCAATATCTTTACCATGTTTTACTATCGAGGGACAAATATTTACAAAGGTTACTATTCATAATGTAAAAATTAAAATGGAACGATTTCAAAAAAAAATTGGACATCACAATTCAAAATATAAAACCTAGTTTTTCAATATTTGGTTTATATAAGAGGAAAAATAATTAAAAAAAATTTATTATAAAATTATTGACATGAATTTTTCTCCCAATTCATGCCCCAAAAGTAAATAATTTATGTAAAAATCAACAATGTAGACACGATGTGTAAAAAGATTATACCAGAAGGGGTTTCAGGGAATACAATCCAGGATTTAGAGAAATGAAACACACAAAAGAACAAAACTATCAGTGAGCGTCATCAAGAGTAGTCCCAGAAGTTGTAGGAAGGTCCGTACTCCCATGAAATCATTGAAAACATCACGGCCTCCCAGCGTGAGTTCACACAATGGAACCACTAATTCAATGTCATTCAAACCCATACAGTTATCCTCCCCTCTCTTATCATTTATCATGTGATGATACCTCCAGCCTCCATTTCTAAACCACATTTCAGATCCCATACAGCCCAATGGATCAACCAAAAACACAAGAAGTGCTGGGAACACCAAATTAATAACACAGTTGTGGTCCTGGTCAGGGAGGAAATAATGGATCAAGCAATATCAATCTCAAAAAACAGAACCCACTATAAGAATACCTTCCACACCAAGTAATCCATCAGAGAAGAACACTGATCTACAAAAAAGAAGCTCTTATCAACTATCCCATGATCTCTGAAGAAAAAAAAAGTTGTACTAGCCATGGGGACACCCCCAAGGGGATCCAATCCGGAAAAACATTAATTCTCTCAACTATCCATCAAAAGAAACATAATAATTTTCCAATAACCTCAAATAGAGAAAATGAGTAATAGAGACGATCATTCCCCTTGAATTTCCCTAAATTTGATGTCAGGATTTTTCTTGTGTTCTTCTAACTTTCTCATGAACATTTATTTTTTTATTTCATGATATTTATCTTTAAAATATTAATTAATAAAATATTTTATGTGTGAAATAGTATCTTGATCATCCATCTAAGAATCAACTTCATCTCCCACAGTCTCTTTAATCATGTAAGCTTATCTAAAAACATGGTAATTGTTTCTTTCATCCTCCTCCTCCTCACTCTCCATGACCATATTCAAATGGTCCTCCACAGTTTGGGTTATTGGAGGTTTGACCATCCTATAGGTGTCAAAATACCATGTAAATATATTTATTTTTAGATCAGAGTAGTCCCTACATTTCCTAATTTTTTGGGTTTGGGGTAATGTACACATCAGCATCCACCATCGGTTGTTTCCTTTCTAAGCACATGATCTAAAGTATGCTTCCTCAATTTGAAAAGGTTGATACTCATCCTCCTGTCTATAATCAGAGTGATGAGTATCATGAACATCCATTGAGGATTTAGAAGATCCATCAGGATTATCTAGACCCACCTTCTTAGTTGGGTCCTTCTGATTATCTTGGATAGCATCAACAAGACCTTGTAAGATTTTTTATTGAGATCCATTCTCATCACTGGAAATGACTTCTGGATGAGGTTCAACAGACCTTCCAGAAACTTCTCTTTAACCATTCATGGAGGCCTTAGTTCTAGAGGTTCTAGAAAAAGCCATCACATTATTAATTTCTCTAGTGCAAGCTTCTAGGTTCAACTTCAATGTTCCGTTCTCAACCCATGTTAACTAACATGCATGTGGGCCTACTGTCTTACTACATGCACTGGATTAATGCTAAATTTGAATACATCACTAACAATAATCTAGAAATATTTTTTAAATAACATTTTTTAAAGAAACCATGAATTTAATTTTGAATCCATATCTGTCTTGGAAGAGGTTTTGTCACATTGATCTCAGTACATATCCAAGCAACTAAAGGTCTCGAAATTTTTCTTCTTGTGAGGTCCAAATTTAATGGATTTCTAATAAGACTGGAAATCAGAAACAAGGAAATTTTATTTAAGATATGGATAGGTAAACTAGGGAAATAAATAAAAATTTGTAAAATTGATGACTCAATATCAGGATCAAAATCAAGTGTCCATTAAAATAATTAAATATTAAAATGGATAATGCAAAAAAATAATTTTTGAAAAATGTGTTTCAATGCCAAAAAAGAACATACACTAAATCAGACATAATGATGATTCAAATTTAATTATTTATGTTATATAATACTTTATAACAAATATATTACTTTGAAATATAATCCAATTAATAATGTGAATATTAAAACATTTTATATAATTAAAAGAAAATCCAGTTTTAAAACAATTTGTATTTTCATCATTTATAGAAAAATTGATCTTTTCTAAAATATAAAACAATGTCATTAAATATATTTTTTCTATTTTGATTTATAAAATGACCTTAATTTTATCAAATACCATTTATAAAAGATACATAAAATAAATATAACATAAAAACAATAAGAACCATTTTTTGAAGAAAACATACTTTGGAAGCATAAAATGGA
The DNA here is from genome assembly GCA_963277665.1 of Viscum album. Classification (NCBI taxonomy): domain Eukaryota; kingdom Viridiplantae; phylum Streptophyta; class Magnoliopsida; order Santalales; family Viscaceae; genus Viscum; species Viscum album. Next base: position 1,370,113,718 of record OY728134.1, read on the forward strand.
TTTAACAAAAAAATTTGTTCTTATTTTATAATAATTAATCAGAAACTTTTTATTTAGTAGGACCTTTATATATATTTCCTAATTATTATAATCCTATTCATAATATCCAATTTACTGGTTTGTTTATAATTATGACATTTAATTAATAATATTTCACAGTTTGTTTCAGCTCGGTGTTTCAAGTTGTATATGCTATCGAAGATTTTGTTCATTTAAAATATAAATATATTAAATTATACCCTTTATTTGATAAATTATTTCTTTAATATTTGAACTCAACATCTATAATCATGAGTTTTATATTTTAAAATTTTCTTTTTTGAAATCCCACATCATTAAAAGGGTTAATTAAACAACCACCTGAAAAGTGGAAAAGGAAAATATGAAGGCCATCTAAAATAACACATATATAAGATTAAAAATTGAATAAAATTCTTCAAAAGTGAATATATAAATATGAAATTAAATTAATGTCTAAGTAATTATGGAGAGTGAAAGAGATCATTGATCATAAGAAATTGTATGATCCTAAAAAGTTAATGATCAAAAAACCATAACCCAATAAGATGTGGATAGGAAAAATGATTCATTATAAAGGACGTTAATAGGATAATATTTTTTAAAAAGTATCTTTTCTCTAGAGTTTAGGATTTAATTTATCATCTAGAATAATAAAATTATAAATTAAACGTTAAACAAAATCAAATGTTTACCATAACCCCATATTTTTCACCTATCAATGAGTATTAGACATACATTTTTCATGTTTAAATCACTAAAAATATCTTCTAATGAATCTCAAAATTAAAAAAATTGATAAAAATATATTTTTCCTATCTTTCTTCATTATCCAAAAAAAATTTAGCATCAGAGATTATAATTACCAAATTAAATAGACATTCATTTTAAGAAAAAATAAATTGAACTACAAAATTCAATAATAACACCAATGGTTCAACATTGATTAATCCGAAAATAAATAACCAAATATCCCTATTAACCATAATAACCTCAAAATTAAATAATATTTTATCCTAAAATGTTATATAATACCCATTATTTTACGTATCAAAATATGTAATATGATTATTCACAATGGTCACTCACATTAGGTTTAAGGGTTACATATACCTCATCCTAATAAAACATCCTCCAAATTATCATTAATAACCTCAAAATATAGTCCCATAAGACCTGAAAAGTTGACTTTAATCCTTTGAACATATGATTAACCATCCACTTATAAACTCATAATGGTATCAATAACTACAAAAATAAAATTACACCAAATCCTCATAATCTCCAAAGTTATCTAAACATTTACTTAGATACCACCTATACTATCCTTTAACCCAAACTCTTATATAGTGTTATAACTAGTTCCTAGTTAGATCTATAGGATAAGAAACACTTCTTAACTACCTCCATCTTACATTTGATGAAAAGGAACAATAACCAATGCATTGGGTTGATATTATGGGGATCGATAGTTATATATAATATATCTGGCTCACTTGTCTCCCATATATAATTTTCATGTAAAATATTATCAATTAACCATGATAACATTTCACCTTTTTATTATAAAACAATTAATAACAACAATAATTCTTTAATATATTTATCATCCTATAGAAAGAAACATGTTTCATGAAAATCTATTTAAAACAATAATAATAATCCATGAATAGAATAAATATGGATTCTATCATATGATTATACTCCAAATTAATAATATGAATCATTATTGGATAATTATGTAAATAAAAAACATTAAAATAGCGTTTAAAACAATTCATTGATAAAAAAGGAAAATACCCTTTTCTTTGAGTAATATTTTATATAAAATTACAATATATTATGAAAATATATTCAGTGAAAATAACTATGGAAACATGTAATGGTATCTTCAAAAAAAATAATGGTCATTATGGTGGGAAAATCAACACCTTAAATGAATGATAAAAATAAACATTCTTTTCATACACTTTTAAATGGACTCAAAAGTGACCCAGGTGGTAAATATTAATAAATTTAATTTTAAGATTTTTAAAATAATTTCAAATATTATATATAATCACAATAGGATATAATTTATTTTAATAATAATATATTCTCTAAAAAAATTTAGAACTTTGATATGGAAAAGAAGGATTTTAAATTTAAAATAAGATACAAGATCCGAATAACTTATAAACAACTTTCTTGATTTTCCATAATCAGTAACATAGTTAATAAAAATTAAACATGTAAACCACATTATTAATGTTATGAGAATAAAATAAACAGGATTCATGAAAATAAGAGAATATTATTTCAAAAAAGTAACCTTGTACATAAATAATCTTGAAAAAAATTATATAATAAATTAATTCCATTAAATAAATAGTAACAACAAAATTTATAGTATTTAAAATACATATGATATTGATCTATAAAAAACATGAATAACATGAATTAATTTTTCAAAATCATTCATTATTCATTAATCACACAATGCAGGAAAATCATGGTTTACAACAAGAAACATGACTTATGGAAATGAAATTGGGACAATGAAACCACTTTCAAAGAACGAAATTTTCAGGTGCTAATTATTCCATAAAGAAATTATTTGAACATATGTAAATTGATATAAAACAAGTTTAAATAATAAATAACGAAATTGAGATATCACCTCACATGTAATAATGTAATAAAAAGTCTATAAAGTAGAAGTATTATATAATGAATGGAAATTGTGTAAAGAACCCCCTTTACCACATGGTAGCTCATAATTAAAATCCTCTTGAATGAAATAATTTGAAATAAAATATAATATTAAATGAATTATAAATGATTCATGATATAAAAATATAAATTTAATCATATACACTAAAAATAAACCAAGTTCATAACAGTTAAAACAATATTTAATGAATGGAAATGAAACAAAATCCATTAACTCTAGTCCATACATTCCATATATATCCTTTTACTCCTTTATAATATAATTCTATAAATTAAATAATTTATTAATAAAATTAAACATGTTAAATACGTTACCATTAAACAATTGATTTAATTTATTTCAGTCACATATTTAATTACATAATCAATTATGTTCACATTGACTATTTTGAGGATGTTCAGTTCATAATTTAAAAATAACATCAGTGTGTTGACCATGATCAAAGGGGTCATTGTTCCAACTTCTAAAGATTAATAATAAAGAAATATTATAATTTCTAAATATTAATTATTATTTAAAACGAAACCATTAAATAGGGTTATGATTATTTAATTATGTCACAATCATGGAGATCGTAGGTAATACATATACACAAGTAATGTTTCGGATTTTCAATGATTGTAATGGAAAAATGGTTATCATTATTATATCATTAAAAAATTATAATTATAATATAAATATAATATTACTTTTTTAAATACACTTATATATACTATCCATGTGATGTGGGGATGAAAAATGAATTGTATCACTTTGTGGTGGTAGTAATCCACACGTAAGCATGAACGATGTTATTATTTTATAATATATGGAAATGAAAGAAAAAATGATAAATTATCTTCACATTTTAATTATTATTTGATTATATATCATAATGATACATTAAATCCATCATAATAACCATTTTGGAAAAGTAATTATGGAAGAATAATTACATCGATTTGTGGGGCGATAATTTGTTGTAAACAATTATTGTTCTCCTTCCCATTGGATGGAAGAGGTGATGGATATAGTTTATACCATTAACATATTTAGATATAATTATATTTAAGATAATAGTGTAGTTTTTTTATCATGGATTAACAATATTTTTAGGAGTTATAAAAATATATAAAACATAACCACTATATTACAAACTATATCACTTATTGAGACAAGCTCCATTACTTTACACCTTAAGACTTCTAAGGTGACTATTCTTCCCAAATGAATACCTATATAAAGTGGGGATAGATTTTAGGAAGGTATTTGGGTAGGTATTTTTTGAAATAAATGATTCATAATGTGTGAATAAAAGAGGATATTATGTACCCTTTTATTATTTTAGGTGACATTTTCAGCCTTACATTTAGCATTTTACCCCTCTTTAACCCTTTTGTTAATTACTATGGCATATTTTTTTTAAAATAAATGGTTTAAAAATGTTACTGTAAGAAAAAAAAATTAATGGAATGTGGTAGAGATTTTCAAGAATATGACATTCACATGAAAAAATATTACATTTTTGAGTAATTCTAATCATTTATTAAAATATTTTTTATTATAAGATATTATTTTTGTCTTTTTGGGAACTATTCATTTAATTTCACATTTACAAAAATATAATAACAAGGGAAATAGAATATAATAAATTAAAAAAAATATTATATCATAATTATATAAAAAATCATCTAACATGATAATTCCTTCATGTTATATTAGTTCTAATATCTTTAAAATAATTTATTGTAATTTTCTACTAATTGATTACAAATTGTCTCGACGTGTGTGTGCATTTATTTAAATTATATCATCACTAAAATTTAAAAATAAATTATCATGATAAAAAATAATTTATGTTTTAATAACCATTTAAAAGCATATAAAAGTATTTTTCCCTATACCACAATATATTATAAATATTAAATTCAATAGAGTGAATTTTTTATACTATATTTACATAAAATAATATTATTGTCATAATAAAAGAAAATTTTAACTATATGGCCATATATTTGATGTTGGGATCCACATGGAGGAAATAAAAAAATAAATTTTCACAAAGGAAAGTGTTAGATAAAATTTTGTTAGGTCCACTAGGCTGGATACCCTGAGAGGGGGGGTGAATCAGGGTATGACTAATTAAAAATTAATGCCCGTTCTGATCTTGTTTCGCTGTTAAGAAAAACACTCTTCTCTCTTTTCCCTGTTGCACGATATAAACAGAATGTAAAGCAAGCACAGGACACAGCAATTTTACTTGGTTCACCGCTAAGGGCTACGTCCAAGGAGCATACGCCGACAGGTTGCCGGTCGTACCAAATTCCACTAATCTTCACTAGCTGTGGATTACAAGGTTCGGGCTAGATCACTTCTATGCCCAGGCTCACTGCCTTTACAATGTTTAGGGTCAGCTCACTGCTTTCCCAAGGGTCACTCCCAGTTTCTCTCTCTCTGGCTCACTGCCGGTGGAGAGGATCACCTTCTTCCTCTTCCTGAGCTCACTGCTCTTGGATGGAATCCACTCACAGTTTATAGACCTGTAGGTCTCTTCATTTTCCTGAAAGAATGCATCTTCTCTTGTATGTAGATGCTCTGTTGAAGTTTAACTCTCACCCGTTGATGAATATCTCTTTGCACCGAAGGTATCGGGCACACTTCCGGCTTCCACACAGTCTGAAAATCACTGCGGGAACAAAACCTTACTTGGCGCGCAAGTCAACCTCGGCGCGCAAGTGTCGACGCGCAAGTCACAACGGGCGCGCAAGTACTCCTCTGACACTTGCGCGACACAAGCTTCCTCAACTCCAAACTTGCGCGACTCTCTTCCCTTTACGCCCAAACCACCATTGGTGCGCAACTGCAAACCGGCGCGCAACTTCTAACATCGGCGCACAACTTCAACCACTGGCGCGCAAGTCCCACCTGCGCGACCACACACACCACTTTCGCGACCACAACACCTGCGCGACGGGAGCTCTCGTCTTGAACTCCGGTGAGAAATGAGGAGGGGTGGTCCGGTATTTATAGGCAATCTGACCACCCTGCGCGACGGCGCGCAAGTCACCTGCACGACCCAATCTCGGCGCGCAAGTCTTCTCTCCTTTAGACACTTGCGCGACCAACTCCCAAACTTGCGCGAACCTATTTCCGTAGCCATATTGTGATCTTCTGATCTTGAAAAACATATGGCGCGCAAGTTTCCTGTACACCATGTTCGGGGCGCGCAAGTCCCTTTGCCAAAAACACTTTTCTTCATTTGCCGATTTTCAGGCCCAAAAATTTGGCAAACACTGGAAAACGGCGCCACCTTGTATCTGTTCTTTTGTACCGCCTCCAGATCGTCCATTCCTCTTATCGACGTTCTCGAATCAAACATGGATCGTTAACCTCAGCTCTTGAACTCGACATTCCACCAGGAAATCCTCTTTGTCAACAATCACAACTCATATGTCTACTTTGTCAACAAACACAATCACCTCAAAAAGGCTTCAATGATACCTTGAGGGATTTTTTCCCAACAAATTTAAATACTTATTTAATGGTTTTAACCATGTTTTACCCATTTTAATCATTATGAGGTGAAAAAATATTTTCTATGGTTACTATTCATTGGGAAAAAATTTAAAATGGGACTCATTAAAAAATTTAGAAATCCTAACTCCAAAAATGTAATCCATTTTTCAAGATTCAATTTCTAAAAGTGGTTGAAATTTATTTATGATCAAAATGAAAAACAGAATTAAAAATAATTTTTAGATAAATGAATTGTTCAGCCCAAAAATGAACTTATAAAAAATTTGGTATAAAGATGATTAAAATTTAATTAATTATGTTATTTATATAAATAGATCTTATTTTACATTAAAAATGTTTCGCGCCATAATAGGACTTTTAAATTGAAATTTTGAATTAAATGGAAACTTAGATTTACAAAAATTGGTATTTTTTACTATTTATTGAAAAATAAATCTCTTATGAAAAATATTAAAATCTCACCCTTATAAAAAAAATTAGGCTAATTTAAAAAATAATTTTCATTTTATAAAATATATTTTCTAAAAATTTCTATAAACGTATTATAATATAAAATGAATAAAATGACTGTTAATTTTCAAAGAATTAATCAACAAATATTTATTGAGTATGACATTAATAAATAATAATCATTAAATTATTACTATTAATATCATAAAATTTAACGACAGTGTTATAAATGTATCATTTAAATAATTATATTTCTTGGTTTGTTTAAGGTCATTGTTTTATGGTTTATACAATATCAAACATTATGTTCTTTTAAAATATCTTGATATTACACTCACAATCCTCATATCATGAAAATATCATTGTGGGAATGTCATGAGAAGAATTAATATTGTTTTATGATCCCCATAGACCTGAATACTTGTATCATATGTTTCCAATAACATAATTTAACCCAGCCAACAGACATTTATTTAGGAACACTGTAATAGAACTTTAAGTTTATCAACACGACATGAATCTTCTATAAATTTTTAGTGAGACAAATACTCTGTAATTTATCAGATTATTTAAATTAAAAATAATAGTCATAATGTGATAATATATAAATTATATACAATTCCACGAATATATAGGTAATACTAATGTACAAAGTAGTAATTTCAAGGGAACCAACTCCAATTGACTCCCACTAGTACTAGAAACAACTACTAATATATTTTAGTCCACCAGATCTCAAATAACGTTCATGCCTCTTCGGGGAAATTTATTATTCAAAATTCCCATCATAGTTTCTTCTATGTAAACTGTTTTTATAGTAACCTCTCCCCTATGATAAAAATAACTAATGATGTGATAAATCTAAATTATATGCTTGATCCATTGATATGATTTGGAATCCATAATGAGAACACTACTATAGTATTTTAATGGTATTATATGACAATATCATTTCTTCTAGGCACCAAATCTTTCTATTAGTTGAATTTTTGTATCCATGCGGCTTTTTTAGTTTTACCAGAACCTGCATTATACTCATAATATTCTATATAATCAGTGACCAAAAGATTATTTAAGCTCATTTTGCTCAAAAATCTGCCATTATGAATGAAGAAATATCCTAACTATGATTTCAGGTCATCCTAATATGTCTCAAAACTAGCATTTATATAACCCCTTCTAACTATCTTCTCAACTCATCCATTAAGCATGAACATATATTTAGGTTCCTCGTATAGTTATGGATATCCATAATAGTTTTCTAATATTATTTTACTATATTTTTTGGATGTTTTCTTTCCATTCTCATGGTGTAGGAAAAATTAAACCTTGTACATAATGTGTAATACATGATATAACCTATCATAGAAGTGTAAATAATTCTAATCATGAAATCTTTCTCTATAGATTTCGAGAGAAACATCTTTATGGAGATATGTATATCATGTGATTGTAGATCTAATCAAATCATGGAGTATTATATATTTAACCTCATTAGTATTTGGTAAATGTATGTTCCCTAACGTAGTCCAAAAATCATCTTAGGCCTACCAAATTTGATATTTATCCCTAGAATGTAGGTTGTTTCACATAAGTCATTAGTTGAGAATAAAGTGGTCAAATACATCATAATAAACTAAAATATTGGAATCTCAATTCTAACATGTAATACACCACAAACATATTGTACTTGTAAGATTACTGTAATGAAAATAAAAATCTTGTAGACACATTTACCATATTCATTGGAGGCCCCCCCTGCATGGGTTGAAATTGAACGTTGACGGTTCCTTCAGGAGCGGGATGATGCGGGGAGGGGGCCTCATACGCGATTCAAGTGGCTCTGTTTTGGTGGGTTTCAGCACCTTCTTTGGGGCCGATAGCTCTCTGGATTCTGAAATGAGAGGCCTTCTAACAAGTCTTGATGTGTGCAAGAGGCTGGGGTTGCAGCCGGATTTGATTGTGTCTGATTCGGAGGCCTTGGTTAATATGGTCAAGGGCAGCTGTGAGGTGCCATGGTCCATCTGCTACTTAGCCAGGAGGTTCTTCTTGGGTACATGTCAGGGCCAACAGGCTCATCATATTTTGAGGGAAGCTAACTTTGCTGCTGACTCCCTTGCCGGCTTGGGAAGGTAGGAGGAGCCGCTTGATGTTTACAATAGTATCGGGTCACATCCCATGGTATGTATGTCGTTTGTACAAGGGGACGCTCTTGGTTTACACCATTTCCGGCCCCCTTAGGGTCTTTGGATGCATTTCTTGTGCGCCAGTGGCCACAACTTTCCTTCATAATAAAATAAAAATATTATTTTCCTACCTCAATGCATATTTTTAGGTCTCTAAAAAATAATTGTTGGATAGAGGTTCATTAGAAAAAACTAATAACAAGTCAATATCATCGGTTACTGGAAAAATATATCTATATATTTCCCTGGCCTCTCTAGTTCTCTTACATGGTACATGTTCCTCTAGAAAAAACTATTAAATAGAGTCTTATGGAATATTTTTTTTTCTAACAACACATATGTATATTCATATTAAACATCATCAGATTTAATCGTTCACACATTATCCATCTTGAGAATATGATACATCTTATGGAATATGGAATACCATTATACTATTACTTTCATATTAGAGGGTTTTTGTTGGTAATATATCCTTCTTTACCCTGTATATCCTATAAAGATATACATCAATCCCCAAGGTTCATTTTTTAAAAAGGGGATTAATAAATTCTTCACACACCCATATACGAGTATGTATCAAAATATGTTCCTCTATACACCAGAAACGTAACAGAATACTATTTTCTACCCTAGTTGGCAGTTCAGTGTGTACACCACAATCTATAATTCATGTCCTTAAAAGAATAATGTATGATCTTAATGAATTTTAACACCCGAGGTTTTTATTATTTTTTCAAATAAATTATATTTTTTCTGATGGGTTGTTTCACACAAAACTCAGAGTTTATCCTGTGTTATATGTGACACCTAGTTTTAACAAATCATGATATATTATAATTATTATTATTTAAATAGGACAACTATAACCAATCCATTAAATGTAAAGTTATTAATATTAATATAAAATTTTCAAATATTGTGTATTCTATTTTTATATAAGGTGAATATTTTAATTAAAATGAATTTATTTTTATAAAAATATTTATATGTTTCCAAAATAATAGTTTCTAAAGTAAAAATTATTTTGATAGCATTTTGTGAATAAAAGAAAAGTAAATTCTTACCAATTACATAAAATTTAATAGAAGAAATAAAATTTATTTTTACAATATACATCCCAAAATTATATAGTATTGAATTTTTGATAATTTTCTAAAATGATAAATTTTTCAATGAATAGTTAACAATATTTAGTTTTATTAAGAATTGTGTTTTTTTGTACACCTTTTAAAAAATTAAAAAAAATAGTAAGGTTTCAAAATTACAATTATTAGTTTTACATATTGATTAATATAATTTATTTCCTTTTAATAAAATACATATTTAATTGGGATATTATATATTTCTATATTTATGAGAATATTGTCTTTGGAAAACTACTTTGTCTACATGTTTATAGGATAAATTTAAAATTAAATTATTCATCTTATATAAATTTAATTGTTTAATATTTAATACCATATTTGGAACTGTAATAATAAAAAAATTATAATAATTTCATGTTTATTTTTTACCATTATGAATATTAGTATCAATAAAGATTTATCATCATGGTTATAGTGAAAATATGATTATTGTAGGGTTAACCTAAAATGATAAGTGGTTAAATATCCTTTATAATTGACCATAACTCATTTTGTATCCATATGAAGACATTATATATTTTATAATATATAATGGTTCATTTTTTACCCCATTTTCATGATAAAAATGCGTGTACACATTTTTATTTTAAAAATTTAAATTGTGCCACTCACATCACATAAAAATGGCCAGGAACTATCTTCTTCAGTTCCCATTGCCAAAACCTATTGGTATGTAAAATAAATATACAAATAAATTCATTAATTCCCTCCTATAATAATGGAATCCAAATTTTTACTGTAAATCCAATCTTCAAGGATTTTAGTAAAACCCCAATGAGGTCACCTAAAGAAGAGTTAACATTATTTAATGTTGGTTTTTTTATTTCTTCCTCCACCACCTTCAAAAATTATTGAAACATGATTGTTTCTGATGCTTTCTCCTGGCCGCATGCATCCGTCATGCAGAGGTAACATGGGTTGTTTCCCCATATTCCCTATTTACAATGTCGGGTGGCATGCACCCCTTATCCAAGGATGTTTTCTCCTAGATAGAAACTGGGATGATGGGAAGTCGGTTCTTCCTTCCGTGGATTCCTCCTCGGAGCTCGTCACCTTTTCTGGGTCTCCCTCATAGATTTAAGACATATTCGTGAATCTTTTTCCCATTTCTATATCTTCATGGACACCAGTTAATTATGCTGCTTTCATCGAGATGATCCAAGGGCTCTGGTCGGGGCAGCAACCTTTGGCAAGGAGAGTGGTCACGCTGAGGCGTCATAGGTGTGTCTTAACGCTGGGGGATTGGCATGTCTGTATTCTGTCCCTTATTATAGGACTTCTCGAGGGCACGAAAGCCCGAGGAATCCCACATCAAATGTGGGGAATTGTATGTCATCTGAGATTTTCCACAGCTTCCCATGTTTAATAGAGGGTATGCTGCGAGTTTAACATCAAGAGGAGACATATCAGACTGATTGGAACACTAGCTAGAGTGTATCAGATTGAGGAACCCCATGGAGGGAAAACCGATGTTGGGGCCAGTGCAAGGGACGCTTCTTTGATGCTGTGGAGTGGAATGAGGTGGAATGATCCCACCAGGATGTGGAAGCCTGAGTAAGAATCAGGATGGGTGATAGCATTGGGATTTGGTTTCGAGGAGACTTCCTACATATCCTCGATGTAGGGAATCAAAGTCCACGTAGTTTGATAATATGGTGGGACACCTGAAAAGGCGACCTGTGAGAATGAACGCATGGATGAGGCCTGGAGGAAGTACATCCTATGGGCTAGTGCATGAGCTTCCTGAGGCACGTGGGATTGATGGAGAGGTCAGGATGATACATGGTTGTTGGGCTTAAACCTCATGGAGGCTTCCTACGTACCATGCCTTAGCACAGATCAAAGTCCATATAGTTCGGGATGGATGGGGCTTACTCTCTGAGGCGGCCCATGATGGTGGGACTTGAATCTCGTGGGGGATTCATACATACCATGCATTATCAGGGATCAAAGTCCACATAGTTCGAGATGGAATGGGGCTTACGCTCTGAGGCGGCCCAAGATGGTGGGGCTTGAACCTTGTGGAGGCTTCCTACATACCATGACTTAACACTGATCAATGTCCCCATAGTTAGGGTTAGGATGAGGCTTATTCTCTGAGGCGGACCATGATTGTGGGGCTTGAACCTCATGGAGGCTTCTTATGTACCATGACATAGCATGGATCAAAGTCCTCATAGTTCGGGTTGGAATGGGGCTTATGCTCTAAGGCGGCCCATGATGGTGGGGCTTGGACCTTGTGGAGGCTCCTTACGTACCATGTTGTAGCACTAATCAAAGTCCCATAGTTAGGGTTGGAATGGGGATTAAGCTCTAAGGTGGTCCATGATGGTGGGGCTTGAACCTCATGGAGGCTTCCTACGTACCATGCCTTAGAACAAATCAAAGGCCATGTAGTCCGGGTTGGATGGGGCTTAGGCTCTGAGGCGGCCCATGATGGTGGGGATTGAACCTCGTGGAGGCTTCCTACGTTCCATGCCTTAGCACGGATCAAAGTCTCCATAGTTTGGGTATACATTTTAACATCATGAAGGACAGCATAAAATTTAACGTCATGCGGGATGGGGGAATTTGGGGCTTACGCTCTGCGGCGGCCCAAGGAGTTGGGGAACCGATGTGAATGGGTCAGAACGACTGGGTGGTAGGCTTGGACCTCATGGAGGTTTCCTACATACCATGCCTTAGCACGGATCAAAGTCCTCGTAGTTTTCTAGAGGTGGGGGTCAGGGTCAGTGCTCAGTCTAAGCTCACGTGAGTCATGGTCGGTGTGAGAAACAAGAGGTTTCAGGGACCTGATGATCACGTCGCAAAGAGTGCTTCCGTGAGAAGTGAAGAGGGGATTACACGTTGAACATCCCATGGTGTCGGGACTTACTCTAGGATGGAGGCCCGAGGTGCGACGAAGCGCAGAGGGAGATGGATTTGGGACCGAAATAATGGGATTACTCGTTCCCTATCACGCCCTCCACTGGCCTTGGCAGTGGATAAGTATGGAGGTGCATGGGTGATACCTTCCGCAAGAGGGGCTAGGGGCCTACCCTAAGGAGGTTTCCCTTCCCCCGTGGGAAATATCCACTCCGAGAAGAAGGATATCATCCCATATGGGGGGTGATTCCATCCCAATGGAGATGAGTGGGTGTAAATAATGCCCAAGTAGGGGGACCCTGCGTGCGAGGCACGAGGTCGGATCACAGTTTAACGTCATGTGTTGAGGATGAGGTTCTTGGAAGTTTAACGTCCTGCAGCTCGGACGAGGTGGGTTTACTCCAAAGACCTAGGACGTACATAACAGGTACCCTCTACCCCTTGGGTAAGGGAAGGCACCAGCAAGGCCGTCGTGAAGGGGGGTCGCAGAGCGAACCATCGAGGGGTCCATGTTAGCGTGGAAATGCGAATAACCAATAGCTATTAGAGTTCCTATGCAAAGAATAATGAGGAAATGCAACGCAAAGTGAATAAACTCCCAAGGGACCTTAAGGATACTTCGTACGAGCCTGGAAGGCCATATGGAAAAATAGCACATGGTGTGTATGACCGGCATGGGGGCCCAGGGAATATAAAAGGAGGACATCGGGCGCCTACGCAGGGAGGCACCCGGGGGGGCATCAAGGTGAGGGGTTCCGGGGATTGCGCGCAAAGAATTGGATTGCGCACGAAACACTGGGATGGCGCGTAATTCAGGAAGAGGGATTGCGAGCAAGGGATGTGAATTGCATGCAAGGGGCATAGGCTGCACCCAAAGGCAAAGACATACAAAGCGAAGGTATTGTGCACAATTGGACATTTTTGCATGCAACAGAAGGAATTGCGCGCAAGGGAGGAACCCTGAGGGGTTTTGGATTCTATTTTAGCCAGTCAAATTGCACACAAAGGCGGATACCAGGGCGAGGTGGTGTGAAAAGGGTTAGTACCTGAAGGCCATCTTGTGTGCAAGAAATTCCTATTTTTCAGACGAGATCCATTTAAAATTACGCAACCTTGAAATGGAAGGGGTCTCCTTCTATTTATAGGCATCCATCGGCACGAAATCCCGGTCGGCGCATGAAATTTGGCGCAACAAAGATGGCAGCATGAAATGTTAACCGTGCGGGTGCGGGTGCACAATTATTGCATGCCTGCGCCGGGGACCCTTCGTGAATCCCAGACCCCTTTCATGCGGCGCACATTTTTTCGCGTGCATTTCCCTTTTTCGCGCAACACATCCGGGCCCTTCGGACCGGGTCTCCGGGGCCGAATATGACTTCTCTTCGTCATTTCAAAACATCCTTTTGTAATTACGGACCTTTCTGTGTCTAAAAATGCCACCCTCAGAATTGGATCAGCAAGGGGTCACAATGATCATATTCTGAGGGAAACGCTGAAACCCCAAAGTGTTGGGCTTCGTTGGTCCCCTGCACACAAAAACAATTGCGGAGAGAAAAAACATCAGATGGTGTGGAATCCTCTTTCCGCGCAGTGTGGAACCCCGGATTCCCCTATAAAAGGGGCCATGGGTCCCATGGTACATCAAAAACATTCTTGCACGTTATTCTCCTAGCTCTCGTGCGCGAAATTGCCTCTACGTCTGCGTGTAAAACCTGCTTTGGTAGCACGTAATTTCTTCGAGTTTCGGCCGTATTTACACGCAAACCCAAGATATTTCGCGCCGACTACTCCAATTTTTTTCCCAACTTTTGAATCCCACGTAGCATATCCAGATTCCGCACAACTCATCCAGATTCTGCGCAACTCATCTATATTTTGTGCAATGCTCTTGAATCACTTGGTCGGAAGACGATGGCCGCAATCCAAGTCGATGAGGGGGAAGCCGCTTCTCGTAGAGCTGAAATGGCGGCGAACGAGGAGGTTTATGGTGTTAGGGTGGTTTTTTCCAACCACAATACCTTTTTAAACCTACTAACCCCCACCCAGAAAGTGTATTATTTGTTCAACAACCTTCCCATATGGAGCTTCGGCATTTTGGAGGAGGTTCCACTACCAGGCCTCGAGGTTGAAACATCATGGTCATGGGTTACCTGGGATGATGACCATCCCTGATACAATATCACAAAAAATGCTCGTCCTTCCAGAGAGACCAGAAACATGGTTGTATATGTACTGAATTCGAGGACCAGGACCAATGCTAGGGGTAATCCTGATGCGGAAAGTTCCCCATACCTCTATGCAACCACGTTCCGTCATAGCATCACTAACGACACTAAAGGCAGGCTGCAAGATTTGTATTTGCAGTCCGGAGGCAACATCACCAGTGAGTGGGCCTGGGCATACTGGGTTCGCCAAACGTGCGACCAATTCGGGGTTGAGATTTGGAACATTGGTATGTTCGAGGCAGTGTGGATGTCGCAGTTCAACTTATACCGCCAGCCTGAGCTCGGGCCGAAGCTCTTCACCAGGCGGTCCCCTAACACCAACACATTCCATCTTCACCATGGAGAAGTTGGTATCAGCCTCTGGGAAGACCATTGCATCAGAGGTATCCCACTGGAGGGCTATCAATCTGACGAGTTCCTTCCCCTAATGAACACCTGGGAGGATAGATCGCGGACCCCCATGCTGACATGGCATCAGCTGTAGCTAGTCAAATAGAGTCTAATGGTCATTGGATTCCTAAAGGATATCACCTACAAGGACTGGTTCATCCTGTTCCTGGAGAAGGACCCGACGGTCAAGATGTCGGGACAGGGAAAACGTTTCCCAACCGCAACTCAGAGGAGAAATAATGTATCATACTAGAGTATCCTGGAGATGGGTCGATACCAATCAAGGGGCTACCACAGTATTCAGGCTCGGGACCTGAATGTTTGATATGTCGGGTTCCTCACCATCTTTCGGAGCGGGTGGCTCTTGTCGGTGCGGGACACAAGGATGGGCATCCGCCCAACAACTCTGGTGATGGCAGACACCATGGGTGCGAACAAAAGGTTTAATCTTGGGGTCCCCATGATGGCTAGGCTGTATGCCATTCTGGGATACATCTCAAGAGGAGGATGGCCTCGAAGGGTGTGTGGCCCCTTCCAGATCTTTCACGGCCGGGTGGCGGCTCATCTTGGCAGGTACACTTCCCCAAACGTCGTTTGTCCTCCAAGAAACGACATGCGACCATATTTGTTGAACATTGTCGGGGTTGCACCGATGACGCTCAATGAGGAAGGAGTAAGGCTCAAAATTGTTAACCATGAAAACTTCAACTTCATCCCAATCCTCACCCCGATCGGCCAAATGGTAGACAACGGTCAAGGATCGCTGGAGTATCAGGAATACTTCCAGAGCATCTGAGGCAGGGTTCTTGTGGCTCATATTGAAGGGAAGATCATCTGCGAGCCTTACGTGCCGTCCCGATTTGCTAGACTGTTTGGGTGCCTCCAGCGAATGCTAAAGAGGGTATTCACAGATGTCTTACAGGAGATGAATCGCTACATCCTTCTCTAGATGTGGTTAATGTTCACAACCTATTTCTCTGGTGATTTCATTACTCTTCCTCCCACCGGGACCGACGCTAGCATATCAACTGAGTATGCTGAACATTGGGCTAAAGCATACTCTGAGGGGATTTTGCGCAAGAGAGTTCACCAACTCGAGACTACCCATGTGGAACCCGGGAGACGAGAGAGCAGGAAAGGTGATGCTAGAAGTGGGGACCAGGGGCATGCCCAGGCAGAGAGGCCTGCGTAGGCCAGGACCTCAGCAATAGAAGCATCGCATTGTAGGACCAATGAACTTCCTGTGAAGAAGATAAGGTATATGCCTGAACCTTCCAAGGATGCAATATTCCCAGCATTGTGGTCGGCCTGAATTACCCTGCGGCAGTCGATGAGCATCTAGGCTCTCTGGTAGAAGATAATGCAGGAAGGAGTCCAGCTTCCAGAAGTCTGGCTTGTCCAGATTACCGATCAGGTAAACTTTCATCGACGACATGCCTACCTGATGGCCATGGACATGTACGCGTACCAACGGGGTCGCCGCGTGGATCCACCATTCCTGGTGGAAGTGATGTTCGGTCAGGAGAATGATCCGTAAATGATGCCGTTGGGAGAAGGCGACAGTGAAAACTCGGAGGATGACGCGATGAGAGAGGAAGTGGGAGGATAAGAGGAAGGTGAAGGAGAAGGTGAAGGAGAAGGTGATGGAGAACCCGGGGGTGAGGGGTGCACGGGGAGCCCTACCAAGGGAGTCTCCAAGAGAGCGGCGATATTGTCAGCTCTGATCTTAACATAACCGAGATATTCAAGGTCTGTCTCTATCCTTATTTATCCTCTTTATTTATCCATTCTCTTCTACAATTTCTAATCCATTTCTCTATCTCAATCAGGAGAATATTGGCGTTGATCAGGCATCCACAATAGAGGAAGGAGAAGAGGCGCCGGTGGGACAGGGTTGGGATCAGATGCCCATTATCAAACTGACAAGTGCTGAGGGGTCTCCTTCCATGATTTCTCATGTAGCGGCCAGAAAATTGGAGGATGACGCTCCGGGTTCCTGTAAGTCCCTTGCTTCACTACTGGTGCTTACTGTCAGAGAACTCACATAATCAGTATTCTCCCTGTATAGTGACCTCGGCATTGGAGGCTTGTTGGGAGGTTGAGCCAAGGTCGTCCGTGAATGAACTAGTGGCGGACGTACCGTCTCCTCCAGAACATACTTCCCAAAATTGGTCGGCCCCGAAAATTGGTGAACAGGGTGCGGTGGACACCAGTGGTGCTGTCATTGGAGTGAGGCAAGAAGCTGACGAAGGCACCCCCGCTGTCGGGGCAAGAGAGGAAGGTCGGTCAGACATCGAGGATCCTATTCCTTAGGAAGGCATCTCTGAGGTAGATCCTACTACTGACCTACTGGATGTCATCCCTGTATACTGGCCCACTGATCTCGATAATAATAGATGATTCATATTCGGAAGCGGCCAATGAGTGCCAGATGTCACATCACAAATGGTGGAACTGCATCCCGCGTTTTCTCAGGAAACCTCAGATGGATTGACTGAGGTGGATGGGATCACTCCAGACTTGGCTGGATTTTCTATGTGACGGAGGGTTTGGTGCTCAATTCCTTTATCTGACAGTCCATGTTTACATGGTCTAGAAGATACTTGAAAGCAGTCAGAAAATCGACGTTGCCCAGTGTCGGGAAGAATCGATGAGCACCCGAATGTTCCTGAGGGGGGAGAAGGAAGTCTGACACCTTGAAGAGAAAGCGACAGAGAAGGAGGCCTTCATTTTAACATTCTCTTAGCATGTGGATCAACTGATAGCCCAGCTGGCTGATGCCCAAGAACAACTGATGGAGGTTAGTCACCAAATGACTGTACTTCATACTGAACGGGCGTAGGCACAATCTAGGATCGATGAACTGTGATCTACGGCTGCTGATGAATAGAGAGTCTTTAGGGAGCGATAAGTAGTCCTGGAGGCCACCAGACAAAGGATGTTAGAAACAATGGATGCTCGTATCATCATTTCATCTGATCCTGTGGCGTCAACCAAGCTTTAGAAATCTCAAAATCGAGCCCGGATTTTTGAGGAGAAGAGGGAGGCCCACCTGAAGGGAAGGGACCTCAGACTGATCTATGTATTGTCTCCTCAATGTGCTCTAACGCACAAGAGGGGCAATGCCTGGGGCATTGGAATCCATCCGAACATAGGGATATGAAAAAAGTTGAATCACATTACCAAAATTCGGAACACTTTGAGGGGAATAACGACGGAGGATAGCTGTTGACAGTGGCGGAAACACATCATCCATGTCGCATTTTTCGAAAATATAGACCATAAATGAGGGTTGACCGCTGACCATGTTCGCAACACGGTGCCTAAACAAAATATCATCGATCAGTCCTCCTAAATGTTGGCCCAAGAAATAGGCGAACCATTGCTCGAGCATCCATACTATTAGGGGGTCCCATCAAACATGAATAGTCTTCCGGAACGATGGCCGATGATAGAAGGCGGACCATAGGTGGAGAATCCATACTGTTAGGGGGTCCAATCAAACATGACCTGCCTTCCGGAACATTGGCCCAGGACAGCAGGCGGACCATAGGTCGAGCATCCATACTGTTAGGGGGTTCCATAAAACATGACCAGTCTTCTGGAATATTAGCCCAGGACAGATGTCAGACCATAGGTCGAGCATCCATACTGTTAGGGGGTCCCAAAAAAAAATGACCAGTCTTTCCGAACATTGGCCCAGGACATCAGGCGGACCATAGTTCGAGCATCCGTACTGTTAGGGGGTCCAATCAAACATGAAAGGGGATGAAGATCCGAATAAAGGGTCACACAAAGCGTGGAATGTGAAGTGGTGGTTTATTCAAAAAGAATCTAACACTCCCAAAACTATTCCACCATAGTGGAGGCACATTAGGAAGACATATTAATTTTTTCACAGATCATCCCTACTTTTAGACAGGACCTCTCGTGTGAGGGAACTGTCGCTTCCCAACATCACTATGGGGCATCCCGAACATATTTGGGGCAGATGATGGAGTTACACAACTCCCCGAGAAGTCAGGCCAAAGGGCCGATAGTGGGGGGATGAGATTTGGTTATCCCTGGGGTTGTACCCAAGATGAAATATCAGGGCGTTCCTACGTATCTCATAATGATGAGAATCAAGCCAAACGTAGTTCAAGAAAGGGGTCATAGTTTAATATCTTAGAAACTGTTCCAAAGATTAGTTAGGAGGGTGGGATACGCATGGTAAGGTGATTACATAACCCGACGTGAATGATGACAGAGTCCTACTTACCATGTGCTCGTTGGAAAAGTTTTCCAGTCATGGGATAGAACACAAATGTTAGGTTGGGCCCATGGGGAAGTTCCCGGGCGCTCCTACGTATCTCATAAGGATGAGAATCAATCCATACGTAGTTCTTGGAGGTGCCTTTTAATGTCGTGCAGGACAGGAAATAGGAGGGCTAATTCTTATAACAGGGTTCATGCGGTGTGGCTATTGCAAACCTGATGTGAATGAGGATGAGGTCCTGCTTACCACGCCATGCGGTCCCATATTCAAGGTCCCGAAGGCGGTACAAAAATGATTAATTAGAATACCTCAAGATGGAACCAAATACAAGAGGTCTGGGCATTCCTACATATCCCATGAGGATGGGAATCAATCCATACATTGTTCTTGGAAGTGGTGGCATGGAACGATATGGTACCTGTGCAAAGGATGGGAGGGGCGTGAGGGTCTAGCCCTCACACCAAAATAAGCGTTATTTGATATATCATGTTTTTCCTTGGAGGTGAATGGTTTTTCTTTTGTGGAGAGACTGGACTAGGGGAGAAATTCCTGGCATCGCCATAATAATCATGCTGTATACAAGGGTTGACAAATGGTATTGTAAATGACCAATACCCAACGTGATATCCCCTATGGAGAGGTCATCACAATGCAACTCCGTTTTTCGTCGTGCGGCCGGGACGATATCATCATAGTTTACGGTCATGTGGTAGGACCAACCATCACAGTTTAAGGTCATATGGCTTAGACCTGGGGGAATGTGCACGATGCAATAAAGCATACCTAATGAGAACGAGGATATAATCCCATACCATCACCGCACACGATTTCAGGAGAGGAGCCTTGGGCCAAGGGCCCGACGAGGGTTTAAAGATCAAGGGTCAGGAGACACTAGCTTCCAACTAAGCAGGGCCCGAAAAGCAATGTCCAGCCGACCCCTCGTATCCTGTGGGGATGAGGGTCACACTGTTCAAGGCCCTTAGAGAGGACCCAAGCCCATAATCTTAGCGATCGGATCACGGGATCCCTGAGAGACGCTATAACACATCTTTGTCTGCCTGACGTATGGAAGCGCACTGAGGGTTAGTGAAAGGAGTGACGAGATTCCACCTTGAAATGATGGGGTGGAACATAATGTGAATAATGAAACCAGCATTCAAGGCCTGAAGGATTATGCATGACGATGGAGGCTTACTGCTGACTATGTTCACAACACAGAATCCTTTCGTGTTAGCCTCATATGGGAAAAAACAAATGAACATCGACCGGTGACCATGTCCGCAACTTGGTATTTGTATAAATTTGTTGTCTGAAACCCTCGGGGGTGTTGGCCCGTTATAGTAGGAGAGCCCTTAGGTGTTTTATCCATGCTATTCTAGGGGGTCCCTCGGGGTGTGAAAGATAATGGGGGCCTGAATGGAGGGGAGAACGAAGCTTGGAATGTGTACGGAACATGCCCAAGTTGAATTTGACACTCCAGGTTCTAGACCAGAGTACTCTAAACACATTAGCGGACCACTGAAAAGGGTCGAAGGGCTTAGTGGGAGAGTGGCCAAAATATGGCGGATTCCCAGGAGAAGGGGGAATAGTTCCAAAGACCCTATACCAAACCTGTATATCTCCCTCATGGAGAGGGACAGGCCAAGAGGCCGACGTGACCCGGAGATCGTGGGATCTTATAAGAGACAGGGCTGGACCTGAAATCTAGGTGTTCATGTGGTCCTACGTATCCTACAAATATGGGAATCAAGCCACATGAAGCTCAAGAAGAGCAGTTTAATGTCATGTAGGACAATGAGAGGCATTTCATCCAGGAATGTGTATGACATGACGAGTAATCCAGTGAATGAGGAAATAATCCCACACCACACCATACAATCCCATAGGAGATATCCCGGGACGGGGGCTCGGGGCTAGGCTCAGTCAGGGAGGCCTGACCGGCTTGTAGTTTTATGTCATGCAGGACGAGCATGATGTTTAAGGTCATACAGGACCGCAGTGGATTTTAAGGTCATGGAGGACCCAAACGTTTATGGTCATTCCAGACCAAAGGGTCCCATATATGGGCCCAAATGATGTTTAAGATCATGGGGGACCTGATGCAGTTTATGGTCATAAGGGACCACAATCCAGTTTAAGGTCATGGGGTACCCCATTGGGTAAGGAAAAATATTGCTTAAGGAACATGGCATTGGTGGGAGGATTTATATGCTCACCACTCGTGGTCACTAGGGAGTTTGAACCATTGGGATAAAACTAATTAACAATGAAATGTCCTTCCCATTTTAGCTCCAACTTGGGTGGTTTCCTACAGGGGATCATTAGCACCAAGAGGGCCAATACCAAGTCACCTTGCAGGAAGGAGAAGAGTCAAACCTTCTTGTTGAAGGCTCGAGCCATCCTGCTCTAATACCTTTCCAGGTTGTGCAAATCACAAATCCTATTATTTTCCAGTGCTTCCAATTCACCTAGATGGATTTAGGAAACTCTATATGCTGCTTGCTGGTCATAGACCGCTGTGCGCAATGAGGGAAACTGAATCTCGACGGGAAGGACGACCTCAGTTCCATACACCAAGGAAAAAGGGGTCACCTGGGTGGAATTATGAGTCATCGTCTGATAAGCCCAAAGGTTTTTGGGGAGTATATCTGGCCACCTCTTCTCATTCTTACCAACTATCTTCTGTATAATGTTAGAGAGGATTTGGTTAAACTCCTAAATATGTCCATTTTCCTATGCATGATAGGGGGAGGTATGATTAGAGAGAATGTTGAACTTTGCGTACAATTTCATTATCTCTGATTCTCATATGTTGGTTCTGTTATCAGTGAGGATAGATTAAGGTACTCCAAATCGATATATGATAATGTCACCCATGAAGTTGGTGATAGAACGGGCATTGACTTCCTTGAGATGAATTGCCTCTGCCCACTTCGAAGAGAAATCTATAGTGGTCAGAATAAACCGGCATTGGCGGGCCGCTGCCGGTGGGTAAGAGACTATGACATCAAACCCCCAGACTACAAAGGGCCATGAATACATGGTTGTTTGGAGAGGCTCTGATGGCCGATGCACAAATTTAGCATGAAATTTTCATGCATGGAACCTCTTAGAAAACTTGATGCAGTCATGGATCATGGAGGACCAGAAGTACCCCATCTTCCGTATCTGGTGAGACAACTTTTTCCCGACCTGATGGGTGCCATAAGAACTAGCATCAACCTATAGCATGACCTGTGGAATCTCAACTCCCTGAAGGAAACGTAGGAAAACATCATCAAATACGCATTTATAAAGGATCTTCTCAAGGATGGGAATGCTCTGAAGGGTAAACTGTAGCAGGCGGTGTCAGATTCACTCAGGCTCGGCCTGATCTGACGGGAGATTACCATGTTGGAGGTATTAATCCAAGGGTGTACTCAAATATAGAACTATTTCAATCACCGCATTTGAAGTGCCCGGGGCTCCTGACGTAGGGGCTACGACGGTGTGATGGTTTACCCACACGCCGTGGTCATCCTCTGGGGTGATGGGAGCATTGACTCTCCGGTGCACCACATGGATAATCAGTTTGTCCTGTTCAGGCCTCGCAAGTGATGCGGCCAGGTTGGCCAAAGCATCTTCTCGATCGTTCTGTGACCGAGGGATCTGAATGAACTCTGTCCAAGAAGGGAACTGGGCCATTAGATGGAGGGTTCACACAAATAATGGAATGAGTTCTGGCTTTCTGACAACATAGTCACCATTGACCTTCTGGATGACTAGCTCAGAGTCCCATTTCACATGAAGATGGGGCACGTCAATCTCGAGGGCCAACTCAAGGCCAGTAATTATGGCATGATTATCTACCTCATTGTTGGTGCAGCCCTCTGACAATAGGAATGAATACGGTATAATAACTTGCACCGGGGTGATCAATAAGATACCTAGGCCCACTCTATTGACCCTGTGATCATTGAGTCACCTACTGGTGGGGCTCCGAGAGGCACCGTCAAAGTGAATCTTCCTACATGGGACGACACGATCGACTAAGAGGATTGCCTCATCAGGAAAACCTAGGTCTAGCAGCTGATCCACAGAGGTTGGGTGGGCAGCTAGAAAGTCTGCCATTGCTTGTTCATTGATAGCCATCTGAGGCACAAACCTGATGTCGAACTGCTCGAGGATTACCACCCACCGCACTAGTCGTCCAGTCAACACAGGTTGGTTCAGGATGTAATTCAACGGGTCTACTCAAGAGACCAACAGTACCTCGTGGTGCTTCATGTAGTGCCACAATTTCTGTAGAGCAAATATGAGCATTAGATAGCTCTTCTTGATGGGGGAATATCTGACTTCCATGTCGAGGATCATGCGGCTGAGTTATTAGTGTATGTTCAATGTTCTGTCATTGTTCTTCTGGGTGAGAAGTGCGCTAAGGGAGCATTCCAGGGCGGTCACGTAAAGGACAATTGGATTTCCGGAGATGGGTGGCATCAAGACCGGAGGTTGGAGCAGATACTGCTTGATTTCTTCGAAGGTGGCCTGACACTCTTCATCCCATTCATAGGTGGCGCCTTTCTTCATATGCCCAGAAAAGGGCTTACACTTTCAATCCAGATTTTCAATGAATCGGCATACGTAGGTTAAGTGGCCCTAAAGACCTTGAATCTCCCGAATATTTCTTAGAGGAGGAATCTGGCTGATGGCCTTGATCTTCTGTAGGTCGATCTGGATGCCTCGGTTCCTGACAACAAAGACAACGAACTTTCCGGAGGTGACCTCGAAAGCACACTTCAACGGGTTTATCATGAGGTGGCGGGAATGGAGGAAGCCGAAAAATTTCTCAAGTTTCCTTGAGATGGTCCTCGCGTTGGCGAGATTTGTCCACCAGATCATCCACATAGCATTCCACCAATGTTCCCAGAATCAGATTGAATATGCGATGAATGGCTCACTATTAGGTGGAACCAGCATTCTTCAGGCCGAAGGGCATAACCTGGTAACAGAAAGTACCTTGGGGTGCCTTGAAGGCAGTGGACTGCTCGTCCTCGGGGGCCATCCATATCTATTTGTACCCGGAATACCCATCAATGAAAAAGAGGGCTTGGAACCAGGATGTGGAATCAATCAAAAAATCTGCCACTAGAAGGGGGAAATAATCCTTCGAACAGTGGCGATTGAGATCGCGGAAGTCGTTACAGGCCCTGATTTTGTCCGTTTTTCTTCCTAACCGGCACAATTTTGGATAGCCACTTGGGATACTTGACTTCCTTGATGATGTTGGATTTGATAGTCTTGTCAACTTCAGCCTCAACCATGGAACTGTTAGAAGGGTGCATCTTTCTGGGAGGCTTCTTGAACCCACGATGGTTTTCCGGGAGACCAAGGCGGAGGATAGCTACCTCAGGATCTAGTCCTGGTATCCCGTCGTAACTCCAAGAAAACACATCACGGTGCTATTTGAGGAATTACACTTACCGTTGCTACTCCTCGGGGGGTATGATGGAACTGACCAATGTGGGTCTTTGGTCCGCCTTACTTCCAGGGTTCACCTATACCAACTCATCGACCATGGTGGAGATGCTTTCCTCAAAGGGAGGGGGTGTCTTCCATGTCCTCCTCTATACTTGTGGAGGAATCATCCTCTAGGGGAGCTTCTTCTGAGATATTAAACCCTGATGGGCAGCTGGTGCTAGATTTAGTGGCAGTGTCCATCATATCATGAGATTCACACGCCACTAAGACCAATGCGATGAAGTTCGCTGATCCAATCCCATCTGGTCTTCGGCCCATTGTGCCACACTTGATAACATCAAAGAAGTAGTGGCGCGTCGGCTTGAGCCGGTCAATTCAAGACTGGAAAAATAGTCACGTATGATGTACTGCCATTGGCATGAGCCTGGCATCTGGATACCGTATAGGGGTAGGAGGTTCCGGGATCACCCGATCATGGTTGGTGTAGGAGTACGAGGTGGTTTTTTGTCGTCGCTTGGACCAGGGAACATGCCTTCCTCCTATACACATAACAAAAATGGACTGCCCCATGTTGGGCATGATGACCCCGAATTTATGGATTGGGAAGACGTAAGCATCATTTAGACCTACCCAGGGATCACTTGTGACAGTGGCGGGCTCAATCTCACCTGCTGGAATCAGCTTATCCTTGCTCTTGTAAGATTCGGTGTACAGATAATGGGCTTTACAAGAGGTAAAAGGAGATGCAACTCCTTGGAGCACACCCACTCGACCTTTAAGGGAGTATTTGAGGCATTGGTGATATGATGAGGGGACCGCCACATGAATTTGGATCCACGGCCTGCCCATCAATGCGCTGTATGCGGTGTCCTTGGAGACAACCAAGAATTCAGTGCTGGAAATTAGGCCACCAAAGTGGGTCTTCAAGCAGATATTACCAATTGGAGTCAACTCGATTCAGTCATATCCCTGGATTTGGAGGTCGGAGGGAGTTAGATCACCCTCAGACAAACCTAGATTCTACAATGTTCGAGTCGGGATTAGGTTAATCCCAGAACCCGTTTCAACAAGACAGCGGCAGACTTCCACGCCATTGAACTCGCCAGTGATGTGCAATGGGTTAATGTTCACCGATATGATAGGGTCTCCATATTCACCATATAATTAGATAACTACAATGCATTTGGCGTTCTCAATTTCCACTAGGAGGAAGGCTTCTACAGCTTCTACCTCCATCTCAAACTGGAGGGGGCTTCTGAGGGACACTGAAAGAGCCTCACGCATTACAGACGACAGGAGAAGAGCCTCAAGGATAGAAAGCCTCACTGGAATTCCTGCAAGGTGCTTCATAACATCATACTTCCAGGCCAGGAACGAGCTTCTTCTTATATGAGTTTTCTCTATGATTGGAGGTATGACGAAGCCTGTCAGCTAGACCGACGGCTAACTGGTACTAGGCATATCTCGTTGTTCAGTAGTCAAAGCCTGAAGAGTGGGTGCCAGATGAGGACTAGAAGGCTGGGGGCGGCTGGTGGAAGGGCGGATCTGGTCACGGCACGACTGATGTTCTTCCGCTTGATCTAGCAACACAAACGGTGGTAGAGGCATACCTGTCAACACTGGATGAAGGGGTCACGTGTGATGAGCTCTGCATTGGCCCTACTATCTTGCCTTAGCGGCATGCACGACCTGGTTGGAAGTTCCAACTATCGTGCCCCAGCGATCCATGTAACCACGGCTCCGACGAGGTTGGCGACAGGTGGGGACATTGGGAAGGTCTACCTGACGTTCCCCATCATCGGGAGTCTTAAAGGGTTTTACCAACTCTACGGTGTTACCCGAAGCATACCCTATACATTCACTTGAGGAGTCATCCTCTACCAGGAGGAGCCTTGGAGAGATCCCCATTTTTGGGTTCATAACATCACCAAGTGTGCGGGACGACGAAAACATTGGCAGGGTGCATTCTTTCTTATTGCGCCACCGTTTCTTACTCTTCTGGGAAGAGGCTGGCTGAGACGAAGAAGCTGAAGCTTCTGAGAGATCTGGATGATTCAGCCTTGTAGGAATGATTCCATGGGTGCATGAGACCATCTTGCAGGCCATCCAGTCATTAAACTTCTGGGACCCACGGTCAAAAACCTGCTACCATTTATCTTCTTCGCTACTGCTGCCATCCGATCTCACAAAGACACCTGCCACTTGTGCCGGGGCTGGGCCCATCCTGACTATATTGTTGTCAATCTGGTCTTTGAGCCAGTCCTTGAACTTGTAGCATCACATGACGGTGTTCCCAAAGGTCCAGGGATATTGGAAGTAGTTGGGGTGATCAGTGAGAGGCGCCTCTTCCAGCCTCCGGCACTCAGGCAGCCGCACGATTATCTGCTCCAAGGCACTGCGGAAGTAACAGGGGACTTAAGCCTCGTAAAATGAGTCGATATGATTCGTTCTGTCTGGAAGGGGGGATATAGGAGGCTGACCCTAACGGGGGGCCAAGGGAACATGCCGAGGAGGTGGAACTTGAATATCTAACCTAGGTGGTGGCGGCACGTTACGCGGAGGCAGTTGCCGATTTTGAGGCAGTCGCTGCTGGACTGGAAGCTTTGCCTGTGGGGGTGGACCCCTATGGGGCTACGGAGCTGGACTCACTGGTAGAAATTCTAGCTCCCTGGGGGCCTCTATCTGGGAAACAATAGTGGGATCGGCTCTGGTAGATCAATTTTCTTGGATTACGGGAGGCAGTGGGTAATCCTGATTGGCATGGTGCAGGGATTATTCGAGGCATTGAGCCTTGTCTAAGAATTCCCAAAACCCTGTGGGGTAATTCTAAGTGATCAAAGTAAGAACAAGCTATTCCTTGTCGTTCCCTATGCACATATTGAGTAATTTCTCCTGAGTTAGTGGCATGTCAAGGGAGTATGTTATCCCCTTCCACCAGGGGATGAAGTCTGCGACTCGCTCATCAGGCCTTTGCTTGCACCAGAAGATGTCTGCGATATTCGTCTTCCTGGTTGTAGAACTGAACTGGTAGAAGAATTTCCTGTGAAGGTCCTCCCATCTAGTCACGGATCCGACAGGGTGCTAGCTGTACTAGACAAACACCGGCCCCTCCAGTATCTGAACAATGAAACAGATCTTAGTGGCCTCATGCTGCGCTGGAGTCCGTAACATAGTTCCACACCATGAGTTGAAGTGGGACAGGTGTTGTGGAGGGTCTCCTGTCTCGTTAAAGGGGGTGAAAGTGGGGTTCACAAATCCATGGGGTGTTGTCATATAATCTACCCATGCTGGGTATGACCCTCTGTCCGGTGGGATCGCCACCTGCCATGTTTCCAAAGCCTCTAAGCGGGTGATGAGTGCTCCCATCGGATCGTCTGGACGTGAGTTACTTTCCGGATGGGGATCCCTAACCACAAGCACATTGTCGAGCTCTTCAATTTGGTAGACAAGCATAGCAACTCATGGGGCAGCTGGTGGAGTGAAACTTGGGGCGGCCGAAGGAACCTGAGCGGGGTCTCTTGGGTGGTCACACCACTCAGGAGGGTTTTCCAAAACATATCACGCCCTCTTTCCATGAGCTTTGGTCTCTCCTCTATCATCAAAAATAGAATGATAAAGGTTTACAGGGAGAATCTCGACGAGGTGTAGTTGTTCCTTCCCCTGCTATCCGAGCCTGGGAACACCATAGTCGGGTCGCCGCTCTACAATGCGTTCATCCAGAAGCTCATCGACCAACCTCTTCTTCTCAGCAAGCTATTGGAACAACATGGCCTTCTCGGGATCTTCCTCTGCCTTGTTCACTAAGGCTGATGGGTGGGAGAGCATGACATCCCAAACGTGCTCTTTACCCCTGCAGATATTCCAGATCATTGTTAATGCCTCAGTGGGTGCGGGGAGACCAAGGAGGTTCCTCTACTGACGAGTATTCCTCCCTAATGGGTCCAATGTCAGCTTTTCCTCAAGGGGTTGGTCCACATAGAGAAGTTCCATGCGATTCCCCTCTCCCGAAAGATCAGCCATGTTGATCGTCGCTGCCCTCGGGGTGATGTCCTCAGAGTCGCCAAGTGAGTCGGGCTTTCATAGAATCACACTGAAGAGAATGACAGCATACTTCCCCCATCCACAGACGTGTGCATGTGGGGAGGCCTCCTCGATAACTTTGTGGAGAACTTGAAAACTCTGAACGCATTGTTGTTGGAGGGCCCTGTGGTGGCCAAGTGACTCGGGGTGCCGGACTGCGGGGAGTGTGGCCAGGTCAACACGACGACATTACTCGTCGATATCCTCGAGGTGTGCTTGGATCTCGGGATTAGGCACATGCCGATGGCGAAGATGAGATTTAGTCGCCCCGAGGGTCTGGCAGAAACATTCAAACTCTCCTAGGGTGACCGACTCTAGTGTATCAAAATCCAACCCTGCGACCGGCCAAAACTTCTCATCGATGTCGCCTACAACGAGGATGGTCCAGAAGCTTCATGGATCATGTTCAGGATCTGGCCCTTGATGGACCCGCTCATCAACTTGGAGTGACTAGGAATCTTGCAGCAGTGTCGAGGTAGGTCGTTGGTCCGGTGGGCTGGCTGGCGGAGAATACGACGAGCAGGACGACTGGCCACCGAATCCTAGGTCATCCTCAAAGGGTTGCGGGGTCCTGGCTGCCATGTCAAGAAAGGATGGACCGGTGAACGGGCCTCCTGTCACATTGTCGCTGCTTGCTGAGGGTGTGTTATTTCATGGATCTTCCACCATCGAACCCCAAAAAAGGTCTATGTCATCTCTGGTTGAGGCGGAAGGTTCTTCCGGAGAGGCCGATGGTGACTGCAAGTTTGATCCATGGGGGTATGCCTAGTCCTTGTTCTCCTGTATATACCTTCCATGGGAGGCAGGAATCATATGGATCTTGCATTCGGGGAGTTCAAGGCTAACGCGCCGCGTCCCTATCCCATCCCTTGACTCAAAGGACTGGGGGGAGGGATCCATCGTCGAGTCATACTCCACCTCTGAGTTTGTGAAACGGACTGGTCTAATTTCCATCTGGCCTTCCCTGGCATTTCTCTTATGAGGACAACGTCCCGCCTTCCTGTCCCTATGTGGATCCTCAGGGCAGGGCTTAATGCCGTCATGGAGTCCTCTGGCTGCACTGATGCTGGGGAGGAGGGGATTGAAGGCCTAGGTGTGAGGAGCACTGGGGAAGATGTCTAAAGGTACATGGGGAGTACCTCCATGTGAGTGAGTGACTGGATATACTACGATTCCATTCTTGCGGTCTGCGGTAGGGGAAGTGACCCCGTACCCAATGTCGTGAGCGCTAGAGAGAGCCCCACTTGAAGTGTGGATATCACGGGGAAGCCCCCTACCTGCGGTGAGGGTGGCACCTAGAAGGCCTCTGGGATGAAGTTGGAAGCAGGGAGGGCCCATACAATACAAAACAGTGGCATAGAGTAGGCCTTCACGCTTGATGGAACTACCAAGAATTGGTCCGCAGCGGCCATTGCCTGTGCCGGTGACCGGGAGAGTCAACCAAACTTGCTCATGGGGTGGTTGGGGCCTCAATCCGAATCGGGCATGAAAATTCCCATGCTCAACGTGTGTGGGGTATGATGACAGGAGTCAGCGATGGATCAGGCCACAGTGGCTACTGATGTTGATGCCCCGGGGCGAGAATCCTCTTCTTCTCATGCCCGACACTGACGTCGGGTCAGGTGGGTTGGAGTCGGTGGTGCGAGCACATGGATTTCCTTCTCCTCGGCCCTGGGAGTCCAACAGCGGCATTGACATGGCCTAGTGGGTTCCCTTGCTGTGAACCCTAAAGTGGGTCTCTCATTGGGCCAACCCGGACATCCCCTACCTTATTGTCATATGGAAGGGAGGTTTTAAGGAATTCCAGGGATAAGCTCCCAAAATGGTTGAATGTCGGGGTGGGGAGTAGCGGCTCCCTACTTGGCCCTCGAGGGTGGCGATGGCAGTGGTTCATAGCTTCCTTTTGGTCCAAGCAGGCCATGTCCCTGGTGGGGATGACGCCTTCTTCCACGTACCTATGAACAAGGTCGTTGATCACCCTTCATTGGATAATCTATGATGAGGAGAGGTGGCCTGAGTTCCCAGAAGTCATGTCGGTCGGAGTAGCTATGGAAGAGGCAAAACCGCGCGGGTTGGCCACATTAGTACTGCCCTTGCCCCTGTGCCGGTTGGCAGGTGGTGATCGAGCTCCAAATGCAGCGATCTGATTCCTACAAGCAAGGAGATGAACCCATTAACACTAATAGGAATAGAAATCGACAACCAGTAGGACATCACCATTCCATCATCCGTGGTCAGTAAGAGGGATCCCGGCTGACAATGTCACAGAACAGAGTGCTCAATGTCTTGACATCCCCAACCCCTGGCGGGTTTCACGTCCCAGTGCTGGGTGCCTGGACCTCGTGACATGCTAATCTTCTTACTCCCCAAACGCTTCCAGTCTCTGTATTGAGGAGAATAGATTCACGTCGGGTTCACCATTTTCTTTTTCTGATTCTTTCTTTGGGGAGATCACATCCGTCATGCAGAGGAAGCGTGGCTCTTTGCCCCGAATTCCCACTTTCCAAAGGCATGCAGTATCTGATCCTTATCCAGGGACGTTTTCTCCTTGATCGAAACTAGGATGATGGGTTGTCGATTCTTCCTTCCATGGATTCCTCCTCAGAGTTCGTCACCTAGTTCAGGTCTCCCTCATATATTTAATATGTATTCATGAATCTCGTTCCCTGTGCATTATCTTCATGGACACTAGTTAATTACGCTGCTTCCTTTGAGATTCTCCAAGGGGTCTGGTCGGGGCAGAAACATTTGGTGAGGAGAGTGGTCATGCTGAGGCATCATAGGCGTGTCTTGATGCTGGGGGATTGGCATGTCTGTGTTTTTTCTCTTATTATAGGGTTTCTCGATGGGGTGGAAGCCAGAGGCATCCCACATCGAACACTGTGTATTGTATTCCATTTGAGATTTTTCTCAGCTTCTCATGTTTAACAGAGAGTATTCCACGAGTTTAAAGTCCAGTGGAGATGGATCGGACTGATCGGAACACTAGATAGAGTTGATCAGATTGAGGAACCCCCTGGAGAGAACACCAATGTTGGGGCCAGTGCATGGGAGACTTCCCGGATGCTATGAAGTGGAATGAGGTGGCATGATCCCACCAGGATGTGGCAGCCTGAGTAAGAATCAGGATGGGTGATGGATTTGGGCTTGAGTCTCAATGAGACTTCCAATGTATCCCCATGGCGGGGAATCAAAGTCCTCATAGTTCGATGATATTATGGGACACCCGAAAAGGCGACCCATGAGAATAAATGCATGGATGGGGCCCGAAGGAAGTACAACCTCTGGGATGGGGTATGATCTTCCCAAGGCACGTGTTCTCGAGCGAGAGGTAAGGATGAGACATGGGTGTTGGGCTTGAACCACGTGGAGTCTTCCTACATTCCATACCTTAGCACATATCAAAGTCCCCATCGTTCGGTTTGGATGGGGCATACACTCTGAGGCGGCCCATGATGGTGGGGCTTGAACCTCGTGGAGGCTTCTGATATACCATGCCTTAGCTTGGATCAAAGTCCCTGTAGTTCAGGTTGTAATGAGGCGTACACTTTGAGGTGGCCCATGATGGTGGGGATTGAACCACGTGGATGCTTCCTACATACCATGCCTTAGCATGGATCAATGTCCTCATAGTTTGGGTTGGAATGGGGCTTACGCTTTGAGGCGGCCCATGATGGTGGGGCTTGAACCTCGGGGAAGCTTCCTATGTACCATGCCTTGCCACAGATCAATGTCCCCATAGTTCGGGTTGGAATGGGGATTATGCTTTGAGGTGGCCCATGATGGTGGGGCTTGAACCTTGTGGATGATTCCTACATACCATGCCTTAGCACGGATCAAAGTCCCCGTTGTTCGGGTTGGAATGGGTCTTACACTCTGAGGCGGCCCATAATGGTGGGGCTTGAACCTAGTGGAGGATTTCTACATACCATGCCTTAGCACTGATCAATGTCCCCTTAGATCGGGTTGGATGGGTATTATGCTCTGAGGAGTTCCATGATGGTGGGGATTTAATCTCGTGGAGGCTTCCTAAGTACCATGCCTTAGCACAGATCAACGTCCCTGTAGTTCAGGTATATTGTTTAATGTCATGCAGGATGACATACAGTTTAATGTCATGTGGGATGGGGGCATCTGGGGCTTACACTCTGAGGAGGCCCAAGGTGCTAGGGAACCGGCGTGAAGGGGTCAGAACGACTGGGTGGTGGGCTTGGACCTCGTGGAGGCTTCCTATGTACCAGCCCATAGCACGGATCAAAATCCTCGTAGATCCCTAGAGGTTGGGGTCAGGGTCGGTGCTCACTCTAAGCTCACATGAGTCATGATCAGTGTGAGAAACATGATGTTGTAGGGACCTAATGATCACTTCTCAAAAGGTGCATCCATGAGATTCGAAGAGGGGCTTATGCGTTGAGCGGCCGAAGGTGCCGAGACATACTCCAGGATGGAGGCCTGAGGTGCGACAATGCACAGAGGGAGAGGGATTTGGCACCGAACAAAGGAGATTCCTTGTTCCCTGTCACGCCCTCCACTGGCCTTGGTAGTGGGGAAATACAGATGTGCATGGGTACTACCTTCCTCCAGAGGGTCTAGGAGTATACACTAAGATGCTTCCCTTCCACCATGGGAAAACACCACTCCGATAAATATGATATCATCCCATGTGGCGGGTGATTCCATCCCCGTGGAGATGAGTGGGCGTAAAGAATGCCTGAGCCGGGGGGGGGGGGGCTGTGTGTGAGGCATGGGGCCGGATCATAGTTGAACGTCATGTGTTGAAGACGAGGTGCTTGGAAGTTTAATTACCTGCAGCTCGAACGAGGTGGGTTCGATCCACACCCCTAGGACTTACATAACCGATACCCTATACCCCTTGGGGATGGGAAGGCGCCGGCAAGGCCGTCGTGAAAGGGGGTTGTAGAGCGAACCATCGAGGGATCCATGTTAGCGTGACTATGCGAAGAAGAAATAGCTATTACCGTGCCTATGAAAAAAAGAACGAGGCAAAGCAAAACAATGGGAAGAAACGCCCAAGGGACCTTTAGGTTACTTTGTACGATCCTGGAATGTCGTACGGGAAAACAATGCATGGTGTATATCACCGACGTGTGTGCCCGAGGCATACAAAAGGAGGACATCGGGCACATACTCAGGGAGGAACCCCAGGGGAATCAAGGTGACGGGTCCTGGGGATTGCGCGCAAAGAAATGGTTTGAATGCAAAACACCGGAATGGCGTATAATTGTGGCATAGGGATTGCGCACAAGGGATCTGAATTGCGCGCAAGGGGAAAAAGGCCACACCCAATGGCAAGTCCACACCAAGTGAAGGGATTTCGCACAATTGGAACTTTTTGCGTGCATCAGAAGGAATTGCACTCAAGGGAGGATACATTAAGTGTTTGGAATTCTATTTAATCTATTGGGATTGGGCACAAAGGAATATCCTAGGGCGAGTTGGTGCGAAATGGGTCAGTACCTGAAGGCCATCTTGCGCGTGCAGAAATCCTATTTCGCACACGAGAGCTGGTTCAAATTCCGCAACTCCAAAATGGAAGGGGTCTCCTTCTATTTATATGCATCTGGCGCGCGCGAAATCCCAGGCAGTGCGTGAAATTTGGCGCGCTAGAGACGACGGTGAGAAATGTTATTCGCGCGGGTGCGAGCACGCAATTATTGTGCGCCTGCGCTGGGGAACCATCGCGAATCCCGGACCCCTTTCACGCAGAAAACATTTTTTCGCGCGCATTCCACTTTTTTCTTGCAACACTTTCAGGCCCTCCAGACCGGTTCTCTGGAGCCGAATATGACTTCGCTTCGTCATTTCGAAACATCCTTTTGTAATTATTGACTTTTCAGTGTCTACAAAGATAATATAATAACAATACTATATTAACTATAATGAGATGTTACTATCTTAATTTCATGACTGATATCCATCTTATCATCCATGAAATGGGAAATGATAAGGTTGATCTTGTGTGTGGAGGACTACCACATGTCAAACCAATGTGGCACATTTTCCATCGACACCTCTCATGGTTGGGTATGAATATGGATATAAAGTGTATAAATAATATGTTTTACATAAATTTTAGTTTTGATTTAAGATATCACATATACCTTCTTACATTCCATTCTATTGTGGATAAGATATCGTCATTTGTGTGTACATCAGACTATTTCCTCACTGTGTGATGTAATTCATTATCCACATATGATTTTCATAAAATGTAATAAGGACAATTTTACATAAACCATTATGATATATATGACATAAAAATGATTCTATAATGGTAATTTATTATTTAACTTCTTTATTTCAATCCATCAATAAAATTAAATGTTCATCCATGCATATATCCTACTATAAACATAAACGTTGTATCTTATTTTCTATCTCTAACTTTTATGGATTACTATAATTAAATAAATAATTCATATATATGTTATTTCCATACTAGTTAAAATTATTCAATTTATGTAACCATTATCAATTTATTATGGATGAAAATAACAAATCAAAACTTTCATGAATAAAAAAATAGTTATTAACCATAACGTGATTTTAACAATGAATTATAAATAAAAATTTAATAAAAGTTCATAAGAAAATCATATATGTTATGATATATATAATTATATTTCTTTAATAGATGTATAATAATATTATATTTATTATATAGGATGATCTATCATGTTCAAATGTAGTTACGATTTAAGGTGAGGTATTTCTATCTTAGTTTTTAGTACTATGAGATACATTCAATATTCAACCCCACATTATTTTATGTGGATTATATAATACCAAAGAATTCATTTTTTCAAGATTTTTTTAAAAATTATTCAGATTTATTTATCCATTTTAGGATATCTATTTCATGGGGATTATATTTTTAATTTACCATTGATGTAATGTTTCGTGATACAACTTCATCATCTATTGGGGTTGTTTATGTTTACACTTCTTATGATGATATATTATGGTTTATCTCTCAAAAAAATCCCATATATTTTCTCAACTATTTATTTCATTATAATACATGTTTCCCTTTCTTTTTCTTCTCTTAATGTATTCGCGATTTGAAACTAATATTTTTTTTTGAAAACCCACCAATATTTATCTCTTCTATCGAAAAACCTTTTTCTTTCATATATATGATTCCTAGAAATGATGTCAAAATTATTTTAACATTAAAAATAGAATTTTTAAAATATTATTTACCCATATATTACTTTTTACAAACTATTTTAAAATTAATATCAATGTTGTTTTCAAAAAAATTCCCACTTGGTGTTTTCTGATTGTGTGAAAGGAATCATTTTTTTAACTTGTACATCATTTTCAACAATCATGACCACATGTTTTAAATCTTAATTTTTTAGTTTTCATGTTTTTTAGAGAAATTGACTTTAAAAAATTATTATGTTTTAATAAAACTCAATGTTGAAATTCAATTTTCTTCAATTAAATTTGTAAGAGATTTTTCTAAATCATCTTTCATATAAGATGACATCGTTTGATGATACTTAAGAATTATTGTGGATATTATCCAATGATACAATATTTATTATTTATTTTGATGGTTTGAAATTATGATGAAAATATTTTTATGAAACCCATTTCATTCCATTGGTTATAAAATAATGAAATATTTATGGAACTAGACCCCTTTTCATTAGTTATGATATATTGAATGTTTATTGAACATAACTCCCATGGATGTATGGATTATGTGATGGGTGGGACCTATGTTCCACTCCAATTCACTGGGTAAAGAAGGATAACGAATGATTAAATATGATATGTGTGAACCTCATTACAATTTAACAATGTTATGTGTGAACCTGATGACATGTTCACAATGTTAAGAATGAACTTGATTGCATGTTCATAGTGTTATGTATAGACCCTTCTTTTATATCGATATTTTTGTGAATGGACCTGGTGGAATGTTCATAAGTTTATGTGAGGGACTAATTTCATTTCCACTATTTAATGAGTGAAACTATTTCTATTTAAACATGTTTACAATGTTATAAGATAATATTAATTCTCTAAAACTGTGTATTATTCCAATGTTATGTTCTCATGGATAATGTTTGTTGATTCTGTTATGATTAATGTCTCATTAACTACCAAAACCATGAATAAATATTTTTATTTTTGATATGCATGGTTTTGTTTTCATAAGTTAAGCCCATGCTCTCATACCCATATT
This sequence comes from Viscum album, assembly GCA_963277665.1. Taxonomy (NCBI): domain Eukaryota; kingdom Viridiplantae; phylum Streptophyta; class Magnoliopsida; order Santalales; family Viscaceae; genus Viscum; species Viscum album. Next base: position 1,370,151,245 of record OY728134.1, read on the forward strand.
CTCAAGTAGTGTGTACTTATTTTATATCTTTACCATTATTTAGCATCTGAGCTCACCATTTCTTCTCTTTCCTTTCCTAGGTTATGAATAATGGTTTTTAGTAGGGTATGTTTTCAAATATTAAAATAGGGGAAGATGTTAATGAGATATTTTGAATATCATTCACTATATAAGAATATTGTGTTCTGGTTCTCTAAATTCACTAAACTATTATGATCATTGGTTGTGTATTTTTGATATTTAGTGAATATTCATCTATTAAGATGTGATATATATATATGTGTGATGTTTGGGTATCTAATGTTGTTATAATTGTAATGTTTTTGTTAAACCTTATAAACTAGGGTGACAAAACTTTAGTAATATCCCTAAGGATAAGTCTAAGGATGAGTCATATTATAGGAAAATGTCATGGAATTTTTGTAAAGTCCATAGAGATTTCCATACAAGAAAATATGTCCTTGTTTATCTACTACAAGTGGATGTGGATTTGGTATATAATTTCATAGGGATTAGAACTCTAAAAATCATTCATTAATCTAGACTCGATCCCCACATGGTTCTAAAAGACAGTCCTTGTTGCACACCTAGTATGATAATCCTAGAGGATACACTTTGAAAATTTACAACTCTTTACAAAAAAAATCATATAGGGGTTAAATATATAGTGACCATGTATGACCTAAGAAAACATAAAGATTCATATATATAAAAATAATGGTTCATTATTTAGATATATAATAAGTTATTCTTTAGATGATTATATTGTTTCCCACTATGATTATTGTTTATTGTACTATTATTTTTGTTTTTCGTTATTGGATTGAACCCAAGTGAACCATTTTATGCTGACTGTGATGAAAAATGAAATTATAATACACCATAGAATCCAAACAATAATGGTTTAATAATAAAAATTATTTTTTCCATGATCACAAAAAATTATCCATCTATGAATCATGTTAGACTTTCAAATGATCAAGGGAGGGAAAAATAATTTTTGGGTTATTTATGAGGAAATATCAGCCTTGTTTTAGTAGTTTAATTGATCCAATATTTTTTTTATCAATTGATCATTAACACTAAAAATATATTTTAATTTTACAAATTTTTAGAGCTTGAATAATTAATTATGGTTTTCTTTCCCTTTGAAGGTGAGTTGGATCAATTGTAGACTCTTATTAAGAATATGAATCCATGAAAATAAATTAACACCATGAAATATGATGTGTTTATGAAATTGTTTTTCAATAAGTAATTTTCATATGTTATTCAAAAAAATTAGAAGTAATTTCTCAAGATTAAGAATAAGGATGATGAATTATTCTGTTCTTATGAATAATATTTTGTAGGAAATTTTAGGTACACTTCTAGTATTATCATTCAGATAGAAAGTATGTTTTACTAATAATTAAAGGGATTAAAGAAAAATATGCTAATGTAACTATCCATAATGTTCTTTTGAATATATGAATAACTCATTTTATGTGATATAATAGTTTAAATTTAAGGTGAAAACCCTCCTGGTGTTGGTGATCAGAAATAGAATATTGGATTCCATAGAGGTTCAAATGATATGTCACATGGAATGATGAAAAATATTCAAACTCCTACATGTTAAAAATATGGGTAGGAAAACATAGGTGAGTTCCTAAAAGTAATAAGATGGTGTTCTAAGTGTTGGAGTCCAATCCATTTCAAAAATAAATGTAGATGTTTATGAGTAATACAATCAATGAAATGAATGGAGATAGAGCTAAAACGAAATAACCACCAACATTATTATGTTCCAAAAGCTAAGAGTATGGGGATTTTGATGGTCAGTGATCAAATCCAAAGGAAAATAATGGTTATCAAAACAATCAACCTATTAAGATGAGGAAAAAATGTAAATATCTTGTGATCACTATTTATATGTAGGGGTGAAATACTATTGTGGGGAACTATACACTTAATATACAATCCAGAACTGTTAATGTCTAATTTGACTATGCATATTACCATTATTCCGTATATAAATAATTTAAAAATGGTATAAAGATGCCACACTAATTATTAAATGTATAATTATTATTTTAGACCCCTAAGGGTAAAATTTTCGCATATCAAGTATTTGATTCCACTATAGTTGGAGTTTTTGAGAATGTACTCCTTATATATATTTACATTCTTCCACTATTTGAATTTGAAGTTACCTTAGAAATGGAATTGATTTCTCTAGTAAATCCTACATTAATTTATGAGTAATGGAATTCATTTTTTATATTCCAATCCAAGAAATGACCATCTATCAGTACAGTGATGGATAAAAACATATGATGAATATCATATCCACTATATGAGATTTTATTCCTATTAAAAATGTTAATTTTTCTTAGTTGGTTGGAGAGAAACTCTACATCAATGATATACTGATAGTGAAGGAGTTTTTTGATGTATTTAAAAAATAGTTTCCTTTTATTTCATGTAAACATGAATTTGGGGTATCAATATAAATATAAACCTAGCGTCACACCTATTTTAAAGACTTGCTATAGAGAATCCATGATTGAGTTGAAGTAATTAAAGAAACATACCCTGGGGAACCATGAAAAGGGATTCATTTGACCGAGTGTGTCACCCTACGTTGCACATGTTCTATTTGTTAAAAAGAAATATGGAATGATTTTACTCTATATTTATTATTAGGATTTGAATATGATCATGATCAATAACAAGTATCCTATGCCCCATATTGATGGCTTTTTGGTCAATTGTGCGGAGCTCAATACTTTTTCAAAATTGGAATTTGTTTTGGATATCATTAATTGAGGGTCCAGAAAAACTATATACCCAATAAAATTTTCTATATAAATTATGGACTTTATTATCATATAATAATTCCATTTCTTCTAAAAAATTCACTTATTAAATTCATGGATTTAATGAATTGTCTTAATAGAGTACTCTAATCTATTTCTAGTGGTCTTTATAGATGATGTTATAATTTACTAAAAGATAATGTAAGATAAAGACAATCATATGATAATTGTACAAACTAACCTAAGTAAGGATAAATTTGAGGAAAGATTTACAATGTGTGAATTTTTTCTACAAAAGTTTTAGATTCTAGGACATATAATTTAAATAACGATTATATTAGTGGATCCATCAAATATAGAATTTATTGAACATTGGCTCAGAACAAGCATATTGACAAAGATTAAATTTTTTCATAGTTTATAGTGATAATATCAATAGTTTTTGGATAATTTATCTTGAATAGGTGATATACTCCCCATGTTAACTTGGAAGAGATCTAAGTTCATATGGGCATATGAATGCGAGGAAAAGTTTAAGGATTTGAAGAGAATATTAGTTAGTGGAATTATGCTTACATTAATCGATAGTGGTGAAGGGTTAGTACTCTATATCGATGCATCCAAGAACCAATTGGGATTTATTATTATTTGGAATAATAATGTTATAAATTATGTATTGTTAAAATTTAATGTTAAATAAAAACATTACCCAAATAATTGGTTTGAGTTAGTTGTAGAAATTTTTCCATTACAGATATGTAGGATGTATATTTATAGATAAATATTTTACATATATATATATATATCACAAAATATTAATTTATATATTTACTTAGAATGAGTTTAATATAAGTTAGATATCATGGTTATATATGATTAATGATCATGAATACATAATAAATTACCAGCCTTGGAATGAGAACAATGTGGTCGATGCTTTGAATCGAAGGGATCATGCTAATTTATCCAAGATGAGGATCCCAAAAGTTCCAATATTTCTATAAATTCAATGTATGGATTTATACTTAATAATGTAATGGGATAATGATTATTTTTCTTAACTAAATTTTGAAAAATATATCCATATGATGTCTAAAGAGGAAAAAAAATTAAGATGAAGAGCTTGAAAAGATGGTTAATATTGGTTGTATGTTTAGATTTTATCCTGATGCACTAATAAGGTATAGGAACCATAGTTGTGTTTAATCTACACCGTATTTGAAGAAGTTTTTGTTAGTGTAAGCCCATAGATATTCACTATCTGTTCATCCTGGAAGTAAAAAGATGTATAGATATTTGAAATAGTATTTCTAGTTCGAAGGCATGAAGATAGATATTGCAGAGTTTGTATCTCAATATGTAGAATGTCACAAAGACAAGGTCGAGAGAGAAAATTATAGGGGGATATTACATTCATTACCCATACAATAAGGGTAATGATAAAACATCACCATGGATTTTTTTAATCGAACCTTACAAAAAATCTAAATGGAATAATGATATATGGGTTATAGTCAATGGAGATACAAATTCATAACAAATCATATCTAAAAAATAATATTTCTCTATAGATCAACCTATTAAGATATATATTAATAGTGAAAGGTTTCCTGGAGTACTACATTATACTATTTCTGATCAGCATCCAAGGATTACCTTGAAATTCATGTGAAATGTCCTAAAATATCTTGATACTGAGTTGAGTTTCAACACTACATATCACCCGTGTAGATATATTTAGTCCAAGGAAAAAATTCATACACTAGAGTATATATTGAGATATTTTTATCTGTACTTCAAAGGGGTTTGGTATGAATAACATCCTATATATTAATTATTCATACAATAATATATTTTACATGATTATTCTAAGTGAACTGTATGTATCCCTTTGTGGAAACAATTGTAGAACTCCAAATTAATGGTATGGAGTTTGAGAAATAAATATAGTAGGACATGAGATAGAGTAATAAATACTATAAATTTTTTAGGCATTCAACAAAATGCATGGTTGGCACCAAGTTGATAGAAAAGTAACACTGATAACTATCAATGTGATGTAGAATTAAAAGTTGGTGACAATGTTTTTATAAAAATTTCTCAATGGAGAAATTTTTTGTCATTTAGGAAGAAAGGGAAGATAATAAATAGATATATCAGTACCATTTAAATTATTGATCATATTATGATGGTATCCTATCATTTACAGCTTCTATAGAACCTCTCTCATGATCAGAATGTGTTCTATATACCTATCTAAAAAAGTACATACCTGATCCAACACATGTAATAACTTATTGGTCATACCATTGGAGAATGATCGTTGTTATGTTGAATAACTGGTGGATATTTTGGAACATATAGAGAAATTTATATTAGAAAATACCACCCCTTTGTTCAAATTTTTTGGTTGAAACTACGTATTTGAAGAATCTACATGACAACATGGGGAAATGATGAGGTAGAATTATCATCATTGTTTTGTATAAAACGGATAAATTTAAATAGGTAAATTCATTTTAAGGGGGTATAATGGAATAATATATATTTTGATGAATTTTTTCAAATAAATGAATTTTTTCAATATCTAGCATTTTATGCAAGACCGTGACAAGTTTCCATCACAACAGATATTTATTTTTAAAAAACCATAATATATTAATATTATTATTATTTAAATGTGACTGTTATGACATTGAAAATAAAAATTTTATTATGAATACTAACAAATAATTTTTAAATAGAAATTATAATGGTGTTATATAAATATTTGTTTGATAAAAACTACATAATTTAATGAAATGTCATCATTTTTTTTGAAATTACTCTTTTCTCAGAAAAATAATTTTTTAAATATTGTGATAAAATAAAATAAAGTAATTTTTATTACTTATATATAATTTATTTTATAAAGTTAACCTCTTTTTTAAATATACATGTAAATATTACCTTGGACATAATTTTTTATAATTTTCATAAAATCTAAATTTTTTACTGAATAGTGAAAAATAATCGTTTTTTTAATATCATTTTAATTTATAACTTTTAAAAGCATCCAAATAATTTTAGTATTATTTTAAAAGTGAAATTGGTAAAAATATATTTTTTTGAATCCAATTCATTTCCTTTATTTGAATTTCATGATGAATTGGTATATTAAAATATTCTAAACAGATGAGAATTCTCTCTTTGACATCCCCTTTTTCATCACATATATGGTTTAGTTTTAAATTATATTATGAAACTTCAATGATTTTTTTAAAAAATCAAAATATATTAAATTATTATAATTTATACTTTCTTATATTTTAAATATTGATTTTCCCATTTTAAAAATTAAGATAATAGAAAATTTATTATCGCACATAAGGGTAAACATGGGTTTATTGGGAATTAAACAAAAATGATAAGGGTTAAAATAACCTAGATACATTTCCAACACTTATTGGATATTTGAATTTCAAAATTATATCTAATATTATATATAATAGTTCATTTTTTATCCTTATTCCATTATAAAAACATTGGCACATTTTCTCTTTTCAAAAATATCAAGTGTGAAACTCACCTCACTTATAAAAGGTTGTTACCTCTTCCCTCCCCTTTACACGTCCAAAACCATTTATTGCAGAAAATCACTACCCAAGTACCTTATTTAATTGAATATTCTGATCCTAGAATCCATATTTTGACAAAGAAATCTGTCATAATGATGGTTTGGGAGCCAACCCAAAAAGATTACCTGAAACAGTGTTAACATTACTCAAATATCATTTTAATTTTATTTCTTCATCCACATCATAAAAATATTTCTAATCCATGTTAGTATAATAAAATAATTTTCTTCCATATAATATGATTTATTTATTTTAACGACATGAGCTACATACAACTCCTCTTCCCTCAAATGGAAAATTACAATGTCTCTCATGTGTACGACGAAATACCACCTCACGAACCGATGTAACACGTGTTCCATAAAAACCTCTCAATATTGGGTATGGTGAAGAAAATAATTAATATATATGAAATTTTATGGACCTGACCCCCATAATTCCAGGGGCTGGTTCCTGAGAACATGATGTGTGACTTTCAACAAGAATATGAAATGATAAATTACACATCATGTCTTGTACGGAGAATCGAATTCGGTTCAGGTTCTGGGAAACAAAACACTTCTCTCATACTTCTTCAACTCAAAATGATACCTAAAAAATATTAATAAAAAACATAGGGTGATGATATGAATTCCTAGTAAGGTGTTTTAAAATAAACTAGTATAACTTTTGAAAACATTATTTAAACCTTTCTATAAAAAAATTTTCTTAAAGAAAAGTTGTAACACCTAAAACATATAAAAAGAGTGCTTAATTAAAAACATGATAATATAGTTTCAAGGGTACATGATTCGTTTATAGGCCTAATCATAAATAAAAGACATGCTATCATGTATAACATATGAATATGTAAGCACAAAGTAAATAGCTATGAGTAATGAATAATCAGAGTTGTGCGTAAAGGTAATAACATCATTTACATACACCAAGTACTAAGTCACTGAGTGATAAACATATTTCATGCCATAATAAATTAATTTTCTAATACTCATAGGTACTGGCTCTTAACCATGGATATTCTAATAGTTGAATATCCATTCGGTTAATTAATTATCAAACACATAATGTGACAATGTATAATACTGGACATTAATTTTCTATGTCAAGGCCTATTGCAAAGTCCTAGGTGATAACTGTAACCGGACCCCAACCCGAAGAGCCTCTATAATTGGAATCCATCTTGGAGAGCCTCTATGACCAGACTCTAAGTCGGAGGGTCTTCCTTAACCAGACCCCAACCCGGAGGGCTTACTTTTACCGACCAACAACCCCGAACATACTAGTCCAATACATTCCTCATGTCTTTAATAATTTCATTAATCCAAAGTGTCCCATACCAACTTGAATAACTAAATTCGTAATTCAATATCATAAGTGATAAATAATAAGTTGTTCAACTTATCACATAAATTAATAAATTTACAACTTTTCCATAAACATTAAATGCATTAAATTGATTGGTTATAACTTCATATAGTTGTTATTCATGCTCAATTCATGCGCTGATAAATGGATATGACATCGGAATAAATCATAATATTTCAGTTATTATTTAAATAATAATTTTCCTAATGAATGCATAAACTAATAATCATTCTTTGTGCATGTGATATTAATTTAAAACATGCATGTAATGAATTTATGGGTTTACCACATAAAATGATACTTCGTTAAATTTGAAAATCCTAAATTTATGGAAATTAATGATTATAGTTTAAAATGACTAATTTAAAATTAAGATAGATTTCATTTGTACACAAGCATGCACTGATAAATAGTCTTGTCTTAATAAATGGCCATGACTTATTCTACATAGCATATATGGCCAATTGATTTACAGTGGAAAAATTGTTTTATGAACTGCATGCATTCATGAGAATTTAATAAAACATAGTATAAACATACTTTAATGTTTTATTTATATATATGATCTGTACATTTCACACCAACTTATAATTAATGAATACTCAATAAATATATTTAATTGTTAATATAACCGGATTGAAAACCAATACTCATGTTCAGTTTAAAGTACATAAACACTTGGACATACATACATAAAAACTATAGTTTTTCATAATAATAAAAATTCAAGTGAACCCAAAACTTTATATGCATCCAAGTATTTATTTAATGATTCTAAATCATCTCTGGTTACATAAAATAGAAATATATTGAATTATGTGTATATTTCTGAATATACACTAAGTGTATATTCGGTTTTTCATAATTAAAACCATATTAAATGAATCAAAATATAATTATCGACCATAGAAATATTAATACATACAATCACTGAACTATTGAAAAACCTAGATTCAACTTATAGTTGATATATATATATATATGTCCCATATATAAATATAAATATGTTTATTGTTTTTTCATTTCACAACCAAACAAGTAATTCTCTCATCGGTTAAACATTGGTAAATAATAATTACAAATCCAGAATAGAATTAGGATGGAATACAATATATATATATTTATTTATTTATATATGTATATGTGTGTGTGTGAACATATAATTACTCATATATATAAAGTGTGTATATATGATTTTTCATAATAATGACAATGAATAAAAAGAAAAACCTTACACGAACAAGAAAATTTAGAGTATACCGATATAAATAAATCACTATAACATCATAAAACATCGTTACAAATCAACACTTATTAGAATTAAAAACATGGTGGATTAAAACAATGTAAGTGTTAATATAATTTATATACCTACATATACAATTTTTATATTCGAGTTTGTGAAAGAGAAACAAAGTATAATGAACCCTTACCTTATATGCTAATTGCCTTGTGGAAAGACTCAGATTCACGAAGGAGGTGTTGTACTAAGGTTGGGTATGGAAGAACCCCAAGAGCATTTGCATGACCTTATTAGAGTGAAGAAACTAGATGGAGAGTAGTAGCACTATCCCATTTAAAACTCTCCTATATAGTTCTTATATATTTATAACATGTTGAAAGAAGTATAGTAAACATATATATATATATATATATATATATATTGTGAGCTGACTAAAATAGATGGACCAATCAATAAATGGAAAAAAATTATTTATCTATAAAACAATGAAATATGAATATAAAATGCAACTAAAGAGGACCTAAATGTACTAAATCCATTCAAAATGTATCAGTGGGAATAATTGATCTGTAGTATACAGGTGAACAGAGAATTTGACAGTGAATGGGTATACGACAACCAAACCAATGTTTATCAAAAGAAAAATGTGACACCTAATAATGAGAAATAAGGAACCTAACTAGAAGATTGAAGAATAATCAGAACACCGGAAGCACCTTCGGTCAGACTCCACAACCAAGCTTGGGGAAACACCACTGACCACATTCCATGGCCTCGATCATGCCGAATGACAACCCTTCGGCGGCTCCAGCCTCCTATGGTGCTGCTCGACCCAGACTGCCTTACTTTGTGGTCGAAGCCCTAACACGACATCTCCTGCATGATGACACCACTCGACCTTGACTACCATGCCTCGCTACCCGACAACCGACATCGGACCCAGCTCGACCCCACCATCGAGCTCGCACCACCATGATGAAACCCTAGATGCGGCCTGGACCCTCAACCTGCAGTAAGATCACGGACTTCCATTGTTTCTTTTTCAGAACTCAATCCCTTACGAGATTCCTTCAATTTTTTTAAAAAAAATCTATTTTATTATTATCATATTGTTACTACTATATCTACTTTATTTTTATTCTTTTATCATATATTATTAATTACTTTTAAAAAGACCAAATTTTTTTTGTCTATTATAATTATTTTTTTAATAATTTTTAAAATAGTAAATGTTGATATTACTAAAGTATTTTATAAAACATATATTTATACATTAAATATTATATACATATAACGTTATATATTAAATTGATAATTTGGAATGTAATATAAAAATATAATTATTTTCATAATTTGTAATTTTGAAACATTAGAAAAAAAATGATAATAATGTAATGAAAATATAATAAAAAATTTACAATCAAAAAATCATGTATATATCATATTTTTGAAATATATATATATATCCCATATAATTATTCATATAATAAATTAAAAACATTTCTGCAAATATAGACTACATATACATATATATATATATATAACATATTTTCAATAATATATAAAACTCATATAATAGACGATGTAATTGTCCACATAATTAAAACAGTTCACTTTTAAAAAATAATGGCATTAAAACATTTTAATGAAATAATTTTCAATGTCATATATAAAATTATAGTATTTGTATTATATAATAATTATAATTCAATTATAGTTTACATAAGTATGTATATATACATATCACATCTTGTAACTAAACAACAACTTTGATATATTAGTATAATTATTATTTAAAAAATTATATAACAATTTGATAAAAATAAATTAGGTCTAACAATAAAATGTGCATATAATAAAAGACATAGATTTTCAATTATTATTTTAAAGAATTTCGTCTTAAAATTGTTTAAATTATAAAAACATTTAATAAAATATTTTCATAATAAAACTACTATTACATTTTCTTGGCAATTACAAATATTATTAATATAAATATACTTCTACAGTATTTATTTCACATGAATCTTCTATCTTTACATTCCTTGAGGGATACGATAACACCATTTGTGTGTATAGTGGACTACTACCCCACAAAACGATGTGATTCATTATTCATGTATGCTTAGTGTTGAAGGTAATATGGATATTTTAAAAAATATATGTGATATATTTCATAAAAATTATTTCCTAGTGTTAATATATTATTTCTCTTCTTTCATTCAATGCATTGAAAATATGGAAACAATGTTCAAGTGCATGTACAACCTGCTGTCTCCATGAATGATGTATATCATTTCGTAACTGTAAATTTAATGGATTACTCTAAATACATATATACACAATATATGATATAATTATATCTCAGATGAATTATATATGTTATGTAAAATTATCAACTTAATAGTATAGAAAATAATAAATCAAACCATATAAGAAAAACAAAGCATTCATTAATCGAAATGTGATTCTAATCAGGAAACACATAATAGACAGTAATAAGTAAATCATGTATATTATTATGAATATAATTATGATTCATTATTATATGTATAATAAACTTATATTTATTATACAAGAATATTTAATGTATAGGAAGTAATTCAACACTTAGATTAAGGAATTTATATCTCACTTGTTACTTCTATGGGGCACATTCCATATGCACCATGTATTTCTTTTATGCGGTATATATATTTCCCATAAATGAATTTTTTGATTAATTTCCTAAAAATTATGGTTATATACATATCTATTTTAGGAACTCCTTTTCACTTTGATTATGATTCAATGTTTCCAATGTTGTAAGAGTTTCATCATACAATCTCATCATCTATTGGGATTGTTTATGTAAATGTTTTTTATAATGAAATATTATGATATATCTCCCAATAAATTCATTTATTTTATTCTACTTTGGTTATTTCTTGGGTATACATTCTTTCACTTCATTTCTACTATTTATCTATACAAGAGTTCAAAAGGATGTTTTATGAAAAAAAACCTTTTTATATCTTTTATCATAAAAACAATTTACTAATACACAAGATTTCTAAAAATGACTTCTATTTTTTTAAGATTTCCAATTTATTTTATTAAATAATTTTTTCCCATTTTTTTCTTTTTAAAATGTTTTTTTAAAGGAATATTCAGGCTTTCTAAAAATAATTTATGTCTTATATTTCAAAAAAATGAGAGAGGTATCATTGTTTTTACATGAACGAAATTTTCAACCTTCATGAATAATCACATTTGTAAACATTACTTTATAATATTCCTTGTATATTTTCCTAAAAAATTATTTCAAAAATGTTTTTTGATTTGAAAAGGGTTACTCAAACTGTAGAGGCTATTTTCCACAAGAAATGTTCAATGTGAATTTTTTTATTCATTTTCCATCAAGGATGGAATACTTTGACATTTTTAAGCATTACTTGGGATATGATCAAATGATACCATCTTTTATATTTATCTGGATGGTTTATTTTTATCATAAATATATGTTTATTAAACCTTTTTCTTCTAAAGGTATATAATATAATAAAATTTTAATGGAACCAGACCCCATTTCCAAGGGTTATGATATGATTAATGTATTATGATATTGAGGCACACAAATGTGTGGATTATGTGATCATTGGGACCAAGATATACCTCAAATTAATTAGGTAAATGTTGATAAATCATGAGTAAATATGTTATGTGTCAACCCGATTACATGTGAATAAATATATGCATAAACCTAATGATATAATCATAATGTTATTAGTGATATTGATTACATTTTAATAGTGTTATTCATACACCAGTTATTCATTTCCATAAGCTAATGAGTAGACAAAGTTATATTTCTATAAGTTTCTATTCGGTCATGTCTTCATGTCCTTAAATAATTGAGTTAACTTGTTTATAATTTTACATGTTTACAATGTTATAAGATTATGTGTATGAAAAAAATCAATTTATTAGGATAATTTAATGTTCACATGTCTTATGTTATTTGATTTCATTATCATTCATGACTTTTTACCTTCAAATTTTTATTCCATAAAGCAATATTTTGATCTTTTATATGTAGGTTACAACTTTAATATATTATTCACATGTTCTTGCACCCTTACGCTCATGTTATGTTTATGTATTTTCAACATTTACCATTATTGGTCATCTGAGCTCACACATTCATATGTTTCCTTTACCAGGATATAGAAAATTCTTTATGTAGGGTTGTTTTTGGAATATTGTAATAGGGAAATATCTTTATGGTAGATGATGAAAATGTTTTACTAAATATATATATTTTGACCTAGTAACCAAACGTAATAAACCATTATTTTCTTGAGATGTGTATTCATGAAATGTAATGAATATTTATCAATTGATATATGATATCTATTTGAGAGAATTTTGGGTCTCTATATAACTAATAATTGACCTCATTTTGTCCAACGGTGTATGGATCCAACATTCACTAACACCATTAAACTTTGGTCTATTAGGAGGAGTGATTGAGATTTAATCCAAAACTCCCTTAGATAATCGATGATCTCTGGGTTAAAATATTTACCACATAAGTACAATTAAAGATTATTTATATTCTTGATAATCTGATTCTACTCTCTATTCATTAAATCAATAACGTTTCTCAAAGGATTTGGACTTAAAC